>JABTXL010000002.1:51839403-51880166 GCA_025134845.1 Neodon shergylaensis | reverse complement strand
CACCCTGCTCCTCCGGATGTGAGGTTCTCACCCTGCTCCTCCGGATGGGAAGTTCTCACCCTGCTCCTCTGTAAGTGAAGCATTTTTTTCTGGCTGTTTCACTGGTTTCGAGCAATCCAATTGCTCAAATTACATTGGTGCAGCGTTTCTCTTAATTTTTATTTGGACTGGGGTTTGTTGAGCATCTTGGACATATACGCTTGTACTTTTCACCAAGCCATGGCTCAGCAATATTGTTTTTTTCTGTCCTTTCTCTCTCTCTCTCTTCCTCTGGGGAATAAATCTTTAAAGTCTCTCTATAACTTGTGGAGAAGTTCCTATATATTTTAAAAGGTTTTTTTTTTCTTTGTTTCTTTCACATTGGGTTACTTATTTACTTATTTTTTTTTTGAAAGGAAGATCAAAGGATCTTTATTTGCACGTGCTATGATTCTATACATAAAAGATGCTAAATACTCCAGCAAAAAAATTGTCCTATAGCAAATAAACACGTTCAGGAAAGTAACAGGATACTATCAACATAGAACCACGACATCCTTTCTATATACCAACATCAAACATACTGAGAAGGAAATAAAGGGAACAGAATCATTTCCAACAGGCTTAAAGTGATCTTGTAATAAATCTAACAAAAGAAGTGAAAGAGAGGAGGGAGATATTTCTTGGATTTTCTTTTGCTCATTTTGCTACACCTTCATCTTAGAGAGAGAGGAATGATTGTTTTATTCAAGTCTTTCACTTTTTAAAAAAATATTTTATATCCTTTGCTGTTTTTCCTTCATATATGTCTGTGATGGTGTCAGATCTCCTGTAACAGGAGTTACAGACAGTTGTGAGCTGCTATATAGGTGCTAGGAATGAACCCAGACCCTCTATTTACTTATTTTTTTGTCTCTCCCAGTTCATCAACTTTTCCCTTGTAGTGTCAACACACTGCTAAGGTCTCTCACAGCACATGGTGCATTTTCCATTCTAGAACTTTACTTAGTATTTTAAAAAATATTTCCCAGTTGTTAGTAAGTCTATTTTACCTTTTCCCCTAGTTTGTTGACTACAGAGAACACATCTAAGCTAGTGGTTTTCAATTCTTTGTTTGCAATTGTATTCTTCTAAGATTGTGTTGATTTCATATAGACATACATATATATATGTGTATAACATTCTTTTTACATTTCTGTAGTGTCAAGTTATTAACACTATTATGCAACAGAGCTACAGAGCTTCTTACTCCTTATGAAGCTGATACTCTGTACTCACTAAATAACCACTGCTCACCCCCTACCACTGCTCCAGACCTTGGAAATTATCGCTCCACTTCCTATTATTGATTCAATAGTCACTTCCTAGAAACATATAGCATGTGTCTTTAGGTGTCTAGTTTATTATAGTCACTGTACTATACTGTACTCAGGGTTCACCTAGGTAATGCATGTGACAGAATTCTCTTCTGTTTTAAGGTTCACCACTATGCCATTGTGTGTATTTTTTTCATTTATCCATCAAGAGGCATTTGTACTATCCTCACCCCCAGTGCTGCGAACACTGCTACTGTGAAATGGGCAGGCAATCAATGTGCCCATTTATTTTTGATGAAATGTCAGACATTGTGAGAAAGAAGACAGTAGATACATATGTTTGGTATCTGGAGAATGACACAGCCCAGAGAAACCGGGGTGAAGGTCACCTCAAAAACAGTTGGAGGATCAAGGCAAAGAATACAAAGCCAATGCTGGGTGCTGGGTACTGCCACTGTGGGCATGGCTCTTTTCCTGGAGGCCAAAGCTCACCCTTGTGAGACTTTTCAGATATTTTAGCTCAGAGAGGAGATAAAATCAGAGGGACCAAGAATGAACTTCTCACCTGAAAGGCAGCGCTCTCCCCTCTGTGTGCTGTGGTACTGTGGCTCTCAAGTCCCCATCCCTGAGTGAGCCTGCTGTCGGAGAGATGCCTGGAAGCAGCACAGAGGATCTCCATCCTGCTGGGCAAACACTGGAGAGACACATCCAGCTCTCTTTCTGCTTACACTGCTGCTGAGCAGACAGGAAAATACTGTATCAAGCAAGTATAAGAACCAGGAAAGGGGATAGCTCACATTTTATCTGACTGTGTTGTGAGGAGGGGAGAATTTGGAATTGAACTAATGATGGATACAAAGAAATGTCACCAAATAGGTTGGTCTTAACACCAGGCAGGAAAGGCATTGTACCACATCCTCTGGTAGGTGTTGTGGAATATTATTTTAACTAGACAAAGATGTGTTACATGTGTTTATGCTGCGGAATATCACTTTAACTGTGTAAAGGTGTGCTACTTTTGTTTATGCTGCGTTTAACTATGTAAAGCTGTGTTACATTTGTTTCACTTTGCCAGACGAAGACATCGGATTGGTCTAATAAGGAGCTGAATGGTCAGAGAAAGGATAGACAGGGCTGACAGGCAGAGAGAGTAAGTAGGAGGAGAAATCTAGGCTTGGAGAAAGAACAAGAAGGAGGAGAGAACAAGGGACATGCCTAGGGTAAGAAGCCAGGCAGCTACCAGCCAGCCAGACACGAGACTTAGTGAAGGTAAGATACATAGAAGGAAGGAAGGAAGGTAATAAGCCCCAAAGGCAAAAGGTTACTAAAGAGAAACGGGTTAATTTAAGTTAAAGGACCTAGCCAGAAATGAGCCTAAGCTCTCCTCATATGACTCCATTTTTGGACTGTGTTCTGACATCTCCCCCCTTTTTTTCATTTTTTAATGGTAGAATATCTGAAGTGGTTTTGATTTGAGATGTAGGTAAATCTAATTGTCATTTGATGCATGCATATCATGTTAATAAGCAAATTATAATATTAGAACAGCGAAAGCATTGTGTGTAATATTCTGCCACCAAGAACAGACATCCAAACTATGTCCAGTACTATGAGTTACATTACTATATTAATCAGAAAATTCTAGAGACTAGCTTGCAAAGAGACCCATATGATTTAGTTCTAGTATCGTGTAGAGCCTAAGCCAGTAATTGCCTTTAATGGGAATACAAATGTTTTGATGCCCTATGCAAACAGGAAGTGATTTAAATCCCAAGGAAATATTAAAGTTCGTCCTCCAGATGAGTGAATGAGTCTGTTACAGTCTCAAAGTCTATTCAGAAGTGTTAGTAAATTAGTGTCTCCCTTAATGCACAGGGCCTTAACTTGGCCCCAGGCAGGCAGACTTGATTTCTGAGATCTCCTTTTTCCTGTTAGCTGGAGGTTTGCTATCTTTCTGGTGAGTTCCACTATCTACTCGCCCTCCATTGGTGTCCTTGATGTTTGGGGCTTGAAGGGTGGAGGCACTGAAGAGGAATCCCTAATGTTTCAGTGGCTCCGTCTGCAATGACAGATGCATACTCCTTCCCAATTTTCTTCTAGAGAAGTAAAAACAGGACAGGTCAAGGCATCAGCTTGTTCATTTCCTTCTGCAGTAAAACCAGGGCTGTTAGAATGTGCATGCCTGCGAGTCTATCACTGGAAATAATCCCGTAACTGATCAGAAGCTGAAACGATCTTTAAGGGCTTACGAATTAGCCATAATAGATGAACCAAAACAGCCAGTTCCACCTGCTGGGCTGAGGAAAAAGAAGTACTAGAAGATTGATGAGTATCTGGACCATGAACCTCTACATACCAGCAGATGAGCCATCGATAAAATAAGTATCTGCCTGTGAAATGGGATAAGGTTGGACAGTTTTTGTAATCTCGATTTGTGTGAGAAAAATCCCATAGCTTGCCAGCTGGATAATAATTTCCTATTCTTCCTTAGTCATCTGCAAATCAAATTTGAAAATCAATAGAGTGCTATAATGCTCTGAAAAAACTGATTATTAATTAAGGGTAATATAATAAATACAAGAAGGATCAAGCCCATATAATTGTTGACATCGGATCCTCCCCCGATTTACTAATTGAACAAGAAAAGTAAGATAAGCAGTATTTTATGGTTCTTATGGTGTAAATAAATTCATTCCAAAGGCTTATCCTCTTGTGTTATTCCTGTAGGAGACATTTTTGTGGGGGAGGAATAAGTTTAAAGGTAGTGAAGGATCCACTCCATACACAAATACTTCTTTTAATCTGGATTCAAATAGCTGTGGTTCTCGTCTTCCCTCTCGAGATAATACACAAAGACTGTCCAGCGTCTCTCTCCTTCTAATAGCTGGTTAGTGAATAGTCAGGTAAACATTCTGAGTTTGCTGAAATTGCCCTGAAATGCCAAGCACAGCTCACGAGGCCAGGGAGAAGTTGGGAAATGAATTCCTTTGCCCCATGGGCCCTAGCTTGCCTAGGTTGTACATTGGGTTTTTCATAGGCTCGCTTAGTCCTCATCAAGAAGTGGAGAGAATTCAGTGTTAGATTGGTTACCAAGTTCCTCATCCCAGGCCTCAGAGCCATTTTCAGGCGATGGAGGATACATATTTAAAGGAGGCTTCAGGAAGAGCTGAGGGAAGTGTCATGGCGTAGTTGTTGGTGCTGCTGCTTTTGCTTTTGACTCTGCTTGGGTGGGGAAAATCTCCCTCTTTTCCTCTTTTTTTTTTTAAAGATCAATTTTGAGGTTTGATCATCCAGTTTATATTCATTCAATGAGATACATATCTCTTCCTCATGCTTAATATCCTCCTCATCTCCCTTATGTATTTTATTAACAGTCTGAACTAATGTCCAAGTGACCCAAAATTGAAGAGAGAACTTCCCTCCTTGTTATTGTTGCATCTTCAATACTTGTTCAGACTTTGTCCCATACGTCTTCATCTTCATCTAAAGGTTTTTTTTCTTTTTTTTTGAGACCAAGGATTATACTTGTGTTCTTCCTTTCTTTAAAAGAAATGATATACAAAAGCCCCAACATCAGGAAAATCCTTCCCTGGTTTCTCCCCTATGGCATTCACTCACTTGTGCGAGGGTCCCCACTCTCTTATCTCGTAGCCAACTGCAGGTCCCTGCTCATTTTGTTTATCGCTCTAGTTGGTGGCATGAACCTGGGAGAAGGAAGGGGATAAAATGAGGCAGCCTACAGTCTCCTGCAGCAGCCAACTTTATTCAGAGCATGAGAGCATTTACATCCTTAAGGGCTGAGAAGACTTCCCTGGGTTAAGTGTACGCTCGCAAGGACAAGCTGCACATGGCAAAAACATGTTTTCTCACAGAGGCACATGAACAACACAGCTGGAATGAACTGGCTCCTGTCCGCCACACCTGGGAGGAGCACGAAAACACATTCCAAGAACAGTTCTGTGTTCTGAAGAAACCGAGGTCACAAGACTCTTATTTTCGTGGAGTTTTCTCACGGGCACTCAGATTTCCCACACAACTCCTTTCTTGGGCTGTGTTCTGACACTGTATGTCATTCATATTATTCTCAGGTTGTCTCAAAAATGTCAGCATGCCTCACTGTTCACTGTGACAGTAAAATTCTCAAGAGTGGGCAGGTTGTGATTTGTTTTGGGTTGTATTTTTCCACTGAGTTCTTTTTAATACTTTTTCATGTCCATTCCCATTTCAGACACACAATGAGATCCTGGGAAGAATGGATATTTGAAAATAGACTTCCATTTTTATTACAAAGTTAAGAAGGACTGGGGGTATGCTTCCATGGTCAAATACTTCCCGGCATGTGAGAGACCCCATGTTGGATCCTCACCATTGAGAAAACAGTGGGGAAAATAAAGACGTCATTGATTTCCAGTGTGCTGACTTTCCAATCTTGACACTTATTTGAAGGTTCAAGGCAAGAGCACCGTTATCTGTCATCCTCATTGCTGTTTAACTTTTAACAACATTAGCCGTTGGGGTTTGTCTTGTGCAAGACAGAAATACCGAGAGAAACCTTATTTGCTCACAACTTCCATATGAGCAGTAAAAACGATAGCTCAGGATTGGAACTCAGGAGTGGAAGCCCCGAGAGGATGGATTATTTTCCTGCTTTGATATAAGTTTAAATCTAACCACTGCCAAGAGTAAAACAGCTTTGGTCTTTATGACTTACCGTGTCAATATTAGCTCTCCTTATCAGCTCAAAGGGCTTTATTGCGCTTGTCTGTTTTAAAGTAAACACTACTGTCACTGGACACCCACAGCCACTATCAAAAGCCAATAATTATTTAATAGTTGTTATGTGTTCCTTCATGCGGACTGAGCATCCCTCATCTGAAAAGTTTGGGTCTAACAGTGCTGTGTTTGGGATTTATCTTTCAAATTTTAGAATAATTTGTGCATATATAATGAGATATGTTGGGGATAAAACTCAAGTCTGAACCCAAAATGTATTTACATTTTATGCATGCCCTTATGCACATAACTTGTAGATAATTTTATACACTATTTTAAATAATTTTGTGCATAAAACAAAAGTCCACAGTATGGAATTTTCCACTTTGGGTTTTGCTGAGTCAGGAATACTCAGCATGTAGCGATGTGTCTACATGATTTTTATATTCCTAAATAGGTGCTGACTTCCCCAAGGGCTGGAGAGTATTTAAGACCAAGATAGCATTTTTTCTCTTTGTTTTTAAGTATTTTAAAAAACCTCATGTTTTAACAATGTTAATCCATTTAGTCTTGTTACCTTCCTGTGAGACAGGTGTCTACGGCATCTCCGTTCTGTAGGGAGGAAAGATGCTCAGACATGTCAAGTAATTTGAAAACTCTTAGATACATGACTCGAATTCTGACCTAAGAGTTCTAGCTCCAGAATCCAAGCTGTTGCTTTACTTTTGAGACAGGCTCATCTTTATCCTAAGCTGGCCTCAAGCTCACTAAGAAGAAGTGGAGGGTGGTCTTGAACTCCTGATAGTCCTTGTCTCGGCCTTCCAAGTGCTGGGATCACAGCCCCACACCATCACACGTGGCAGGGAATTTGTCCTCTTAACTATCCGAATAATCTCCGCTGTTGAAGGCTTAAATTGAACAGAGGGAGGAAAGGAAGGAAGCATTCCCTTTGCTTCCTAGACTCAGATCAGGGCCAGGATCTATGCAGAGAATTATACAGTGTTTAACAGGGAAATGTGGAATTTAGCTTACACTAAACATGGATTTGATTCCAGCTTTTTGCAAAGTTTTAACAAGATCTATACTTGTTTGTTGTAGCGTTAGTCTTGGCAAGGCCTCCTGAGAGGGCTAAATGAGAACTTAGAGGTTGCAGTAATGGCCTAATTGAATGGGCTTAACTTAATAGAGTCTTTCTTCAGGGCCTTCTATCTCTATCGCTCTCTGGCTGAGTGGGGATTAGAAATTGGACTAATATGAGAAAAACAGAAGTCTGTGAAGTGTCATATCTGATCCTGGCAGCATCCTGCTTTGAACCAGGTCCCACCGATTGCATAACGAATCTAGACAGGCTTTCGGATAGAAGGAGGAGTAAAAGAAATGCGATTTTGGGGAAACAGGAGTTCATTTTAAATGTCGAAATATCCTTGGAGGTGCATGATTAGATTATATGGACTCTAGGAAGGACAAATAATCTTCCCTGCATGTGTCTGCCTTAGGTACTTGTATAGAGACCCAGTACATGTGATGCTTATTAAATAGGGGGCAACTCTGAAATCATTAATTGTTAGTGTTATTTAACAATGTGGATTACATATTTGCAAGTAGGAAAAAATGAGTGCTTACATTTTCTAACTTCAGTTACCACTCCCCTCTCTACGCCCCAACCCCTGGTCCATGAATCAGGCAGCTCTTTGTTATCCTATCTGGTGAACGCATTTGAGCTAGAGAATGAGCCGATAAGTTTAGGGTGGAACAGATCAAATCAGCAGTGGAGTGAAAAATCCAAGTGTATTGTAGTTTAGGCTTTTGGATCTGGGACCAGAGGCTAAAGATTCAGATGGTAATCACGGGAGCAGGATGTGTCCCAAGAATCTGGTCCAAGTAGCCCTGCCAGCATCAGCAGGGCTGTGGCAGCAAGATTATCCCTTAGAATCTTACCAGAGAAGCATTTTGAAAATTAACTTGGGTTTCCCTTTGTGGTAGGTGCAAAGAGTTGGCCACTCACTAAAGGCTTACTCTCCGTATTATGTGTATTTATGGAGCCTTTCCTCAGGTTACCTGAGCTGACTCAGACTTAGTAATGTGACCAGGTGCCAAAGACTTCAGAGAGAAGCCTTCAGCATCCTTGTCCTGGGTTTGTTCTCTTTCGGCCCAGTATGGAAGAATACTCCTTATCGACCCAGTCAGGGCAAGGGCACCCTTCTTTTAGGCATTACTTGATACCATAATACACAGATATGGCTTGAGCAAGTCCTTCAAGGTTCTTCTTTTGGAAACTTTGTCCCCGATGGGGTGCTGTGGAGAAGTGGAGTGTAGGGGGAGGTGGTGAGGCCATTGTGTGTGTAGAGGGGGAGTGGATACAGTGTAAGAAAGGATTAATTTTTATAAAAATCAGTGGCCGAACCCCAGACCCCTCTGCCTTCCTGTCTCCGGTGATTCGTTTGTCACAAGTCCCTTTCTGGTTTTCTGCCATGTGGTGGCGGAGACAGAGAAGCCTTCGCCAGAGGTGCTACTCGATTTCGTACTTTAACCTCTTCAAACTTGTGAGCGAAGTAAATCTTCTCTCAAAATAAAGTGCCCAGCATTAGGAGTTTTGTTCCACCAGGAATAGTCAGGATGATAGACAGGAAGACTGGCAGTAGTTATCACACATCTTCCATGAGCTCTGAAGTCTTTTGGGGCTACTTCCGTTTTCCTGGATGATCTAAACACTGCGTAAACCCCAAGCAAAGCTTAAGTGAAGGATGTGGCGTCTGGAAGCAGGAAGGCCATGAATCTTGACCCTGTCACCATTACTTGTCAGTTATGTGGCTCGGGGATCGTTTGGGGGCAGGTCGTCACCTGTAAACTATACCCAGGGTCTATGAGAGCGTGAATTAGCCAGCCCGTGTGAGGGACCCCCGGGTTTCCGACACATATCGGGCACCGACTGGCTTTTCCTTGCTTGCCCACAGCTTTCTGAGCGCTATCACTGGCCCTCTGTTCTCCAGCTGAGACTCCAGTGGTTTCCAGCAATGCCGAAACTGGCAGGTGGGGCTCACACTCTCACTGAGATGATGAGTGGCCAACGGAAGTGACAGTGGCTGTTGGAGTCAGTGCTGGAGCGGTTCTGTCCTTTGCAAATTGTCGCCTCTTTCCCCATGTTAACTTTTCACGTAACCCCCTTTCTCTTAGAAAACAGTTGTACTAAAGATTAGAAGCATATTTTAAAATCTAATACAGGTTAAGCATCCTGAACCAACCAAAATTCCAAATCAAGAGTTGTGCCAAGCCGGGCGGTGGTGGCGCACACCTTTAATCCCAGCACTTGGGAGGCAGAGGCAGGCGGATCTCTGGGAGTTTGAGGCCAGCCGGTCTACTAGTTCCGGGATGGGCACCAAAGTTACAGAGAAACCCTGTCTCGAAAAACCAAAAAAAAAAAAAAAAAGAGTTGTGCCAAATCTAAAACGTTTAAATGCTGACTCGACTCCCTAGCTGAAAATTTATATATCTTAAAACTTTATTGGATGCACAAAAGTATTTAAACCATTGTATAAAAATGTCTTCAGTCTGTAAGTGTAATGTATACATGAAATATAAGTGAAATTCATGTTTGGACACAGGCCATTATCCCCAGTATTTTGAAGATATTATAAAAGTGGCAAACAGCAACAACATCCCGAATGTAAAACACTTCTGGTCCCAAGGACTGTGACAAGGCCTCTACAACCTGGGATGAAGGGTACAGACAGGGATGTCCTATAGCTTCCTTACCCAGGAGCAACACTGCAGCGCGGAGTGCAGTTGTTGCCCAGGGGACATTTCTCCAGCGCATCCAGAGGGGGCTGAATTTGCCTACAAGGCTTGTATGGTCAGTCTATTGGGACTGTGTTAAAGAAAGACCAAGAGGATATTTGCCTTTGGGTCGAGTTAGGGGTCTGCCGTTCAGTGTCCAGTGGCCTGGTATCCAGGGAATCTTTCAATCTTGTACCATTCAGCCCAGCCCAGTAGGAAATGCTCCACACCAGAAGAATGCCTTGTTAAGACCCTCTGTCTCTAAAGGGCTGCATGCTAGCCATGACCATGCTTGCTCCAGAGAAGGCAGGAGGAGGTGGGGACCTGATGCACCATGTGATTTTTCTAGAGGCCAGTGGGTGCAGCAGCTTCTCTTGCCACAGGAGGTGCTGGATGGCAGCAGTTGGATAGCCAGGGGGAGGAGTGGCTCTTTGGCATAGGCTTTACTATTCTCTACACAAGCCAGCTTTGGCACACACACAGCTTGGTACCTGTATGAGACTGCTGTAGTCACGGGAGTAGCAGGGACTTTATGGATTGTCTGTGGACTCCCCAACCCTCATAGGAGATGTTGGGGGATCAGGAACTGGAGCAAGCAAAGGGGTAGATGCTGTAGGTTGCTGAGGAAGACTTGGAACTTCTTGAAAGAGAACGAGTTTGGAAAATAAATTGGGAGTTCCCAAACAGTCATGGTAGCAAAAGCTTGGGGATGGTTGAGTGATCATCTTAAGACCCCAGAATGCACTGAGGCTGAGGCTGAGGCTGAGGCTGAGGCTGAGGTAGCCCTGGAAGTCCGAGTTGCATCTGTAAGTGAATGACCATGTTTGTGTAATTTACGGGACTCCGACAGAGGCAGTAGACTGAGATGGTACACATGAATACACAGCCCAAGAACAAAGAAAAAGGAGCAAAGGAAGGGGGAACTGAGCAAGGATGGTATACTTAATTGGAAACTATGAGCCAGGATCCAGAGCAGGAACGCAGCTTAGATCCGGGGGCCAAGGCAAGGCAACCGTCTGGAGAGGTGGATAGAGTGTGGTGAGGAACGGATGGGACTCCTGAAGGCAGCCGAGACAGGTGCCAGGCTGCATGTACAGATGTTCGTCCCTTTGCACAGACACAGAGAAGCCCAGGGCAGGCTGAGCCGGCAAGGGCTATGTGCTGGTGGAGGGGAGCAAGTGTCTTCTTACAGAAGGTGTTGATTGATTTCTCAAGATCAATGCCAAGGAGCTGTCATCTTCATATCCCCAACTGTCTCGGTTTATCCTCAGGCCTTATTGGAGAGCAGGAAGAGGAGGAGGAGGAGGGGAACAGGGGAACAGGGAAGGAACAGCCAGCCAGACCTCGGAAATAGAGAGTAACTCTCGCGATCAGATAAGCTGGGTTACAAATTTACATCCCTTTCCTCCTTCACTCCTTTTCTTGTTTACCCCCCCCCCCCATTCTTAGCCTCAGCCCATTGAGAGTTTTTCGGATGCAGCGAGGGATTTTTCCCAGACTTTACACCCAGCTTGTGAAACTCCCTTAAAAAAAAAGTTGGCCTTTTTTTTTCTTTATAAATGTGCAAACAAAGAGTCACACCTAGACAAACAGAGGAGTAGAGTTCTGTGACCGAGGGGCCCCCAAGCAGTCCCACAAAGCCGTTTTCTCAATGAATATGTTACATATTAAAGCCTCATACTCAACACGAGTAAAATGGATCGAAGGATGATGGTGACATTTTGAGAGTCACGGCCCCCCTGAGATAACACAGCAGATTTTAAAATGCCATTCTAAATGCAGGAGGGGAGAAAATCGCAAAAGAGTCCAGTTGGCAACGGCTCAGACCAATCCCAGTTTAATTCCTTGAAGGCGCACATCTTCCAGTATGATCGCGGAGGCCGGCAAAGGCCAGGGAGGGCACTGGGTGCCACTGGCCATTAACTTGGTTTCTTGAGATGTATTTTTCCCACTTCCACAGGTTGTTCTTCAAAGCGAGCAGGTGTGAGCACCCTTGGGAGAGTGGTTACAATAAGTATCTCACATCTACCTCTCTTCCCTATCTTACGTCACCAGACGTCAGGATACCAAAGCTCAGAGCCCGAGGGGGCATTCCCTTTTACCTCACCTGGAGTTAGACTTTGGGTAGGGGTGTTTGTCTCAGATAAAGATTTGATTACCCGTTGAGGAGCAGGTGAAGACTTGAATCACCAGAGGATGCTTCTTTCTCCCTCTCCTTTCTCAGCTCACCATAGCTCAATTCATTGTGAACGTCCATGTGGACTTCTGTGTGTGGCACCGAACAACCAAGGCTGCACAGCAAACTGGCATAAACAGACTTCACGAGAACTGTTGAGAAGGGGCGGAGGAGACCACAGTGTAGACCACAGTGTAGACCATAGTGTAGACCTTGGACTACGACTCTGAACACTGCTTGGGCCAGGAGCAGGATGGACTCAGAATGCAAATAGAATTCATATAAGCCCCAGGGGTAAGAGAAGAGCCTAGCTAGACCGGCCTAATCTATTCTTGCTCGAGACAGGCCTGTGTGGTGGGATAGCCCTGAGAGATGGGAAAGGAAGAACCCAATCAGTCGGATAACAAGACAGATGTGTGATCACAGGGTTCTGATGAAGGCAAACTTAGCAGGATCCTTGCTAAAACCAGATTCTACAAGGAAGTGCACAAACAGCCTTGCTGGGAAGGGTTCAGGGGCCTGACCACAGTGGAAATAAGCAATGAGTCTCGGGCAGGTGCAGAGACGTGCAGTTAATGCAGAACAAGGCAGTCTTTCAGGTTTGTTTGGATGAAAGAATCGTTGCTAGTTGGCTGTAGCTTTCCACGTGTCTCTCATTCCAAGAGATAGACTGCTTTTTCCTCAGAAAGACTTGGGCCTTCTGAGAGATTATTTGAGTAAGGTTCCCTTGTTCTCTGTGAACCATAGCTGCTGACAAGGAGCAAGTAGCAGGTCAATGTTTCCTTCTAGAATCTTGGTGGAATCAGCCCAACACATCTCTATGCTTTTCATAAGTTAATTGCTAACTTCCCAGGGGCGGGGGAAGAAATACATTTCTTACTTTCAGGTCTCTTATCAAACAGGACTGAGTGCCGCTTGGTTAAGCAGTAACTCTTGCTATGCAGGTAAACAGAATTCCCCACCCTCCCTTGCTTGCTCTTTCAGACATGAGAATGGGGAGAAAATAATCCCCGGCTATTAATAACAGCCTGAACTGGAAGTGGCTCGGTTCCTTTAACATCCCCGAGTGTATGAATTGCCACGGAGGACAGAATGTTTACAGAGCCTCCTGCTTTAACTGAAAATGCTCATGGGAAAGCAGCTTTATGGACCTCAGGGGTGTTCTCCTAGCTTGTGGCCCCTGGTGACAAGTGGCCTGCTCCTCCTGTAGTGAAATTGGCCCTGACTTTAGCATCTCAGTTTTGCATTAGTAAGTGTCTTAGCACTTCAAGAGCCAGAAGTGGTTTGGGGATTGGGTGGAGGGGTGCGGTTTGAATGCTGTCCAAGGCCTCAGGTCCACAGAGGGTTGGGGAATGATGCTCAGAGACTTTACCCATGTGGGCAGGCATGAGAACTGGACCACTTACGTTGCATGATCTAGAAGTTGCCAGAAAAGCAACTCCCTTGATTGGGAAGTAGATCTCTGCTTAGAGATTTACCTCAGAGCCTGAAACCAAGAGATTTGTACATGTTGTTGGACCTTGGTGTCCAATGCATGTCTTTGAAAAGGCAAAACTTCTACTTAAAATAAAAATGTATTAACATATCAGCACCCAATCATGTGCCTTGAGTTAATGAGTTCACCAAATACATGCCAACTAGAGACCTAAAGGCCTGGGGGCCTTCTGGAGAACCTTCCCTGGCTCAAGAAATGTCACCATCACCCTAGACCCAGCTTTGATCCAAGACCCTACCTCATGCCAAGTTGGGAGCCCAGACGCTGGGAGTGTTGGGCTCATCGCCCCCTCCCCCATGAGAAATTCCAAGCAATTCTGAATCACAACATGAACAAATCCAAGGCTCAGCTAAGCGCTGGTGGTCATGGAGAAGTCATTGCTTGGTGCGCGCACAGAAGAATATGTGAATTCTTTCAAATATTTTCTTGTTTTTGTTGGCTAATGCCCTGAGTGTCTATTTACTCTGCCCTCTGGGCAACCTGGAAGCTTTTCATTAATGGGCAAAATGTGTGTGTGTGTGTAGTGTGTACGTGTGTGTAGTATGTGTGTGTGTGCATGCGTGTTTACCACCTTAGTTCCCCATTGCTGTAATAAAACAGCAAAGCTTATAAAAGAAAGCATTTAATTTGGCTTATGGTTTCAGAGGGTTAGAGTCCCTGACGGTGGAGCAAAGGAACAGCTGTGGGCCCGCAGCTTGATTCACAAACATGAGGGAGAGAGAGAGAGAGAGTGAGCGAGCGAGCGCACTGGTAATGGCAGGAGTCTTTTGAAATCCAGATACCATCTGGTGACACACCTTTTCCAACAAGACCACAACTCTCAATCCTCCCTACACATTTCTCCCAATTGCAGTCCAAATATGCAAACACATGAGTGGGGGCATTCTCACTCAAACCGCCACATTCCACTCGTAGACTTGTGACCAGATCATAATGCAAAGTGCATCTGGCACAACTTCCAAAGTCCTTAGTCTTTCAGTATCCATATGGTTTAGAAGTCCAGAGTCTCGCCTGAGACTCAAGGCAGTCTCCATTGTAACCCCTTGTAAAATCAAAAGGCAAGGTACATATGTCCAATATGTGATGGCAGAGAATACACATGAACTCCCCAAGAGGGAGTACAGGGAGGAAACACTGAACCAAAAGCAAGAGAGAAATCCTGTGGTTCTGTGTCTGATGTCAAAGAGCTTAGATTGTTCTTTCCTTCAAGTTTGGTGACTGACAACACACACGTGTCCCATGGCGGGTCCCACCTTCTGTGTGCAGTTCTCCTGGGCAGACATCCCATTGCGCTGGCACCTTTAACATCTTGGGATCTCCAGCAAAATCCAGGCTTCATTTCACAGTTTCATGATGACTGCTGAGAGCCTCCATGTATGGACTACATTTCTACATTCCTGGTGCCTTACTTGTTATTCTATTGCTGCGAAAAGACACCATGATCAAGACAATTCTTATAAAAGAAAACACCTAACTGGGGCTTGCTTACAGTTTCAGAGGTTTACTCCATTATCATTATGGCAGGAATCAGAGAGGCATGGTGCTGGAGCGGTAGCTAAGAGCTTTACATCCTGATCCAAAGGCAACAGGCAGGGAGAGAGACTTGGCCAGGAGTTTACTTTTGAAACCTCAAAGCCCATGCCCAGTGACACACCTCCCACAACAAGGCCACACCCACTCCAACAGAGCATATTCTCTAATTCTGCCCAAATTCTTCTAACTGAGGACCAAGCATTCAAAAGTATAAGACTATGTAAGTCCATCCTCATCCAAACTGCCATGCCTGGCCTCAGTGGCTCTTCTTTACAGTAGAAGGAGATCCTATGACCCTTTCACGTGTCATTCATGACTCTAAAGCCAGAACCACGTGGATAACACAGCCGAGTAAGTTTGACTACCAACTTCGGGCAAATGCTGGCACTCTTGAGTCACATTTGTAGAAGCTTTGGTTTGTTGTTGCTTTTTCAGGACATAAAATTTGTTAGGCCTTCTATTTCCACTGGATGGATCTTTGTCCCAAGGGGACCCCTCCACTTGATTCAATTTAAGATTAAGATCCTCTTTAATCTTTGTATATCTTTCACTATAAGCCTTGACTGCAACACTACACTTCCTAGTGCACTCACTCCACAACCCCCTGCTTCCAACTGCACTTTTTATTTATTTATAACCTATTCTTTTTCATCTCAGAACTAAGAGTGATCACTAATAGCCATGTGACAGTAAAATAGGCCATCTTGAAACCTCCTCCACCAAGGAAATTATTACTCTTCAATTTAGCCTTAAGGGCAGAAAGCAGCCACATTCTTTGCTGAAATACCCTAAGGATGGTCTCTAGGCCAGTTGTTAATTTTGTTCCTCTTTGAAGCCCTTTGAGCGGAGGCTCCATAATTTGCATAGCTCCTAGCATTACTGCCTTCTGGGCTCCTACTAGGATGGCCTCTTTTATACTATTCAACCTTTTTCCTAACCCCAAATTGCAGTCTTCCACATTCTACCCAAACATGGTCAGGCCTGTCACAGCAACAGCCCACTCTGTTACCAACTTCTTCCTTAGTTACTTTTCTATTGCTGTGATAAAATGCCATGACCAAGAAAGTGTTTGGGCTTACGGCTTTAGAGGGTTAGAGTCCTTTCTAGTAGAGTGAAGGAATGGCTAGGACTTGATCCACAAGCAGGAGGTAGGGAGAGTCAACTGGGGATGGCAATGGACTTTTGAAACCTCAAAGCCCATCCCCAGTGATGTACCTCCAACAAGGCCACACCTCCTCATCCTTCCCAAGCAGTTCCACCAACTGGGGATCAAGTATGCAAACATATGAGCCTCTGGGGGCCATTCTCATTCAAACCAGCACACCACCTGTCACTTGGGCTCTTTCCAACTCTGTGCATCCATTTCTTCCCTCCAAGATCTCCTAGCTTCTTGGCATAGCTGCTTTTATTTCCTTAATCTTCATTATCCCCTCCTCAACAGGAAATCTGAGTCATCACACTCTGTTCCTGTTTTGAACCCTGGATGCAGTCCCAAAACCTACTCTCTTAATGAGATAAGGCTGCCAGCACCCAACTCTGCTTCCTGCTCCAGCCCATTTCTGATCTCTTTCTGATCAGTACTGCCTATAAATCTCTATAAAACAGCATTCTACCCATGTTTCACACAGTCTGTTTCACATGCTCAGAATGCCTTTTCATGTCTAGTGGTCGGTCCCCTGTTTCTGCAGTTTAATTTATCCATTATCAAATAGTTTGAAAAAATTAAATGGTAAAATTCAGAAAGAAATCATGAATGTGTGTGTGTGTGTGTGTGTGTGTAAGAGAGAGAGGGGGAGAGAGAGGGAGAGAGAGAGAGAGAGAGAGAATATGAATATGTGTGTACAAGTTTGAGAATACGCGTTATGCTTGCATAGGTGTGGATGTTCTAGGTCAGAAATCAACATCAGGTGTCTTAGATCCTCCTGTCTCTACCTCTCCAGGGCTAAGTTTACAGGCTGTTGTGTAGCAGTTTCCTCTGAGGTTAAATCTTAAATTTTTGGGAAAAGCTGGTTAAAACATGGGGTGTTATAAGTGAGGTAAAACAATAGTTGTTCTAACGGGAGGTGAAATATTCCATCCTACAGGAAGTTCCTTAATCTTAGGAAGTAAACAACTCAAAATAGAATCAGGAAGTCCCTAAAACCAATTAGATACATTAGGTCCCTTCCTCCCCAAGCATATATAAAAATGAAGGACTGCTAAGGGACACTATCAGACAAGTACAGACCAGCTGAGCATTCTGGGAGAAGCAGCCGTCATTGGAGCTGTCTAGAAAAGACCAACTCATTTCAACTCGTGTAAATAACCTTTCACCAACATTCCTGGAAGGAAACTCAATAAAGAACACTTGTTCACCAGGTTGGACTTCGGTAGCATCTTTTGTTTGATTTATTGTTAGTTCCCCATCTGAGTAAACATTAGGTCTCTTCAGGAAGTATTGCACAATGACATACTATTATACCTGCCCCCCTTTTTTTGCTTTTGTTTTCTTTTGTTTTGAGACAGGGTTTCTCTGTAGCTTTGGGGCCTGTCCTGGAACTAACTCTTGCAGATCAGGCTGGCCTTGAACTCACAGAGATCTGCCTGCCTCTACCTCCCCCTGCTTCCCAAGTGCTTGGATTAAAGGTGTGCACCACCACCGCCTGGCTTATACCTGCCTTTTAACTTGACTTCTGGGAATCAAACTCAGGTCCTCGTGTTTGAGTGGCAAGTACTTTATTCACCGAGCCATTCACCTAGCCCTGCATATATTACACTGATTGTTTCAATTTGTTAATTTCTCACTGCGTCTGGTTTACAACTAAACTTCACAGAGATGTATAGAAAGGAAAGCTTCTAGTATAAAGAGTGTTCAGTGATATGTCTTGCACAGACCCCTTGGATAAGGATGCCTACTATGATTTGGTTATTTCTTTGGCTTGTTTTCTTCTGTACATCACAGTCGATAAGAGCTCTTCAAGGCTGCATCCTTGTTAAATTCTCAGCTTTTAATAATATGAAGACAAGAAATCATTGTGAAGTGAATGAGAATTACCTGGGAACATTGAAAGCAATCATACTTGGTACTATTGGCTGTTTCAGACATCTGCAGGATGCCTTAGGATGGGTTTGACTGGTTCTTACCCCTCTGGCTATGACAGCCATTCCTCTAAAGCAGTCCTTCCTCTGAGTCTTTTCCTGGGGAATGACTCCATCCAGTCACCCGACACTGGGACAGCCACTGTATAGACTTCCATAAAGGTTTATGAGGACTCAAGCTGGAATGAAGATGGAACTGGAAAACTCAATAGCACAACTAGAGAACTCAAAGGAAAGACCAGTCACTGAATTTAATAAAACAGAAGATGGAATATCAGGGTTTGAAGAAAAAGTAGACAATTTATACAAAATAGCATTAACAAGCTAAAACATGTATAAGGAAACACCATGAAACACCAAACATTCAAATTATAGAAATAGATGAGGGAGAAGAATCCTAGGTCAGCGGCATAGGCCAGATCTTCAATGAAGTCATAGAAGAAAAATTTCCCAAACTAGGGAAAGATAACACCCATACAGATATAAGAAGCACACAGGACAGCAAAAAGACAAAGCTATTAAACAAAATCTCCAAAGTGTATTATAGTTAAAACATTAGACATAAAGAGCAAAGACAGAGGAAAGCCGCAAGAGAAAGTACACAAGTCACATGTAATGGAAAACACATCTGAAGAACAGCTGATTCTCAATGGAAACTTTAAAAGCCAAAAGAGCCTGGAGTGATGCATTCCAAGAGGCCATGATGGCCAGCTTAGACTAATATGTCCAGCAAAACTATCTGCCATAGTTGAAGGAGAAGGAAAAACTTTCCATGTTATAAATAGTCTAAAAATTTTATATCCAACAAATAAACCTAAAGAAAATACAGGAAACAATATTTCAGGTTGACAAGGAATAAGCATAGAGCTAAGAACTATAGCAAGAAACACAAAACCATAATTGCTAAAACACAAAATACTGCTGATTACACAAACAGTGACACCGGAAACAGCACAGTGGCTGCAATAAACTCATACCTTCTAATGATGACTTTAAATATCAACTGCTTCAATTTTCTGATCAAAAGACTCAGGCAACAACAACCCACCTATCTGTTGTCTGCATAAAATACACCTTAGTTTTAAAGACTGGTACAACCTTAGAGTAAAGGATGGACAAAAGTACTCCAAACTGGACCAGGAAGCAAGCAGGTGTCGCTGTTCTAATATCTGATAAACCAGACATCAAAGTGAAACTAATCAGAAGAGAGAGAGACATCCATACTAGTCAAGGGAGCAGCTAATCCGAGATGATAATACTATCCTAAACATATACATACCAAACCCTGGTACATCCCATTTCATAGAATTTATATCACTAGAATTAAAAACAACCTCACCTCCCAACGTCTCCACCTATGGACATATTGCTAGGCAAATCTTCATGTAGATACAATGAAAATGGTGTCTTATTTAAAGGAAGTAAAAACTGTTAGTGTCTTAGCCGGGGTTTCTGACCAAGAGGCTAATTGGGGAGGAATTGTTTATTAGGCTCACACTTCAGCTTTGCTGTTCATCACTGAAGCCAGGACAGGAACTCAAACAGGGCAGGATCCAAGAAACAGGATGGATGCAGAGGGCATGGAGGGGAGCTGTTTACTGACTTGCTTCCCCTGGCTTGCTCTGCCACCTTCTTATAGAACCTAGGACCAGCGGCCCAGGGATGGCACTGCCCACCATGGGCTGGGCCCTTCCCCCCCACCCACCATGGGCTAGGCCCTCCCCCACTGATCCCTAATTGAGAAAATGCCTTGCAGCTGGATCTCATGGAGGCATTTCCTCAGCTGAGGCTTCTTCCTCTAATGGTTCTATAGCGTATGTCAAACCTTTCCTTCTGAAAGTCTCTCTCTGCACTTCTGTTTTCTGCCCTAAGCTTGGAGAAGAAGTTTTAAAACTAAAGTGGAATAATGGGATATCATTTTGAAACATAACTTTTTGCAATTCTTAAAAGTAATTTTCCATTGGAGAGTAAACATTTTCCTTCTCAAACTGCTTTGCTGCGGAGGCATGGGCATTGCCATACCGCTTCCCACTTTGACCTTGTCATGTGACACTCACATGTGCAGCCCCCTTTCATCAAATGAAACGAAATTTGCGCCCTGGCAATGCTGAAGCATGCGTGGGCAGCCCGTATATGGTGGTTCTGTTGAATCTGTCCATTCTGGGCTTCATGGTCTAAGTTGATGAGGATGACTGACCAGGTCTCTTCCTCAAGAGGGCACCAGATCTCATTACAGTTGGTTGTGAGCCACCATGTGGTTGCTGGGAATTGAACTCAGGACGCTTGTAAGGGCAGGCAGTGCTCTACACCACTGAGCCATCTCTTCAGCCCTCTCTCATCAATTCTCCCCAAATTACTTTTCCTGCAGGGCCCGTTAAGTAGGGTGGCTAATGGGGCCATAGCTGGCTGGTGACAGCCTGAGCTAGACCCAGGCGTGTGTGAAGGTCGCTGTTGGAGGCGTGAAGAACATCTGTGAGTAACCTGGAAGGCATTTGTAGGGACTGCGGATGGCAGAGTTCCGGCGATGCCAGCCTGTGGTTTTCAGTTCTGCACTACACGACTGTGAACAGGACGTCCCGATTACTCAACACTTACAGGAGGGCAGGCGCAGCTGCCCCTGGCTGATAGCAGTCTTCCTGTCCTCCAGTAACGCGAGAGTACAGGGAAGGCCCATTTGGGCTAGCCTGCACAGGTTAACAAAAGCGGACGCAAATCAACGTGGTGGAAGAAAGGCCCAGCTATAGCTGATCTCGCAATATTTACATTGTGGATGACACCTGGGAGTTTAGAATGACAGAAATTGCCATAATCTCCACTCTACCCACACTGTGAGATTTATTTGAAAATAAAGGAGAGACAAGATGGATAACATTTTCTTTGGATTTGCTGAATAACCTATAACCAATTAGAAACTCTCTCTGAAAACTTGAGAGAAAACTTGAGAAGGGGCCACACAGTGAATGTGAATGCATTCTGGGAAGAAACTGCCAGCAGCAGCAGCAGCCTGGCTTTGAACCTCAGTTTCTCATCATTTTCCCTTGGTAGTTTGCATCTTGAATGTTTCCCAAGGGCCCATGTGTTAAGGGCTTTATCTCCAGGGCGGCACTACTGCTAGGAGGTGGGACCTTCAAAAAGTGGGGCCCAGGAGCCCCACTTTCAGCACCATGTTCTCTCTCTGAAATGGCTAAACGCAATCTCGTTCAAACCGGGAGGCATCTGGCTTGAATTCTTTTAAACTGTCAAGGTTACACGTGACCAGAGAACGTGGAAGCCTTGTTCCATATTAGAAGAGATCAAAGAGACATGTCAGCTAACAGCAACATGTGATCTGGGCTTAAATGCTGAGCCAGAGGTAAGGAGGAGACACGGGATGTTATTGAGACAAATTGTGAACCCTGAATGTAGACAGTAGATACCAACCATATTGAGTAGGATTCGATTTCTCTGACTTTTCAATTATCACAGTGTTCTTTTCTGTTTTGTTGGTTTGGCTTTCTTTTAATAATATACATTCACTGTTCATAGTACCTGGTTTCATAAGGACATCCTTAGACAGGTATATAATGTACTTTGAAAGCCCCACCTCAGCATCCCCCTCCTCTCTGCTTGCTCCTTGTCAGTCCCAAAGCAGGTGCATTGCTTCTTTTCTGCTCTACATACACACTTGCACACGTAATTTTATGTTCTGTATGAAATCAAAGAGCCACACATGACAGAAGACACCCAATATTTGTCTCTCTGAGAGTGACTTCATTTGCTTAGTATGGTTTTCAGCTATACAACTTTCCTGCAAATGATAGAATTTTATTCTTTTTTGTGACTGAATAAGTTCTTGTCATTGGGAACTCTATGCTGAAGGGTTTTAAGGTGACGAGGCAGCTAACTCTCAAGAGGTTCGGAAAAAAATAGAATGCTGTACATTGTATAAATATAGCATAAACACATGAAATATATAAAATGTTCTATATCGGAGGGAATGTTGAAGCAAATGTGGCTAAGTGTTAAAAGTATGAATCTGAATAGCAGAGTATGGTAATTCTTGGTACTATTCTTACAACTCTTATGCAATTATTTAAAAATGAAAAGTTTAAAAAAAAGAAGCAGCTAATATTGCGGCAGTTTGGGGTGGAGGTAATGGAACAAGCTGATTTCCCATTGCAACCCATTTCTCACACTGTCTTGTGCTCGCCTTCTAGAGTCTTCCATCTGCAATGGCCCTGTGAACCGATGCCTTTGCTGGCAGGCCACTTTATGTCAGGCAGCTCTCTGTGACCAGCGCTACCACAACCAATATGTGAAAAAATTGTCCCTCTGGGGGCTCTTGTTCAACATCAGGCGGCCCTGTTGGGTTCGTCTCCATCAGACAGGGCTTGTATCTCAGGCCAGGAAACAGAAAGAGGGCGGGTGGAAGGGAGAAAGAGGGTGGGGGGAGGATAAGAAGGGGTGGAGGGAGGAAGAAGGAATGAACCCAGGAAGATGAAAGACAGGTTCCACAATACTCTAAAGCCCACACCTCCATGACCTCAGAGCCTCCCACTAGGCCCCACCTCTTTGGTACCTCCCAATGCTGATACCCTCTTTGGGGGAAACACACCTAAACCATCACATCCACCTCTGTATCTGGCCATGATCACGTTGTTGCTTGGCTGGCTTTATGTTCCCCCTTCTTTGGAATCTCACACAGTCGGGGCCTGCCTCCCCTTCAGCTTGCCCTTCCCTTCTACACAAACACCTTATCACTGTGCAGGGCACCATAGTCAGGCTGTGTGCTCCTCAGGGGGTTCCTCTCTGAGGGTGGGGCCGTCTGTTCTCAAACCACTCTCCTTTCAGTGTGACAGGATTGGTTTCATCACCAGGTAGCCTCTCACTATCACCTTTCTTACTGCTCAAATTTATTTATTCTAATTTAGCGCCTTTGCTCTAAGGGCTGTGGTAGGATTTCCACCCTTCTCAGGTCACTGCAGCCCACAGTGTTTGCTTTCTTCACTGACTTTGGTTTGTTAAGAATGGCCTAAGCACGGACCTGCCTGGTGTTCTGGGACTGTATTTGTGCTGGAGATTTGCTACATTGAAACTCCACGATGACAATCTACTCACAGTAGGGGAACTTGCTTCTGTTGGCAGAAAGGCAGGTTAAGAAAACACTGCCCCCAAGGTCTGCAAAATAAGAAGCTTCAGTTTATACCATTAGCGGAGCAAGGCGCTCAGTGTCAGGATTGTCTATGTAACTTTTGCAGGGGAGGAGCCCCAGATGGAGTTTGCAGAGCTCTTAAGACTTGCTTAAATCCTGAGGTTAATTTTGTCTTGCAGAAGGGGGCAGGTTCTGTCTCATGGCTCTTTCCTCTAAGGCGCAAGTGCCTGTGTAGTATCCATGGCATGAAGCGATCCTGGCACCATCATACCCATCTTCTAAACCCTTTGTCCTGTATCTACATCGGCAAACTGGCAGTTGTCCCAAGCTTGCTGACAATGGTCTAGTCAGCCTTGCTCAAAAAGAATTACTTGGTGTTGGTCCGAGCCAGTGGAAAAAGCCTACGGCTTAGACTCCCCTCTGAGGTTTGAGACGCTCCTTGCCCGTTTTGACTTTGACAAGTGAACAGCAGTCCTCAACAGTCAAGGCTGCGAGCTCGGCTTCCTCAGGCCTTGATCAAAATGAGGACGTGGTACTGAAAAGCCATGCTTGTTCCTGTATATGCCTAGTTTTTGAAAAGACTGCTAGAATAAAAACCAGACAAACAGCCTCTTTGAGAACATGTGAGCACTGTAAGCTGCTCGGCTTTGATAATTTCCCTTTGCTATTTAGTTTTGCCCTTGGAAGAGATGACATGATTTATATAAAGAGAGATGCCCCGAGGGCAGAAACTATGTCATACAAGCTCTGGGCTTGTCACCTTCTCTTGTAAGATATCAATCACGTAACGTTTCTATTAAATTAAAAAGTTTATATATCAAATTAGGTGATTTATAGGATTATATATAAAATACATTTTTAGGATATAGATTTGCTATATTATGGCTTTTTGTTATTCTTTAAATGTTAATTTAAAAAAAACTGAATTAAGTCTTTTAAGCAAGGTTAAAAAAATACAACAAAGCATGCTGGGAGATGCGATAAAAGGCAGAAAGCCGTGGCCGTGTTTCTCCTGACTCCAGGATCTTTCTCAAGGACAACAAGTGCTTTTCTTTGTCTTAGCTGGTTCTTCTGCCATCTCTAGTATCCATCTGTTATTCCTCTGTTGAGATGGGATTAAGGAGGGTGTGGCTTCTGTCTTGACATGGTCGCAGTATGTTTTGAACCCTCCACTGCTGAGTCTTTAGTAACACTAAGCATTATAAGGAGAACTCCAGTTTCTTGTCACCTTAGTGATGGAGAGTGTAGCTCAATGCTTGCAGGACCAGGGCTCGGGAAAAGAACACAAAGGACTCCTGCTTCAAAGGTTTTGTGAATTTCAAGAGGCCAACAAGTCAAACACACCCTTTGTGGCCACAGAGACCAAAGCCCCTGGAGCAGCCCTACGTGTAGCCCAGGTTACCCAGCAGCTTGCTTTCTTTCCTTCCACCTCTGTCCCTTTCCATCTGCCCTATTATCTATAAAGCAGGGCATATCATGCACACCTCTAATTCCAGTATTGAGGCTGAGGCAGGAGGATTGTGAGTTTGAGGCCAACTTGGGTTATGTAATGAGTTCTACGGTAGATAGCGAGACCTTGTCTATCAAAGTGAATCAAACCAAATTAAATGCAAGTCAACAAAGTAAAACAAAAACTCCAAAAGAATAACCCTGACCTCCGTTTTTCTCTATAACCATAGATATTACACCTGCATATTTTCTATAGGTTGAGCATCTTAGGAGGGTCTAGGTTGTGGTGTCATCAGTCTGGCTGTATAAGTGCTATTCACAGTGTAGAACCCGTCACATTCCTGTCCTTGTTATCTTTGTTCTTTCTGGGTTTTTCTCCTTCCCTTCCTCCTTTTCTCCATCTTTTCCTTCTTCCATCCCCCTTTCCTTATCCCCTTTCTTCTTTCCCCCACTTCTTTCTCTCTTCCTCCTCTCTTCTTCTCCATCCCTCTTTCCCTTTCCATCCCTCCCTTTCTCCATCTCTTCTGCCTTCCACCCCCTTTTCTCATTCCCTTTTTTCTCCCCACTTCTTCTTTCCTTTCTCTCTCCCTCTTCTCTTCTCTTCTCCTCTCCTCTCCTCCTCTTCTCTTCTCCACCCCTTTCCCTTCCCCTTCCTCCCTTTCTCCATCTCTTCCTCCTTCCATCTGCCTTTTTTCATCCCCTTTCTTCTCCACACTTCTTTCCTTTCTCTATCCCTCCCCTCCCCTCCCCTCCTCTCCTCCATCCATTTTTTCCTTTCTTCCTTTCTCCTCCATGCTTTCCTCTCTTTCTCTTTTCTCTACCTCTGTTTCCTCCTTTCTTCTTGTACAGCATTTGACGTGGGTCTTTGGGTCTTGGGCACATGTTCCTCCACCGAGCTGCATCTCCAGCCTTGCCCTGGAGTCATTGTTGCCAATTTTGCTTTGTTTTGTTTGTTTTCATCTTTACAAATTCTTATTTTTATCCCCTTTGCCCAGCCTATGCATTCAGTTACCACTGTCAACTGTTTGAACTTTTCTCTGGTGCTTCATTGGACCAGTCTTGCTGCCTCCTTGATTCTCTGTGTTCCTCTTTGTCTTCTCTACCTCTAATCTCTCCTCAAATAACACCCTGATCTAGTGAGTGGGCATAGGGGGGCAGACATCAGCTTTTACCCCACGCTTTCCACTCTGGTCTTGAACTCATGTCTTCAAGGAATGGTTTTGTTTCAGCTTTCTGAGTATTCAGAATTATGGAGAAAGCCCCCATATAAAAGGCCTTCCATTTCTGAAGAAGCCTGTATTTCACCCTTTAGTAAAATATACTCCTTTGGGTTGAATGATGGGACTAGGGTTCTGAGTTAAAAGCCTGGTTATCTTAGAAGGCCTCAGAGCCTTCATCATCTCTGGCCTGAGAAGAGGGCTATTCTACATGGTGCTGTCTTTTTCTCCATGAAGGCAGATAGTATTTCCTCTTCATCCGTGACATTCTAGGAGTCGCTGTGGTGTACCTAGGAGTGGTGCAAGTGTGCTCGGGTCCCTGCTCACAGCAGTCACGTGGGAACACTTTATATCTGGAGAGAATCTCTGGAATTTTTTCTTGAGTGAGTTACTCCACAGTTTCTTCTTCTGCTTCTCATCGGCCTTGAAACAGCCAATGAACGGACTCCTAGACAGATTCGCCACGCCCACTCTCTATTACCGCAGCCTTACACCTTCCTTTAGATCTCAGATGTAGGTGTTGTCCTATTTGTTTCTCTGTTGTTTTCATAAAACACTGACCAAAAGCAATTTGGGGGAGGAAGGAGTCTATTTGACTTACAGGTAAAGTCCATCACTGGGGGAAGCCAAGGCGGGACCCTGGAGGCGGGAACTGAGGTAGAGTTCACAAAGGAGCATTGCCGACTGGTTTGCTCTGTCCTTGAGGCTGGGTGCCTCAGCAGACAGAGCCATCAGAGGGGTCCCACACCGGCTCACTCCGGAGAGGCAACAACTAGTAATTTCCCAGACCACGAGGATAGGAGCGGAAGCATGTCCACTCTGGTGCTGAAAACCCGGTAGGTTCCTGGAGAGCCACTGGTTCTTAGTCAACCCTTGAAGTCTGAAAATGCTGAGTCTGATGTCAGTAAAGGTATCCCTATGAGCAACAGCAAGGCTAAATCGAATCTCAGCAGCAGGAGGCAAGGTCAAGGGAGCAAAAGTCAAGACATCTTTCTTTTGCCCCACGTTCGCTTTTAACAGGCGCTGCTCTCTGAAGGGACAGCCCACATATGGGGCGGTCTTCCCACATCAATCAGGGAAACCATGACAATTCCCCAGGTGAGGCTCTCTACGCAGGTGATTCTAATTTTTAGCAAGTTGGCATTCACACCGACAACTACAGGTAGTGTGCTTAATCAGTCTCCCAAACTTGTATTCCATCGTCCTGCTTTCTAAATTCTAAAATCTCCTCCTCGTCCAGGATTCCTTCCCACCTATAGCATTCTGTTCTGTCATCATGCTACTACTCTAGTGAGGATCTAATTTGGGACATTTAAGTTATTTCTGGGGTTGACGACACAGCTCAGTGGAAGCACGTTTTGCTGTGCTGGCTAGTTTTATGTCAACTCATCACAAGTGGAAAGGATAGCCCTGTTTGTAAGCCTGTAGGACATTTTCTTAGTTAGTTATTGATGTAGGAGGGACCAGCCCATTGTGGGTAGTGCCATTCCTGATCAGGTGGTCCTGGGTTCTATAAGAAAGCGGGATGAGCAAGCCATGAGGAGTAAGCCAGTAAGCAGCAAGTGTTTTTGTGGTAGAATGAAGCATCCTTCAGGTATATGCTGAAGAGTGGTAGAGCTGGATCTTGAGAAAGATCTTCCTGAAGAACTTCCATACTGATTACCATAGAGTCTGTATGAGTTTGCATTTCCACTAGCAATGGATGAGTGTTCCCCCTACTCCACATCCTCGCTAGCATGTTTGTTGATCTTAGCAATTTTGACAGGTGTAAGATGAAATCTCAAACTAGTTTTGATTTGCATTTCCCTGATGACTAAGGAACTTGAACGCTTCTTTAAGTGTTTCTCAGTCATTTGAGTTTCTTCTTTTGAGAATTTTTTGTTTAGATCTGTACTTCATTTTTCAATTGGGCTGTTCATTTTCTTGATATCTAGTTTTCTGAGTTCTTTATATATTTTGGATATTAGCCCTATATTGGGTGTGTAACTAGTAAAAAAAAAACTTTTCCTATTCTGTAGACTGTCACTTTGTCTGAATGATTGTGTCCTTTGTCATAAAGGAACTTTTCAATTTCATGAAGTCCCATTTATTAATTGTTATTCTTAGTGCAACAGATCATTAACAGTGTTCTGTTCAGAAAGTCTTTTCCTGTGTTTATGTCTGAGTTTTCAATTTGATTCCATTGATCGAGATGTCTGTTTTTATGCCAATACCATGCTGTTTTATTTCTGTAGCTCTGTAGTACAATTTAAGGTCAGGGATGGTGATCACTATAGCAGTTCTTTTATCACTCAGTGATGCACAATTAATAAAAGCTCAGGGTCAGAAATTGGGATTCAACCTGAAGATCCAAAAAACAAAACAGCCAGCCACTGGCTTTTACCTTGACCTCAGTCTGAAATGGCGATTCTGCCTCCAGGAGTCTCAGAATGAGACTGTGTTGAGAGCTGTTTCCTCCCATTTTATAATCCTCTCTAGGACTTGGATTCAAGATGTGTACCACTGTCATTAAAGGCATGTACTACCCAGATTCTATGGCAACTTGTGTGACTACTGGGCTTAAAGGGGTGTGTTACTATAATCTGGTCTGCCCAGTGGGACTCTTTTACTCTCAGATCTTCAGGCGGTCTTTATTAAAATATGCCACTGCTTTCAGGATTATTTTATCTATCTTGAGTTTTTGTATGAAGCTGAAAATTATCTTCTCAAGATCTGTAAAGAATTGAGTTGAAATTTTAATGGGAATTACATTAGAATGGTTGATTGCATTTGGTAGAATGTTCATTTTCATTATATTATCCTATTGATCCATGAGCATGGGAGATCTCTCTGTATTCCAATATCTTTGATTTCTTTCTTCAATGTCTTAAAGTTTTTGTCATACAAATCTGTCATTTGCTTGATTAGAGTTACCCCCAAGATATTTTATATTATTTGAGGCTATTGTGAAAGGTGTTGTTTCCCTGACTTCTTTCTCAGTCCGTTTGTTGTGTGTAACTGATTTTTGTGAGTTAATTTTGTATCCAGCTACTTTGCTGAAAGTATATCAGCTGTAGGAGTTTCCTAGTGGAATTTTTTAGGTCACTTATGTATGCTATTATATTATCTACAAATAAAAATACTTTGACTTCTTTCCTTCTTGCTTGTATTCTCTCGAGGTCCTTTAGTTATCTTATTGCTTTAGCTAAGACTTCAAGCACTATGTTATCGAATAGGCAGAGAGAAAGTAGACAATCTTGTCTTGTTCCTGATTTTACTAGAATTGCTTTGCGTTTCTTTCCGTTTAAGTTGATGTTGGTTATGGGCTGCTGCAAATTATCTTAATTATATTGAGGGATGTTCTTTGTATTCCTAATCTCTCTAGGACTTTTATCATGAAGTGGTGTTGGATTTTGTCAAAAGCCTTTTTTTTTCTTTGCATCTAATGAGACGATCATGTGGTTTTTGTCTTTCAATTGGTTTATATGCTGAATTCCATTACATATGTTGAACCATCTCTGCAAGTCTGGGATGAAGCCTACTTGATCATGGTGCATCATCTTTTTGATGTGCTCTTGGATTTGGTTTGTAAGAATTTTATTGAGAAATTTTGCATTTATATTTAAATTCCCTTTCTTTGTTGCATCTTTATGTGGTTTGGGTGCCAGGGTAACTATGGTCTTATCAAATGAGTTGGGTAATGTTCCTTGTGTTTCTGTTTTGTGGATTATTTGAGGAGTATTGATATTAACTCTTCTGTGAAAGTCTGGTAGAATTCTGTGCTAGAACCATCTGTCTCTGAGGATTTTTTTTGAAAATTTTAATCAGTGCTTTTGTTTCACTAGGGTTTAGAGGTCTGTTTAAGTTGCTTATTTGATCTTGATTTTATTTTGCTAAATGTTATATATTGAGAAAATCGTCATTTTTTTTTCAGATTTCTCAATTTAGTGGAGTACAGGGTTTTAAACTATGGTCTTATGATTCTGTGGATTTCCTTGGTGTCTGTTATTATGTCCCTCTTTTCATTTCTACTTTTGTTACTTTGGGTATTCTTTCTCTGCCTTTTATTTAATTTGGATAAGGGTTTGTCAATTTTGCTAATTTTCTCAAAGAACCAACTCTTAGTTTTATTGATTGCTTGTTTTTTTTGTCTCTGTTTTATTGATTTCAGGTCTGAGTTTGATTATTTCTTGCTATCTACTCCTTTTGAGTGTGATTTCTTCCTTTTGTGTTGGAGTGTTCAGATGTGGTCTTAAGTTAGTAGAATGAGATCTCTCTAAGTTTTTCATGTATGCACTTAGTGCTATGAATTTACCTCTTAAAACAACCTTCATGGTGTCCTATAAGTTTGGATGTGTTGTGTATTCATTTTCATTTAATTCTAGAAGGTCTAATTTCTTTCTTAATTCCTGTTTTCATTCAGTAGAGTTGGGCAGTTTCCATGAATCTGTAAGCTCGCTGCTGTTTCTGTTATAGATATCCCTCTTTAATCCACGGTGATCAGACAGGATGCATGGTGTTATTTCAATTTTCTTGTATCTGCTGAAACTTGTTTTGTGTCTGAGAATGTGGTAGGTTTTGGAGAAAGTTCCATGAGGTGCTGAGAAGATATTCTTTTATGTTTGGGTGAAATGTTCTGTTAATGCCTGGTAGGTCCATTTGGTTTATGGTATCAGTTAGCTCCAGCATTTCTCTGTTTAGTTTTTGTTTGGAGGACCTGTCTATTGGTGAGAGTAGGGTACTGAAGTCACCACTATCAGTGTGTAAGGGTCAGTATGTGATTTGAGCTGCAGTAGTCTTCCTTTTATGAATTTGGGTGCCCTTGTGTTTGATGCAACATCCTTTTAGTGGATTTTTCTTTTGATGAATATGTAGTGTTCTCTATCTCTTCTGATTAGTTTTGGTTTGAAATCTATTTTATCAGACATTAAAATGGCTACCCTGCCTTGTTTCTTAGATCCATTTGCTTGGAATATCTTTTTCTATTAATTTGTCCTAAGGTGATATCTATCCTTGATGTTAAGGTATGTTACTTGGATGCAACAGAAGGCTGGATCCTGTTATTGCATCCACTCTGCTAGTCTGTGTCTTTTTATTGGGGAATTGAGACCATTGATGCTGAGAGATATCAGTGAGCAGTGTTTGTTGATTTCTATTATTTTGCTATTATGGTGTGTGTGTTTCCCCTCTTTTGATGTGCTGGTCTGGGATTATTTATTCCTTGTTTTTTCTTTGGTGTGGTTAACTTTTTTAGGTTGGAGTTTTTCTTCTAGTGTCTTATGTAAGACTATGTTTGTCAATAGGTTTTGCTTAAATTTTTATCATGCGAGGACTTATTTTCTGTAATTGATAGTTTTGCTGGGTATAGTATTCTGGACTGGCATTTGTGGTTTCTTAGGGTCTGCAAGACATCTGTCCAGGATCTTCTGGTTTCTTGAGTCTCCATTGAGAAGTCAGGTGTAATTCTAATAGGTCTGCCTTTATATGTTACTTGGTCTTTTTCCATTGCAGCTTTTAATATTTGTTTTTTTGTTCTATATGTTTAGATTATTATGTGCTAAAGGGATTTTGTTTTCTGGTTTAATCTATTTGGAGTTCTGTATGCTTCTTGTACCAGTATAGGTATCTCCTTCTTTAGGTTAGAAAAATTTTCTTCTATGATTTTGCTAGAAATATTCTCTTGCCTTTGACCTGGTTTTCTCCTCCTACTTCTATTCCTATTATTCTTAGATTGAGTCTTTTATAGTGTCCCAGATTTTCTGTATGTTTTACGCCAGATTTTATTTTTTAGATCTAACATATTCTTTGACCAAGGTATCCATTTCTTCTTTCATGTCTTCAGTGCCCAAGTTTCTCTCTCCCATTTTTTTATATTCTGTAGGTGAAGCATGTCTCTGGAGTTCCTAAATATTTCGTTTCCATATTTATCTCTCTGGTTCCTAGGAGGGTGTCGTGGTTGTGTGGTGCATGAAAAGAAATTCTGGGGTCCTGCTAGGTGTGGCCTCTGGAGGTTCCCAGTAAAATGTGTTCCTAGATACTTGGTACTGATACTTAGGAATGGGGATGGGCTAGGAGAGGGGCTCAGGAGGTCCACAGGTAGGAGGAAAGCAGGGGGTTCCACTGGATCTGTTCAGTCCCCTGGAATGGGGCCAGTGAGTAAGGAGAGGCCACAGCAGGTAGTGGGGACAGAGCTGGGGATTGGATATGGAAGAGAGAAGGCAGAGTGAAGACCTGAAGCTTGCATTCCTGCTTCTCTGGCCTGCTTGCTTCCCTGGAAGGCTGGTTCCCAGGAAATGCCTGCTTGAGTTGGGGGCTTGAGTAGCACATTGGAAACTGGAGGAGAAGGTCTGCAGGGGAGTGGTCACAGCAGGTGGAGTTAAAGGAGAGAAGGGAAGGGAAAGAAGAAGAAGGTCTTCAGTCTGCCTACCTGCTTCCCCAGCTGGAACTGCTTGTGTTTCCAGGGAATGTCTGCTGGAGCTGGGGGCTTGGATAAGCTGGGGGCTGTGATAAGATGGGGGGCTGTGGTGAACTGGGGCCTGGGGTGATCTGGGAGGTTGTGGTGAACTGGGGGCTGGGATGAGCTGGGGGCTGGAGTGATCTGGGGGCTGGGATTAGTTGGGGGCTGGGGTGATCTGGGGGCTGGGATGAGCTGGGGGCTGGGATGAGTTGGGGGCTGGGGTGATCTGGGGGCTGGGATGAGCTGGGGGGCTGTGATGAGTTGGGGGTCTGTGATGAGCTAGGGGCTGTGGTGAGCTGGGGCCTGGGGTGATCTGGGGGCTGGGATGAGCTAGGATCTGGGATGAGCTGGGGACTGGGGTGAGTGGGGTGAGGGAAGAATTTTGGAGGGGAAGATCTGTGTGACCTACTGGAGGTTGGGGCAGAGAGAAAGGGAATACCACACACAGCATGTGGTCTGCTACAGAGCTGGGGATGAGGCTGGGGATTGGATCTGGAGGGGGGGAGGGAGAGGGGAAGATCTGCAGCTAGGCTACCTGCTTCCTTGGCTGGAGTAGCCTTTGGGTTCCCAGGGAGTTTCCCAAGAGATCTTAAGTAGCATTATTTTTAGAACGTTTAAAATGTTGGCATGAATTTTCTCCAGCCCTTCATCTTCCTCCAGAAGTACAGTTCCATCTCTTCCTGTACCATAATTGCCAGGTATTGAAAGGCTTCTTAAATGTGTTATGAAACAAGACTGTATTGTATGACTATTCTTATCTTGGATTTTCTTTTCTGCAGTGCTCTGAGAAATCTTTTTTTTTTTTTTTTTTTGCCTCCTGTCAAGTCTCTGAAGGGATTTTCACAGCTAATTTGGGATAATAAGGCATTCTCGCTGTACTGCAGCTATTCTTTTTAGGAATAATATACATATATTTCAGAAGCTTCTATTTAAGTTTGCCTAAACTGAATGAAAATGTTCACACATTTTTTTTTAAGGGATAAATGCGCCCGCATGTTTCCACAGCTCCGTGCACCACCCACCCGCTCTTCCAGGGTTGGTAGTGCTCAGCCTAGACTTCTGCACAAAACAGCCCTTCACGGGCCCTTGGCTTTGATGCCTCTGATGAAAATTAAGGGGACTGAGAAGTTGGAGGTCAAAATACTGTCAAGGAAAATGTAAAGGCCATGATGTAATTGCTTGGTCAGAAGGTCAGCTTTCTGAATAAAGTGAAAGAGGCGGCTCTGTGCTTGGACAATACTTTTCATGGTCATTTGAAATGAATATCTGTTCAATGCCAAGAAAATGCCTTGGTCACCCTGAGACCCAAGAAAGGCATTATTTACAGCACCAAATTCTTAATCTCTCTGCCTCTTCTTTCCTCCTTCCCTCCTTCCCTCTTTCCTTCCCTGCTTCCCTCCCTCCCTCCTTCCCTCCCTCTCTCCATTTTCTTCCCTTTCTTCCTTTTTTCATTCAAGTGCTATGTGACCCAGACTAATGTGGACCTTCAGACCATTCTTGTCTCAGTCTCCTGAATGCTGGGATTGCAGGCGTGTGTCAGCACGCCCGGCCTAGCTTTCTTCCGGAAGAAAGCCCACACTTTATCGCGGTCTTTTCCTCCCTTTCTTCACTTGCCTTGTCCAAGGTATGGCTCCCAGTGTGGGAGTCACCCCGTATCTCCTTTTTAAAGAAGGCGGTGTTGCCACATGTGATAGTTACGTTTATGCGTCATGTTGACTAGATTATGGTGCCAAGGTACTCAGTTAAATGCTAGTATAGATCTCACCGTGAAAGTACTTTGTACACGGATTAACAACCGTCATCAGTAGATTTTAAAGCATATGACCTTGATAACGTGGGCAACCTCATAAAATCAGTTGAAAGTGTTAAGAGCAAAACCCAAGGATGCCAGATGAAGATGGAATTTGCTCTCAAGCCTACAGCATCAACCCCTGCTGGGGATTCCAACCTTGTCGCTGCCCTGCAGATTTCAGACTAGTTGCCCTGAGACCTGATAATCGTGTGAGCTGATTTCAACTAAATTCATGCCCGTGGTCTTGGCCCCATGTGTATGTTGCAGGGATGGGTAGAGAGGGAGAGAGAAAGAATCTTGCTGTGTAGCCCAGGCTGGCCTCAAATTCTAAGTCATCCTGCCTTAGCTCCAGAATACAAAGATGACAGGTGTACCACCATACCTGGCCTTCCTTATCTGTCTGTCTATCCAGCCATCTGTCCAACTACAATTTTAATCACTTAGACAGTTTCTTAACTAAACCTTTTCCTGTCTTTACTATTTAATCCTGTGAGTTTTAAAATGAAACCTCTGTGTATTGGGTGACAGACAATCTGGTCTATTGATTGATCCATGATCCATGTATCTTTCTGTCTTGATTTACTTAGCTAACACTTGCCTGCTTTCCTGGAAAATCCAGGCACACCACATGTCAAATGTCCGGACACACAGCCATATGCACTTTGATGATGTAGCAGACAAGGGCTGCCCATTAGTGTTCACTGCGTGGATCACTGCAAGTCACCTTTGAATCTCTTCAGCAGCGTAGGTGCTATGTAAGTGACCCACCCAGATGGCTCTTCCCGCTGGCCGTTTCCCTGTGTACTTGGCCTTCTTGTTTGTTCTCAGTGACTTTCATTAGAGGTCCTGCCACAGACAAAGAGCTGACTTTCAGGTTTCTGCTCAGACCTTCCTTACCCTGTGCCTGCAACAATAAAATAGGTGCCCTTCCATTCTGGGAGTGAAGAAGAGGTTCTTCTTCCCATCCAGACAGACGTTTGGCTTGGTTAAGGCTCTGGTGTGTTGAGTGTGTGTGTGTAAGTTCATTTAGGGTCTATTTTATAGCTCAGGTTGGAAACTCAAAGCAATCCCCCTGCCTCAGCCTCTTAAGGACTGGGATTACAGTTTTGCACTACTAGGGCTGGCATCGCTGCTTTCCTTCCTGTATGTACTTACAGCCCGAGGTGTTCATTTAATAAAATTGTATTTTTTTTCAGAGTGACAGTTTGAAGAAGGTCCTTCAGATTTCTTTCTTATTAAATGGAGATATTTCAGCAAAACATGATCCTTAAATGCTCTGTGAGAAAGTGAACATGATAGCCTAGTAGACTGGCAGTCTCGGGAGGTGGCTCCTCCATGTTTGTAAGGGCTATGACTCAGAGCGACTCAGCGAGGGCCTTTGTGCACCAGCAGATGAAGAATGCTGGTTCTTTTGCACCTGTTGTTGTGACACCAGGGTTCATAGATGAGGCTAAGGATGGGGAGATGGAAGGGTTTGAATGCAGGGGGAGGGGCGTCCTGGATACTGCTTGCCTCTTAGGCTCTGGAACATACAGAAGTGGAGCCCAGTGCCCTGAGAACCTCAGCCAAGTCACCCCTCTGGATGGGGACACTGAGCCTCGTCACTATTTCCACTGAATAGTAAAGGGAATTGATCACACAACAGTTTTGCTTAAAAAGATAGTTAACGAAAGTTAGGGTTTTTATTGCAAGAAACCCCTTTTGGCTTCTGTGGTATATGCTCTCATCAGTAGATCGAGAACAGCTCTCAGCATTGTCCAGGGATGCTTGGTGTTCATTGTTTACACGAGGCCGTCTTCACCCCCGAGGAACTTTCTGACCTACTGGACATGGTTTCCTGTCATTTCCCATCTCCCCACCACCCCAAGTTCTCTTCTTTGTGTGCATTTCCTTTGTAAAAGCCTGGCTGGCTGGACCTTGGCTAATCCCTGCCAGACAACGGGAGGCAGAAAGATCCTGGAGACCCTCATGTCTTTCTTCACTTCTTCCCGATGTCCTCCAGTTTCTAGGAAGCAGAACGAGCCTCACCGTGGCTCATGTCCTTAATAAATGGACTATCTCCTGGGAGCTGGTGGGGGTTTGGGAACAGTCTTTTCTAGGTCTCAACCCCACCTCTGCCTGTGACCTTGAAGATATGAATTAAGGACCTTGCTCCTCAGTGTTGCTATCTGTCAAGTGTGACAAATAATTGTGTACTGTAATGTCTGCTGCCGTAGACCTTCTTCAAGGTGGCCTCTTGGAATCGTGAGAGCCCTGGAGACTCAAGGAGAGTTGTGTTGATGGAGGTGGGCCAGGGCAAAGTAGATCTGGAAACCAGGTGGGGAAAGCTGGGGACATTAAGACAGTGAGCACCAGTGTGTACCTCTGAGGAGCATGTCTCTTCTTTAGAGGTCCCTGGAAGATGTTTCGGTTGGTCACACATTGCATATATGGTGGTGACCATGCAAGAGCCCTGCTCGTCCTCATGGATTAGTGGCTCTGCAGCTCGCTACCATCGCAGAATGGCCCGTTACTGACCTGTGTAGCAATGGTGGCGTGAACACACCTGCTGTGCTGCAGAAGACTGTAGAAAAGCACAGGACATGCAATCATGAGCAGGGTACGCTGCCTGATGGTGGCAATGATTCGCTATGGAATACGGGTTTGCGTTTCTTTGCTGTGCTTCTAGCACTGTTTTAGAATGAATCCCCACTCGGGAAAAGTTTACTGCTTCCTGTGTGGCACCAGCCACTTATGAAGGCATGCTTGGTGATTTTCTTGACTGTACTGAGAGCCATGCAGAGTCACTGACCCAGACCCTCAGATTCTTACAACCACAGCAGAGCCACCCAGCAATCAGTCTCAAGAGCCTACCCCATCATCGAGTGATTTATGATTGTACCCCAATATTTTTTGAGTTGGGTAGGAACCTCAGAACTTAAAAAAAGGATTAATCTGATGTAATTGAAGCTTTGTTTCTTTGATGCAAATCTTTCAAGGGTGTTCCTAAGTCAAAACATTCTGTGACCTTAAATTTAAAAACGGAACCAGCATTATCTTCAAGTATAGCTTTCCATACGTTGTCTGGGATACTCAGAGGATGCTATGTTTGGATAGAGAAGGAGCTGTTGATGATTGGCTTTCTAAGGATGCCATTCCCCACAGCCAGTACCCATAGCCTCTCTGGGAATCAGCTTAAACTCTTTGAAGCACCCCGAAGGTGATGGCAGACCTCCACAGAAGATACTGGGAGAAGCGTTCTGGAATTTCTTTGGAGAAATGAAGTTGGCTTTACTGACCTGAATGCCCCGAAAAATCAGGGGCTTAAGCTCTTTGCTAAACCTGGTTGTTAGTGCAGGGGGTTTGTTTTTCCCATGCAAAATGTTGACCTCTATCCCAAGGAACAAAGTCTTTGAAAGGCTCCTTGGACATTAAAATAGCTTCACAGAATAGCATTTTGGTGCTTTCAAGTCTAAACTAACCAGAAACACATGATTTCACTTTCCCATAAATCACAGAGGGTTTTGCCTAAGAGAAAAATGCATGGCAAAACACATCATGAATAAACAGTTTAGGGTGGTGATCTGGTTGCACAAGCCGGCCAAGGGTTGGAGAAGGTGACGAATTTGCATTCTGATGGAGCAGGAACCTAGGACAGCCAGCCTGCTTCTGGTGTAAGGCAGGCCAGCACCGGCCCTTGCTTTCTCTGTCCTTCACCTGAGCCATGTAAATCTGATCTTTAGCTCGGACTACTTTAGAGGGAAAAAAGATAAAGTTATAAAGATTCCAGATATAGAATTTATTAAGGAAATGTGTTTTACTAACCTTCAGATAGCCTAGCTTCCCTCTTAACACTCATTGCTCCTTGTCATCTGCCCTAGTGGATTTATTATAAGGGATATTGCTAATCAGTGCAAGTGGGCAGATTTCCACAATGAAATGTGTTGGGGAACACTGAAGGATTTAAAATATTCTTGATGAGATATTCTTGGCATTGTAATTTGCATTGTACATGAGATACTTTCTTTTATTTTCTCGAGATGTTTATTAAGGAAATGTTGAAAGAACGTGAATTAATTGAGGCCAGTTAAGCTTGACTTTACGCTCTGAAAAATTTTTTTATTACATTTATTTCTATGTAAATGCATATTTGTGGGCACGTGTGTGCCATAGCACACACTGGAGGTTAGGGAACAACTTTTGGATGTCCGTTCTCTCCTTTCACTGTATGAGTCATGGGGATAGAACTTGGGTTGTCAGGCTTGGTGGCGAGTCCCTTTGCCCACGGAGCCATCTTGCCGGTCCCTGTGCTATATATACAGACTTACTTGCCTTTTGGTTGTGAGATTTGTTGGGAATATCCTAGACTCTTTGATTCCTGGGCAAAAATTTCTTTCCAAAGGATAAGAGAAAGGAATAAGGGATGGATATCATTGCCTCTTTTGTGTGGTAGCAGCAGAGTAAGGCAAGGACTAGCACTGGCAGCATGTCAGTGTGTTGGTGAATATTATATCTCTGTAAACAAATGTCACACACAGGCCATTTAGGAAGCAGCTGTTTATTTGGCCAACAGCCCCAGAAGATGGAGCACAGGGTTGAGTGGCCCAGTGACTTGGGCCTCTGGTAAAGGCAGTATGAAATGGTAGCGGCATGTGTCAGGGACAGGGTGACATCTTGAGCCGGGGGTAGAAAGATATTAAGAGAACAAAGTCCCAACTGAAGACATGATCCTAATGGCCGACAGACCTCATAAGATGGGGCCTCATACTGACTCATAGTATCTACCTATGTGTCATCTTGGAGCCCAAGCGTGGACATTGGGAACTCATAACTGTCACTCCAACCACAGCCATAAGAAACAACAGGACGGATGAAAAAGTAGATGCCAGATAAGAATTTGGGCAAAGGACTCAGCTGTCTGTAAGTATTGTTGCAGGGATTAAGTCTTTATGAAGATTGCTGGTCCTGAGGTAGGGGCTGTTAGGATACAGATGGCTCTGGAATTAAGGAACTTTCCAGAAATTCTAATCCCTTGAGAAAGCTACACCAGTGGTGGTGTCCAGTGTAGGCTCAGGTCTGGCAGGTGTGACAGTGTGCTCAGCACCAGGTGCAGCTCCTTGTGCGTTAAGTCGAGGATTCTCCCACCAGGGATGCGTCAGCTGGGACAGGGGTTGGCTGCCTTCCTGGAGAGGACAGAGCAGGGCACCACTGGTTCTTGTTGGTGACAGTCTCACCCAAAGGGCAATTGATAGACAGGGTTGAGAAGCTTGTTGATAGTTTCTACTCCCTATGGCTGTTCTCATTTGTGTGAAGACTGCCTAATGGCTTGGGTGACAGAAGAAGAAGCGGGAGCCACGAGGTCAGAGTAGCTTCCTGCCCGTGCCTGCTGCCTTCTAGGCAGGAAGGCTGCTTGAGGGGACCACCTTTTATTAACCTTGAAAAATGTGAATTTTCATCCCCTTTTTTTAGACACATGTACTGGGTTCTGAAGGCTAACTTTTTCCATTTGAAAAAGATGGTGGAGTTGAATGAGAAAAAATGATTTGGAAGGAACTCTTGTCACTACTCAGATTATTTTTCAAAGTCTGCCTGGAGACCTGGGCCTTGTGTTCTGGTTCCAATAAGCCGCGCAGGAGGTGGCACGCAGAACAGTCGTGGCCAGCAAGCCCATCTTTTGTTTATTTGGCTATGCTGCTCTTATAGTCTCTTAGACTGTGACCAATCTTTTTGACCTCATATTTTAGAGTCCCTCAGTGCCCCGAAGGGGAACAACATTGTGGAGAGGACATTACCTTCTTCTGCCAACCTAGTTTCCATGAAGGAATCTTGTCAGGATGCCTTAGCGGCCAGGGCCTTTATATATTTACGTTCCTCTGCCAGTGGAGAGGACTTTGAGTGTCTCGTCTCTCAGTGAGATGCCATCAGGGTTACTCCCTGGTTGCCAGGGTTCAGAGAGTCCTTTCCTAAGTCCTTTCGGCTGAGTCATCTTTACTTCTGTGGTCAAGGTGGCCCTCTCCTTCGTACTGAGGACATCTGCCTTGAGGAATTGTGAATGATGTAATTCAACAGGCGTAACCCCCAACAGTGTGCTGAGAGCAGGGCTTGGCACACTGGGCTGTAGGATTGGTTGCTGAGCAGAGCAGTGGGGAGGTGGATGCTGGGCTCCTGATGAAAGGGCATGGGGGCAAGGGCAGGGCATGGAAAGAGGCTACCACAGGAACCAGTGATTTGAGGAGGTCGTGACTCCTTATCTGACGCCAAAGCCCCGGAAAGGGGCAGAGTGAGGTGCTGGAGGGGCTGTTGGGCTGTCAGAAGCATGAATTAACCAGTGTCCATTTAGGGACTAACAGACAGGTAAATCATGGTGTCCTGTGTTAGTCGACTTTGACCCAATGACTCAGAGAAACAACTTAAAGGAGGGAGAAGGTTTGTTTTGTCTCATGGTTTCAAAGGTTATCATCCCTGGTCATGTGAGTCACACTAAGGCAGAACATCACGGAAGAAGGGACTGGTGGGGCAGAGCTGCTTGCATCATGGCAACCAGGAAGTGGGTAGTGGGTCTATGTTACTGGGCTTTTTTTTCCTCTCTCCATTTTATTCCATACAGGGCCGAATCATTAGATTGTTCTGCCCACATTCAAGGTGGTATTCCTTCTTTGTTCAATCATCTCCAGAAACATTCCACAAGGAGGTGT
>JABTXL010000002.1:51821536-51839003 GCA_025134845.1 Neodon shergylaensis | reverse complement strand
AGGTGTACTTACTATCTGTCTATCATCTATCTATATTTATCTATTTATAACCTATCAATCCATTATATCTATCTATCTATCTATCTATCTATCTATCTATCTATCTATCTATCATCTATCTATCATCTCTCCATCCATCCATCCATCTATCTATCCATCCATCCTTCTATCCACCTATTTTTCAACCTATTAGTTGTCTGTCCACCTTTCTTCTATCGATTTACTAGATATATAGTTACTTCTCTTTGTTGCTGTGACTAAGACATGACCAAAAGCAACATAAAGGATGAAGGATTTGCTTTGGGCTTATGATGTGAGGTTGTAGCCCGTCATGGCTTGATGGAGGTTTCTTGCTCATAGTTCAGGAGGTTAAGAAAGGTGAACATTGTGTTCAGCTGGCTTCTTTTTTCTCTTTTTCATTCCATCCAGAACCCTAGACCATGGGTAACTCCATTCACATTGAAGGCAGGCCTTCCCTTCTCAGTTTATCTTCTTTGTAAACACTCTGACAGACACACCCAAATGTGTGCTTCGCTAATGCCCAGCCAGAATTAGCCATCACCGTCTACATCTCTCCTTTCTCCTATTGATTTCTACTGTTTTATCTTGTGTCTACCCACTTACCTATTGTGAAACAGGAACCGAAGAGTGGCCTGAGGCTGAAAACACAGGCATAGCTACTAAGAGTCTGGTGAAATCGTCTTCTGAAAAGGTTAGTGACTGTAAGGCTCATATTCTGCGTCCTCCCAGTGAAGCTGCACCAGTGCCTCAGGCTTCTCTTTAGGTTTGGTCTCTTTTGAGCCGTGATGGGAGGTGAGTGAAGAAGAGTGGACTCCGAGGCTAGACCGCCCCACAACCACTTCCATCTTGTTTAGATTCACAGTCTGTGGGGCATACTGGGGTGTTTTTTAATGTATATACAAGTGGAATCAATAAGAACAATGAGAATTTCATTTTCCAATTAAATTTGGTTATAAGATATTTAAAGCATATAGCACGGGTGAATAAATAAAACATGTGTCATACCGTTTATTAAGAGAAATAAAATTAGAGGGACACTCAGAGTGCCCACTGCAGTCCTGATACACCCCAGCAGCCCTCTCCTCCATTTTATACAGGGCGTTATTGTCCTCAGTTAGGTGTGTGCTCTTTGTAGCTTGCTTCATTTGCGTTGTGTTCAACACATGCTGCACTCCACTTTGCACTTCTATCTCCCAAATACATGTGCACTCAATGAATATAATATGTGCTATTGTTCTGAGATTTTAAATACTTACAAAAATAGGAACCGACTCCACTTTTCATATGTTTTTGCCGTATTCTTCTCTTATGTATTTGAGACTCAGCCATGCGCATACACACGGACACGGACAATTCATTTCGCTGTTCTTTGCTATTGCCACAATCTACACACGTCGGGTGGGATTCAGCTACTTCCAATTGTCTTCCGACGTTTGAAGGAAACTCTGCCGTCCGTTTTTGCCCTCTTACAATGCTGCACAGAGACATCTCACCCATGGCTGTCTGTCACATATGATTAGGATTTGCTCAGGGTCCCACTTAAAAGCCCAGTTATTGGGTCTCAGGTAGTAGCAGCTTACTTCGTTCCAAGCTGACACGTTGCCCCTAGTCTAACCGTACTGGCTGGTGTTCTTGCTCACCCAACAGGAAGGTGCAGCTCCTGCTTTACATCTGGGGATTTACTTGGTATTTCCAGATCTAACAATTTGTTTATGAGTATGTTACTAGTAACCACCACCCAACCCTACAATTTAGTCACACTGTCTGTTCCTTGTCTATTGCTAACCTATAATAACTTTTCAATTTTATTCATTATTTTTGTGTGTATGGGCATTTTGTCTTGCACATCTGTCTGAGAATCATGGGCAAGTCTGGCGCCCTTAGAGGCCAGAAAAAGGCATCAAATCTTTTGAAACTGGAATCACAGTTCTGAGCCACCCTGTTGGTGCTGGGAATTGAAACAAATTATCTGAGAGAGAAAGCTGTTTTCGCTGCTGGGCCATCTCTCTAGCACACTGATTTTCATTTTCTTTATTGATATTTCCTGATTTATTTATAAGAAAAAATATATTTCTTTCTTGACATTTGTTTTGTCTTGGGCAGTGTGTTTTCCCAATGCAGTTCACAGAAGGAAGGTTCCCGGCAGCCTGGAAGCCCTAGACTTTGCTCCATTTGCTCCTGGTTTGTTATTTGACCTTGGACAGGTCATTGGGCGGTCTTAGGAGTTAGCTTCCTTCATGTTCAAATAAGACAACTTGGTCCCCTTATTGCTGTGAGCAAATACCCAACAAAAGCAACTTAAAGAAAGGAAGAGCGTACAGATGTTCAAGGACAATGCGGGAAGGCTCACACAATCAACCTGGGCTCACAGGGGCTGGGAGAGACTGAACTGTCAACCTGGGAGCCTGCATGGGACTGACCTAGGCACTCTGCATGCATGGGACATGGTCCTCTTCTGGGACTCCTAACAGTGGGAACAGGGGCTGGCTGTCTCCAACTCTTTTACTGGCTGATGGCGCCCTATTTCTTATACTGGGTCACCTTGCCCAGCCTTAACACATAAGGAGGTGCTTAGTCTTACTGCAACTTGATACGCCATGTTTTATTGATATTCGTAGGAGACATGCCCTGTCTTGTATGAAGATGGAAGAGGAGGGGATTAGGGGAAAACGGGGAAAAGGGACTAGAAGGGTAGGATAGGGAGAGGGTGGGTGCTACTGGGACATAAAATAAATAGATGAATCTAAAGAATCATTTTTTTTATAAAAAAGAAAAGCAGGGTTTATATTGGCTCATGGTTTTGAGGGACTGAGAATTAGAGAGGCTTTCTGGTAGGCAGACAGATAGGGAGAGGGGCCATGGCTAAGTAACAAAGATGGGAACTTTGAGACAGGCTTTTTTCTTGCCTTCTTGACCTGACACAAAAGCCTAGCAGCCTAAAACAAAGGCCTTCTTCCTCCTCTATTCCCACCATTAGCCTCCTGCTAAGAGACCGACTCAACAAATTCAAGGCTGGATCAAGACACAGTTGCACAACAATTGTGGGCCAATCAGCTATCTGGTCTTTCTTCAAACTAACCAACCTTAAATCAGGGAAAGAAGTCCCTCTGAGACTTTAAAAAGTCTAGCCCCCGGGCTGAAGAGATGGCTCAATGGTTAAGAGCACTGACTGCTCTTCCAGAGGTCCTGAGTTCAATTCCCAGCAACCACATGGTGGCTCACAACCATCTGTAATGAGATCTGGCGCCCTCCTCTGGCGTGCAGGCATACATGGAGGCAGAATGTTGTATACATAATAAATAAAATTAAAAAAAAAAAAGTCTAGCCCCTTGCTCGTGCTCTCTCTCCTTCTGCTCCTGATTTGGACCTTGAGATTTCAGTCCGGTGCTCCAATGTGGGTCTCTGTCTCTGTTTCTGTCTCCTTTCATCGCCTGATGAAGGTTAATATTCAGGAGGATGCCTATATGTTTTTCTTTGGGTTCTCCTTCTTATTTAGATTCTCTAAGAACCTGAATTATACGAGCAAGGAACTCAGGACCGCGAGGGGTGCACCCACACACTGAGACAATGGGGATGTTCTATCGGGAACTCACCAAGGCCAGCTGGCCTGGGTCTGAAAAAGCCTGGGTTAAAACCGGTCTCGCTGAACATAGCAGACAATGAGGACTACTGAGACCTCAAGAACAATGGCAATGGGTTTTTGATCCTACTGCACGTATTGGCTTTGTGGGAGCCTAGGCAGTTTGGATGCTCACCTTACTAGACCTGGATGGAGGTGGGTGGTCCTTGGACTTCCCACAGGGCAGGGAACCCTGACTGCTCTTTGGGCTGACGAGGGAGGGGGACTTGATTGGGGGAGGGGGAGGGAAAGGGGAGGCGGCGGTGGGGAAGAGACAGAAATCTTTAATAAAAAAAAAAAGTCTAGCCCCTGAGGAGAAACTGAATTTTTCAGCTCTTCGAGCCCCCCTCCCCCATATTCTTCGATGGTCTTTCTGTGTCTCATGTGTGTGACTCCTCTCCCCAATGAGTGCCCTTCTTCAACCCTGGTGCTGTCTGCGCCTACTTATGTTGTTCAAGATGTCTCTGCTGCGACCTGTCACGCTTGAGAGTTTTCCTGCCTTTGAATTCTTTAGCGGGCAGAGAAAATGACCCTGATTAAGACCCGTAGATGGTAACAGCTTGAGAGAGGATATAGTCCTTCACAGCCCTTCACAGCAGGGACGATGGTGGCAGCGGGAGAGACATTGGTCACATGGTGTCTGCAGGAAGCAGAGAGAGGAATGCCAGTGTTCGGATTGCTTTCTCCTTTTCAGTCATTTCAGGAGCCCAGACCCTGACATGGTTCCTCTCACTGTTATAATTTAAAAATGACGACAAGAAGCACCATACAACAGAACTCTCATGTGGGAGAGTTATTAAAGGAGAAAAGGGGTGGGCGGGATTAGAAGGGAGAGGGGCAAAGGCCACACTACCTCTTCCAAGGAGTGGTGGGAACGAAAGGGGAACTGACGAAGCTCGCTTTTCAAGGGAGCTTAGAGCATGCCATAGGACCCGGGTATCTGTCTGAATGCTGGCAACGCATGTGCTCATGCGCAGGAGCTACTCTTAGGGGCTATAGCTGAGACCCCTAGGGGCAGGCTAGCGTGATGCCTGATTGCTAACACTGACATTGTGGGTGGATGCTCTCTTTGTGGAAATATCCTCACAGACATACTCACGGGTATATCTTTTGGCGATTCCAAATCCAGTCAGGTTGACAGTGGAGATTAATTATCACAAGTGTAAATGCTAGAATATTTGAACTTTTGGTGCTTGAGGAATATGGATACTTGGGATTACATGAGTAACATTGGCTAACACTTGAATAACATTTATAGGCTTGAAAAATACTTCCACATAGTTTTATTTTATGCTTGTCCTTTATGATCTAAACAGTAATGAAATGTCTCGTTACTTCTCCAAGGGCAGGGACTGTGTCTGTTCCTTAGGGAATGTCCTGTGCCTCAGGTCCTTGATGGACATGGAAAACTCTTATGATGAATGGTTTGCTGAATGACTGAAAGATTGGGGATGAACCCATTACTCCATAACTTGGTATTGTCTATCTAAGGTTGTACTTAAAATGTCTCACATTCTTAATAATGCCCTTTCTTCTTTCTCAGAAGCTTAAACACTCTCAAATATGTTTATTGTATTAGTCAAAGAATAGTTTTGCTTTCCTTTGTCTGGTCTTAAACTTTGCACCAACAGAGTGTGAACAGGTGGATTTTTGCTGTGCTTTCAAGTCCGAGTTGTGTTTCTTTTGTACATTTCCTAGGAAGCGCGAATGTGATCACGATTAACAAAACCATGAACTGCCTTTCTTCTCCTGGCCTCCCTCAAAGCAGCCAGAGACACATTCCAGTGTCTTTTTTTTTTCTCTTTTTGGATTTTTGAGACAGGGTTTCTCTGAGTAGCTCTGGCTGTCCTAGAACTCACTTTGTAGACCAGACTGGCCTCAAACTCAGAGATCTGCCTGCCTGTACTTCCCAAATGCTGGGATCAAAGGTGTGTGCCACCACTGCCCAGCACGTTCCAGTGTCTTAATGGGATTATCCTCCCTATCAAATGCTGTGCCAGTTGGCTCCGTTTAGGAAAATGAGTTTACTTCTTGATCTATGGTCACTGGGTTTCTGTATTGGAATGGGAGCTAACTGTCACCTTCATTTATATATGGCTTCCCAGATAAGGCTGTTTAGCATCTTCTCACAACCCAGCTCAGTTACACCACGCCAGTTCCCTATTCCATCATATGGAAAGAGCGTTGACCGTTCCTTCATAAGAGCATCTGTGAAATCTATTGCTCCTTCACTAAGCACTGGGGATGGCATCCATTCCTAAGTTACTGCATGCTGCTGCAGCTGCTTCTGCCACCCTGACCTGACCTTCTCTGTCCTCAGTTTGGAGGCAGCAACCTATTCAGATGCCCAATGTCAACCTGTGCATGGCACATTGGGACTCAACACTCCTGGAAGGTACTTTTCTGTTGCCATGGGGAGGGAGTGCTTAATGTTTCCCCAGAAATGAGGAAAAGATACTATTTTCTCTTTCCTCTTTCCAGATTCTCTTTTTGTTGGTGGGTTTCCATAAGAGCAGATTACTAGCGTCTTGGAGGCAGGATGTTGGTACCAGGAGAGGAGCCATGGGGTCGCTGCTTCTCTGGGGCTCCTATTGAGTTCCCTTGAATCAAGTTTTGGTCTGAAGGCTGACATGAAGTAGCAAACCGAAGGAGCCATGCCGTTCTGAACTCAGGTGCCCACTAAAGATTCAGAGGTGTTGACTTCATTCAGAGATGAAGTCATGGGAACAGATAGGAAATAGACTGGGATGGTGAATGAGAGAGTAACTCCTTTGTTTAGTCTCCCAGGCTAGAACAGGGCAGGATGGGGGAAGGGCCACTTGGAAAGGAGCCCTGGACCTTTAACTGCTTTCTGTACCTTCCAGGCTCACAGAGAACTTGACAGGGTAACCCACTTGGTCCTTTAGAGAGTCCTGACTCATGTTGGATCAGCCATGGCTCCCACTTCTTTTGTAAGGATGAGAGTGTCTGGCCAATGGTTCTTTTCTCCTCTCTCCTTTCTGCACTGTTCTGTGGCCATTCCACCTTGGTAGGGGAAGCCTGCAGAAATATAGGTCTATAGACTGGGGAAGAAAATGTGCTACTTTGGTTAAAATGCATTTCAAAAGCCAGTCACAGTAATATATGTCAGCAAGTATATTTTAGAAAGCCATTTGCTTAGAAAATGGGACTTTCTATGAATGTGTAATTATAAAGAAATACTTCATATAGGTTAGAAAGAACGACTCAAGCTTGAAAGGGTCATGATTAGCGTTCTTCAAGCTTGCAAAGTACTAACTGAGACATCTCCTCAGCCTCCAAGACTTAAGGTTTGGGAAAATCCTGTCTTTTGCAAGAATATGGATGAATTTGGAGACATTACATTAAATAAAATGAACAAGGCACAGAAAGAAAATGGACCTGTGTTCTGAATTATGTATAGATTCTAAAACAGCCAGTCATAGACCAGAAAGAATAATAGCTGCCAGGAGCTGAAGGGGTAACTTGGGAGAGATGATGAGAGAACACACATTTTAAATGGGCTGAAGAAGTTCATTAGACCTGTCAAGTAATTTTGTGATTGTAATTAACAATAACGTATTATGCGTATGAAAATTGCTAAAGTGGCTTTTAGATGTTTCCATCTAAAAACTATGTAAGGTAATTTATATGTCAACTCATCCAACTCAGTTACCCCATAAAGGATTGTTGTGTAACAGAAATTCATTTTTAGATCTGTTAAATTAAAAATCAAAGAGAGAAGATGGTTTTTCAGACAAGTTTTCAGATGCAGTCAGAGCCGGGGAGGGCACGGGATGCTCCAAGCGATAAGGCTGTGCGAGCCAGAGGTGGACTTCGGTGAAGGAGCGGAGGGTGGAGAGATGCAGATGGCAAGGAGATGGACCACAAGGAGGAGGAGGAGGGAGAACGAAGTCAGCTTTCCTAGAGATGCCAACAAAGATGGGAACATGCAAATGATGGTGGCCTGGCTGTGAAGTTTCGGGGGGGACATAACTGGGATAATCCATCTATCATCAGGATCCTCATGAGCCCTTTGGGGTACATGCTACATCCAACCCCTAGCACCTCCAAACCTGCCCTCCCAGAGTAGTAGACCTGACCTTTACTGAGAGGTTGGCACTGTCATCCACGCGCTGTTCTATGCACTTAGGCTGCATCCTCCTATCCTCAGAGCAAGCTCTGAGTTAGATATCATTCATGTTGCCTGTTGACAGTGGAGCGGACTCAGGGCAGAAGGGATAAGTCAATGCTCCCCCCAATTTCACTGAGCAAGTACACAGCACAGCCAGCTATTCCCAGTTGATTTGATTCTTCAGCTCTAGCTAACTAGAACCACCGATTCTTAATTCCAAATATAGGAGGGTCCTGACAGAGCCTTTACAGTAGAAACTGGTGAGTGGGGCCAATCTGGAGAAAGAGGGTTGTTGGGGACACACTCTTGAAAGATGGATCTCGCCCCCAATCTCTCCCCCTCTGCCTCCTGTTTTTCAGAAGGTGAGTAGCCTCCTTTGTCATACTTTCTCACTGTCATGATGCTCCTCATCACAGGTCCAGAAACATGGAGCTCGCTGACCCTGGACTGAAACTTCTGAGACCATGAACCCAGAAGAAATGCCCCTTCCTTAAATGGATTTTCTTAGATATTTGTTACAACGATAAAGAACTGACGAGGTGGGCAAGGAAGCAAAATGCCCATTGTACAAGAGTTTAGAATCTGCAGAAAGCAGACCATGGCCTAGAGATGTTTCCTAGGATCTGCGTAAATGCCCACAATATAATTCTTCATCCTTTCTTCTATTTCCTAGCTTGAATAGCAGTTCAACTCTTGTGATCTCATTCTAACTAATGGTGCAGGGGCTGGCAGGATGGCTCAGTGGGTAAAGGTGCGTGATGCTAAGCCTGACAGCTTGAGTTATATATATATATATATATATATATATATATATATATATATATATATATATATCACACACACACACACACACACACACACACACACACACACATATATTGGAATGAGAGGGTCGACTCCTGCAAGTTGTCTTCTCATCTCTGTGGTATATGTGCCCTCCCCATGTGCTAGTTGGTTTTTGTCAACTCAACACAAGCTAGGGTTCTCCAGAAAGAGTGAATCACAATTGAGAAAAGGCTTCCCTAAGATTAGCCTGCGGGCAAACATGCATGAGGGGGCATTTTATTAGGTAATGACTGATGTGGGCGGGGCCATCCCTGAGCAGGGGTCCTGACGTGTGTAAGAAAGTAAACCGAGCAAACCAAAGAGAGCAAACCAATAAAGTGTTCCTCTGTGGCTTCTGCTTCCGTTCCTGCCCTGAGCTCCTGCTCTGACTTCCCTCAGTGACAGACTGTAATCTGTAATCCATTGCTGAGGAGAATTACAGCAGGAACGCAGGACAGGAACCAGAGGCAGGAAGCGAAGCCGAGGCCCTGGAGAAACATGGCTTAGTGACTTGCTCAGTTTACTTTCTTATGTATCCCAGAACCAGCTGCCCAGAGGTGAAGCCACCCTGTGGGGTGTGCCCTTCCACATCAGTCACCAGTCAAGAAAATACAACCTGTAGACTTGATGTGGAAAAATCTGAGGGAGGCATTTTCTTAGTTGAAGTTCCTCTTGGCAGATAACTCTAGGTCATGTCCAGCTGGCAAAAACAAGCCAGAACAAGTGGCCCTGGGCTGACTTGACATGCTAATACATTACTATTAAACTGTAACCTTTCCTTTCTTGTTTACTCTCATGATCTCATATTAATATTGTAATCGCCGTCTAAAACATAAATCCCACAGTCTTTAAAAATTAAAATGCTTTAAAAGTTTTTTTTTTTTTTGGTTTTTCAAGACAGGGTTTCTTTGTAGCTTTGGAGCTTAGACCAGGCTGGCCTCGAACTGACAGAGATCCACCTGCCTTTGCTTCCTAAGTGCTGGGATTAAAGGCATGCACCACCACCGTCCAGCTAAAAGTTCAATTTCCTAAAAGCATCCAAAGTCTCCAAGTTCATTCCCTCAACTGTGGGCTCCTGTAAAATCAAAAATAAAATGTATACTTTCTTACTCCAAGAGGGAAGAAGTGGGGCATGGTTACAATCAGATCAAAGCAAAATAAAAATTTAACAGTGTAAAAGGTTTAGTCCTTCACGCCTGGTACTCGCCTTCACCAACGGCCTCTTCTGGGTTCTCTTCAGGCCCCATGTGTTGGGCCTCAGCTCTCCACGGCTCCTTAGTTCTGGGGCTTTTACTGCAACTGAGTGTCTTCCCTTCATCAACAGACTCTCCCAGCCTCTCTACAGAGACCCCAGCCCTGGCACAGATGCCAAGTCTCAGCTTCTCTCCATGGCCCATTCATGCCTTTAAGACCAGTACCACATAGGAGACTCTCACACATTACCAAGTCTGCCTGCCAGCATGGGATTCAGCCTTGGGCCCCTCTGGACCACAGCTTCCGTGTACTGACCCTGAGAAAACACTTCCCAGAAGACTTGGCAGCAGTGTGATGGCCTCTCCTTAATCACAGGTGAGTTTTCAGTCCCAGCTGAGCGACACTGACTGTCTCAGCAAAGGGTTCACTCTAGTGGTTCTGGTAATCACAGTTAATTTGATTCCTCAGCCCCGGCTAACCAGAATCACAGATTCTTAATTTAGCATATAGGAAGGCACCGGTAGGGCCTTAATGGGGCTCCAAAAGTCCCCCCTGAAACTTCGCAGCTAGGCCTCCATCATTTGCGTTTGCTCTCAATACTCGTCTCTCCCAAGAACAGTCCAGTGAGCTCTGAGCACCTGGCGGCTGTGCTAAGGCAAAGTTCAATGCCACCAAAATCCATGGAAAACAGTCAAGTCTGTCTTGCATCCCTTCACTACCTGGTACCAATTTCCGCCTTAGGATTTTACTGCCCACAAACCATTGTGTCATATGAGGTTCCTCTTTCTGGATAGCTGTAGTTTGTATCAAGTTGACAACAAAACCAACCAGGACAGACACACCACCCTCCCCACAAATAAATACATGTAAAATGTTAAACACTGGGGCGAATTAGCCAGACAGGATCTTGTTTGGAGCAACGACCCCATTCCTGCCAGTGTTGTTATTATTATTAACATTGTTTGGCCAGCCACTGTATCATGGTGCCTTCCTACAGCCCATCCTGTCTCCTAGTTTTATTTTCTGCTTGGTGGTCGACACAAAGAAGCATCATGTATGGCTCTTGCTTGCGGGGAACTTTCCAGATGCTTGTATTAAAATGTGGCTTTTCCAAGTCCGTGTTTAGAAGCTTTTGTTCCAGTGGAATGAGAAAAGGTAAAAATAGCTCGAGCAGGCATTTCAGAGGGGCCTCAAATTGTTCTTTGCTCATTTTTCTTCTTAGGTTGTGAATATCTTTTGCTTCCACAAAGAGACAAAAGGAAAGTAAATTCCTCACAGTGGCGAATTCTCTTTACGCCTGCTGGTACACCACTGCTTCTATAGAATTAGCGTGGGGAAGTGGGGGAGCCTGTTTTCATAGAAATCCTACTCTCTTTTGTGGTTATTGACTTTCTCGCTGTACGTTCCATGTCAGCGAGGTGAATGAGCGTGTAGGAAGGGGTGCACACACTCGTGGTGGGGTCTCTCGGGGCTATGCTTGGCCCCAGCATTAAATACCAGTCATGAATCCTGCCGACCTGGTTTTTCCTTGTCAATTTTCTCAGAGAGTGACAGGATTGAGGTTCTTTACAGAGAGGTGCCTATGACTCCCAGCAAGTCTGTGGACAAAGCTCCTGCGTAGGTGTTGGTGTGGCCTTGGCGAATGACATGTTCTCGGTAACCCCTAGGAGTCGGAGTCCACCATGATAAATCCGAGTGCGCCCCCCCATAACACCACCTGCCATTGGCCGTGTCAGCTTGATGGGGTTTAAGAAGATTATCAGTCTGCGTCTCCTGAAGACATTTCTCTCTTTGTTTATTCTGTGACCATGCTTCCGGATAAGAGACTGTAAAGCATCAGCTCACCCTGAACAGACAAGATGGTGGGGAGGATCTCTCCTGAAAGTGGAGAGAATTTTGCCAAGTGGAGAGAATTTTGCCGAGTGGAGAAGGGGAAGCGGGTATGCTAGATGCAGCTACAGTTGCTTGGTTGGGCCTTGCTTTGAGGGAGTCATCACCTACAAGTGGTGCAGAGGGAAGCTCCACCTGGCTGTTCCTCCTGTGGGCAGTTAACGTGTCATCTCCATGTTAGCGTCCATGGAGCTGTGCACTCTTTAGGGTACACGCAGAGAAACATGGGCAGTTGAATTCCAGGGTCTCTGAGGGCAGATACAATCGCTCTTGGCTTTGGACTATTCTTGGGGTCTTAGAGCCATTGTTTTAGGGGAGTCTCTGCCATTTTGATAGATTAGGAGGCTAGTGGGCTGTAGTCATTGTCATTTCATGGTTTTATATTTATAACTTTTGGTTTCCCGTCAGAGCTACCATTTATTCACTGTCTGCCCCTTGCCAGGGCCTTCGCCTTTTTCAGTTAATTCTCATCTAAGATCTAAGAGATCTGAACAGAAGCCAACAAGAGGTGACGGCCCTGGTAGGGAGAACTATGAAACATCTCACTTGATGGCTCAAATAGCTCTCAGACGGGACTGCTATGCCACTATTAGACCTTACTACTATATTTAAATTAAAAAAATTACAGTCATGTGATTGCATTAGTGCCACTTGAGTTTATCTGTACTGCCTGTGTGCAGGTACCCAAAATGGCCAGAAGAGGGCATCAGATTCCCCAACTCTCTTGGAGCCTTAGACCATTTTAGACCAACTGAGGCTCAAGAAAGACTGGGCCACTTGATCTAAGAGTAATTGCCAGTCAACTAGGAGGCTGGGCTTGGACCTCACGTTTGAGCCCCCCCCCCCCCAGGTGGAGCCATACAGAAGTTCTTCTCTGGCCCATCTCCAGTTTCCTACAGGAGAGAAGACAGGCTGTGTAAATGCTTACAGCAGGCCCAGACCAATGAAAGAACGAATCTTAGCTCTTTTAACCCACCTTCATTTGCCTTGCTCAGCGCACCTCTATAACAGTTTTATGCCAATTGATTCTTCATTCTAACTTTGTAACAAAATGATTATTTTTTTGTACATGCAACTTATTAAAAAAGATAATTATCTCAACTAGGCAAAGATATATGTGTGATTAAAGGAGATGACATATTATCAAAGAATTTTATAGTTCTCATCTAAAGAGTTTATAGATTATCTTATAAAATCCATCAATCATGTTATTTTTTGCAGTACTGGGCATTGAATGTAGGGCCTCTTGCATATTTATTTATTATTGACAGGGCTGGGTGGAACTCAGCGGTAGAATACTTGCTTAATATGTACAAGACCCTAGGTCAATCCCTAGCAACACACCACACACTACACACACACACACACACAATCAAGGCAGTGTTAGGTTTAGTCGTATGTAACCTCTAAAACCAACCTAAACATATTCAGTGGACATTTTCTTCTCTTTTCCTTTTGATGGCAGCAGGTTTAGCTATAGTAACCAGTTGGTAGCTATTTCTGAATGTCGTCAGATCCCTCTGCTCCCAGTGACCATAATGGCGTACTCACAGACTGGGCACAGTGTAAGCAAGTTTATTTGGCTCCTGGTTCTAGAGCTTGTTGTTTAGAGTAGAAGGTCTGTATCTGGCGAGGGCCTTCCTGTTGCTAGATCCCCCGCTGAGTGTGTTATATGGGGAGAAAGCAAACAGGAGATTGGCGAAATCAGCAGCTCCTAGCAGAGGACCCTGAGCACCAACCCGCCCACCCTCAGGTAACTCCAAGAGTGGCGTCCTCAGGACCCAGTTACATCTGATGTCTCAGCTCCTGCTCCTGTTACTAGGCAATTCCATCTCAGCAAGAGCTTTGGGGCCTCAGCATCCAGGAGATGTGTGGGGGCAGCAGGTAGCTGAGGGGAGGGGTGCAGAAGTAGTTTTACCTACACATTCCCCGTTTGCTCCCTTTACTCTTTACCCCCGGTCCCCCCACGGGATTGTTATCCCCTTCGGAGGCCTGTTCATGATCTCAGTTCTTGTTCTTCTCTCCTCTACGTTCTTCTTCTGTCCCAACCTCCGCCATTCCACATTAGAAAGCCAGGGAAGGGCGGAGTAGAGGGGGTGGGGCTTAGACCTTTCCAGTGAGAGCCAAGCCCCGCCCCAGTGACTGCGTGCTCCTTTCTCCTCTCTCCAAAAGGCATTGGTGAGTGAGCTAAAGCTTGGTGACACAGGAAGAGGACCTAGTAAGGTTTGCAAGGTAGGAAACCGACATGGCGTGCCCTCATCAGCACCTCGGCTGAGACTTGAAGAATAAGCAGGGTTTGGCCCCTTCAGGGTGGCTGCTGGTTTGCTCCAGTCCCGTAGGCAGCTCCACCTCTCTGCAGGCTACTCCACTTGGCTCGGTTCTGCCCTATTTAAAGCCTCCATGCATTCTGCTCAGTTGTTTTCCACATGCCCAGTAGCTGCTCCATTCATGCCTTTCTCCGCTGAGTTTCTTTTCTCGTTGGAGATTCTGCTTTTTGTCCACCTGCCTGTGCTTCCCTGCAGCAGGACAATCTCAGCAATATTCTGTGAACTTGGAATTAATTTTCTCTCCCTCCTTCCCCCGTCCTTTGTATCTTGCCGACAGATACAGGCTGGTCCTGAACCGTGCCCTCCTGCCTCACCTCTAGAGCGATGAGATTCTTGAAGGAAGGACATGGAACAACAGAAGCAGGATATTGGATCGTAGGCTGGAAGTCACGGTTGTTGGCTGTGACGTCTGTGGTTGCTCGGCGTAGTCGTCTCTTTTCTGTGCCTGTGGTAAAAACAACACAAAACCTGGCCGAAAGCAACTTAGGAGAGAACGCTTCCTCTAGCCCACAGTTCCGGGTTCCAGTCTATCGTTTTGGGAACGCGAAGGTGGTAGGAGCTTGAAGCAGAAAGTCACATCTCATCCACGGTCGAGAACGGAGAGAAATGACGGCTTGTATGCCGGCTGAGCACTGGAAATCTGGATTGCCTCAGGAGGTAGCCAGTTCACGGATCGTCCTTTGCTAGGATAAAGGATCTTTCGTTTGATAGGCCCTGAATATTTCTTTTAATTCTTTACTTATGAAAACAGGAAAAGGACTGGGCTAGGTTGGTTCCCACACTCCCCATGTAGATTAAAGTCTTGTTCCTACAAAACAGGCCCTGAGGTCTGGAGGTGGAAATGGTTAAGACTTGGTTTATTTTTAGAAGAGAGAGCCTTGCCTTCGGAGGCCGAGTGACACCTGCTGAGGATGGGGAGGATTCTCTTCCCTGGGGCCACAGGAGCTGGATTTATAGCTAAGAATTCCGGCAGCACTGCCAGGCACTGCCATGTCACTGTAGAAATAGGGGCTCTTTCAGCTTGCTGGGTTTGAGGTGTGAGAGAGTCTACAGTGGATTGGGAACAGCAGAGGTGAGTTGCCCTTTTCAGGAGACTGTAAACACACAGCTTGAGCTAGGACCTGGCTCCAGACTTCCAGCTGGCAGTGAGCTCCCTAGAACAACACGCCATGAGGAAAGGAAGGCAGGTGTGTTCTTTTGTTGACTTGTTTGTGGGTCCAAAATTAATAGGAAGGTTAGGATGGAGGGTCACACATGACACAGAAATGGGCCAAAAGGAAATAAATCGATGTCCCTGGGAAGGACTTCCATTCTCCCAAGACCCTAGCATTTGCGAAGTTGGCTAAAGAATGGCCCTGATCAAAGTCAGAGACCCATCACTGACTATAGACACATAGCCTTCTATAGCCGGAGGCTGCTTGTTCATTTTCCAGCTGCCCAGACTTGAAATAACCACTCAGAAACTATATTATTTGCAATATTGCTTGGCCAATAGCTTGAGCATATTTCTGGCTAATTTTTATATTTTAAACTAACTCATCTCCATTAATCCTGGTATTGCCACGTGGATGTGGCTTACCAGGTAAAGTTCTGTGTGGTGACTGTCTCTGGTGGGGCTACATGGCATCTCCTGACTCTGCCTACTCTCTCTCTATATCTTTTCTAGCCTGGCTATAGTCTTTTAAGCCATTGGCCGAAAGCAGCTTCTTTATTCATTAACCAATAAAAGCAACACATAGACAGAAGGACCTCCCACACCAGCCTTCCCTGAGTTTTCCTCCAGCGCACACTGAACACACAAGGATGCCCCCGAACACAAGCTCATTCTCAGACCCAGGCTGAATGTGTGTGTGTGTCCCACATGGGAACTTACTTTTCCCATCTTTGAGTCAGAAGAGGGTCAGGAGACCTGCTCTTCGCCAGGTGACTGAGTCTACAGGGGTTTCCAGATGAACGAGCTGTGTGAGACCGGAAACATGGGCAGGTTATTTCAATTTCAGGGTGGACTTGATCTTGTGAGCTTGTTTGCTTACCACCTCCCCCACCCTCCGTGGTGAAAGATTCTTTTCTCCTGGAAGCTGGAGGCTCACTTCAGCGACCTGGAACTTGATGGGCCTGAGGAGCTGGCATTGGAAGAGGTGTTTGAGTTTGAGGTACTGTGTTTAGGACCGTGGAGGACGCGGTTGAGATGGATGAACACATTGAGGCAGATGCTCTTCAGTTGTTCATTTAAACAACTCTAAGTGAAAGACACGTGGCACAGTGGTAGCGGCTGGGTACAGAACAGAAGATGTGTGTGGGCTGTGAGAGGGGCTGGTACACTAAGAGAATCATAGTAAAGGTGTGGTCAAGGACTGGAAGGAATTGGTGGGTTCTGCCCCTAGTTCCTGCTCGGTCACAAACTGGAAAAGCAATTTAAGAGAAAGCCTGCACTCCCTCGACATTCAGCTACAGATGTGATGTGCTATGTTATTATTTATAATGGCTCCAATGTAGAAATAATAAAAATGTCTGTGCAGGATAGAGATTGTGTAGGTAAACAAAATGTAAGATATCCTTATAATGGACTCTCATTTAGCCATGAAAAGGTAAGAAATTTGGGTATATATCACAATCGGATAAACCCTGAGAAAATGTTGCTGGGTCAAAGAAGTGAGATTCAAAGGTTCTGTGGTGCATTACTGTGTTTATGGGAAAAGTCCAGAATAGACGAAGCCACAGACATAGAAAGTTTGTTAGTGGCTCAGGAAGGTTGAGCAGCATGGAAGAAAGGACAGTGGTTGGTAATGTTTATGTGGCGTCTTTGTCAGTGATGGAATGTTCTGGAATAAGATAGTCAAACTGGTTGTCCAACCCCAAGAATATGTTAAAAAATAACCTTAGAGTTATACTTTTTAAAGGTCTTTCTCTAATAAAATGACATCTATTTAATTAAAAATTTGAGACAAATAATCTGTATTTCAAGTGAGTCCTGGTTTTTGGTAATCTTTGTGTAGAGAGAGTTGCAACTATCTACACTGTGGAGTGATTCCAGGGCTCTGCTAGCGGCTCCTTGGACAGGGGTCAGCTTTGATCTTGTGTCGTCTGACTTGTGTTTTCTGTATATTAAGACTTGTGACCCTTATAGTAGGTGATTATGTTAAGTATCACCTTGCTTGTCATTTAGGTTATCCAGTAGGAATGGAGCTTCAGCAAGTTAATTTGACCTATTTTCAGAATGTCTGCATCCATGTAGGTTGAGTAGAGCAAATCCTGCTTCTCATCCCTTCTATCTATCTATCTATCTATCTATCTATCTATCTATCTATCTATCTATCTATCTATCATCAATCTATCATCTATCTGTCTATCTATCAACAATCTATCATCTATCTATCTCTTTATCTCTCTCTCTATCTATCATCTATCTATCATCTATCTATCTATCTATCTATCTATCTATCTATCTATCTATCTATC
>JABTXL010000002.1:51807193-51821526 GCA_025134845.1 Neodon shergylaensis | reverse complement strand
TATCTATCTATCTATCTATCTATCTATCTATCTATCTATCTATCTATAATACTTGTATGTGTGTGCACATGTGAGTGCCATCAGATGCTTATAGAAGTCAGAGCTGGGAGGTGGTGGTGCACAGATTTAATTCCAGCTCTCTGGAAGCAGAGGCAGGTTGATCTCTGAGTTCAAGGCTAGCCTGGTCTATAGGGTGAGTTCTAAAACAGGCTCCAAAGTATACAGAGAAATCCTGTCTCAAAAAAGAAACAAAATCCCAAACAAATAAACAAACACAGAGACCCCCACAAAAAAACAACAACAAAAAAATAAGTTAGAAGACACTAGGCAGTGGTGGCCCATGCCTTTAATCCTAGCACTTGGGAGGCAGAGGTAGGTGGATCTCTTTGAATTTGAGGCCAGAGGTCAATCTGATCTACAAAGTGAGTTTCAGGACAGCCAAGGCAGTTACCCAGAGAAACCCTGCCTCAGAAAACAAAAAAAAAAAAAAACAATAACAAAAAATCAAAAAAACAAGCAACCCCCCAAAACAAAAACCAAACAAACAAGCAAAACCAAAACCAAAGCAAAGCAAAAACAAAAACACATGCGTTCCAGGGATTTCACTCAGGCCATCAGGTTGGGGTAACAAGTGTTTTACCAGCTGGCCCATTTTTCCAGCTCCCCAAATCATGCTTTTTAATAATCCCTTATAATGCAGCTTATAGACTTACTGGTGGAACTTTTCTTAATTAAAATTCTTTTCATACAGTAAATTTTGATTATATTTCCTTCAAACCCCTCCCAGATCTCCCTCATCTCCCTACCCACCCAATTATATATACTCTCTCTTTCAAAATAAAAGCAAAAACTAAAACATTTCTCACACAAAAATCTCCCCCAAATGAAAATCAAAACCAAAATGAAAAAGACCAATAAGATGAAAAGTACCAAAACAAAACAAAGGAAATAAAAAATTCATAAAAAAAATTGTGGGGTGTGTTTTGGGCTCCTGGGCATAGAGCCTGCCCCAGAGTGTGGTTAATAAGCCCATGAGCCCCTGTTGGAGAAAACTGATCTTACCTTGGCCAGGATTATCAACTACAGATAGCTTCTGGATTAGGGGGTGAGATCCCCATGTTCATTTCCCTCTCTTAATACTGGGACTCCATCAGACCTGAACGTATGCAGAACCTGTGTATGTTGCCACAGTCTCCTCTGTGACTTCATACATGCACAAATGTTGTTGTCTAAAAGACACTGCTTCCTTGGAGTCACCTGTCACCTCTGGCTTTTGCAGTCTTTCTGTCTTCTCTTCCACGTGGGACCCTAAGCTTTGAGGGGAGAGGTTTAATGAAGGTGTCCAATGAAGAACCGAGGGGTCCAAAGTTTCTTACGCTCTTCGTAATGACCAGTCATGGGTCTCTGTATTAATTCCCATCTACCGCAAGAAGAAGGCTGTCTGAGGTGGGCTGAGTGAGGCACTGATCTACAGGTAGGGCAGAATGTTCTTAGTCACAACGATGACTTTAGTAGAGTAATAGTTTCCCTAGGCCCATGACCTAGCCAGTCTGGGGCTCTTGGCCACTTCTTTTAGTGTCAGAATTCCATCTCATGGGGCGGGCCTCAAATCCAGCAAAGAACGTGTTTGGTTATTATTCCCACAACATTTGTCTTACTATTGCACCAACGTACATGTCAGGCAGGGTTTATAGTTGGGTGATATTGATAATTACCTTTCTCCCCTGCTAGGGTGTAGAACACCTCCCATCACTATGAACACCAGTCAGTAGCGGTAAAGCTTCTAGTTGGGCACCAGTTGGACATCTCATGTTCAATGACATAAGTGTCTTCATTAATAGAGCCTCACTATCAGGTTATAGACAGAAACCAATAGCTTTGGCAATATCCTGTGATGTTTGGAGGGTAGTCAATGGCTCAACAAGATGTAACCTATTCCAGACACTGGAAGGTTTTTTTTTTTTTTTTCTTGGAACACAATGTCTAGCTGGAACATTGTCTCCCCTATTATTTGGTGACTGCATTTAAATTTCTTCTCTACATGAATATGTTTTAAGAGGCTTCTACATTTGGAGGTTTCCATATGGTTTTCCAAAAGCTCTTTGGTGTTAGGTGTCTTCTACCCTTCTCTCCCATCCCCCTACCTAGATAGGCCTCCTATTCTAGTTTCCATTTATTTCTCCCTAGCACTGAATTCTGTTTCCCCTTTCTTGGGGGATCCTCTCCTTTCTTCTTAGTCTCCTAGTATGTACCTAACTTCCATGGCCATCTGGATTGCCCACATACGGGAAGCTTAAACGCTAGCATCCACACGTAAGAGAAAGCACCCAATATTCTGGTTATTTTGCTCAAGATTATTTTTTCTAGCTGGATCGGAACATTTTTTACACATTTTCCTGAAGCTGGAGCATTATTTGGCCCAGGCAAGTAACAGACAGTGACCACTATCAGGTTGTCGGAGGTGGAGGACACACACACACACACACACACACACACACACACGGTTACTGTGATCCATTGTGGGGACCAAGGAAGTGCTGATGATATACTAGTTCACTTCAAAGGGCTTTGCTTGTTTTTGAGACAGGGATTCACTGTAGTCCAGACTGGTGTCAAACTGTCCCCGCCTCAGCTTTCCAAATGCTAGGAGTCATGAAGCCGGACTTCAAAATATTTCTCTTTATTTTTTGAATAATACTGGCTTTACAAAGTACCGAACAGCTGGGATTAGAGAGATGGCTTAGTAGTTAAGAACACTTGTTGCTGTCCCAGAAGACCCACTTTGATCCCCAGTACCTCTGTGGTGGCTCACAACCATTTCTAAGTCCATTAGAGGATCTGATGCCCTATTCTGACCTCTGTGGGCACCAGGCATGCACATAATATACATGCATGTAGGCAAATACTTCATACACATAAAATAAATACAACTTAGAAAAATGAAAAGTACTATGCAGGCCATATTTGGAAACTTTTAAGGAATTAGAATAGGCCAGAAACAAATAGAAGAGAAAGGGAATCCTTCAGAGCTCACTCTATGCCCTTCCCTTGGATGTACATTTTGATGATTACTTTATCTTCTCCCAGATATTTTTAAAATACGTTTGGAAAGTGGTTATGGAAAGGAGGAACGAAGAGCAGAAGAAAATTCTTTTGGTCTTGTCATCGCCAGATGTGAACATCTGCTCTCTTGTTTGTGCCTCTGACCACATTTAATGTTTAGTGCCCCATCCAAATGACTGTTCCGTGGGTTTGCTGAGCACTTTAATGACAAATGCGTTTAACCTTTAGCCTGGAAGCAAATGTCATGTTGTCCCTCACTCGCAGAATGTCAAGTGCTCTGCATTGCGGTTCACAGAAGTCAGCATCAACAGCAAGAGGCTGAAATGTCTGTGGGTGCCTGAAGTGGATGGAGGATAATTGTGCACATTTGTTGCATAGAAAACGTTTTCAAAGAGAGTTGAAGAGTGCCCAACGAGACTGTCTTTGTGCCATCTTCGTTTCATTCGGCTCATCGCTACTCTCTGTTCTAGCACTTGGCTGAAGGAAAAGCATGCCTAGCTTGAACAAAGAATATTTTATATTTTTAGCCATAATTGCCTTTGACAAGTGTATTTGGAGAGATTTTGTTGAATTCTTGTTCTGCACATATTGAGAGAATCAAGTTGTCATGTGGTTTTTCTGTTTCATTCTGTTAACATGGCGTGTCACATGGATGTGTGAATGCCGAGCCTACCTTGGACGTAGTCCCCTTGGCCACACATGGCCTTTGATGTGTGCTGTTGAACTTTTTGCTGGTGTCTTTGAGGGGATTTTTTCATCTGTATTAATCAGAGATAATGACCTGTAGTTTTCTGTGGTGTCTTAGTCTGGTTTTGGTATCACAGAGATTATGGCCTCATAAAATGACTTTGAAACTATTTTTTGGAAAAGTATAAGAAACATTCTTAATCATTCTTTGATTGTTTGGTAGAATTCACCCTCAGAGTTTCCTGATCCTTTTATTGTAGGGAGACTTTTGTTCGTTTATTCAAACTTGTATATTATTGGCCTATTCAGACTTCCTATTTAGTCTTGGAAGAATGGATGCTTCAAGGAATTTATCTAAATGGGATGGTTAGTTTTAATATTCAACTTGACCCAATCTAGGGCCACCTAAAAGTGAGCCGGGCGATGGTGGCACACGCCTTTAATCCCAGCACTCTGGAGGCAGAGGCAGGCGGATCTCTGTGAGTTCGAGACCAGCCTGGTCTACAGAGCTAGTTCCAGGACAAGCTCCAAAGCCACAGAGAAACCCTGTCTCGAAAAACCAAAAAAAAAAAAAAAGCGAGTCTCAAAGAGGAACTGTCTACCTTTGGCTGACCTGTGGGCTTGTCTGTGGGGGATTGTCTTGTGATGTGGGAAGACTCAGCCTACTGTGGGTATCACTATTACCTACACAGTGGTTCTGAATCTTAAATGGTTAATAGATCTGAGAGCAAGAAAGCAAGCAGTGTTCATTTCTCTTTCCTCTTGATTGTGGATGTGATGACTAGTGAGTGCTTCAAGCTCCTGTTGCCATGACTTCCCCTCGAGAAGGTCATAACTTGAAACTATGAACTAGAAAACCCTCTTTCTTGTCTAAAGTTGCTTTTCAGAATATTTTATCACAGCAACAGAAAGGAAATCAGAACACTATAATAAAAATTCTCAATAAAATGGAAGAAACTTACCTCAATACAACAAAGATATTGATGAAGTCCCACAGTTAACATAATGGCCAGAAAGAACCCATAGGGAGAACCCCAAAGCGTGTTCTCTAAGATCTGGGAGAAGGCAAAATGGTCCACTCTTACTGTTTCTGTTCAATATGTACTAGAAGTCCCAGCCAGAGCAATGATATAGAAAATGAAACAAAAGATATCAGAATTAAAATGGAATAAGTGAACACAGGTCTTTGTGAATTATACAACCCTGTATGTAGAGAATTCTAAAAACTCCATGAAACACTTTTACAAATAAATTTAGTAAAGTTAATGATATAGAATCAACATACATCATTGGTCATATTCCCTTAATGTTTATAATAAACCATCTGGATAGAAAATTTAAAAATCCCATTACAACAACATCCCAAAAGAGGAATAAGTTTAACTAAGGAGGTAAAACACTTGTGCACAGAGAATTATAAAATATCAATAAAAGAAACTGATAAAGGACATAGTAATGGAAAGATGGTTCCTGTCTATTACTTAGAAAAATTAATATTGTTATATCTATAATTCACAGGCATAGTTACATAATCAATACAAGCAAAATTCTAGGGTAATTTTTTTTTAGCAGAAACAAAAAAAGAATTCTAAAATTTGTATGACACCACACTGGACCCTAAATCGAAAAGCAATCTTAAGAAAGAAGAACAAAATTGAAGGTGTCATGTGTTTTGATTTTAAATTTTGTTCCAAAGTAGTAGTAATGAAAACAGGCTGGCAGTAACATAAGAATGTTGAATAATGGAACAAAATAAATAAGCCAATAAGTAAGCCTATGCATACATACTCAAATAATGTTGGATGAGGGCCCCAAGAATATGTGGAAAGGAAAATCTCTCTAACAGTGCTCAGTCAACTGAGTATCCACCTGCAAAGAGCATGAAATTGCATCGTTATTTTACAATAGCTTCCTATAATCAACCAAAGACAGACTGAAGACATAAACCCAGGACTCAAAACTGGCAAAAGGGTAGGCTGGAGGTGACTTCTCCTGCAAGGAAGACCCAGAATCATACAAACAGCCTCTGCTCACCTTGGTCATCTGGGAAGAACATTGGTGCACTTGATGGATGCAATGGAAAGGCTGGAACAGAGGCTTGGATGGTTTCATAAGGAAAGGAGGAGCCCGGCAGTGGTGGTGCATGCCTTTAATCCCAGCATTTGGGAGGCAGAGGCACATAGATGGAAGTTTCTGTCCTGCCTGGTCCCTCAGCTGTTCAGTCCCAACAAAACACACAGAGGCTTATATTAATTGTAAACTGATTGGCCTATTAGCCCAGGCTTATTATTATTTACTAGCTCTTACAACTTAAATTAATCCATAATTCTTGTCTGTGTTAGCCACGTAGCTTGGTACCTTTTATCAGTGAGATATTCTCATCTTGCTTCCTCTGTATCTGGCTAGTGACTGATCCTTTCTTCTTCCTAGAATTCCCCTAGTCTGTTCGTCCCACCTATACTTCCTGCCTGGCAACTGGCCAATCAGCATTTTATTAAATAAATACAAGTAACAAATCTTTACAGGGTACAAGAACATTGTCCCACAACAGAGACAGGAGGATCTCTGTGAGTTCAAGGCCAGCCTGGTCTACAGAGTGAGTTCTAGGACAGTTAGAGCTACACAGAGAAACCCTGTCTCAAACAAACAAACAAATGAACAAACAAAAATCAAAAGAAAGAAAGGTGTGAAGACCTTGCATCTGCCACCCCATTGCCTCAGTTTAGAACCAGACTGAAATCAGGAAAATGCTCTATGATTAAAAAAATGCTGCTGCCAAAGGGCCCTATTTCAAGATGAGCCCTCCACCCCCGTGCCTTCCTGTTGCTGTGTGCTTTACATCCTTACTGGATTCTGGTCCTCTGGAGTGACCTTACTCCTGCAGGACCCCCAGAAGATGATGGGTACCCCTATGCCGCACACATCCAGGCTTGCCGGAGTGAGCTTATCCATGCACAGCCCATGGAGCTTGGCAGGGGTCTTCTTGCTACTGTGTGACTATGTTAACATTGCCTGGGCTCTCTAGAGAGGTTGTGCAGGGGATGTCTGCTCTCTGCAGAAACCCAAGCCATTGATTATAAACCAGAAAGCTAGGTGGAGAGGATATTGCTGCACCCAGATGGAGCCAGAGCCTAGCTAGCATACTAAATAGCACCCAAGACTTGACTTCAGGAGAAAAATGTTTGTTCTGAAAATCACTATATAAAATTGGTAGTGACAACATGTACAAAAGCTGTGCAAGTTTCAATAGAGGGACACAAGAAGTCTGACCAATTAAGGAAACATGACACTTGCAAAAGAACACAATAACTACTACCAACAGATCTCAAAGAAAAGGAAATTGGTGGACTACCTGCAAAAGAACTCAAAACAATGATTCTAAGGAGATCTCCTAAGATACAAGAGAATGCAGAAGGGGAATTCAATTAAGTCAGGGAAACAATGCAAGGTCTGAATAAGAAATCTGGCAAAGAGACAAAAACCATGAAAACAGTCAAACAGGAATCTTTACCTGAAAAATTCAATAAATAAAATGAAAAATTCAATAGAAATCTTGAGCAACAGTCTGGACCAAGCCAGAAGAAAGAATTTCTGAATGCAAAAGTATTTCTTTTGAGAGAACTCATCCAAGTCTCCTTCCCCAAATAAAAAGAATGAAGCATGATGTCCCTAGGCATCTGGGTCATCAGGAAATAAACACATTTTCAAATTATAGGTATTCCTGAAGAAGAAGGAAAGGGGGAAAGGCTAAGAAAATAAGTTCAACAAAATAACAGCTTCCAATGTGACTGAATATTGGGAGAGATGAGAGCAACTGGATCTGGGAGGATCAATGGACCCTAGAGTGTTTTGCCTATTAATGGATGATCTCTATGCCAATATTGCAGTCAAGCTATCAAAAGTCCAAGCTAAAGAGAGAACTCTGAAAACAGGAAACATGTCAAGCCACATTTAAGGGACCCTCCATTAGCTTATTAGACTATGTCTCAGCAGAAACTATATTTAACCCTGGAAAGAAAACTGAGTGTCGACCAAGAGCACTGAACCCAGCAAAGTGGTCCTGTAGACAAGACAAGAAAACTGGCTGATGGAAGTTCTCCGGAAGTGGGAGGATAATTAGCATCGTAAAGATGTATGAAACTACGGGGTCCACTCGAAATTTAGGTACACAAAAGAGAAAGAGGATCAATCCCTTCCAATACAGGAAGCCGCCAGATCGCAATAAACAGAGGAAGAAAGAATCAAAGGATAATATTAATATAAAATCACCAGAAAGAAATTATCATGAAAAAAGGAACAAGTCTTCACAAACCACCAGTCACATGGAAAGTACACAAGTAGATCACACGATCCAGTGAAAAGATGTGTGTCTCAGTTAGAGTTGCTATTGTTACGGTGAAACACCATGACCAAAAGCAAGTCGGGGAGGAAAGAGTTTATTTGGCTTACTCTTCCACATCATAGTCCATTATTGAAGGACTTCAGGACAGGAACTCAATCAGGGCAGGAATCTGGAGGCAGGAGTTGAAGCAGAGACCCTGGAGGGGTGCTGCTTACTGGCTTGTTCCCATGATTTACTCAGTCTGCTTTCTTATAGAACCCAGGACCACCAGCGCAGGGGTAGACCCACCCACAACAGGCTGGACCCTATCAATCACCAATTAAGAAAATGACCTACAGATTGGCCTACAGCCCAATTTTAAGGAGATATTGTTTTTCAACTGAGGCTCCCTCCGTTCCAGTTCCTAGCTATGTCAAGTTGACATAAAACTAGCCAGCACGATGTATGCTGGGAGAATAGCAGGGCAAACACAGAGACAAATCTAGTGAGATTTGTCTGTAAGAAACTTGCTTCACCAGCTAAGACAGTCTGAAAATGAGTGGTTGGAAAGACATCCTGCATAAGCCCATCAGGAGATGTTACACATGATTAGTATAAAATAGCCAAAATGGAGACAAAGTTGGTTAGTCAAAAGGTCAATGAAGCAAATCATAAAACATTAAGCATTTCCATGCGCGGTGCTGGAGTACACAACTCCTGTTTGATGTTATGACTTTTGTCATTGTTTTTAAGTTAGTGTACACATGTCCGCAACACACACGTGGATATTTTAGTTACTCACAAATACCCTTTTACAACATATATGTTCATCAAAACTAAAAATTGTATTTCAATCAACTTGTTTAAAAATGGAAAAAATGATACTTTTAAATCAATTCTTTTCAATACACATTATTTGAAATATAATTTGGAAAGCATTTAATACAATCGCTTTAGCCATATCTTAGTTAAATGTTAAAGAGCCCTTGAGAAGAAGAAGACATTTTGGATGTGAAGCTAGTTGTCTTCCTAATGCTAACCTGTCATGGATCTTTTACTTTTAGTGGTGGATAAGTTCTTTAAAATATATTCAACAGTGAAAGGACAAATGTCAGGGTGAACCTCCACCATTTCAGTTCAGATGGCTGCTCTGTGTTCAGTGAGATGTATAGACTTTGAGTTTCATTAACTTTGATATGTGGGTGTTTTTTTTAATTATTTGCAAGGTTTTTATAAAGAAGTTTATAAAATGAACATTCTGTTTTTTTAAACATTTTCCTTATTTTTGAGGATTTCATATATGTATACAATGATATTTGATCACATCTACCCTCCATCCTTCCCCATCCATCTGTTCCATATCCCCCTAACCTGATGCCTGTCTCACCTTCATGTCCCTCGCGGAGTTTGCTCATGGGCATCGAGCCATACACCAGAGCATGGGAGACCTAGTAGTGGGCACATCCTCACTGAAGAAAGATTTTCCTTTTCCTGGCTGCTGTTCACTGCCAACAGCTCCTCAGTATGGGTGAGGCCTGGCATTTACCCACCCAGGTAGATAATAACAATGATTATTTATGATAATAAAGAAAAAAAAAGTCATGAATTTGAGAGGAAATCGGGGGCATGGGAGGACGTGAAACAGAAGGATGGGTGGGAATTGTAGAAAAACAGTAGTGATGTGTGCAATTCTCCAAACACATTTTAAAGGAGAACGAATAATCCCCCATAAAGGGAGATCTATCTTTGTCCTCCCCACACAGCCTCAGCATGTGCCTGCCCCACAACAGAAGGATCGGTCACTCATTGATCTATCTTCCAGGATAATGGGGATTCTGGTGAGGGTTTGGTCTATGAGACTTCCCAGATTGTCTTGCTCATCCAGTTGTGCCCATGACATCACACCTCCATGACGTGGCATTGGATAATAGTGTTTATCAAGGGTGACTTGCACTTCATATTTATTTTTCATTTTAATTAGCATATTTTATTACATAAAATAAAGTGTTTTAATTGCAAAATCCTCATACACACATATAACGTATGATACTCACTGCCCATTACTCATTTTTCTCCCCAGGGCTTCCCTGCTGCACCTCCCTGGCTTCTCCCGCACCTCCCTGAGTCCTCTCTACCTTCATGTCTCTGACTTCTTGACTCTGTAGTTGAGAGAAAACATTGTCTTCTGATCTAGTTTGTATTGTTTACCAGATGATCTCCTTTTCACACTTTCCCCCCTGCAAATAGCATGGTTTGGCTTTATGCTCTGTGAGGCAAAAAGTCTCTAATTTGTCCTTCCATCCCCTGATGGGCACAAAGGCTCATTCCTTGCACTGGCAATTGTGAACAGGGTTGAGATAAACATGGCTATGGAGGCATCTCGATTGTGTGCTGAACTAACTCTCTAGGGTATTCGTTAATTAATTCCTTTGGCACCGTGAGTTGTAGAGCTGGATCATAAGCTAGGTCTATTTTTAGTTCTCCGAGGAACCTCCATTCTGATTTCTACAGTGGCCGGACTCATTAACGTCTGAACCAACAGGGTGCGAGGATGCCTCTTCCTCTGCATCCTTGACAGCATTTTATTCTTGGTAATGATAGCCGTTCTTGTTGGAGGTGACCTCTCTTTGCTTTTGAAACAAGGTCTCACCAAGTAGTCCATCCTGCCTCAGGCTCACTAGACTCCTTCCTGCCTCAGCCTCTCCCCAGGCACTGTGGCTTCCTGAATGGGATACAATGCCCAGCTTCTGAATAGCTTTGGTTTGTTTTCTGTCATGACTAAAGATGTTGAACAGTTTTTCATGGTTTTTTTCTGGGGGGGGGTATCTGAATTTTAAAAAGTGTCCTTTTAGTTCATTTGTTGGCTAGATTTCTTTTTTCCCCCTGTTTTTCATGTTTTTAACTCATTTTATATTCTGGGTGTTGATCCTCAACTGGATGAGTCTCTGTCAAGAGTTTTCTACCCCTCGCAGGCAGTCTTCTCATTCCATTGATTGTTTCCTTTGTCATGGAGGACTTTTAGCTTGGTGGGATTCCATCTGTAGCTCTTTCTAATGCTTCCAGAGTGGCTAGAGTCCTGTTCAGATGTCATCGCCTAGATCTCTCTCTGAAAGTATTTCCTCTTGGTTTCCTTAAAGTGCTTTCATTTCTTACATCAGAGTTTGTCATACATTTTTGGTTGATTTTTGTACAAGGTAAGAGATAGGGATCTATCTATTTATTTATTTATTTTCCCCCAAGTCAGAGTTTCTCTGTAACCACCCTGGCTGTCCTGAAACTCTCTTTGTAGACCAGGCTGGTATCAGACTCAGAGAGCTCCACCTGCCTCTGTCTCTCAAGTCCTGGGATTAAAGATGTGCACTACCATGCCCGGCTTTGTTTCATTTTTATACATGCAAATACTTCAGTTTTTCTAAACTTCATTTGTTAGATATTTTCTCCAATGTACATATATTTACAAATATTTATTTATTTATTTTTTATGTATTTATGTATGGGCCTGACTGCCTGACTGTGTACTGTATACAAGCAGGGGCCTGTGAGGTTAGAAGAAGGTGTCAGGTTTACAGGAATTGGAGTTGCAGGTGGTTGTGATTTTTTGAGTAGGTGCTGAGAACCAAACCTGGGTCTCCTACGTGCTCTTAACCATGGGGCCAATTATATTTCTATATAACCTCTTCCACTTATATTTTAAACCCCTAGGTCAGTAATCGGATAGCTTTAGTCATGTGGGCTTACTTACAGGCACTCTGTTCTGTTATATTGGTGTAGGCATCATATCTTATGTGGATGACTTGATATTTTTGTTGCCATGGTTCTAGAGCAATGATTCTCAACTTCCCTAACACTGAGACCCTTGAATACAGTTCCTCATGTTGTGGTGACCCTAACCATAAAATTACTTTCATTGCTCCTTCATAATTGTAATTTTGGTATTGCTATGACTCATAATGTAAATATCTAATTTGCAGGGTGTCTGATATGCGACTCCTGTGAGAAGGTCATTTGACCCACAAAGGGTTGCATCCCACGGCTTGAGAACCACTGCTCTAAAGTGTAATTTGAAGTCCAATGTTTATGTACTGGATTTGGATAGTAGATTAAAAAAAAAACCCTCTGGAATTGTTCTTTGCTCGGGGCTGCTTTGCTCATTTGCCTTGTTTTGTGATTTTTGTGTGAATTTTGGGTTTGTTTATCCTGTGTCTGTGAAAAATGCCATTGGTATTTTGTTGGCGGTTGTATGGAATCTGTGTATCACTTTTGGTAAGAAGACCAATGCCACAATATTAATCCTGCTGTCCTTGAGCATGGCAGGCTTTCCTGTCTGTACTGATTTGGACATTTTCTTCATTGTTTGATAGTTTACAGTGTAGATGTCTTTTGCCTTCTTGGTTGATTTATCCTAAGTATTTCATTCCTTTTGAGGATATTATCAACAGGGTTGTCTGTTTGATGTCATTACCAGCATGTCTGCTGTTGGGATTTTTAAAAAGCTGTATTTCTGTTGTTTTTTTTTTCAGTTTAGTTTATCAGATCTAAAAGTCTACAAATAGAGACAATTGACTTCTTCTCTGTTTTGTATCTTTATTTCTTTTCCTGCCTCACTGCTCCGGGTAAAATATCAAGTACTGTACTGAATGAGAACGGGATACTCTTGTCTAGTAATTTTCAAGGAAAAAACTTTCCACATGTCTCCTCACCCCCATTTAATCTTTCATTGACCGTGGGTTTGTCATATATGGAAATATTATGTTTGGGTGTGATCCTTTCAGACTTAATTTAGTGAAAAGCTATGTGTTTTACCAATCTATTTCCAGCATGTATTGAGATGATCATGTGATTTTTAAACAAGTTATGTGATGCATTGTGCTTATTGATTTGTGTAGTGAAACCAATCTGATGATGGTGTATGATCATTTAATTAACTGATTATTGTGGTAATTTGGATGAGAATCACCCCCTAGGCTTACATAATTGACTACTTGGTCCTTGGTTAGTAGAATTGTTTGAGGTGTAGACTTGCTGGAGAATGTGTGTCACTGGGGGTGGGCTTTGAGGTTTTAAAAGCCCACATCTGGCCCAGTGTTTCTGTCTCTCTGCCTGCTGCCTATGGGTCAGGATGTAAAGTTCTCAGCTACTGCTCCAGTGCCAGTGACATGCTTTCTGCTTCCTGACATGATGATCTAGACTAACCCTCTGAACTGTAAGCAAGTTAAATGCTTCCTCTTATAAGAGTCACCTCGATCATGGTGTCTCCTCACAGCAACAGAAGAGTAACAAAGACTGAAGTTGGTAACAGGGCCGTTGCTATCACAGCCCTAACCATACTGCTTGTTGGAGGACTGTGGACGACTTTGGGATTTTGGACTAGAAAGGCAGTTGAATGTTTTAAGTGGGGCTTAATAGGACATCCTATTAGGAGCATGGAAGACAACAGTGCTGAGGGAGACAGGGACTGTGGGGTTGGGAAGAATGAATAATATCAGCTGACTTAGAGATCGTCTTTGTGATATTTGGCAAAAAACAAACAAGTAGACAACAAAACATGTGGCTACTCTTTGCCCTTGTCCTAAAAATTTGCCTGAAGTTAATGAATTAACGGTATTGTTAAAGGAGATTTCAAGACAGCCTAGTAGTGACTGCGTCCTATGGTTATTGGTAGTCTCTCTTACACAGATCTACAGTAGAAAGGAGCAAGTAGGCCAAAGAGAAACCCAGCGTGGATAGTTAGAGGAATGAAAGAACACCAGGAAATATAATATTGGAGCCAAGTCCTGTGCTCAAGGAGACAAAAACTGTAAGAAAGGATGATTAAAAATGGAAAAAAGGTGCACTCGGCAAAAGCCAGCTAAGCTTCCAGCTTATGAGAAAGAATGAAAGGAAACCTTAAGTAGCAAAGTAAACCATAAGCAATGGAAAGTTTATGCAAATGCAAATGGTTCAATGAACCAGCAAGCAGAAGAACTAGGCAGCTTATGCCACATGGTTCTGGATTTAGAACCAAGAAAGATACAGGAAAGGGGTCAAGGAATCTTCCTCTGAGGTCAAGGAAATCCACTGAGGTAAAGCACATAGTGGAGGAGTCCCCACATGGAGTCCTGGAGAGATCATTGTGTGAAACTGTGAAAGTGGATTTTGGATTATGTTGGAGAACCCAAAATGTTGGAGATGCCAGAGCTGCAAGACAAACTGCTCACAGGAGAGCTGCTAACAAACTGTATAAACACACACACACACACACACACACACACACACACACACA
>JABTXL010000002.1:51793196-51807183 GCA_025134845.1 Neodon shergylaensis | reverse complement strand
ATCTATCTATCTATCTATCTATCTATCTAGAGGATGTTGCAGTCAGCAAAGCTGAAAGTGAGGAATCATTTAAGACCTTGGGCACTGGACTGGACATAGAGCTGCAGAACTGGAGTTTTCCCTGCTGGATTTTGTCCTTACTTTGACCCAGTATTTCCTACCATGCCTTCATCGCTTCCTTTTGGAATGGTAGTGTACATCCTGTGACATTGTAGGTTGGATGTCTGCTATTTGATTTTGCATTTGATTTTACAGGGTCTTATATTATCCCGAGTCTCTGAAGAGACACTGAGTTTGGTCTTTGAAACAGTGTTGAGATTCTGAAAGACTATGCAGCTTTGGAAGTTGAACTGAGTACATTTTGTATTTTTTTTTATGGATACAAGCCTGTGGGGGCCAGGGAGTGGAATACAGTGGCTTGAATTAGAATGGCCCCCACAGGCGCATATGTTTGAATACTTGGTCTCCAGTTAGTGGAAGGAACTGTTTGAGAGGGCTTAAAAGGTGTGGCCTTTTTGGAGGAGATATGGCTTTGTTGGAGGACATATGGTTTTGTTGGAGGAGATATGGCTTTGTTGGGGGAGATATGGCTTTGTTGGAGGAGGTGTGTTACTGGGGATGGACATTAGGACATGCCTAATGTCTGTCTCTCTCTTCTTGCGGCTGTGGAACAATAAAGTTCTCAGCTACTGCCTGTCTGCTTCCTACCATGGTGATAATGGACTAACCTTCTAAATCTCTTTCATAAGAGCTGCCTTGGCTGTGGTTCTTCACAGCAATAGAATAGTAATTAGGACTCTGATTTAAAAGTATTTCCGCCACCTCTTTGAGCGTTTCATACATTGTGTTTGATCATATTCACTCTCATTGCCCCAGGTTCTCTTCCACCTCCCTGCCTACCCAACTATGAGTCTCCCCATTTTTTAAATGTCGCACCTACAGCCATAAACTTGACTCTCAGAATTGCCGTTGCTGTACCCCACAGATTCTAAGACATTGCATTTCCAGTGTCACTTCAGCTCCCTTCCTGGTTTCTCCAGGGTCCCACTGTTCACTCAGAAGCAGTTTGGTCAGTTTCTGTGGCTTTGCATAGTTGTGCTGCTTGTTGGTCATTTTAAGATGCCACGTGTCTTTTGTACCTGGATGTTTGCTGCTTTCCTAAGACAGGACACTTTCTGTTGTTCTTTCACTGAATAGGTTTTCTGTGTCTTTACTCTGTGTCTTGGTGTCTTCTTAGACAAAGATACCTAGGCTTGGTCTTTTATTCATGTTCAGAGGTCTTACATGTTCTGTTCACAGTGACTTCTCCTCCTTTTCCTTGGTACCAGTGCTCTTGTTTATCAAACTTGTCTTCAAATTCTGTGCTTATTTTTTGTCTATGTGGTTTCCTACCGTGTTTTTAAAATTTGATTTATTGAGCTTTTCATTTCCAACATTTGCTTGAGTCTCTTTTCAAAACTCTCTCTCTTTTCACATTGACTTAGATTGTCTTCCTTAATCCATTCAATTGTTTTTAATTCACACATTATACTGTCTGCCTTTATCCATTCAGCTGTTTTTATGCATTTCCTTGGAGTTCAGTGACATTGCAATAAATCATTATTTTGAATTTTTTTAATCAATATGTCATTTAGTTTAATATATTGGGAGTCAGTTGTTATAGAGTTATGAACATTTGGAAGAATCATATTGCTTTGTTTTTTGTATGTCTTATGTTTCCATGTTGAGATTTGTGTAGGTATGTATGTATACATGTAACGTATGTATGTGTGTATGTATGTATGTATGTATGTATGTATAACTTCCTTTGGTGTGTGACCCAAAGGAAGACAAAAGGAAGAATGTATTTCCTATGCTGGCCAGTAGTGTGGGCAAGAATGGGTGTTTGGTATCCTTTGCCCATTGGCATGTCTTCCTGTGACTTGGTTACTCTATGTATCCCCTGGAAAAAGCAAACACCACTTTTCTTTTGAATGTGTGTGTTGCCCACCAGTTATCAGTGGGAGTAATTGCTTTGTTCCCTGCTCACTAGTACAAGGTAACCTGGAACCAGCTTCCTGGATTAGAGTTTACTTCAGACAAATCAGGTCTCTATAACCGTGGGGCTGGACTGGTGCCAGTTGTAAGCTAACATTTCTAATCCATCACCACCTTACAGGCTCCACAGAGGGTAGTGTAGTAAACCCTATCCACTGCCCAGGTAGTTTTGAGACCCAGCCTGCCTGGCAGTTTCATGGGACCCCTGTCTAGGTATGACCTTCTCAAGATGGCTTCCCAATCCGGCATAGGCTGTATGTTGAGAGATAGAGTATATCTCCAGGCTGAGAGGCTCTGCAAGGCCAGATAACCTTTCTGTTGTACAGATAGTTTTGTGCCGGTGTCAGTGTCAGCTGTTTAATTCCTGCTTGCCCCGCCCTGTGACTTTTTGGCTGAGCCACTAGAGGCTTTGAGCGGGCATGCCCTCTCCTTCCATGTGTTCTAATAAGCAGTCTCTGTGACCCTCCAAGCCTTGTGTGTCCCCTCAGGTGTCCACCTTACTGAGAAGCTGTTTTTTGATTGTTTCAAGACTGTGTCTCCAGTTTCTGAGAGCTGGAGGACTGGGAAGTACACTGGGCTCCTCAGCCACCCCTGGCTTTCTCAGGCTACCTTTACATTTTGTTTTTGTGTCAACTGGGGGTGGGGGCGTGGAATTCTATGCATCAGCCGGTGTCCTAGGAGTGAGGTGCCTGGAATGCTTTGTTTTCCTATCATTCTTGCCATCAGGAGTCCCTTGTTTTTATTTCCTAATAGAATCCTTATCCTTCTAAAATTCACTGGGTCCTTCCTGAAGTAGGGACATGGTACCAGGATGTCCACCACCTGCTTCTGTGCCATCAAATATCAGTAGGGCCATGCAATTCTTTATTTCTTTATTTTTAATGTAGAGCAGACTGACAGGTAGTGTAAAACAATAAAAAAAATAGAGAGAAAGAAGCCTTCATTGTCAAGTAGGATAAATAATTGTGACAAAAGGAAAGCTCCATCACTGTCCTAACTAGGGGCTCAGAGGATGGGAGGTGTTGCCTGGTAGAGCAGGAGAAGGAACAATGCCTTACATGAGTTTTACTAAGTGATGGAGACAAGGACTCTAAGCGAGCAAAGCATGGAGCTAGGAAAGGCTGGCTGTGTCCAGTGAGCAGACGGTATGGCGAGGAGTCTTTGTTTCCAGATGTTTGCAGGGAGAGTATGGGTTGCAATGTTTGAGTTACAGAATGAGTGCTGATACCTAAAATGGAAAAGAATCCCTCTCTGAACACTCATGGTGAGGCTCTTCTTTGGGACCCCATTCTCTCCTTCCTCTGCAAAAGTCAGGAGAATTATTTGGTACTTTTAGGAGGCTTATGTGGTGTGTTCATAGCCCAATTCGGGTTCAAAGCTACAGGGACCGAGCAGGGGTGTGTCTCATAGTCTAGTTAAGAAGCAGGGGTATGTATTGGGAGCAGCACAGTACGAAGAGGAAGGGAAGGGGAATGTGAGAGACCGAAGACAGGACATATAATGTGTTTGTGGGAACTGAGAAGGCTGGGCCTGCTGGGTTTCCACCTACCTGGGGACGTGCTAATACTATTAAGAGAAAAAAGGGTGGTAGGAGCCTGTTTTGTGGGGAGGGTCAATTAGCTTGATGTCAGACGTTAAGCCCAGAGTATTGGCTTGGAATCTCAGTGGCCACATGCCCAAGTCTTCTTCAAGATGCTGTGCAAGGGTATGCATCTGGGGAAGTGGACTAAGGAGACACGTTGGGATGCTGTGCTACAGGATGGATGGGGGCTGAGGAGGAGGAAGCAGAAGGGACTTTTCCTGCCAGAAGGTGGTTTACTTAACTTTGAGGAGAGCCCAGAGGGAAACTGAGGCGAGCACTGCTGTTCCAAAACAGAGCAGCAAGTGCGACTCGGGACCTTCAGGAGAATCTCCTGCTTTCATTCAGACTTTTCTTAACAGTTACACTTTTTCTTTCCCTTATTTAGAAAGCATATCTTAGTGCTCCCCACATCTCTAGGAGTGAAGCTACTGTTAAGGTATGGTGTGCTCAGGTACCATTGCTATGGTAGAAAAGGTCTGATAGGAACCTGCTTCTCTCCAATGACCTGCTACTGGTACCTGGGATTCCCAGGGGCCAGATGCTTGAAACATAGATCAAGGGAAGAAACAAAGCTCCACACCTAACCACCCAAATACAAACTTTGGGTTCCTTCAAAGGGTCCCTGAGGCAGAAGCACACTCAGCCTGCTTCTGGTCACTACTGCCCTTCAAGGTGCTGTGGCCTTGGCTGCGGTCTAGCATCTGTACCCAGAGCATTCTCTCCCTTCGCATCTCTGTGCCAGTGTGTGACGGGGCAGGGCTCCTGGGCTGCAGGTACTGAGAGCTCTCAGGCCACAGTGTTGGCAGGCTGCCCACGTTGCTGGAATGCTTATGCTCTGCAGGGTGGGCTGGCAGTTTGGCCAATCAGATTCCTGCTGTGAACATCACAGAAGTAGCTCTCAGACTAATTAGCTGTGTGGTTCCCGGGTCGTGTCGTGTCCTCTGTCCCCATCTCTCTATCATTGCCTCTGGAGTCTGGCTAGAACACTTGCTGGTTGGGGAGTTCGATAAGCAAAAGGTGTCCCCAGAGAGTTGGAGTCAGGGGACAGAGATCAGGCTTGTGACTTGCGTCATGTGGGTGACCCCACTGGTGACATTAGGTCAGGAAATTGCCCTGTGTCAAGCCACCATGTTTATTTTGGCACAGTTGGACACTTGCTTGTGAGTTGGCCCCAGTGACGATGCTCACTTCCTGCCACAACACCAGACCTGTTTGGCTGTGACTGCCTTGGGGCACAGGGGATATTTCATTGTACGACAGAGACGGTTCTGTCTATTTCCTTTGCCTTCCTTGGTGCCTGACTATTTCAGTGGGAGGGAGGCTGAAAGAAAGGCCAAGGTGTGGAAGATTTCAGGGCTCAGGGAACATCAGCCAAGATTTTGATGGGGGGGGGGCAATGTCTGGAGTTAGTGAAATCTGAAAGATGTTGAATATTTGACAGAAAAACAACAACAAAAATCTAGAGAGGGATTTTAAAAAACATTCTAGGGCATCTAACCCAGATTTACATCAAGGAAAATTAAGAATGTAATGTAGTTGCTTATTTCCCAAAGTATTTACAATAGGGCTCTTCTTTATAAGGCTTGCCCGTAAACTCTGATGTGTAATTAGAGGTTGAACTATCAGGCAGACATTTAATTTAAAAAAAAAAAAGAGGATCATTTTTGTTCTCTTCTTCAAAATGTTTTCAGTCCAGGGGAGCACAGTAGAGATGGCCTGAGAAGTTGGGGATGGAAGGAAAGTGTTTCTAAGTTTTGTTGGTACGCAAAGCTTGGTCTCTGTCTTCCCTAAATTAGTTTACCTCCTTCTCTTTCTTTGGTACAAAAGAGATTTGATGGCTGAGCCTTACGGCTGGCAGTACCAACAAGGGTAGAGCTGTGAGAATATTATAGATGTTTGAGTTTTTTCCCATCAAGTTATTCAGAATTGAAGTTATTATTTTTAAAAGGCTGAGTGAATTATTGACACAGTGGTTATTGACACATCTGGGCAGTTCTGCTTTTGTGGTACCGCACAGTGTCTCATATGATCTGGTATCACTGGGAGTCTTTTAGAAATACAGAACCTCAGGGCCTACCCAGGCCTGAGGAAGGAGACAACATCCTGAGGAGATCTGTGGAAATAAAGCAGGAGTAGGCACCTCCAGACTTCAGTCTGAACCCCTCTGTTTGCTCCGCCATGAGCTTCGTGCACTCCCCTTTCTCACCCTTTCCCCCCTCCGCCTCTCCCTCTCTCCCTCTCTCCCTCTGTGTCTTGTGGACGGTTTTCTTCCTGTCTGTCCAACTGCTAATCCCCTGAGATGTGCTGGACCACCCTTGGAACACCTCGAGTTTTCTCTGGATGAAATGTGTGAAGTGATTTGACAGTCGGAGACCTTCCTGTTAACAACCATTACAATAAAACTTTGCCCCGAACCAAATTCAGCAATTATTAACATGTTTAAACAGAAAGCCATGTTTACCAAGGCATTCTTCCCCAGGCTTAACATATCCTGTGGAAAGGGTGGGGCGGAGGTGGTGGTGGGAAATGGAAACCTTAACTCTATCTCTAGTTCAAGATAATGTCAAAACTGGAGGCTTAAGTAAGGGGGAGAGAGAGTCTTCCTTAGAAGATGAAAATGGAGATCCTTTTACAAGTGCAGTTGGCCAACCTTGTCACCGAGTTGACTCCATTTAAGTAATTACAGGATGTGCTTAGTGGCTGGTATTTTCTCTGTCCCTGGATTCTGCAGGGTGTACCTGTACAGAGAAGTCTACCATCAAGAGTCACTTCAATGACAAGGCCTTGGGTGTGTCTGAGACCACGTCTATGTGTGCTTCCTGGATGCCTGGGTAGGCCAGGGCTCCCAGGGACTCATTTGCCTTTTGTCCTCAGTGCCCAGGGTAAGGGCGATGTTCAGCCTGGAGTCTCTCACTGTTACACCACAATGAGTTAACCTTGGCCATAAAGCTTTTCTCATATCAAGCAGGAGTATAATGACTTGCAAATATGGATACGAGGCATCTAGGCTCAGACACGGAATCTTCTGGACTCTTGGGCATCCAGTACAGCCTTGGATTCAGTATGGGAATTCCCTTGGTTATCTGAACTCAGTTCTTCAGCATGCCTCTGCTGCTTGCAAGGTGTCCCACCTGCCAGGGACCAGGCTTCTATGCTGAGGTGACAAGCTGTAGGTCTGTATCTTCACGTGCTCAAAGTTCACCAGGGTAGTCATATATTACATCCACTAGCTTTGGCTCACAGTTTGAGGTGAGGCCTGGGGGCCTAAATGAGTCATGGGTGATTACATTGTATCAACAGCCAGGAAGCTGAGAGCAGGCAGGAAATACGGTGGGTTTATAAACACTTGATGCTCACGTTTGGTACCCCACTTCTATCTCCTAAAGGTTCTAGCATCTGGGAAATCAAGGGTTCAAATGTAAGATCCTATGGAGAACATTTTAGATTCAAACTATGACACATATTTAAACAGACTTTAAATTTTTTTAAAAAGAGTAAAAAAAAGCATATGCAAGTTACTGCACAAAAGAAGGCCTGTCCAGTTGGCAAGGATGGGGAAGACATGGGCAGGACCATACCCAGGACACCACAATGGGCACTAGTTTGACAGGTCAGACAGCGTTTGCTGGTGGCTGACAGTCAGCAGGTGCTAGGTGTTTACCATGTGCAAAGTGTTTTACACGCGCTGTTTTGCTCAGTCTCCACAAAGGCTTTACCATATTTACCCTGGACCAAGAGATTAGGTAACAGCTAATGCAATCTGCATGTGGCTCATCAGAAGCTAAAGTGAGTCAGGGCATCCCCAGCCTCTACTAAACACTGTGTTATTCTGTCTTCCACACAGAGTCAAGGCGAGAGACATCAACTTGACTCAGTGATAGGGTGTTCAGAAACAATTGACAGTAGGTAGCTCAGCGTGGTTTGTGAGTAGGGTGTGGAGGCCCAGGAAGGGACTAGTTCCTGATTTATAGAAGTCATTTTAAGGTACCCAGTATTCATCTCTAGATAAGAGAGAGCTATCAAATGATTTCTAAAAATTGTGTTAAAACACACACACAATGTAAAATTTGTCATTTTGGTTACTGATAAGTGTAGTTCAAAACAATAAGTACAGTCACATTGCTTTGGAACCATGTTGTGTGACAAGACTTTCCCAGGGGAGAGGCAACACACTTGTCTATTCACTCCAGATAGAGAGCCCATAACAGACCAAAGTTTGGGTACCACAGAAGTCCAACTTGGTGAACCAATGAGTTTTATTAGCGTTACTTACAGGAGTATGAATGAGGGTGTAAACAGAAATCTCTGTCCTGCCTTGTTTTGCAGTTGTTCAGTCCCAACAAAACACACAGAGGCTTATATTAATCATAAACTGGTTGACCTATTAGGTCAGGTTTATTATTAACTAACTCTTACAACTTAACACATAATTTTCGTCTATGTTAGCCATGTGGCTTGGTACCTCTTATCAATGAGATAGTCTCATCTTGTTTCCTCTGTATCTGGCTGGTGACTGTAGACTGAGCTTTTCTCTTCCCAGAATTCTCCCAGTCTGGTTGCCCTACATATACTTCCTGCATGACTACTGGCCAATCAGTTTTTATCAAACCAATATAAGTGACAAATCTTTACAGGGTATAAGAGCATTATCCCACAAGATGAGGGGTTACTTAGAGAAGCAGAAATGACTCATGGATAGCTGTGTCACCAACTCCCATTCCAGCATGGGTGACAGCTCACAAAGCCTGGGAAGTTAGAGCACACCACATAGCCCACAGGCAGCTCAACAGGTTGCAGAGTGTCCTTTCTGAGAAATTCAGTTGGTTTCTGCTTCTTTCAGGCTCCTTGGCTGGTCTCAGAGTGTTCTTTGCAGTTTGACTTGCATCAGAGTGACCCTCAGCAGGCCTTTCTTTTTATTCTTGGGAGGAAGGGAGCAGAGTGAATCTGATCAGTTTCAAGGACTTCCTGAAGCTGTTTTGAGTTGTTTACTTACTGTCTTAAGGTGCTTCCCTGTAGGATTCAATGCCTCAAGTAGGAGGAAACTGTTACAAAACAAACCATTATCTCCGGTCACCTGTAGAGCTTCCCATCTTCTCAAATGAATTTCTGTAGCTAAAACCAGTAATTTCTCACGTCCCCACCTTTTTTGTGTCTTGTTTGCATCACTTAGCACAGTATCCTCGATGTTATCTATGTCTTGGCATGTTCAGAATTTCCTTCCTTTTTAAGGCTGAGCAATATTGCATTGTATGGAAATAACACATTTGTTTATTGTTGGACTTTCAATTCTATGTAATTTTGGACTATTGTAAATTAGAGAATTCTAGCCTGAATAATGCTGTAGTTTAAAATAGATTTTAAAGATGGGGGAACCCTCTTTCTTGTTACTTTGTAGTTTGGAGTGGATGATGGGAGCCCATTATGGTAATTCAAGTGACAAATTGTGAAAATTTTACCTTGATAATGTTGTAGATTGGGTAGGTAGAGGAGGGACAGATTTAACACAGAGGATTTGAATATCTCCTAGAAAGGAAGTTACCTAAGACATCAGTTTTATACAAGTGATGGTAAGAAAAGACCTAGAAGGAGAGAAGGTCTGGGGAAGTGGAAGTTTAAGGGAATCTTCCACTTGGCTCCCTTATTCTGGTCACGTCATAATAGCCATTTCCCAATAAAGGAGCCAATGATTTTCTATTCTATAGACCATTATAAAATCTATTTCTAGTATCCATGATGCTTCAGGACTGCCTGGGCCAGCCTCAGGGCAAGTCTGCAGTGTGGCCAGGGCTGTCCTTGGACAGGAAAGGGATATCCTTCCTCTAAGGTCACAGAGATGTTATGGTAGTCTATTTTATACCAGCGTGACAGAACACCCATGGTTGGGTGTCTGATAAAGTGGAGTTGATTTAACTGGCTCAGGGTCTGGTATCTGGAGACTAAAATATGTATTACTGACGCTCTGGATAGTGTTACAACATGTTAAGGAAATGGAAAAGGAACCAATTTCATGCAAAAAAATGCAAGCATGTGGGGTGGCCTTATTTTATAACAACCTAGTCATGCTGGAACTGACCTGGTCCCGTGAGAACTACATTAACCTCTTCAAAGAGTAATGAGACCATTGACATAATTACTTCTTACTAGACTCTCTATCTTAAAGGCCCTAATAACACTGTTCTGGGGGACTAATCCTTCACCACATGGCCCTTTGAGGCCATTCCATATTGAAACTGTAGTACTAAACTTCACTTTATGTTTTTTTTTTTAATTTATTTTTCAACACCAAACCTTTGTAAATCTAAACTGGAAGTTTGTAGATGGGCAAGGCTAAAGGCCAGCATCCTCCCCGCCACCCCCGGACATCCTCAGCTTCCAGCGGGTAGTAGGAAAGATTCATGAAGTGAATTTGCAGAAATTGCTGCCAGAGAAGTAAAGTAATTTTTATAGCTTAGAATAGAAGATCAGGAGATTAAATGGAGATAAAATAAAAGGTGCATCTGAGAATATCTGTAAGCCGTAAAGCACTGTACATACGTGAGTTATTATCCCCGCGACTTCCCCTAACCCGAGTGGTTGGTTTCTTCATTGCAAGCGCAGACTTTAATGGTGTCTACACGGCCTCATCACAGAGCTGTCTCTCTTGATAGTCCTGAAATCCAGGCATCATCACGGCTACTGTTTTGACTGTTCAAGTGGCTTCGTGTGAAATATCCTGAGTTTAATTCGTTCGGAGGGTGCCTTTTTCCTTCAGCTTAGACTATCCATGCTCCCAGGTCCTACCTCATTTCCGTGTACTTTACTTCCGTACATAGAAGTCGGAAACTTGGACCAGACATTTCATTATGAAAAGCTCCAAGTGTATCAAAGTAGAAGAGTATACTGATTGTTTTTCTGTCAACTTGGCACAAGTTGGGGTTGTCTGGGAAGAAGGAACCCTAAACTTAGAAAATGTCTCCATGAGATTGGCTTGTAGGTAACTCTGTGGGGGGCATTTTCCTGACTGATGATCTGTGTGGAGGGCACAGCTCACTGTGGGTGGTGCCACCCTTGGGTATTTGGTCCTGGATTCTGTAAGAAATCAGGCTGAGCAAGCCATGTGGAGCAATCCTCCATGACTTCTACATCAGCTCCTGCCTTCAGGTTCTTGCGTGTGCTCTTGCCCTGACTTCTCTTAGTGATGGACCTGTAAGACAAAATAAACTCTTTTCTACACTTCTGTTGTTTGCTTTTCTGTTCCTGGTGTTTATCACATCAACAGAAAGCCACTAGGGCAGGGGCAAAGCCTGGATAGTTATTTACGCATCCAGCACTCCGATCTGGCAGGCGGTATTTTATTTTTCCCTTAAAGTGCCCAACTGTGAAACCTCTGTGTGAAGGCCTCAAGGAAAGCTGCATCATTGACTCTATTTCTGCCTACTTCCAACTGCATCTTTTCCTAAGAACTAGCATTCAAAAGTAATCACAATGCCGTCTGCACCCACAAAGATAAATTTTACACACCCCCGTCTCCGTGTTTGTTTTGGGAATATTGTCTTACTCTTGGCTGACATACTGGAGGCTCTTAGAAAGCCCATCCCCAGGGACACACCCTCTCCAACAAGGCCATACCCCCTCATCCTTTGTAAACAGTTCTATCAATTGAGGGTCAACTGTTCAAATACATAGACCTATGGGGGCCATTCTCATTCAAACCACCACACTTTCCCTACATCCTTTGATGGGAAGTGATGGTGGATGGATGATTTCACTGTTTTTTTTTTTTTGAAAGAAACCCCTTAGGCACCTCAGGTTGTGTCCTGTTCCCTGTGTTGGGACACTGAAGACTTCTGATGCTGCTACTTTGAGATAGAAAAATCAAAGGTGACAATAACCCTTAAATTTATATATTAAGAGTCTCAGGCAGGGCCTGGTTATGCACACTTTTAATCCTAGCACTCTAAAGCCAGAAGCAGAGGGTTCTCTGCAAGTTCAAGGCCAGGTTAGTCTAGTCTATGTAGTGTATTCTAGGCCAGTCAGTGATACCAGGCTGGCCTTAAACTCACAGAGATTGGCCTGCCTCTGCCTCCTGAGTGCCGGGATTAAAGGCGTGCGCCACCACCACTTGGTATCCTTTATATCTTTAATTATTGCGAGACTTAAACGATGCCATTGGTTGTCCAGTAGTTCTACAAGAATTCCCACTCAGAGTTGCCCTGAAGATTTGGGAAGCTTTCCTGTGTCCCACACTTAAAGATCCCATCCTTGTGTTTAAAAATTATGTCACATCCTTTAGTCCCGGCTTTCTGTCAGTGCAGACAGGAACCAGTAGCATCAGCAGCATCTGCAATCTTTTTGGAAGTGTGAAAATCTCCTTATTTATTTCAAAGACAGCAAGTTTGTTTTGTATGTGTATTACATGTGTGTGTGCTCATGCATGTATATGAATGTGTGTGTGGAGACCAGAGGTTGATATTGGGCATCTTTCTCAATTGCTCTGCCTTGTCTTTTGAGATAGGGTTTCTCCCGGCATCTGGGTCTTACTAGTTTGGCTGTACTTGAGGCTGGGCAGCAAGCCTCAAGGATCCTCCTGTCTCTGCCTCCTTGGTGCTGGGATTACAGGTATGTAACACCATACCTGGCTTTCTAAGTGGATGCTGGGTATCTGAATCTGAATTATCACACTTTTGGGGCAAGCACTTTACAAACAGAGCTATCTCCCAGACTCCAAGGTGTTTTGATGGATCCATAATATATGCAAAGGCTAGCAACACGCCTTTAGAACATGCCTTGCTAATGGTGACGGCTAATACTTCGGGAATAATGTTATTGCCAGTATTAAACAAATTAATGCAGAATGTTTCTCCTAGCTTTAGCTGCAGAAGAAGCTGTTAGCTCCATGTAGAGGAAGTGGCAAAGCAGTTTGTGTTGAACCGTGAGCTGGTTCTTAGAGCACTCGCTGCCCCACAACACAGAGAGCACAGTCTTTTCCTTGTGTGAGCAAAACCAAAACCCACAGACAGACTTTTGACAAGCCGAGCTCCCCAGCATTTTGGGAAGCCGAACTCGAAAGGTCCGTGACTGGACCTCAGGGATACATGATATATGATGACGCATTTCTTAAAGAGGTCCGGCTCTCAGCCTGGAGTCGGTCAGAAGGAAGAAACCACTTTTGGTGGTTATGTACTCTTCCACAGGAGGGAAGTGCAGACTCTTGGTGGCTTGGTTTGGTTCTGGTGAAGAGAATAAACACAGCGGTCCTCTGGAGGAGCGAGTTCTCCCGGCCAGAACTGCCACTCAGCTGCCTGCAGTCTCAAAAACAGGAGAATTACTGTCATCCTCTGGGATTTTAACCCTGGGTAGCCCGAGGTCCACATCACACCTGTGTTCTGTGTTGCCTCCTGTATCAGCTAATACTTGACATTTTCATGGTGAAGGAAATCCCAGAACACTTGGGGATTTGCTGGAGCGACACGGGGAGCTCTGTGCTGCTCCTGACATCTGTGATGCTCTGTCTGTAGCTTTTCTGCGTTCAGGGAGTGAACAAGGGCAGGTGATTCTGGCCACGTGGATGTGTTATGGAAACTTCTGGACTGATGACCCTGGCCCTGTAAGCCTCTTGTTGGGAAGATGTGAAAGGCTGACCTGTGCCTTGTTTGTGGGACATCTATTGCAGAAATGTCACAAAGCCCTTTCTTCTAGCACTTTCTTCCAGCAAGCTGATCTTGAGAGCAAAGAGCCGCAATCCTATCTGCATTATTCATCCTTTCATTCGGAGATGTTGCAAGGCTCACACCCACCCACAGTGTTTTCCAGCCTCATTCACCAGGGCCTCTGCATCCAGAGTGCTTCATGTCTTTGTATGGTTTTGTGCTTTCTGGCTCATAATGCAGATGTCACCCGTGTATAGCAGTGTTCTGAGCTCTTCAGACCCATAAGGGACCACCTCAATATACACGCATGTACGTCTCACACACCTGGCCACACACCTCACACACTCACATATACCTCACACTTACACCGTCTTCTCACATATACTCACGCTCACATTTACCCACACAGTGCACACCCACACACTCTTGCCTCTTCATGCACCTGCATACACATATACCTCACCTTCGCACACCTTACACACTCACTTCTCCACATCCACTCACTCCCACACACCTTACACACAGACACTCCTAAGCCTCTCACACACAGTCACTTTACACTCACGTACACCCACACTCTCATAGCCACTTGCATGTGACGACATATAGCCAATCGCTTTCCATTAGTACGTGAATTGTTCCTATCTTGCAGACCGTGAATTAGTATTTATTTCCCAATGTAGACATCTTTTCTTACCCTTCCCTTCCCTTCCCTTCCCTTCCCTTCCCTTCCCTTCCC
>JABTXL010000002.1:51782316-51793096 GCA_025134845.1 Neodon shergylaensis | reverse complement strand
CCCCTCCCCTCCCCTCCCCTCCCCTCCCCTCCCTCTCTGCCTCCCTCTCTCCCTTCTTTCCTGTAAGAGACTATATTTTCAAATCAACTTCCTAACATCATTGTCACAAGCTCAGAGCTATGTAGAAACAACTTTCTAAACTTCCATTCAAGCACCATGAGAAGAGGAGTGCGTGGCTGTGCCCTCTCAGGGCCGAGCCGCTGAGAGGTGGTGACACTCTTGGACTTCTCCGGGAGGAAGTCCCACGTCAGGATTCTGAAGGACCTGAAAGGGTGAATTTTTGTGTGACTATCACTCAGCCTCGGTTTTGTTTTGTTTTGCTTCGTTTTGCTTTGGGCATCTTTAATGAAAGCCAGGAGTTGGGAAGACTCACTATTTTGTTTTTAGACTGCCTGGTTACAGAACCGAGCCACTGTGGTAGTGCAGATGCTCCCATTGCTGTGCTGGTAACCGTGTTTGGCAAACACACTTTGCCCACAGTTCCTTTGGCCCGACTGGCCCTCCGATTTGTTCTTTTCTTGTGTTATAGTATCCAGAGCTTAAAAGTTGCCATTTTAACTCTTTTAAATTGTGGTGACTTTGTATGTTCATGCTGTGCAGCCATTAATATCCGGGCCTATTGTGCCACTGTAATCTGAGACTCCGTACCCCTTACCCAGTGAGCTTCCCGTCCCAGCCATCTGGCTGCCCCTGGCCGTCACCACTCTGCGTTATTATTGCTGCTGTCCTCTGTCTCTGTGATTCTCACTAGCTCGGGTACCTCCTGTAAGTGGATCACATGATGGTTGCCCTTCTGTAGTCAGCTCATCTCACTAAACACATGTCCTCGAGGTTCATCCCTGGGGTTGGGGATGCCAGAGCATCCTTTCTTCCTGAGATGGAATGACACTCCCTCATAAGATGGCTGACCCTAATCACCTATCCACCCACACCTGGCTTGCTCCTGCCTTCTGGCTCCCATCAAAAGGCTGCCTTCATGGGTATATGGGTACTGCTAGGATTGATGGAATATATGGTAACTCTGTGTTCAATGCACTGACAATGTCCCAGTCAGGGGCATCCTCATCAGGTTCTGTTTTCTATCTTCTGCCTTTTCTTTTGTGAGTAATAGCCATCACACTGTAAAGTGGCATCGGTGGTTTGAATTTCCATTTTCCCTGTGACCAGTGATGTTAAACATGCATTTATTGGCCGTTTGGATATGCTCTAGGGGAGAAATGTTCTTTGCCCATTTTTTTTTCTAAAGCTAAAGTTGTTGGACTTTTTGTCATTTTTAGACTCTCTGCATTTGCATACCCAATAGGGTGAGAATAATCCCATCAGGCAGCCAAGCAATGTCCCCACCTTCATGCCTTCATGAGTGAGGTGTCTCCCTAAGCTGGAGCTTGGTCCTGTTCCATTGGCAACAAGGACCTCAGCCTCAAGGATCCAGAGCCTGATCTGCTCATGTGGATGGAATTTACCAAGGAATTTTGAAGGGGCTAAAAAAAACAGATTGCAAGAAACCAAAGAGCAAATTTCTCTCGTGTAAATTGGTGGGAAGACCCATCTTCCTTTCTGCTGATGGCTCGCTGGGTCCTCACTTCTGTCTTTAGACATGATCTAATGACTTGGAGGGGAGTAGCATCCTGGAATCAAGCCCACCTTGGCACTTACAGCTTGTCTAGATGAAAGTTTGCATTCTTCTTTCCTTAAACATTTCTTTGAAACTGAGGACTTAATGTGATTTAGGCCCATGAAACACTATCGTTACCACTCACGCTTCTCCGCGATGGCATGGGCCTTCACTCCACACGCTCTCTAAACACAGATAATTTCCATGGTAACTGCAGTGTTCCACGACTCGCACGCACACTCTTGCACCTTTCTTAAAGAAACACAGAACACAACAATGTAGAATTAAAACAGTAAATCACCAGCATGGTTTTTTATTTGTCGTTACGAAGCTGTCCAGAGTTTAGAGACGCACTGGACATAGTCACCCACTAACATTGTACTGGGGAAATGCAGACATTTGTCCAGCTCCTTTGACGTGTTGCCAGAAAGTAGGGACCTGTTTGAAAGATTGTGTAAGGAATGCACAAAGGGTTTCTAGATTGTTGGGGTTAGAAAACATCCAAGGTGGAAAACGGGCTTAGAACTTAAAGAACTGAATGGAAAAGTTTTAACCCAACACCTTTATGGGCCAGTTCTCCCTAGTGGAATTACAGTCATAATCACTCTAATGTTGGTAAGAGCTTGGGCAAACATGGCTTTTTGGTACAGCTAATTTTACCCTTGGCTGTACTTGGAAACATGCACAGTTTTGTTATGCCGTCAGAAGTCTCTCTTCCCCTCTGGCTATGTAAACAAGTCTTTACTTGCTCCATGTATGCTGACTGAGTGGTCAACAGAATGAAACCCATATGACACTTTTACCAAGCGGCATCTTTGTACAGCTCCTATGACAGCACCTGGGTGTGGGTGCTCCAGGGACCCACAGTCCTGGGAATGCCACTGCAGGTGTTTAGTGGGCAACATCTCTTCTGCCTTGGTCACGTATGAGGGCAATAGCTGTCTGTAACCCTAGAGGTGATGGAACTAGCCAAACAGAATGCTGCTCTGACTTCCCCATCATCAGCTACTCTGTCTCCGGGATGCTACTGTTTTGGTGTGAGAGAAGAGAGGACCCTCTTCTGTTTGATTGTTTTCTCTTAAATTAATGTAGTAATAAACTTCAGACAAAGGAACCGCTGGGTCATTCGTAGTAACACAGCAACAGAGATGAGCTGGGGCAGTGCGGGGGTAAATGCTTCTTGGTGCTTAGTTTGGAATGCAGCCAAACGCTTCAACTCCCACACCAATTTGGGAAGGTCTACCTGAGGTTTTTATATCCTTTGCCTGAAGAATCATTTTTCATTTATAAGATAGAGCCCCTGAATTTCAAGGACAACCTTTCTATACTTCTCTAGAAGGTACACATAGATAATGTTGGAATGAGAAACTGTTTTTTTTAGCCTAGTTAATATGTATTTTGTAGTCCTTATCTGCCATATGTGTGCCCTTCTGCACTTTCTATAATTTAATTAGAATTCCATGCACCTATATTCTATCAGCTCAGAGGCCAGTCAGCTGCCAGCATATACTTACCACCTAGGGAAGCAGGACTAGACATGGTCTAATGCTGGCCTTTCTACCCCAGTGGAGGAGCCTGCTCTGGCCAGGGCGCCCAGGAGGGGCTGTGTGGAGAAGAGACACAACAGGTGTATGAAAACAGACCATGGTTGTGAGGAAGACCAACCATGTGATGGTGTGATATGAATTCATCATGCATTGGACACAATTTTCTGCACGCCATGGCTTGTGTTAGGCAGTCTCTGGTTGGGGACTGATGTAGAGATCGTGCCCCTTCTTAACTGGGCACCATGCAAGGGGTGCTTGGCTCAGATTTCACATATATTACGGAACTCACTCCCATGCGTCCTTCTGGGAACACCTGCTGACTGCATGCTTCTTCCTCATCCTTCAGGTCTCTGTTCAAATACTACTTCCTCTGAGATCCTTCCCTCCATCTCTAGAATGATAGAAAACAATTCCTGCTGATGGGGATTGTGGTCTCTTATGATATCTTCATAGGAGTAGACTCAGATTGTTGATATGATTACTTGATTGTCTACATCCCCCATGAGTCGGGGTGGGGGGACACATGTTGTCTGGCATTGGTTGGCCCTATCCAGTTCCTGCTATGTGGAGCATAGCATAAGCCTAGCAAATGTTTCATAATGGCATTAGAGAAGCGAAGAGCTATGTCCTCAGTGGATGCTGCTGATGGGAGTCTGCTACTTGCCAAGTTTCATCTTTGTTCTTTCCACAAATGCATGAAGATAACCCTGGGGCCTATTTTCATTTGGCAGCAGCCACTGTGTCCCTTTGCCTATTCACCAAAGGAATGCTCTTAAGTCCATCTCTTATCTCTTACCTGTCAACTTCTCACCCTCATGATGCAACACAACACTGAATAAAGAGGGTCTTCTTTTGGTTCCTTGGGTCAAACTCAGTTAGGTGCTTACTCTTCTTCATCATGTGTCTGTATTTGGACCCACATAAGAGAGATTTCTCTGTCTGTGCCCATGAGGCTGTTTCCAGCGAGGACTAATGGAGGAGAGAAGATTTGCTCTGAATGTTGGTGGCATCATCCCATGTCGTCACAGGATGAAAAGGGTGATGTGGGATTCCCCTCTGTATGCTGTGAATACCATCAGTTAGTAAGGGAACTGCCTTGGACTGTTGATAAGGCAGAACTTAGGTAAGTGGGTGGGGGGGAGAGAACTAAACTGAATGCAGGGAGGCGGAGTCAGGGAGAAGTCATGGAGCCACTGCTGGAAACAGTCATGCTAAAGCTTAGCTGGTAGGCCACGACCTCGTGGTGATGTGTAGATTAATGGAGATGGGTTAAATTAAGATGTAAGAGTTAGCAAATAAGAAGCTAGAGCTAATGGGCCAAACAGTGATTTAAATAATATAGTTTCTGTGTGGTTAATTCAGGTCTGAGCTACCAGGCGATGGGAAAACAAGTAGCCTCTTCACAACAAAAGGGGAGAGGGAGAAGCCAGCTGAGGGGCTACATTCTTCTCCTCTCCTTCCTCACTGTGGTGCCGTGTGACAGACCGCTTCATACTTTTCTGCTGTGCCTCCCCCTACCATGATGGACGGTAGCCCCTCAAGCCATGAGTCCCTCCTTTCTTAAGATGCCTTCATCATGTATTTATCACAGTGATGAGCAAAGCATTGGTTTGGCCTTTCCCATGGGGTAACTTGTTATGGAAGGCAAGCATCTCATACCCAACCAGGAAATAAGATCCACCTGGTGTCCCATAATCTCCTTTGGGGACCTTCTTCTGGGCCATAGCACTTCCTGATTCTGGTACCTTTGGAGCCAAACCTTTTACACATGGGTCTCTGGGGACCACTAAACACCCAAATATGTAGGACCACGTCCTGTCTTGCATCTCCTCACAAGCACCTGCCTCTGTTCCGTTCATTGTTTGTCTCCTAGCATTCTCTGTTTGGCCTGACCAGGGCAGGGTGTGATCTGCTTGTGGTCCCTCCATGTGTGTGTGAAGACAAAAGTACATTTCTGTCCATCACGCTACTTGAGTCATATTGCTCTTTCAACAAACCCCAAACAGAAATATACACAGGAAAACCATTCTATGATGTTTCCACATGAACTGTGGAACTGTGGTCGCTGCTGTGTGGGCTGCCTCTGTCTGTCTCTTGCTTTTAAAGCCCAGTGGAAGCCCTTTGTGAAGAGACTTTTTATGTGTTTGACGCCACTGGCTTTTCAGCCTATTGAGGTCTTCTAAGAACTGATCTTGTTAGGCCACAGTAGCTAGGGTCATCCCTTTGGCTTGAACGTTGTCTTCTCTGTATTTTTGTTTCAAATAGAAATGTCCTTCAAATCACAAGTCTTTGGGAAGTTAAATTGATCTCACTTTCATTAAAAAGTTGGAAGATCAGTATTACAAATCTATAGTCTAAGTTTTATATAGTATCAGAATCTATGGGAAGATATTGAGACACACACACACCACTAACTGTTGGAAGAAATGAAGATACCCCACATGCTCTCCATTACCCTGTCCTAACCATGCAGCCAGGGAATCATAGCAGAGTGAATTTGTTCAGTCTGAGCTCAGTGAAGCCTGCCTCCAAATGCTTACAGTGTCTTTTTGAGAGGGTTTACAAGCTCACATCTAGTAACTCATTCCACATCCCCTGCCCCCATTGATTGACATAGAGTTTTTTAATTTGAATTTTAATTTATTTTTCTTTCTTTTCTTCATTATTTGTAGTTTTAAATTATGAACCCATTTCTTGTGTTTCCAATCATTTGGCACCTCTCCTATTCTTTCCAATGTTAAAATACAGTGTTTCTGTGGTCACATCTGTAAATTCCTCTAGGACTTTGAGAGTGTGACATTTGTATCTAGAGGTTGTACTTCATTAGAATCCGCAGGTGATATTGCTAATCAGTGTTATTTAGTTTACTTGAGGCATTTTTAAGCTAAAATTATTCTTTGCAAATTTCATTCACATATATAATATATTCTCACTGCTCTCACCCCATCAATACCTCCCTCATGTCTCTTCTGTATAAGCCTCTCTGGTTTGCATCTTTTTGTTTTGCTTCATGACTCACTGAGTTTAACCAGAGCTTTCTGTATTGGACATGGAGCCATCCCCTTTGCATGGGATACTCAGCAGTAGTGGTTACAAAACGGAAGACCACAACTCTCCCCCTAGCATTTATCAGTAGCCAATAGTTCCCTAGGAGAGGTAAGACCCCGTGAGTCCCTTTCTAATTTGTAATCGCCTGTTTAGAGGTTCAGTCTTGCACAGGTCCAGTGTAGGCAAATAAAACTCCTAGGACTTCATGACTGCAGCAGCCAGGCTATGCAGAAGATAACATTGACTACCTCCATACTAACCTGCTAGTCAAGATGCGTTCACTGGTGCAGTAGTGGCATGACTGTCAGCGGGATACCACCTACTCACAATTGCGCGTGAGGCCTGCTCTATGGGAAAGAATTCACTCCTGGTTCTATAAATCTGGCTCAGGTCCCAGGGGAAAGCTTACTACCCATTTTTCTAAATAGACATGGGGTCAATTTACTGCCCAAATATTTTTGTGTTCATAGGCAAGTGCTGCCCCAGCCCTGGGCAGACAAGCTTCTTTCAGCAGTGAACATTGGTGAATGCTGAGACTCATTGACTGAGATTAACTGACCGCTGAGTGTTAGCCCTTAACAGACATCTGTTTCACCTTCTCCAAGGTTCAGAGATCACCATGGAAGGCAGATGGAGAGAATGTAGGAGCCTGACGATAGAGAGGAGGACTGTTAAATCTATGTATTCGAAGCATTTGCATTTTGCCTTTTCAGAATTCAGAGAATCTGCAAGTGCCCTGAAGCACACCAGTTCTGTTTTTCCTCATCGCAATGGTGCTTTACTCACGACAGACTCTTAATGCAATTCATTAAATAAATGAGTGAAATCTGAATTATGTACAGACTCTGTCCAGTAGGCTTATAGCTCAATGAAAGCTGCTTTAAGTATGGATCACTTAAATTTTATGAATATCTCTTTTGTCTTATCTTAAATATACATTATTTTTATTTTATTCTATATTTTTAATTTTTTACTTGTTTTAAAATGAGCTGGTTAATATGAAAATCCTGCGGATAACATACCTTAAAATGGAAAGTTTACAGAAGCTTTTTTGTATCAATAATTTTGAAAGTCAGAATCCCTCATTAACTTTCCTATCAAAGTTTGAATCATATTTCCCCTTATAAAATCTTAATGTGTGACATGATTATTAGCTGATTTTGAAGATACGAACTTAAACCACTGACCATGAAGAAGAAAAAAAAATTTTTTTTGTCATTATAAAGCCAGGCTGACAGAACCTCCTTCCGGTCATCCAAATGGCGGTTACTATTGATTTTTGTTGATCAGGAATGTAATTCTGATTGAAAATGGCGTACAATGGTGTATATGTATTAGCACCCACACCCTCAAACCCTGGACAAAGTGGAAAGTTACAAGCATTGTAGGTTGCAGGGCACACACCTTAGAAGGAGAAGGACCTTCATCTGGAACCAAACAGAATAGAACACAGAACTGTCACAAGCTCTGGTTGGGAACAGTCGCAGGAAACGAAAGGGAGCCAGGGGTGTTCACGGGAAAGCTGAAGACTCGCCTGTCGAGGATGCCTTTGGGCGGGTGGCATGGCATTGCAGCTTTTCCATGATGCATCCTGTGACATTTGGAGGATGTTTAGGAATTTTTTCTTATTGGTATAACAATGACTCCTTTTGCTTTCAACGTTGTGACCTCACAGTCGTGGCTAATCGGTATGAAGCCCTGTCCAAGGCAGAGCACGTGACAGCGTTTTCACACCAGGGCTGGGCGATCAGTTGGACCAACCAGCTTTCTGTCTCTATAGTAAGTACCTAGACAACCAACTTTGAAGACACTGGGTCATTTCTGTTACTGTTTTGGAGTGTCCAGTCCACCCATCTTCAGAAGCTGACCTGATGCTTTGGGCTTGTGGTAAGGCAGTACATGCTGGTGAGTGTGTGTGTGTGGTAGAGCAAACCATTCACCTCATCCCGAGATTTGAAACAGGGAGGAAGGGGAGAGGGCGGAGTTCCACAGTCCCCCTCAAGGACAGGCTACAATGACAAAATCCTCCATAGGCTCAGTGTCTTTCAGCTTCTGTCACCTCACAGGAGCACCAAGGTGGGGGGGCAAAACCTTCGACACAGAGATCCCAGAAGCTCCACTGTTTGGAATAAGTCTGTGCCTGAGTGTTTTGTCTGGAGACCTAACACCGTGTCTTTCCTGTACTCCTAACCTGCAGCCTCCATTTGTGACATGCAAGAGAAGGAAAGTGGGGAAGCGGGCTGAAGTGTCAAGGTACACTCTGAGATTGAGTGCTGGAGACAGCGGCTTCTTCCAGTCTTAGCTGGACAGGACCCTGAACTTCTCATGACAAGAGGGTCATGTCCTGCAGGTCCCTATAGTCCGCAGCTGCCTGACTGCCTAGAATGTGGATTCTTAAGTCCTAGACTGTGGTGTGTGTTCTTTCTGCTTCTGATGTTCAGGCTTTCTGACGGCAGAGGTGCTGGGTTGGAAGCTGGGCATCGGAGATAACCCCAGGCCGTCATTGCCTTCTCGCCCACTGAGTCCTTCCCTAGTCCAATGGGTTTCTGAAGCTTGTAGAGGAGGATCTTATGAGAGCATATCTTTGTAAAGGAGAAAAATACTTCAGTGGAATTATGTGGTTAGTCTTTGACTTCCCACTTTTTGTTGTAATTTCAGTTTCTTTTTAAAAAGTTGATTATTTTTCTTTATTGTCCAATTTAAAGAATGTATCTGTGATCAACGTGTTACTTCTTGCCAGTGTTACTTACAGTTTTCTGTTTGTTCAGAAAGAATGTTAGGAAAAAGATCCTCCCTGTCTCCGCATTCTTTCTACTGGTTCCAACAGACAGGATCTTAAGCAAAGGCTTGGAACAAGGAGTGTTGGAGGCTCTCTCTAAGTGGTTGATCTCTTAATCAATAATTTCTTTTCTGAATTGTGCACTGTGTTTATTGGAGGCAGAAGCTCATGCAAGGTTAAGGATCTGATTTAGGTCACAATAAATTCCAGAAACTTGGGAGAGAACCAGATGTAGAGTCCCCTTCTAGCCTTTTTATCCCCCTTAAAAAAAGCAAACCCTCTAGGCTCGGAGACTGCTGGGCCCTTGTCCAACCTCTGTCTTTGGAAAAGGCTGTCTGGCCCAGCTTGTCCAGTCCTCCACAGGCAGTAGCGTGCAACTTCTGGCTAGCAGTGGGATTCGAACTGTGAAGTTTAAGTATCAGAAGCCACAGATGTCTGGGATTCAGAAAAGAGCAAGAAGTCCAAACTGTCCCAAGTGCTAGGAGTTTCTGGAAACACCAGCATTTGCAAGCCCAAGTGTGTTTCCTTGTCTTCGGTCTCTTCTAAACTGTGTGCTCTTTAAGAATGGACGGGCGCTGTTCTTGGTCATAATTGAGTCTCCGTCCCACAGACAGGCCTCAGGAAGCAACCGTTGAGGCCTTGGAGGGTTTGTGCATGATCCAGGGCCAGAGCACCTTGCTAGGAGTGTTGTGTGAGGGTGCGTGCATCTTTACTTTGGGTTGGAAAAAGCCCTAACTGTCTCCTTTAAAGATGGACTTTTCCCAGCCGAAGACTTAGATCCAAAGCTATTACTAACTGGAAAGTGACAGGGTGTGAGTTTTACAGGCTCTGGACCACTCAGGGTCCAGCTGTTTCTTTTTAGTGGGAATGACTTTTTCTTCACTTGCTCTCTGCCAGAAGGAGTTCGCGCTCTCCGACACCCTCTCACAGAATGATGGTGTCTATTTATCACCCTCTCCTTACTTGGGGACAGGTTTAGTGAGTTTATCTAAGGAGTTGGCCTCCTATGTGTTTTTCATCCTGAACATTCTCGCCTGAATTCTGAAATCTTTTCAAACTCTGATAAAAATCGCTCTTGTTCATTGGTCTCTCTGGTTCCCTTAGTTCACGCTGCGTGGATTTGTGTCATGCCCTGGAAGTAGCATCTGTCCTGGAAGTATGTGGCTGGTCCCCGTCATGACCTTAGGTCAGTATCACAGCAGACACCATCATAGTAATTTCATACGCTTTCTAGACCGAACTCTTTCTACACAGGCCATTGATAAGTATTTGTGAAATGCGTGAAAGAATCATTTCTAGGGAAGCTGAGAAATGATTGGATTCCATCATAACTGGTAAGTCGTGGATTTTGGAGAGAGGAGAGCAAAACAGTGATGTCATCTAAGCTAGTCACTTCATCTTTTAACTTCATTTTTAAAATTTCACCATCATGTGGAAGTCTACAGCTTCAACATGCTTGCCAATACTCAAGAGGCTTTTGACAGCAGTGAGAGTCACACTAGCAAACACTCCACTTTCCAAACAGAGTTGAAGCCTGTCTGCTTCCACCGCATAAGGAGTAGTGCGAGAGGCTCAGGCAGCAAGGATCCTTTAAATTCAGAAGGATTTGTATATCAATTTTATAGCGCTGTTGCCTCTTTCCTCCCCTCCTTCAAACTCCTACACTTAACATTTTATTTTACCATTGTTTGGTCTCTGGTGTCAAATAAAGCACCTTTTATATTTAGTACAATAGACCCAGTGTGGAGTTTGTCTAGTCCAAAGTGCTGTGCAAACATTAACCCATCCAAC
>JABTXL010000002.1:51762753-51782306 GCA_025134845.1 Neodon shergylaensis | reverse complement strand
AGTTCATGAGCCTTCCGGAAGAATGGTCAAGGGCAAAGTCATGAACTAGGAAAAGGCTGAGCAGCTTGTAGAAGATAAATGCTTTTGATGACGGACTCTCTAAAATATCCCCAAAGAGCAATATCCAAGGGTTTTATTACTGAAGTAGAATTAAGCAACACATTCTCAAGAATCTCCATAAATCAAAAATCGCTACCCCCCCCCCCCCCCCGCGCCACACCAACAAAATAAAAATATCTGGCTAAGGTTTGGGGAATGCACATATTAATTTATCTAAAAGACGTGTTGACTGTAGCATGTTCTCACAGCGGGAGCCTGCTTCTCCCTTCCATTGGGGATGTCTAGCTTGTTCCCCCTCCCTGACTTTGGAATTCGTACTGCACTGTAAAAGGTCCATTCCAATTCTATCACGAGGAATGGAATTTGAGGAGTTCACAGTTATTTCAGCTCTCCAAACTTAACATTTTTTCCATGAAACAGATACTGTATTCCATCATCAGAAGGAGGGTATTTTTTCCTTTTAATTTATAAGTTGCACTTAGCAGTGAAAATGTAAATCTCACCAAATTCCTCGTGTCTAGCTTAGGTACAATTCTCGGAGGTCCCCTGAGTTCTTGGGACTCAGCTTCCTCATCTGAGAAATAGAAGATATTTGAAAAGCCTGGGCAGCTGAGGTTTCTTAATACTCACAATTCATTTGGTCTTACAGTGACTTTTACTTAAGCAGATTATTGTCAAAGGAATGAAACCAGTGGTCCAAAAATGTTTAATTCTTGTGCGGTATCAGCGCTTTCATTATGATGCTCTGTAAGAGATGCGGGTGATTGATATCCTGGACACCCTCTACTCATCTTCTACCCGACAGAGAAGCACAAGTCTTCAACACACCTGATGTCTTCACAATTCAGAGCATTTGCTAGTTACATGACAGCTGAACAGGATAAAAAGAAAACGGCATCTGCAAAATGAATGTTTGTGATCATTTTAGTTCTGTTTCTGTCTCATTAACATATACATATGAGATTGTCTGTCAAGATAAATGGAAATTTCTTATTGTCTTTTGATCATCTCTTATGGATTCAACGCATGCTATAGCTCCTGGGACTGGGTGGAGCTTGGTGGTCGGGCTCTTGGCTAGTGTGTATGAGGCTGTGGGCTCTGGCACCAGCATTACAAAAAAGAAAGAGGGTCTGACGGGATACCTGTCAGGGTGAGAAGTGAGTCTGACCTCAGAGACCCCAAACAGTGAAGAGATTGTGGTCATGCCCAACTTTCTATACATTCCTATTCAGTTCTAATGAGTAAATAAAAACATCACTATCATCATCAACAACAACAAACCCCACATCCTTCTAAATTTTCAGAAGGTGAAATTATGATTTCTCTCTACAGTATCTTCTGTGCTTTCAAAACAGTCAAATATCAAGTTATCACAACAGGAAGCTCTGATGATGTGGCCTTGTGTTGAGGTGAAGGACAAAGCATGGTGGGACACAAGGCCTGGCCAGGCATTCTCACAACCTAGGCTTGGCAGAATCGGACCCCTGCCTTCTGCTTTCTCAGGTCTTAGAAGTGATGGGCGTGATGTGGGGCCTTACTCAGTGCCTGACACATCCTCAGGAACTTCAGGAAGTCAAGGACCAAAGCCAGTGCTCATGAAGTACTCACAGGGTGGCACTGATGGCAGTACATCCCATGACTGTCACTTCTTCAGGTGAGAAAGCACAAACATGGAGGACAGGCCTTTACCTCAGGGTCTCTTCTCCCTCGTTCTTTGCACCCAGATCTCCCAAGTTCTATTTGCTAAAATTCTTGCTTTCAGAAGAATTCTGAAAGGTTCTAGTTGTGTTTTGCACAAAAGCCTAAAGATGCAGAACTGTAATCATGAAAGTAAAATGGCAGCATGAGACTTGTAGAAATGTCTCCCCCATGGGATGAGCATCAGGTGAGGAATCAAAAACCCACTGCACTCAATTTTTAAAAGTGTTGTTTGAAGTTTGTGCAGTGTGGTAAAGTTATAAACCAGGAAGTTACTGTGTCTAAAAACATCTATATGCTCTACAGATGCAAAAAAAAGCTACAAAAGTTATTCAGAAGTTGCCACCTTACACAAGCATCTTGCTTGTTAAGCTGGCGATCATTCATCCTGTTGTTAGCAGGAGTCCATGCCTATGGCAGAGGGAGGGCCCTCAGATCTCCACGTTGAACATAATCTGAGGTAATGGGAAAGCAAGCTTTAAAATAACACCAAACATGTCAGAACACATTCAACTGGCTGAAATCAGAATGGAGATTTGTAAACATATTTATAGAGTTGCAGTCTACACTATATAGCCAGAATTTTCAGAGTTGCTATTTAAATCTGCTTGGGATAGTTTTCTTATTTTCATGTTACTCCAAAATAGGTTTCAGTAGCTTTAGTAGGTTTGTGGAGAAAAAGTTAACTCAATTATGGAACTGTACCAAGATGGAACACATATTTGGATTCAATAAGAAAAATCCCAAGATCATTTTTAGTATGTTTGCAAAGCAAAAATAGCTGGTGCTATGAGTTTCATTTTTGCCAAAATTATGGCATTCACCACAGAGAGAAAGCTACGTGGACCTCTTCTGGGAATGATTTCTCTAGTCATGAGGCTGGTGAACAAAGCTGCTTTGAAATGCTCATTCTCTCTATTAGAGGGACCCCTTGGCCCCAATGCCTTGCTATACAGAAGAGTTCTTCTGGGAAATGCCCTTGAATTTAGGAGAAATTGGAGAAAATAAAACCCAAATGTTTTCTTCTGGATCTGAACGTGAATTAGTTCTTCTCTTCTTATCTATCTTGTATTTGGTTAGATGATGTATTTATTGGGTTGATTTCAGACTTCTTTCTTCATCTTTTATAAAAAAAAGCAGTCTCTAAAGTTGTATCAACAAATTCCAAAATTTGTAGACTAAAGATCTTTGTTTGTTACTCTCCTTTAGCTGATTTTTTGTGCTTTTTCTGTAGAGCAATGAGATGACCATCAATGGCATACTCAGAGAGAATAAACACAGGCCTTCCCTAAAATGCACATTGCAGGAATGTTGACAGTGTCTCCTTCAAAAACATCTTCCAATGATGTCTTCCATGGGACTATGTTGACAGAGGTTTCTGTCTCCCCTGTTCCTGCAGCTGTCCAGTCCCAAAGAAGCACACAGAGGCCTAAATTATAAACTGGTTGGCCTATTAGCTCAACGTTTTTTATTAACCAATTATTACATCTTAAATTAGCCCATTATTCTTATCTATGTTAGCCATGTGGCTTGGTACCTTTAATCAGTGAGGCATTCACATCTTGCTTCCTCTTTGTCTGGCTTCCTCTGTGTGGACTGTAGGCTGGCTTCTCTTCCCAGAATTCTCCTGTTCTCATTGCCCTACCTCTTTTTCCTTCCTGGTCACCCCACCTATACGTGTCTGTAAAGATTCAGTTAACAACTCCTTTTGAACAAATAAAGTGTTTGACAAACTGAATATTAGAGCTGCAGCTCAGATATAAATCCAGTCCTTGTTTCATCTGAATGGCATGCACTCCTCTCTGTTTTTAACCTTTGCAAGATTCAGAGTTCTTGTTTTGAAAAAAAAAAAGTGGAGGGACGTGCTGTGGACAATGGTCTTGTGTTCTGTAAAAATTTGTCACTTGTATTTTAATAAAACACTCATTGGCCAGTAGCCAGGCAGGAAGTATATAGGTGGGGCGACCATAACAGGAGAATTCTTGGAAGAGAAAAGGCTGAGTCTGCATGTGTCATCCTGATGCAGAGGAAACAAGATGAGACTGCCTCACTGATAAAAGGTACCAAGCCACATGGCTAACACAGACAAGAATTATAAGCTAATATAAGTTATACATGTTAATAAGAAGCCTGAGCTAATAGACAGTTTATGTTTAATGTAGTCTTACGTGTATTTCTTTGGGACTGAACAGCTGCAGGACCGGGCAGGCCAGAAACCTTTGTCAACAGGTCTACATTAGTAATGTCTGAATAAATTCTTTAACTAGAACTTCATACAAATTACAAAACCACATTCTGAGTGAAAAGCAAACACGGCTTGTAAACATCTATCTCCAGTGGATAGACAACTACACAAAGAGCAAGCCTAAGGAGTGGATGCGATGTGCAAGCCTAGGTTCTCTCTTCAAGGAAACTGTGACCTTTTTGTTAAGAACTGGCTCCTGTTGTGGGCATTTCTGAAGGCCCACTTTTTCCAATATCTGTTAAACTTCTCTTGTCTGCATTGGAAAGATCAACTCCCTGCATCAAAGCATTTCTGCATTCAAAACCCCTTGCCAAGTGCCTGCTCACTGGTTGACATTGTGGGACATCTGATAGGGTTGATGAGACATGGTCCTCAACCCATAGGAAGAGGGTAGAGACACACAGGGAGGGGAAAATCTGACTGAACAATGGTGACATACTATAGCACAGGATTGATGGGAGAAACTGGGAACCATGAAGAGGGCCCACCATAGGATCCAGGGTCCAAACATGTTACAGAAGGCAAGGTGACTCCTTACCAGCAAGAGGCACAATAAAGATGCATCTTCCAACTCTGCAGTGTGTAAGGAATACACACATGCTAGGACTGTAAGTTATGTGCTGCACATAGAAGTTTCAGTCAGTTACAGACCTTAGTGGTTCCCATTGGAGTTAGAGAACCATAGAACTCCTAGCTCTTCATCCATTGTATTACTGTCACTCGCAGGATTCAGTTCAACAGTGCTGGGTGGCTTATAGCCTAGGAGTGGTGGGGTGAAGCACCTAACATACGTGTGTAATGACCTTGGGCTTCCAGCTTCATGTGAGCACACTGTGTGATTGCTCACCTAACCATGGAGCCTCCAAGGGATGCAGTTCTTACAACCTGTCCCTGTTAAGTGACACATGATTGTGCTACCAGATTAGAGTGTTTGGTTTTTCAAGACCACATGGCAACTTGGCAAAAGCATTGCTTCTGTGGTCCCTTATGAAGGCTGTTTCATGGTTGCTTGTCTCTGAAAGGAAGTATTTATGCAAATATTTATACCACAAGGATTAAACTAAAACAGGGAAGTTGCTGTCTGCAGGCCATTGGGAAATCGCTCAAAGATAACCTTTCAAACTCAACTTTGTGTATGTAGAGCCTCGCCCCTCTCTCCTGCTAATGTTATATACGAGAAATGTTGCATATATGAACCCATAATAGATGTAGTAAAGATAGGTCAGATACAGTTAGTGGGTTAACGGAAGCCTCAATGTTAGTGACTAAATTAAACAACAAAATACAAAACCACCCAATTCCTCTCAGACCTTTAGATAAAAAAGTAAAACAAAACTCTCCCCGTAATGTGATGTCTCTCCCATACTTCTCCCCCTCAATGTTGGTATATGTTGCCAAATGAACTTTATTCCAGTGCTTATTTTATTTACTTTTTTTGTGGTTCTGGGGACCCAAACTCTGGGACTTCTTGAGCTAACTGTGCTGTAGCACTGAGCTACACCTCAACCCCTTTATTTTAGTATCTTGCACACATAAACATGTGTGTGTGTGTGTTTATTCCTGTGTAAGTGTGGGTGTATGTGTGTATGGTGTACTTGTTGAGTACTAGTCCTTGTTCCCTGCCCTATTTGAGACTTGTCTCGTGACTGTGACTGCTGAGTGGGTCAGGTTAGTTGACCTCTGAGCCTCTAGGGATTCTCATCTCTTCTCTCCAGATCACCATAAGAACCTTTGGGGTAACAGACTCATGACACTATGCTTTGCTGTATGTGGGTTCTGGGGTTCAAACTCAGGTCTTCATGCTTGTACCACTGGCAGTTTAACTACAGAGCCATCTCCCCAATCCCTCACCTTTAAAATCCAGACCCTAGTGGGATTTTAACATGGATGTGCTGTCTTGCCATCCCATCGGTTCTCTTACTGTGAGCAGCTGCAGTGCGGCTATCCAAATCCCTCTCTCCTTTAGATGCTTTTAACCTAAAGGCCCCATAGTTGCTGAAGAAAAGACTTCAGTCTCTGTGCCTGCAATTGTGTATGGAGGTTCCTTCCTTTTCCAATGCCTTTACTCCTCCAACACAGTGCTCTAGAGTTATCAGTTTCATTTGATGCCTTGTTTATTTTGAAAAAAAAAAACCATACTACTAGTTTGTGATATACAAGCTCAGCTATTTAAATTAAATCATATTTTTCCATATTTAGTCCTGGAATTGACTTTTCCTATATGGTCTCAATGTGTAAGGCTAATGAAGAACCTTACCAGACTGGGACTATGCCTTGTGTGGCTAACAAAGAATCTTCCAGGACTAACTATGCCCTTCCTAGCCTTCACCTTTGTTCATCTTTAATAATTAACTGTGATGTGTATATGAGACCAGAATAATTTACTGAAGGAATTAACTGCAATTGCAAGGTCACTTTTAGTCTTGAGATGAAAAATTATGAGCCCAATATTTGGTTATTTTAAAAGTTCAAAAAAGCAAAGCAAATTGACTGGATCAGACTCCTTGAAACACACAGATTGTGTCCTATTACCTACTTTGATGCGTATGTAGTTGAATATAACTTGGGTAGTAGAAGAGACTTGGGTTCTGAGCAGGCAGGAGACTTCCTTCATTTTTCTTGTCACCTTGATCATCTTGGCCAAGTCATGTGACTGACAACATCCTTAGCTGACAAGGAAGAAAAGTAGTCCCCAGTGTGAGGATTAGACAGGACAGGCATTGGTATACTGCAATGAGCAATGTGTGGTGTGAGGAAACAGTTGCAGGGGTCTCAGTCCCATGATTCACCCTGCTGTATACTGAGTCCACACCCAATGGCAACTCTTTAAACACATCTGTGGCAAATTCACTCTTTTGCCTTCTGAACCCCACCCATAACTGTTGCGGGAGCTCCTTCCGCTCCTTCAGCCAATAGCCGTTGAGATACCAGCCCATTGGGGTGTGGTCTACCAGGAAAGATCTTAACCTGTGTCTGTCTGGAGTGGGAGAATCATGGCAACTGCCTGACTCAGCTTCTTTCTCCCAGCATTCTGTTGTGTTTACTCTGCCTACCTAATTTTCTGTCCTATCAGGGCCAAGGCAGTTTCTTTATTTAACCAATGACCTTCCTCCATCACATAACAAATATTGTAGGCATCCTTGTTGAGTAGATGGTGGGATGATACATTTTGAGTGCCATCGAAGCAATTCTCTGTTCTTGGTAAGGATTTTAAAGGGTGGTGACTCTCAGCAGGTAACACAGTGAAGACTAGCCTCTTGCCCCACACATCGACTAGACCCTTGAATCTGGGAGCTCTAAAGAGCCTCTTTTGTTGGGTGTTTGTCTCAAGGGAGAACCACGTAGATGTTATAAATTTGTGTGCTCATCTGAGGCTTTGGAAGGTGAAGATAACATGGGCACTCATTTCATGTGTTAAATAGATAGCTACTTTAGTGAGGTTTAATAATATGCTATACAGTGGAGCCATTTAAAGTGTGCTATTCAATATTTATTATTTTTACTGTTAGTTATGCAGCCTTTACAATGGTTGGTTTTAAAATACTTTCCTCTTTTAAATAGGAAGAAAGTGATTCATCAGCTCATTTGTTAGAAAATACAGACTGGAATAATTGGGTTGATAGACACAGTGCTTGCTCTTCAAGCATGAGGACCTGGGTTTGATCCCCAACACCTATGTAAAGAATCCCAGGCACAGAAGTGACACTAGTTATCCAGGGCATGGAATGTGGAGATCAGCGGATCCACATCCACACGGCTCAGTGGCCAGGTACCTAGTCTACTTGGTGAACTCCGGGGCAGTGAGAAACCCTGCTTCAAAAAGGCAATGTTTACCTCTGGCTTTCACCTGAACACACACACATGTGAAGAGCTGTAGGTGTAATGGTCTGTCCTATCCCTTAAGAGACAAGCCCCACCAACTTTCTCCCTTGTCTGCCAAGGAAAGTGGATCTTCCTTGCACTTCCAGCATGAGCTCCTTCCTTTTCATCTATCTCCCGAAGAGGTAGCTTCTCCTTTCCTCTCACCACTCCTCTCTCTCTTTCTCTGTTTTCTCTTTCTCTCTCTCTACCTGTCTCTCCTTGTCCCCCTTCTCTCTCCCTCTCCCCCTTTTCCTTCCCTTCCATTACCCACTAAATAAATACCCACTTTCTCTGCATGGTGTGCCTATCCATCTCTGTCTCTCACCTACCATGGCTCCCTGGGGGACCGGGTGACCCACCAAGGTCTCTCACCCACCACATGGCTCCCTGCGGGACCGGGTGACCCACCAAGGTCTCTCACCCACCACATCGCTCCCTGGCTAGAACCTGCTGCTCATCGTCGCCCACTGCCTGCTGCCTTGGGGAATGGCGCCATTTAATTTTTACCATTACATTGGTGCTCATGACTCAGCCAGGCTCTCTCCACATTCCCTCCCATCCACAGTTGGATCAGCTGAAGACATGTGGAACCCTGGGCTTGGGAACTGGGTTTCTTTACAACAGCCCCACATTCTATCTGCCTGAATGCAGACCTCTATGCACACCAGCTGATTTGGTGGTGAGTTTTCCCCTTCCAGTCAGCTTAACTGTATTGCCCCCAACTGCAGCCTTCATGGCTGTGGTTGAGCCCTTTGCTGACATTCATTTATGGTTGCTTCCCATAGCTAAAAATCATGATTGGATGACCCAGTGCATCTGCTTTGGGGCCCAGAGTCCCTTGAATATTTCTTTCTCCTTTCTTTTTTTTTCTTTTGAACCACTTGTAGGTGGTCCCTACCATGAGAGACTGCTCTAGTGTCCTCTAGCCTCTAGCTTCCAAGTCGCCGGATCAGGCCTCATTAACACCCTGCCTATAGAGAGATGTTCTTCTACAGGTCTTGCAGTGTTCGTTCACTGTTTTTGCGGGCTTTCACAGTTTCAGCTATGGAATATAAACCCCCAAACTATCAGCCCCCTGCCTGTGAATGCTCTGCCAGTGTCCCACTTGCTCGGCTTTTCTTTTCTCTGGGCAGCCCCTTCACACCCATCTAAAAATGCTCTTTTCCTCTTGCTCCCATTCCTTCTATCCCTGCCATTACTACCACTGGTCCCACAGAAATTGACAAGATTAGTTAGATCCATAAGGCAGCTGTTTTCAATTCCAGCCTTTGCTCTCTGCTGCAGCTTATGGTACAGCGATTTGGCAACAGGGTGGATCACGCCTCTAGGTCTCTCTTGTTATTATATTTAAAACTCCCACAGCTCAAAAAAATATGGCTTCTCCATGCAACACATGACTGCCGCTATTTTGACTGAGGTCAGGTGACCTCACTGCCATCTTAACTGATGGCCAGGTCAGGTGACCAAGTCCCACCATCTTTACTGAGGTGTATCCTGCCTGTTTCCCTGTTTTACTGATGTTTTTGTCTCTAAATCCCTCTTGCTGACTCTGTTACATGTGTGTTTTGAGCAGTGGCATGTCTTTGGTGGGGCCCACCAAGAGTATTCACTTCACCAATTCCTGTTTACTGTGACTTAAATGCACCTATATTTACTGTTAAATGTTATAATTGTCTGTTCATTGTATCTCATTCCAGACTACAAAGCAACAGGTCTCATGTTTTAAATTGGTATGTACTTTTAAGTCTCTTACAAAAATATGGTATAAAATATATTAAGCTGTTCTCTACTATTGTCAATTCTGTTGTTAACCTTCTATTGCAAGCAGTTTTTTTTTCTTTATGTCTTTTTACGAGTGCAAATCTTACCTGTTAAGTTGAGAGCCAGTACAGTCAAGCTTGGATCCAGCTCTCCAGGCAGATTCTTTAACTTATCTATACCCAGTAAACAGCCCTCATCTGCTCAGAGATAGGGGGAATATGGAATTTAAATGCTTAATTATTAAAAGACTTTTCATAACAAAAAGAGACAGGTTGCTCCCAGAAGCAGCACTCTACTTCCTCCAAAGAAAACAGAAGACAAATGGGCACAAAACAATGTCCATCAGCAATTCACTTCAACTGCCAAGTGCTGACCACTAGGAAAAACTGCCTTTCATCTAAACTGAAGATCTCCAAACAGGGAATCGACAGTCTAGCTGCTCAGGTCAAGGTAGGTTTGTCTTCCTAAAGATTTTCAGAGCCTGGAAGACTGTGCTAAACAGCAAAAGAATCACACAACCCTCAGAAACCATGGAGCACCCTGAGGAGGGGCTCTAGGTGCCAACCAAGTTAGTTCTCTGTCTTTTTTAATCAATATCTTCTCAAGTAAAATTTTATCCTTCTCAAAGATCTCTGATGCAGTTGACAGATGATAAGTTTTGTCAGTTTAAAAGAACAACCTTACCAAACAAATTTCAGCAAAATACAAATACAAGTTATTAAGGCATGTACCTGCAAGTTATAAAGGTGTGAGGACAAGTGCACACTATCAAATTTCTCTCTCATGTTTCCTTTCATAGTCTTAATGATACTTTTCATTGTGCAAAAACATCTGTTACATCATTCTGACATAAATATGTTAAAACTTATGTTTTTACAAACCCCCAAAATTCTTGTGAGTTCCACTCCCTCCCCAGTCCATGGAGGCAAGCTGATCTCCAGCTTCCAGCTTGAGTCCCTTCCTTTCCATCTCTCTCCAGAAGAGGCAGCTTCTGTCTCTCCCTTCTCCCAACATCTCCCCTCCCTTCCTCTCTGTTTCTCTAACTCTCTCTCTGTGTTCTTCTCCCTTCTCCCCTTCCCCCTTTCCCTTTCCTTTCCACAACCCACTAAATAAATATCCAACCTCACTCTGCATGGTGTGCCTATGGGTCTGTCTCTCACCTCCCACAGCTGCAGCTCCTCATTGGACTGGCTACCAGTCTCGGTCTGTCACCCACCATGTGGCTCCTTGCCTGGGACTTGTTCCCTGCCTGGGACTGGCTGCCTTTGTGGTCTGCTGTGATCTCAAGACCTGCTGCCTGATGCTGCCTGTCACAGCTTGGGGACCTACAGCATTTTACTTTTATCATAACAACAGAGTTCTCTGAAGTAGTGATAATTTGTGAACTTGTGTTTTATTTAGGTAATAATTATAGTTTTGTACAGTGCTTTTCAACAATTTAATTAAAATATAATTACCTTATTTCTCCTCCTTCTGACTTTTCTCCCATGCTCAACACTCTTTCTCTCTCAAGTTTACAACCTTCTCTTCTTTAATCAGTGCTCCTTCCACCCCAGAGTGGAATCTTAGATTAAAGCAAATAGACATCTAGTTCCAACACCATCCAGCTTTTCTTTTCTTTAAAGGCGAGGACTCTCATACTATCCTGACACTTCTTTCCATGAAAAAAAAAACAAGGTTGGTTTGGGACATGCACAACACAGTGCAGCCCTGCAGGGTTGGTTTTGGATGTGCACAACAAAGTGCAGCCCTGCAGGGTCCCCTTTTGCAACCACTTTTCTTCACTCCTGCAATCACATAGTCCATTTCCTACCCCCAGCATGTCTCAGAGCTTATATTAGGATTCAGTGAGTCACTGCACAGAATCAAGATCAAGGACATTTTTGTATTGGTAAGACTTTAAGTATAGAAGCTCACATGCTCTGAGAAGGTATTCATGAATGGGTCTCAAAGCAGTGCCATGAGATGGGGCAAATTAGTATCTTACCTGGTGTACCCACACCCTCTTTTACTGAGGTAGAGCAAGCCACACTGCAGGCTGTGAAAGGTGGCACTGGGGCACTCTGGGCTGCTGTCTGGAATATGGAGGATATCTCTGGGTCACTGTGGGATGCCATCCTCTGGAATACAGATGATAGCTCTGGGTCACTGTGGGATGCTGTCTCAGGTGTCGGGCATTTCAGTAGTGGGTTGACTCAGGTTATCAGCACAGCTCTCCATGTTCTTGCTAACAATTCTGCCTTTCAGAAGACACTGGGTCTTAGGCATAAGCCCTAGAAAAGTCTCTGTCTGAAGCTGTGTAAGATTCAGGGGTGTTGGGGACCAGCCTCGACAAAAATACCTCTCGCCAGGGTAAAGGCATGGGGATTAGAAATATAATAAAGAATATGAGGACAAGAATGAAAATAATAAAACAGAGAAACATATAGAATAGTATCAGGAGGGAATTCCAGTGGGTACTGAAAATTCACCCGCGTTTAATTTCCAACTGCTTAAAATACCCCTGACCCCAAAAGGTAGGAGTAAGACAAAGACTACATTAATGTGATATAAGGAAATGAACATACCAATTGAAAGTCGCAGGCTTTGTCCATAGTTAAACATTCTGTTGCTAGAACAAAACAAGTCATGCTTACACCCTAGACCAAAATATTCTGTAGGCAAACCACTCCCTGGGTGGAATCCAAAGTTATCTCCATAAAGGGAACTGGAACTTAGTTGGATCCTTAGACTTTTGCTTGAGGTAGGAACAGGTCTACTTCTCTATTCCTGGAGCACAAGGTCTGGCTATTAGCCGCACTTTTTGACAATAGCTTTGAGAGAGCAGAACTCTCTGGTCAACACCTAGGTGGTACCTTTGTTTGAGGTAGAAGCACAGTAACTTTGAAGGAACTAGAAGTTCCAACTCTCTTACCTTTGGTCGAGGTGGAAACAGGCTCACATTTTTGGGCCCTGACAAAGGGGAACCATTTTGGAGGTCACTGAGATGTGGAAGTAAAAATTCAGTTTTACTGCGGCTCGGCAAAATCTGGATATGTCTGGTAAGATGTGAAAACAACTTCTGAACCTGGCAGTCAGAGGGAAATTGAGATGGACTTGGTCACACCTGGAGGGGAAGTTAACTGAGTCAACTTGGGTTTGATTTTGGTTTTATTTCCACTTTCAAACCAAGGAAACTCTTACGATGACACGGGAAGTACTGTGGTTGACTATGATGATCTGCGTGTTTGCGTTTGAGTTGCTTTGTTCCTAGTGGCTGTTGTTTTGTGGAACTCTTAGGAGGTAGGGAGGTAGGCAGTGGGTCGCTGATGGATATGCCCTGTGGTTTATAGCTGGGTCCTGCTTCCAACTGCATCTCTTTCTCTGCTGGCCTACCAGGGATGTGATGAATTCCAGGTCCCTGGCTTGAGCTCCCACCACACATTCTCAGGGCTATGGACTCCACTGTGAGGCAAGATAATTCTTCCTCTCTTGAGTTACATTGTCAGACATTTGATGACTGTGACAGGAAAGTAATTAAAAGTGGTTTCAAAATGTCCAAACTAAATAGCGTTCTTTCCTCCTCAGCCCTCTCTCTAAGCCATGCAAGCACACCTGTATGGTGAAGCAGCAGTTCATAAGCTCAGCCAGTAGGGGTGTTTCTCATGACCCCAGGCAAGGACTTCTCCACTTCTCCCACTGTCTCCAGGTCAGGAGTCCAGCCTTGCAAACAGGTGCTATTTAGGGAGGTTGGGGCAGTGGAGGGAGGGGTGCCCTCAATCATTTGATCTGAGTTCTTGCTTCTTCCTTTCCACTTGACTGTTTTGGACTCTTGTCTCTATTTCTATACTGTTGTGACTGTTTTCTCTTCCTCCTTCCTACTCAGGAAAGGAGGCTCTTGTTTCCCAGAACATTCTCCTACTGTCTTGGGTTGACCTTTTCTCCCCATTAAACTTAGAACCCCTTCAATCACCTCTTCCTACCACCCCATCCCAGAGTACTCATTTTGAAAAGGTCCTGCTCACAGAAGGGAAAAACAAAAGGAAACAGGGTGTTGCCATTTATTAAATCAATTTTTGATCCTAACTAGGAAAGCCAGATCTAATGGTCAGGTCCATAGATAATATACAGATTGTGAAAACCAGACCCCCTTAACTTCTTAGGTTCATCCCTTCCCATTCTGATGCCATCTTCTGCAAGTCTGGGATCGCACTCCTGAGGCCAGTGCGAGACTTGGCTTCTGCATTTCCTTGCTGTGAATGTGGAAGGGACACTTGATTTTGCCCACTGGAGACCTTGTTCTCATGTTACCCACTGCACTGCTGAACACACACTCAATGGAGTGAATGTTTGCTCAGAGCGCCTTCTTCCAGAGACAGGTGTTATGAGAATTTTTGAATTATAATTTCCAGTAAACATTGGCTTTGACTTCTGTCTTTGACAATCCTGCATGAGAATTTGTCTTTAGCTAGACTTTGTAATCCAGCGCATCCCTCCAACAAACTATAATCTGTTGAAATAATAGTGTGCTTATTTGATTTTACTCATAAATAATAGAGTAAGTCATTTCTACCTTTAAAACTATTCACCAAAATTTTTTTTTTTCTGACGATGATTTTAGGAGTGGTCAGTAATGCAGTAAATAGGAAAAAAAACTCATAGTGATTAGCTTTTAGCAAGCTTGGTCTAAAATGTCAGGACACATTCCTGCATCTTGTGTGGGCACGCAGAATGATTATGGCTGAAATGGAAGAAACAGGTAGAAACCACTGTAGTAAGTGCCACATGTACCATGCATGGGACATACCGTAGGACTCTAGAGGTGCTGTGTGCCAGTCCAGAGCTATGGCAAGAAGTGGAGATCAATTCTGCTACTGCTGTTATTTCAGCCAGAATGGAAGTGGGAAGAATTTGGGTTGTTCTTTTCTCATTACACTTGTAGCAAAGGGCTGATCCAGAACACGTGTGCGTGTGTGCGTGCATGTGCACATGCATACACACACACACTCTGATATGACAACTGAGCCATTTGCCTTTTTGTTTCCCACAGCCGGCTGCCTCCCAACTCTGTCATTTCATCAGGGGTTCCTAGGCCACCACTGTCAACTCTGCGGGTGGCCTCGATCTGACTTTTGTCTCTGTGAAGTACTCCTTTTCCTCACACTCTCTTCCATCTCTCATGAATCCACGAGTTCCCAGATGAAAACTATCTGCTGCGATATTCAAGCAAAATGAGTTCATTTCACCCGAAGCTTTGAAAGCAAAGGTGGATTCTTTCGCCCTGAGATCAGAGCACTTGGTGGTTAAGACTGGGCCAAGGTTGCTCGCGTTGCTAGGGGCCCTGGTCTGCGTCAAGGAGGAGAGTTAAGGGGGTGCGGCGGGAGAAGAGCAAGTGAACGGGCCACCAATGCATGCCTTTGCTCCCAAAATCTGATTGGAGAGACCTCCTACAATTACTGGGGCGGATCCAGGGCTGAAGACTCCTGCTTGGTTGGCAAGGTGGAGTAAAAAATGTGTTTATGAAGGAGCTCGTCGTGCAGCATAAATGGATGTTGAAATAGACCAGAACAAGGCAAAACAACCCACCAGCAGATAGCCATAAAAACTCAAGTTACACAACAGAACACATACTTTGCCCTGCTCATCCCTCTCTGAACTCAGGGTCAGGCCCCCCTGCCTGAGCCTCATTTCCCAGCTGGTGTTTGCTTGCTCTAAACACTCTTCCTAGGTTTCTCAGCCCAGGCTCGGCCAAGGTGTCATTTCTCACCATCTCTTTTCTAGTATTTATTTCCTATTATTTGTGTGTGTGGGATGACTGCCTTTGGGTTCTCTAGACGGGACGCAGGTTTCTCTTTGACATGCTAGACTTCCTGGGAAGAGAGGACAGAGGGAAAGAGTTGAGAGGTGGGAACAGAGTCGGGGAAGGCAGTTGCCAGAATTTCCCATGGAACTTTTAGCCAAGAGACCTCAGAAAACCTTTCCCTCACCCTAGAATCTTACCAGTTTCTTCTTTGAGAATTAATTAACCTCTGAGAGCACTGCTTGGAACCATGTCTCCGTCTCCATGTGAACCTCCTCAAAGCCAATGCCAATTGCCTGGCTTCCTACACAGAGAGTCTGAGGACATGATGATGTGGGGTATCCAGATTTTACATACAGATGTGGTGCAGATGTTCCTGGCAGTGGAGCGATCCTTTTGCAGAGGCACTTCATACCACACTTTGCCGAAATTAGTCGTGATTTTTTACAAGTTTCTAGTTCTGTGGGCTATTTGGATCAGAAAGCCAAAAGAGGAGAGAAAATTTTAAGAATTTTATTTTCATACCAAGATGATATAGGTAAGACTCCTATTTCCTATTGCTTTTTCTTTTTAAAATATTTTTATCAATTTTTTAAAAAGAATCCATGTAATATGTTTTGATCATATTCATTTCCCTACTCTTACCCCTAACCCCTCCCATATCGACCCTTTGCCTTCCTACCCCAACTTTCTTTCATTTGCTCCTTATAAGAAAAATAACCCAAGAGCTCTAATTTGGGTTGTTGATATACTCCTGGGTATGAGGCCACCCACTTCAGTGTGGTCAAACTTCCAGGAGCCACACTCTTAAAGACAACAGGTCTGCCTCCTCTAGAAGCCCCTTGGTGTCTTCCAGCTCCTCAGTTAGGTTGGGGGCTCATGGACTCCTCTCTGTCCTTGATTGAGTGTTGACTAGCTTGATATTGTATTCATCTTGTGTAATCAACCGCAGCTGCTGTGACTTCAAGAGTGTAGCAGTCCTGCCGTGTCCAGAAGACACTGTTGCACTCTGGTCCCTGCTGACTTCTGATTCTCAGCCTTTTCCACCCTCTCTTCCTTGATAGTCCCTGAGGTGTGGTGAGGGGGGTGATGTATAGATACCCCATTTGTGGCTGATCACTCCATTGCCATGTATTCTCTGCACTTTGGCCAGTTGTAAGGATAACCAACAATAAAGCTGTTTGAAAAAGTCACGTAGAAACCCATAATTTTAGTGTGTTTGTTTAATTGGATTACTCTACACAGGGGATTAAGTTCATACTTAATTGTTGCTAAATAAAAAGCCCATTCCAGTGTCAGATGTAGGGTACAACCCCACAAGTTGTTGGTCAGCGGTATCTGGGAGACACCCCAATATAATACAGGTTATTACCGTTGTTCTTGGTGGCCTACAAGAGCTTGGTTGCAGAATGTAGCACAAATATTTGTCATAGGACATGGAGAATCAACTGCTACTGGCCAGGAAGCTTCCTCTCTGCTGCCTAGATGTCATAGTACTAGAAGGTTGTTAGGAGGAAACCATTTACAGTCTGACCTAACTTTGAACCCTGTGAACTGTCATAATGAACAGTGCAGCCAGCTATGCTCAAGGACGCAATAGTGGCACAAATGTTGTAGTAGTAACCAACCAACTTTTTGCGTGGGTTTAAGGCTTGCCCCACAGAAGGAAACAGGCCACATACTATAAATTTTGCCAACAACAATGGTTGGCTTCACAAGGGACCAACTTATGTCTATTTTAAATGGGCCTAGTAATGGACTGCCCTGTAATTCACAGCTCTCTAACCATGGGTTAGTGCAGCCCTCTTAGCTCATTATAGAAGTCTCTTTGTGGTTTACCTAGAAACCTAGCATTTTTCGGTAGCATGTAGAATACCTTAGGATTTTTAAAACTGCCCACCCTGATATGTAGATCTTTTAGAATTAAGTATCATCAAGTCCTTATAAACTTATAAGCTACTGATAATTTTGATGAAAATAATTGTTAGGGAAAGAATTAATCCCATTAGGATTTTCTCACAGCAGCATTTCTTCAGATTTTGAATAAGGACAGGGAGGTGGCTCAGTTTATAAAATGGTTGCCTTACCAACAAAGGGACGTGAGTTCAGCTCCCAGGCCAGTGAGAGTCCTCATGTCAAAGGAGGTGGACAGTGTTCCTGAAGATGACAAGCGATGCTGTTTTCTGGCCTGCGTCTGAACACACACATACACACAACACACACACACACTGAGTAAAATAACCTATAAAGACAGTAGTGGAGGTACTGTCTTTTAAACTAGCAATCTGAATGCATGGCTATTTTAACATTAAGACAGAGACTTCTTCAATAGAGCAGTTTCTAATTTTTGTTGGCCCTTTGCAAGGCTGGCAATAAAGTCAGAGACAGAATTACTCCTAGGGGAGCCAAATAGAATCATAACAGAAACAAAGCAAGGTGTGCCTTTCCTAAGCAGTGAGAAGAGGAGGAATACCAATTTTCCTGCATTTTATGCTGGCTACAAATGCCTTCTTAATTAGGGCACCTGTTCATAGGATCTTTTTTCTTCTATGTAATCCTAGTATTTATTAAGCTAATGGAACAATCTAAAAGGAATAAAGTCCCATGATTTGATACTCTCTGAGAAAATGTTGGAATAGCAGCGATCTTTTAAATTTGGACCCCTTGCGATTGTGACTTCCCTAAAAACCCTTCTCTGGTCTTAAGGAGCAGGCTGGGAAAGAGCTGTGCTATGGAGCCTACTTGCTGCTGATTGGTAGTGAGTCATTCGGCCCTTGCAGACACTTTAATAAAATACCCATCCTGGTAGGTCTGAGTGCACGTGTGAGTGTGAGTTTGTGTGTGTGAGCATGCGTGCTCACACACTTGAGTGATTCTTTTCAGTGAAACGGAGGCTCAGAACATGTATGAGGACTTCAGTTTCCTTCACAACACAATGGGATGGGACACTGGGATGTCTCGATTTATGTTAGATCAGGGTGCATTTGGTTGATCCAGGTCCTTTATTTGGAGAACCACGTGAAAGACTCTTAGAATTTAGAACTTGCAAAAACATGTGGTTACCATCAAGTTAGTGAGAAATCCGCTTCTCTTCCTCCAGTACTCCTTCCTCTCCAGCCCAGTATCACCCCCCTAACCACCCATCCTTGTGTCTATGAGTCCTGAGGAACAGGGTCTAAGCCAATGCTTGAATTACTTTCTTTGCTTCTATACTGGGAGAAAATATGGAGTCATGTCTCATGCTCAACTTCTACAATAAAAATAGTAATTAAATCAGCAAACATTTATTGACTCCTTACTAGGCCTATTTTGAGGTGCTAAGTGGACACTTAACATATGCCAAGCACCCTTGGAGAAATGTCCTCTGACCTTCAGCTACATGCTGTGACACACAAATAAAACATATAAATAAATAAATAAATAAAATTTCAATAAAAGTAAAATTGAAATACTGGGCAGCAATAAAACAGTAAGGGAACATCTAATATTAAAGTGTTTTCAGATTTTATATTTGTGGTATGAGAACAGCCAGGAGGCTACTGGGGGTAGGAGGGTGCAAAAAGACCACAGGATGAGGAAGAATAGTGGGGAGGGGTATTGATAAGAATAAATTTGTTTGAAAATGTCATTGGAGACAAATATTCTGCAAGCTAATTAAAATAAATAAATAGAAAAGATTTCAAGATTCAAATAGAACCTGAAGCCATTCATTTTATTCTGTTGTCGACTATACCCTTTCTTCATATTCCCCATCTTTTGTGTCTCTGTATATGCTTTATTGACAATTTCCTTAGATTATCAGTTTACAAGTATTTCATTGATTTACGTGTAATTTGTAGTTGGATAACTTAATTTTATATTTTAAGGACGTCTAGTTGATTCCTGTAAGTATTGCTCATCTATCTATGTAATCTATCTATCAATCTATCTATCTATCTATCTATCTATCTATCTATCTATCTATCTATCCATTATCTATCTATCTATCTATCTATCTATCTATCTATCTATCTATCATCGATCTATCTATCCTCTATCTTCTATCTTCTATCATCTATCTATCATCGATCGATCTATCTATCAATCATCTATCTATCTATCTATCTATCTATCTATCTATCTATCTATCTATCTATCTATCTATCTATC
>JABTXL010000002.1:51711449-51762743 GCA_025134845.1 Neodon shergylaensis | reverse complement strand
ATCTATCTATCTATCTATCTATCTATCTATCTATCTATCTATCTATCATCTATATCTATCTCTCTATCTATCATCTGTCTATCTCTATATATTATCTATCTATCTATCTATCTATCTATCTATCTATCTATCATCTATCTATCTATCTATCTATCTATCTATCTATCTATCTATCATCTATCTACTCTAGCACTCTTCTATTTTATGTATTTAAGTATCCGTGTTATAATGCCTGTAAACCCGTTTCATCATCTGTGCAACCCGTTCTTCTCTGCCTACTGCGCTGCTGCGGCACATTTCTGCATGTTTGTAGTTGTGAGCTGCGCGCCTGCCCGTGTTTGACGACAGCTCTTCAGTCCCGTTCACTGAGGTCAACAACTGCTTCCTACCACGTAGTTTTATCACTGTTTTCGTGCGCAGTTCCAGGACCAGGACTAATCTTTATGTTATTTATTGTGGAAGGTCCAGACCATGTTGGTAAGTTAGGTTGGTCCAAACCCCAAGCACATGTTATAGTCTGGAGTTTTATGATCTTGGAGTTCCGCTCCTAGAGCTTAGGCTGATCGCAGGAGATTCTCAGCCCTTATGGGAGAATCCTGGGTCATTCATTCACAGACCATGCATCCTTCTGACGCTCCTGCAGTTTTGGTTCAAACTCTAGATCTTGAGTGGGACCAAGGCACTGTTGTGTATTGCTGTGTGGGTTTGAAAACTAAAGTGTCAAAGTCACAAATGCTGTCAGTTGTGTGTTATCATTTCAGGCGGCACACAGGTGACCACGTGACTTCAGTGGCCTCATCTTACGGTCATGCATTTCTTAATGCTGAAAAGCAGTTAGGTGCAGCAGTGTTAGTGCATTTACACAAACTGAGATGGTCACAGCGTCACTGGGCACCTTCTTCCTGGACTACATCTGCATAGGCAGACTATTGACTGGTGTGTTCTGTGGTCATTACTGCACTGTTCCACTTGAGCTTCCTCCTTACCGATGAAGCCAACTGTCTTATCGCAGTTTTCGGCTGTCGTCTACTACACTACCTCTAGATGCTTGAGCGAAGTACTTTTCAGGCTCCACGTTACCAGAGTACATCTCTGAACTGTTTTCAGGGATGGTAGGTAGTTCTCCACCCCATTGACCCCCCACCAGAGCCCCTTTGACCATGTGACGCTGTTGTCAGGGGATGGTGTCCCCATAGGCCTGTTGACAGCATGAAGCTTAGGAGGACTCTGGCCAGTTTCCAGGATCCTGGCTGCTATGAGGAAATCACAAAGTCCCTTGCAGAGAGCGGGTTTCATCTTGCTCACTTTGGTCTCCATGTATGTCTTCAAATGGAACAATTAAAATCTGGTCCTCTCCTCTCGTACCTCTTCTCACATGGTGAGTCCTGTGTCTGCCTTTGTCATCTGTGATTTTCTCCTCTCTCTCTCTCTCCAGTCTCAGGCCAGCTTTTAACCATTTCAGCATTTCTTTCCTGCCTCCCCTGCCTCTCTCTAGTTTGATTTCACTGTGAAAACAGCCTGATTGAAGTTGAAGTTGGCTTTTCAAGCCCATCCTGTTTCTCTTTGACTACCATCCAGCCAAACAGAACTTCTAGATGCAGAACATTGCAGGCTTAAAAACACATTTGAGTTTACAGTCATTTTATCAAGTTATTTTCTTTCCTTCCCCGCCCCCCACTTCTGCTCATAATCACTGTCTATCTTCCTTTTCTAAACCCACCATTTCCCAGGAGTTTCCTGAGTGAGAGAACTGACTGAGACACGGCAGAATCCTACCAACTTGGGATCCTTTAGTGGACCGAAGAGGTAGTATTTTCAGTCCCTTTAAATAAAAATGTATAATCCCATGGTAGATGAAGCCCCAGTTCTTTTTCTTTTTTTGTGGAAATCTAAAGTCAGATCCTCATATAATTTCTGAAAACTGGGCTAGCCTACGGTAACAAGGAATGAGGGTGAAATGACTTTCAAAAGGTCCTGAGTTCAAAACCTAGGCAAGGAAGCACACTCATCTAAAACAAGTTAGAGCCAAATGTCGCATAGATCCCCGTGGCACAAATCTCAAAGTCGACATTTTGATTTTAATTATGTATTTGCTCTGCGTGTATGTATGTTCACGTTCATGGGTACGCCACACATATACATGCAGGTACATATGAAAAGCCAGAGGTTTTTGAGGTCAGATGTTTTCAACAACTTCTCTTATTTATGATTAGTTTATTGGTTGATTTCAGTGGGGTCTCTCGCTGAACACGGGGTTCACTAATTGGCTAGGCTGGCTCGCCAGCAAGCTTTAGAGGTGTGTGCCAGTTTGCATCTCCTCAGGGTTGTGGTTACAGATGTGTACCACGTTCAGCTTTCCACCGTGGGCACCAGGGATCTGAACTCACGTCCTCATGCTCATGTGGAAGCCTAGCCTCCCACACTGTGGGCCTACCTGAGAAACAGCGCAGGCATATTGTTCCTTAGCCTGATGTTGAAAGCCCTCTGCAGAGAAAGAATCTTTTTCTCCCACAAGAAAACCCGTGTTTCAGCTGCCCTGGCTTACTACAGCCTGTGCCAATGCCCCCAAGCAGTTTTCAAAGGTTCCAATTTGCCGTCCTTTTAGTTAATGCCCCAAGTGACCAGTATTTGCTGAGCTCCAGCCTGTTAAGAAATACCATTAGTTCCAACGCATTGTAAAGGGCAGAGTCCCACCCCAGCCTTGGCTTTGCAGCTGAAGCTCTAAACTGCCCCTTACTGTTGCTGTCTCTGTGTGTATTGTGTGTCCTTCAAGTGACATCCCGTGCTAGTGCATAAGACTGGAGTGTCTACAGATACACTCTTCTTCCTGACTGGAGCTTGGCTCAATTGTGGAGGCGTCAGCTCTGCTGCTGAGGGTGTTGGGCATATTCCATTCTGAGTCAGACTCAGCCCCCAGACCCCAGGCCCAGACTGAGAGAAAGGAGCAAAACCCTCACACATGATGATAACCCATCCAAGAGACAAGTGTGCTGAGCTGAGAAGAGGGGACAGAACGTGTGACCTGTCTTCTATAGCTCTATGGCTTAGACCTTAGTCATTCTTTCCCATGGGAAAGATTGAGGGGAGTAGAAAAACAGGTTTGTAACTGTGTGTGTGTACACGTGTGTGTGTACATGTGTGTGCGTGATGGGTTCACATGTGTGTGTGGTATGTACACATGTGTGTGCTGTGTGTGGTAGGTACACGTGTATATGTGTGGTGGGTGCACATGTGTACGTGGTGTATGTGGTAGGTACACATGTGTGTGATGGGTACACGTGTGTATGTGTGGTGTGCAGTATGTGCACATGTGTGTGCACCTATGTGTTTGCTTGCATGGAGCCCAGAGAAAGAAGCTGAGCATCCAGCTCCATTGATCTCTTCCTTATTCTTCGTGACAGGATCTCTTAATGAACTTGGAGCTTGTCACTTAGGGGCTAGCTTGTTGGCCAGCGGGTCCCAGGAAACCTCTGTTTCTGCCTCCACTCCCCAACACTGGAGTTATGGGCCCTCCTGCCACTCCCCCACACCCCAGTGTTTATGAGGTGCTGAGGATCTGAACTCAGATCTCCACGCTGTGCTCACTAGTGCTCTTACCCACTGTGTCATCTCACCCAAGCATGTTATTTTAGCGGAAGTCTTTCCTCATGGAAACACAAGGAGTTCATGTGTGTGGGGGTGGGGTGGAGCGGGGGTGGGGCAGGTTATTTGTGTGTATGTGGGGATTGTTTGGTGATGTCTTTTTCAAGAATTATATCTTATACGATTCCTAGAAAGAAAACAGCACAACTTTGCAAGGACGTTGTAGAAGATCTGAAACATTCTTGGTTTTTCAGTGTCTTTTGCCCACGTTGTGTCCAAGCACACTGTGTTCTAGCTTGGGGTAATCAAAATCAGCTAACTCTACTGAAGGTCTCTGAGAATCTGCACTATGAGAGAATTGGTTTTTTTTTTAGTTCATTTTTTTCCTTTTCCAACTGTGTCCAGAATTTTCCAGCTCCAGCATATGCTGCTGACAACAGGAGTTTACATCTGTTCTTCAGAGGACGACGCTGTCTTTCAGAAGTCGGTGACTGGGGCAGGCCCATTTCATCAAGCTGTACAGGTATGCCATCTTTATAATTTTAACACCCCGGGCTCAACAGAATTCTTAATTTTGCCGAGGCTTGTTGTTCATCTGGGTTTCCATGGTTTCTGGTTATAAATCAAATGATGAGTTTTCACTTTCCTGTTTATTTTGTTGACTGAATAACCCATCAAAGCAGGGCTTTAAAGCAACACCAAACGGCTACGTGTCAATCAAATAGCTAAGACAAGCAGCTAAACCCCTTTAGCTAAAACCCCAGGCAAATCAAATTGTGTGCTCCGCTCAGGCCTGTGGCACAGCACCGAGACCACATAACCATTGTATAGTGAAAATAGTGGCAAATTATAAGTTATGGGACATCTGGAGGCCATGAATACGTCTTATAACTTGCTGATAAGATTTCAAAATAATAATGATAATGATGAGGAGGATGATATTATTTCTAATAATAAACGATGCTTCCAAAAAATCTCGTGTTTGCAGTAACCAGCTTCAAATGAGGGGCGGCTGCTGCGTTATCAATTCTGCATCCCGAGAGACAGTTTACTGTGGGTGGTTTCATGATGCATTCTTGAGAAGCCTCCAGATTTCAAGTGTACAATATAAATTCCTTATGAAAAGTGCAGCGCCTGTCTGTTTTATGGATGGTACCACACCTCGTTCATTTTCTTGTGATCATTTAATAACAAAAGATGGGTGTAGAAAACCTCTCCACAAGTCTGAACATCAGGTTCCTATCCAGTTGATTTCAGTGGTCAACCCTCACTTTTCCCATCTCAGGAGTCCACGGTGTTCTTAAACATCATTTATTTGAGTTGAATGTGTCAGTGTTTACTGTTGGAGAAGATGAAATTGAGCAAATTTAAAGGACGTGCTTGGAGCCCTCAATCAGCAGGAAGATGGTTGTGGTCCATGCAGCCCTGGGGAGACTCAGCTGTAGGATGGAGGGGAAGCAAGAGTGGAAGAAACAAATGGAGATAATTTAAACCCCAGAGACCTCTCCGAAAGAGGTTTAGGGACATGAGGAAGTCCCCAGGTCCTACTTTGAGAAATGCTAGCTTGGACTTATTTTGTTGTTTCTTTACATGAAAAATAATCTCAGTGTTGTCTTCCTCAGGGTTTCTATTACTGCAGTGAGACACCATGACCAGAGAGCAAGGCAGGGAGGAAAGGGCTTATTTGGCTTACACATCCACTTCACTGTTCCTCATGGAAGGAAGTCAGGGCAGGAACTCAAACAGGGCAGGAACCTGGAGGGAGGAGCTAATGCAGAGGCCATGGGAGGGTTCTTCATACCTGCTGTTCACCATGGCTTGCTCAGCCTGCTTCCTTCTAGGACTCAGGACCACAAGCTCAGGAGTGAACCTGAATGAACCGGGCTCTCCTCCATCAATCACTAAGTAAGAAAACGCCCCTCAGGCTTGTCTGTAGCCTCATCTTAGGGAGGCATTTTCTCAGTCGCGGTTCCCTCTCTCCGAAGACTTTGCTTGTATCATATTGACGTAAACTAGCCAACCCAGGGGCGCTTGTGGCCATTTCTTAAGTGAGTGCGGGTGCAGGTGCACTCAGAGCCCAGAGGAGGACATCTGGTGTCCCCTCTATCACTCTCTGCCTTGTTCTCTCGAGGTGGGGTGTCTCACTGTTTCTGCATAGGCCAGAGGCAGATGTTTTTTGTTGCTGGCATACATGTTACAGGCATGTGGGGCCACACATAGCTTTTTATGTAGATTCTGCTGATCTGAACATAACTCTCCATGCTTGCACAGCAAAGTTCTTATCCACCAAGCCATCTCTCAAGCTGTGAATTTTTATTTATTTATTTATTTATTTATTTATTTATTTATTTATTTATTTATTTAGTGTTTTGAGACAGGGTCTCATGCAGCTCAGGCTGGCTTCAAACGTTGTAGCTAAGGCGGCTTGGAGCTCCGTGTCCCCGTTCCCCCACCTCCCAGGTGATGCGGTGGCAGACATCAGCCACCAGGCTCGCTTTATGTCCTGTGACTGTTCAACATTTACCAACATCTTGCACGAGCTTATTAAGCAATCAGTGACGAATTGCTTGAAAGGTGTCGTTTCTAAGGGTGGTTTTTAGAATCAGCCAAAACTGCCCTTGGCTTCAGTTCTCTTAGTTGCTAGGTGTGCGGTCGTGGGCAAACCCTGCCAGCACTCAGACCCCAAGTCTCCCATGAAACGGGAGTGTGTGTGGTCATTGCGAGGACACACAGGGACCTGTGATGTACCTAGCTCACGAGAGGTCTTCAGCAGTTCTATCTGGAGGAGAAGCAAAAACAGAGCAGACAGCATCTCTGCTGCCAGGCTCCCCCATCCTCCCTGCAGGGCAAGGGCTTTACTGATTACTGTGGTATGAGCTGAGCAGAGTGCTCCTGGGAGGGATGGCTCGGAGAGAGGTGGAAGACAGCTTTTCAACCTCCCCCTCATCCCGTGCCCTGGTCCTTCCCTATGGTGTGTTTATCTTTAAATGCTTTGATCTAAAATGAGCTGTTCCGTGCACTTCCAAAGTCCAGGCGTATTTGGTTCCCTCTATGTAGGCTCTGTTATTTCGTCAGTTGAAGTTTTGCTCCTGCTAAGACAGTACGGATGGGCCTCCCCCTCTCCTCCTGGCACCTGCCCCTTGTTTGGGCTCCTGCAGCTCAGGTGCTTTCTTGAACCCTTTTCACAACAGCCTTTGCTCTGTCCATTTACTCTTGAACCTGGCGCCGAATGTGTTTGAGGCGACCTTTCTTGGTAAGATGTGACTCATTCGTCATTTCCTGTTAGCTTTGAGGTTTTGTGTCACTCCTGGGAGAGTCTTTGTTTGGTGCCTTCCTCTAGGGCTGCACAAGAAGGACTGACCCTGTTCTAAAGACAGCAGTGACTAAGATGGTGGGCGGTAGGGCACTTCTCTCTGTTAAGGGACAGGGCCAATATTGGGGAAATTCAGAGGCCAGAGGCTCTTGGTTTTCCCCCAGGGGATGGGTCGACACTGTCTACACCCACCACACTTTCCTAAGGTCTCTTCTGAGTTTTCTTGTCTCATTTAGTGTCTTGGATGGTGCATTCTTGCCTATTCTTGTTTTCTGGCGATTCACAAGAGCTGAGCTTCCCCTCCCCTTCCTTCCCCTCCCCTCCCCTCCCCTCCCCTCTCCTCCTCCTCTCTCCTCCCCTCCCCTTCATTCCCCTCCCCTCCCCTCCCCTCCCCTCTCCTCTCTCCTCCCCTCCACTCAACTGCCCTCCATCTCTTTCCTTTCCCTGTTGGGATGGTTAGGTTTTACATGACAACCTATGGTTACCAGTCATTTTACTTTATCTAGGTTGTGGCAGGAGTGCTTGAGAATCCTGAGCCTCTCGTGATACCCAGGCGTCTCCTCCCTCCATGGCTTCCATATAAAATGCACCTTGACTGTCATTAACTCCTAAGCCCACTTGGTCCACCAGGGGTAAAGTGGGACCCTGATGTAGGGAAAAATTAAAGTTATATTTCTTCTGTGCACGAAATAAGAGGAACTCAGGGGGCAAAAGCGCCCTAACCTGATGTCCTTCCTCCCCTCTGGGGATAGGGCAGAGACAAGTCCTGTTGGTGCCCTGAAGACCTTGCCCTAGTTTGGCACCCAGCAGTGTTGTGTGCCCATCGATCCCACATCCTCCTTTCAGGGGCGCCTGCTGTTTGCACCGTATCTTCAGATATGCGTTGGTTGAAGGAGCTAGCAATAACTGCCAGCCAGTGTACCCAACTGTGATGCCCCACACAATGGCTGGGCTCCTTTCCCAACACCATTCCAGCCTGCCCTCTATCTCCAGTCCAAATCCTTGAACATCCTGGGGTGGCTCTGAGCACCTGGAAGGCTTGTGGCAATTCTTGAGAGCCAAGCTTTATCTGGTTGCTACAACATTAAGAGCGAGTCAGAGCTTTCTTTCTTCCTAATGGAAAGTCGCCTTACCACCAGCTTGCTTGAAACGTACCCTTGGGAAGACATGTGGAAAAGCACATATGATATGCTGACATTGTATTTGCGTAATTGAGAACAAGCCACACACATAGGCAGGTGTCATAGGAAGATGCAGTGGTTAGAGAAGTAGCTGGAGAGGCCTCCCTGCCCCATACCCTGCATGGCTCTGCTTGCTAGCTTGCTACAGGCTTAACCTAAGTTCCCTGCAAATCCTCAGCCTTACCTCCCCTGGAGTCTTGTGTTGCTTGTTAGTCTTATCTTGTTTGAACGGGCTGAACTTCAGTGATGCCAGGCGTGTTTAAGATGCCCCTGCCATGATATGCACCTCCTCCTCAGAGCTTTGGAGTTCTAGGGGACCATGGGCAGTGGTGTGAGATGGGAGCGGTCCTGCGGTTGAGGGTGTGCCGTGTCCTGGCTTTGTTACTGGCTCTGGCAACCTGAATCGAGACGGAGTCTTGACTTCTGATGCTCTGTGAGTCACCAATTGTGGTGCTACATCGCAACTGTCAGCTTGATGGGGTTTAGAATCACCATGGCAATAAATTTCTGGGTATGTCTTAGAAGGATTTCCTATAGTAGAGAAGGAAAAAGAAACCACCCTAAATGTGGACAGTGAGAGTCTATGCTCTGGGGTCCTGGACTGAATAAACAGGAGAAAGTGAGTTGGGCGCGAGCATCCATTTCTTTCTGCTTCGTGGCTGTGGATGCAATGAGACACTGTGTCTGGTCCCTGCCACTAGGTCTTCCTGGCCACAATGGACTGAGTCGCCAGAATTCAAATCTAAAACGAACCCTTCCTTCTGTCAGTCGCTCTATAAAGTGTTTGGTCACAGCACTGAGAACAGCAATGGTTACAGATACCAAGTCCGATCAACCCGGAGGAAGCTCGATCGTGGCAAACCTTCCTGTGAAACTATCCAGTCACAACATGCAGACAGCCTCGGAAACATGTCCTACGGGGGACATCTGGGCTGAGGCGGGTATTGGTGTCTCGAACTGAAATGACCTTTGTCTTACTTAAGCTGCTTGATCTGAAGCCATCGGAAGGCTGTGCACCTGTGACTCATGAGGCAGCTCACGTGGAGGGCTCCTCAGAGGCGCTTCAGGCTGCTCCGCTGACCGGAGGATCTGTTCAGACCTTCGCGCACCTCCCGGTCAAACCCCTCTTGTAGAAGAAACAAAGCTGCCTATGAACAGCAGCCCCGTGTTGGGCTTGCTCTGGGAGATGCTCAGCCCCGAGCGAGGGAATTTAATATCCCGTCTTTCTCTCATGGAAATGAAGTGATGCGAAGTGATAGGTCCCAACAAAAGGACACCGATGACACCACACTCACCACCTTTTGAGGAACAAAGCTGAATTTTAGATCCCGCAGATAAGTGATAGTGCATGAAAGAGTGGATTGTGGCTTTGGGGGGAGGGGAGGACGAAGCCTTGCTGAACCCGAGCCATTCCGAGCCATTCCGGCGCACAGGGCTGGGGCAGGGGGTGTGAGGGCACCATTGTTTTAGAAGCACCATGAAAGGTCTACCAGGTCAGCGTGGTTCCAGAGGCAAAGGCAGACGTCAGGTCTTCAGACCCAGGCGAGTCTCCTACGGTGAGGACACGCCTGATGCTGCAGCAGTACGCTTACAATTACAAATAACGTTCACTTCATCTTGAGATAAATCTACTTCTGTGTCGTGCTGAAGCGGGGACAGTTTCGGGAGTTCCCAGAGTGACTGGAACAGTAGAACCAGACCCCACAGGTCATGGAGGTCTCCGGTTGGTCGGCCCATCCAGGTCCCGCAGCGGTGCAAACAAGTTCCACCTGCTTCATGTATGTCAGGTCTCGGTCCCATCAGGTTTCTTATGTGTAAGGAATGACATCACGCAGTTTTGATTCGATTTTCCTACTGACTGGTGCTGACTGCCCTGTGACCTGCTTAGTAAGCATTCCTAATCTACCTGGGGAAAGGTTCTTCATGTGTCTTTCCCCATTTTTGTTTTATTATTTTCTTTATATGACTGTTAGACAATTTTAGAAATGAGTCCTGGATTGGATAAATGTTTGGCAAATTAAAAAAAAATCTATGTTTTTTTTTTCTTCCCCTTGGGGGAAGTAGAATACAGAAACATCAAAAGAAAGGGAACTGAAGAAAGATCAAATATAGATGAAGCTGCCATGATCTTGGTCTAGGAGAAGAAGAGGGAAAGAAAGTATATTTTTGCAAACATGAGTTTTTAGGTTTGCTTAAAGATGACTACTGCAGTTTTAGGAACATCATCTGACTGATGGCCAGCCATAGGGGGGCATCCTCCCTTTCTCAGACTTAACAAAACAAGATTTACGTTTTAACTATTTGTATCTGTGTGTGTGTATCTGTGTGTGTGTGTGTGTGTGTGTGTATCTGTCTGTGTGGGGGTGTGTGTATCTCTGTGTGTGTGTGTATCTGTCTCTGTGTGGGTGTGTGTACATGAGTGTGGTACCTGTGGAAGCCAGAAGGTGTTGAATCCCCTGGAGCTGGAGTTACAGGGGACCGTGAGCTACCCATCATGGGTGCTGGGAACAGACCATGGTCCTGTTGAAGGGCAGGGAGTACTCTTAATCCCGCTGAGCATCCCTCCTGCCTGCATCCCATCTCTCCTAGACTGGAAACACAGCGATGTGCTGAACTGTAGTGACATGGCTTAGTCATGTTTATAACATGGGTCAGGTTCCAACTCCGCTGGCAGCAGTGCCCACTTGCGAGGGTCCCTGCTAGGGCTGCTGAGGTGAGGCGTGTAACACTTTCATCCTTCAGTCATCTTAGAGGTAACTCTGTGCAAGGAGAGTGTGGGGGAGACCAAAGTAAGTGGGGATCTCCTTACAGAGCGGATGGTGGTGATTCTTTCTAAAGGAGAAAATAAATGGGTTGTAGTTTTGGAAGAAGCAATGGGGTCAGGACTCTACATGTTGAATCTGGGACTGCTGGTTGGATTTTTCTTACAGCATCAAATTGGAAGTTTAAGACAAAGAATTAAGTCTCAGAAATGGAGCTTATAGTCAGTTTCAGTGAAGACTCCCATCCATGACGGCGTACTACTGCCTGAGATCCACGGTCCCGCCATCCCACTCCAGGCTCACTCTCATGATCCCAAGGTTCCAGCCTTGACCTTTTCACTGCATGATTCTGTTCACAGATGGTATGGATGAGGAAGGTATGCCACAGGCATTCACTCAGGGCCTCTGCCAGGCCGCGAAACTGGTGAACCAAACAACACAGAGAACAAGGCTGTTGGTCAAAGCAACTGGGGTTCTGTTTGGCACCACTGCTCCATGGACCCTTGGGTGTACCTGCTTGCCTGAGGAAGAGGACCTTGCTTTTCACCATCTTTATTTCCTCTCAGGATCTATTTTTTGATTCTATACTTTATAGCAATTGGCTCAGTCATAGTTTTTTTTTTTTTTTTTTTTTTTTTACAGTCACGCATAACACATGTTTTAAAGAACACTTTAGATTTATTTTACCTTATTCTATAAATGTTTTGCCTGTATGTGCACCATGTGTCTATCTGTTGGATCCCCTGGAACTGGGTTTATGGATGGTTGTGTACCATCATATGGGTGACGGGAATCAAACTCAGGTCCTTTGCAAGATCAACAAGTGCTCTTAACCACTGAGCTATCTCTCCATCCCTATAACATGTTTGTTTTGTTTTGTTTTGTTTTGTTTTTTTTGAGACAGGACTTCTCTGTAGCTTTGGAGCCTGTCCTGGAACTAGCTTTTGTAGACCAGGCTGACCTCAAACTCACAGAGATCTGCCTGTCTCTGCCTCCTAAGTGCTGGGATTAAAGGTATGCACCACTACCGCTCAGCCCTATAACACGTTTGATAGCTATGGTGTTCACTGTAGTTGTGCCTTGTATTCAGCTTACACGGGTCCATACTCTCTACCTTGGGTATTAACTATCAGACAACTTCCCTCACAGACACGGAGTCTGTACACATTGTGGTTGAAGCACAGACACAGGGCATCCACCTCGTCCTTGTCTCTCCTTCACTGGGCTGCCCCAGGGACAGAGCAGACCTACTTACAAGGTCCTCACTGTGCTAACCTGTGAATATCAGATACTTTCACCTGTGGCTGTGTTCATCTTACACCTGAGAGCTGTGTCGGACTATATCCAGGATCGGTCACCGCGATGACGCAAGCACTTTGGAGGTCACTAAATGAGGTTTTCTCATCTCCTCCACTCGCTCATAGCTCTGTCTAACACAAACAATGATGCATCTGTTGGAGTGGCTTCGTTTTCTTGTACAAGCGAAGGGCTGTGCGCACGTCTTGCTTTGATGGGAATGTGGTATTGCCTTTACCTGTCCCTGTGGAGCAGTGTGACTGTGTTTACATAGCATTAATACAAAAGCATCAAGACAGCACAACCCTCAGCTCTGGGATCCCTTTCAGGCAGAGTCTGGCTCAAATTTCTTTAATATGGTACCATTGTAGGGCTCAGACATTATTTCTGCCTATCCTAATTTGTTCGCGGTAATATGTGAAGGCAATACAAATGCCCCAGATTTTCAGGTTTATGAATAAAAGCGGGCAGATACTCCACTGGAGAACATGCCCAGTGTTCTTTTATTGGTTGGAAGGGGGTCCCTGTACCCACATATATTAAAGTGTGCACCTGCCTTCAATAAGCCTGAATCAGCATATGTAAGTGAACTGCTTGCCAAATTTGGCTTGTAAATCAAGAATAAAAAGAGCAGACGTGTTTCTAGGCAAGGGAAAAAGTGAAGAGGTTCAGTGGAGATTTGTGAGCTGAAAATGGTCAGTCAAGCCCGTGAAATCCTCTGAAATAGCCCGTGCATTTGTAGTAGTTTTCAGATTTCAGAGAAATAGGGGAAAATTAGCTAAATACTCTAACACTGTCCAGAGCTATGAGGTCATACACGTTGTGCAATTTAAAATCCCTGTTCTTTCTACCATCATAAGAAACAGAAGGCAGATAAAAACTATCAGCATAGCTATTGGATAATCCACTTAATGCTCGTACAAAACAAAACCCTGGTCCTGGGCCTGGAGTGAGTGATTGTTCTGTCAGTGAAATGGTTGCTGTGCAAACATGAGGACCTGGATTCGAACCCTAGAACCCATGCAAAGAACCTGGACCTAATTAGTCCAAGTGTTGGAGGGACTGAGTCAAGTAGATCCCTGGAGTTTGCTAGCTAGTGGCCTAGTCCCCGTGGCAAGCAAGTTCCATGCCAGTGAGAGACCCTGTCTCAAAAACAAGATAGATGGCCCCTGAGCAGCAACATCGAGGTTGCCCTGTGCTCTTCATCTGCGTGCCTGTGTGCACTTATGTGTGCGTGCACACTCACAAGCATGATCACACACACAGGTGCTTGCACTGATCATAGTGTTCTCATGCATTTTGTTGTGCCAGACTCAGATTCTGTGGCAGGTAATGGGACTGCACTCAGTGAATAATTCATTCCCTCCCTCCCTCCCTCCCTTCCTCCCTCCCTCCCTCCCCCCTCTCTTTCTCTCTCTCATTTTTCCCTCTCACTCACCCTCTTTCCCCTTCTTCCTTTCTCTCTGTGTATGTGTGTTCCCAGGGACAGAACCTCATGAGTGTACTCTCACACAGAGCTACACTCCAGACGACATACAATTTCTGATGCTGTGTTTGTTTGTGGGGGTTGAGAGGGGTGAGGAGAGAGGAACAGTAGAAGAAAGATGAAGAGGAGAAAAGAAGGAGAGGGAGTGAGAGACAGAGACAGAGACAGAGACACAGAGAGATTCATTTAGCTGTGCGAGGCTTGGGGTCACAGTGGCATCGACTGTAGACATAGGATTGGAGGAAGATGAAAAGGGAGGCAGAAAGCACACGTCGATTGCCGTTGACAGCTCAGAAGTGTGAGGATTGACTACTCCATGTGATGGAGGTACTGGAAGTGTTTTGAGGCCAGAAGACAGGTGCAAACAGGATGCGCTAAGGAACGGAGAAGAACCAGAGACACCAGGTGATCTCACCCACCTACGCTGAGCTTGAGAGAGCAGAAGCCACCTCTAAGCTCCTGTTGTCTTGGCATTTATTTATTTCACGGAGTACTGGGATCCATAAGGACACTTCATATCGGATACATTTCCCTCTGACCCATTGCGTCCTGATCTACAGCTCCTGCCCGCCCCCTGTTTTTACCCCTCACCTTCCTTCAGTCCTCTTCATCCCTTCATTCTCTGGACCTCTACCTTCATGTCATCTATGTGTGCTGTTTTTGTATCTATATAAAATCTAAGAGTCACAAAAGAGAAGAAAACATGGAGTATTTGTTGTTCCGAGACTAAACTCACTTATATGAGATACTTCAGTGCATATTTCTCCTCAATGGATTTAACTCCATTTTCTTTAAGGCTGAATAAAGCAATTGTTCATACACACCACATTTTCTTTATCCATTCCTCTGCACAGCTAGGTTAATGTCACGATTTAGCCACTGTAAATGGTCCCCTTCCCCCACCCCGATCTACATTTGAGTCAGCAGTGTGTAAGGTTCCCCTCCCCCCACCCCTGGTCTACATTCGTGCCAACAGTGTGTAAGGTTCTCCTCGTCCACCTTCCCCAGAATTTGTGATTTGTTTTCTTAATGACATCCTTCACTATGTTAGGGTAGACTCTCAATGTAGCTTTAATTTGCATTTCTCCAATGGCTTGTGATGGTTATTCATATGTTTGTTGGACCTTGGTGCTTCTTTTATTGAGATATATCTGTTTGTTTATTAGACTATATGTATATTCTGCTATGTTATCTGATTTCTTAGCTTAGTTTCTTGAATTCTTCATATCGTCTAGATATTACTCTTCTGTCAGATATGCAGTTAGTGTTTTTGTTTTTCTTATTCCATAGATTGTCTCTTCTCGGAATGGCTCCTTTTGCTGTGCAGGAGCTGTTGTATCTAAACTAACCCATTCCATTAATCTGTGCATCACTCTGAGGTTGTGGCCTACCAGCAAAGTTTCGGGGGGCTCCAGGAGAGGCATCTGTCTTCCATGGCAGCTACACAGCTTCTCTTTGACTCTGCCTACTCTTTCCTCTTCTATCTGCTTGGAACTCCCACCTTGCCCTATTCTGCTAAGCCACTGGCCAAAACAGCTTTATTCATTAACTAATAAATGCAACACACAGACAGAAGGACATCCCATACTACCAGGGTCATCTGGGAAGAGGGTACTTAAGTTGAGAATATGCCTCATCAATTTAGCCTATAAGCAAGTCTGTGGGCATTTTCATTATTAATGATTGATGTGGGATGGCCCAGCTCACTGTGGGCAATGGTAGCCCTGGGCAGTTGGTCTTGGGTTTTATAAAAGCAGGCTGAGCAAGCCATGGGGAGCAAGCAAGTGAACATCACCCCTCTATGGCCTCTGCTTCAATCTGCCTGTAGGTTCCTTCCTTGAGTTTCTTGACCTCTCTTCAGAATGGAATGTAAACTCTAAGCAGAAATAAACCCATTCCTTACCAATTTGCTTTTGGTTATGGTGTCTACCACGGCAACAGAAAACAGACTTGGGCATTCCTCTAATTTTAGTTTTGTTCTCTTTATAGAAAATCTGGTGGTTGTGGTTGCATGTTTTTGAATATGGGTCTTCTCTTATGTCCCACTGTTCTACGTACGTTTCTGGTTCTGTGTCACTACCATGATGTTTTGGTTACTATGGGTTGGTAATATAACTTGAAATAAGGCATTGTTATTCTGATCAGGCCTGCTTTAGTGCCTCCATATAAATTTTAAGGTTGTTTTTCTGCCTCTGTGAAGAATGCTTTGGAATTTTGAAGGATCTTGTATTTAATTTGAGGATTACTTTTTGTAATGTAACCATTTTTCACTATGTTTTAATTCTGCCAATTTATGATTATGGGCAATTCTTCCATCTTATGGAGTATAATCTACTTTTTTCTCTGGTGTTTTCATCATGGAAGTCTTTCACTTCCTTGGTTAGGTTTATTACAAGGTCTTCTCTTTAACTTTTTAAACATGAAGGTGTTGTGAACTGGAGTGCTCTTCTGATTTACTTCTCAGCACATTTATCATCGGTGGATAGGAAGGTTATTGATTTTAAAAATCACTTTATTCGAATTAACTCACAAATGTAAACGTCACACAGATAGTTTAAGGAACTTAAACACATGCCCTCTCCCAAGCGCTGCAAAGCTTAGTAAACATCTGTACAGTTTGAATGGTAGTTGTGAAGCATTGGAGATACCAATATTTTATGTTGATTTTATATCCTGCTACTTTGTTAAAAGTATTGATGGGATACTGGAGTTTTACGGTGGAGTCTTTATGGCATCTTACTTATAGAATCATATAATCACAAATAAGGATGCTTTGACTGCTTCCTTTTCAGTTTGTATCGATTTATTTCTTTCCTATGCCTTCTGGTTCTGGCTATCATTTCAACCACTTCTCATTCAATACTGGATAAGGGAGGAGAAAGTAGAACACCCTTGTGTTATTCCTTATTTTGTTGAAAATACTTTGAGTTTTTTTCTGACTTAGTGTAATGTCAACAGAATTGTTACATATAGTTTGTTGAGATGTATCCCTTACATATTTAGCTTCTTCATGGTTTTAATAATGAAGAGGTGTTGGGTTTTGTTAAGAGCTTTTTCTTGAGTCCTTATGAGTGATGTATTGATTTGTATATGTTGAACCATCCTTGCATTCCTGGAATGAAGCCAACTTGATCATAATGAGTGATCTTTTTTATGTGTTCTTGAATTTGCTCATACTCATTCTTCTGTTATTCTGCTGATTTTTTTTCTAGAGATTTTGAGCCACAAGATGCTGACTGCTGAAGCTCTGACATGAGCTATATTATTTTTAGTTCTTAGCTCTTAGTCAGGGCAGCTGTGAGATTAGGATAGGGACCAGATGTTTCATGTTCTTGTTTATGGTAAACCAGCTACTCCTTAGGAACATTTCTTCACACCACCCCACTTCCAACCTGAGTTCCCAGACTTTCTTAATGTTAGGGAAAGGAGCTTCCTGGGCTCCAACCCAAACACATTCTTTATCAGCCCGTGCTAATTATGTTTATAATTACCAAATACAGTTTATATCAAGCTCTGGTGTGGAAAGTTGGTACAGGCAGAGGATCACATCTGTGGTGGATTCCACATGTGGAATTCTAAATCTTCATTCCTTGTTTTTATTTTCTCATCAGGGGGATGTTAACAGACCTTCCTAGGCTAGGTCTCCTTCAAGCTACACATGCAGAGGACACGGGAGACAGACGAGGGACATTTAATGAGCAATGTCCAACTAACTACTATCTTTGGCCTTACATTATTGGCAGCAAGTCAATGTAGATGAAAAATTGCATTGGTATATTTTTGGTTATTTTCATAATAAGCAGGACAGTTATTTATAATCTTAGTTTGTATCAAGGCTGGTGTCTTATTCTGTAATTGGGAGTCAGGAACTTTTTTGAATCTTTGTCCAAATTGGTTTTTGATCAATCATATGTAAATGTAATAAAAATGATGTACAAAAAGGTGATGGGCTTGAGATGAAGTCACAAAAGCAGGCTTGATGCCTGGGGGAAGATTGACTGTAGCATGCAAAGGAATGTGATTTGGCTAATTGTTCTAAGTTGTTGATATTTTAATTTTAGTGTTTATGATTAATTCTATATTTAATTTTGTGTATGTACATGTCTGCATGTGATTGTAGGTGTACAATCACATATGAACATGTGATTGTAGGTGTCTTTGGAGGCCAGAAGAGGGCATTGGACCCCCTGGAGCTAGTGTGATAGGGAGTTGTGAGTGCTGGGAACTGAACTCAGGTCCTCAGTAAGGGCAGTGTGAGCTCTTATCCATGAGCCAACTCTATGGCTCCAGCTGTTGGCATTTTGAAGCCTCTGAGAAAGCACATCCCTCACTCAGTGACTGCTCTCATGTCCCAGTGTGTGGTGACTGGTATAAGTCATAGCTAAAACTGATCACAGAGAACACAGGCAGGAAGGGCTTGTGCTCAGTGGAGTAGCCCCTGCCTAAAATCCTCGCACCAATAGAGGCAGAAGAACAGAGTTCAAGACCATCCTCATAAAAAGCTCTAGGCCATATATCTTTACTTAAACCAGAAGCCAAAACACCAAAACCAAAACCAAAAGTCTTTTGGAGCTGTTGGTACAGTTCAGTGACAAAATGCTTGTCTGATACTAGCACACACAAGGCCCCATGTTCTAACCCTAGCACACACAGAAAACCAGATCAGACCAAACCAAACCAGACCAGACCACACCAAACCAGATCAAATCAAACCAAACCAGACCATGGCAGACCAAACCAAACCAAACCAGACCAGACCAAACCATATCAAACCAGACTAAACTAGACCAAATCAGACCAGACCAAACCAAACCAAAACAAGCCAAACCAGACCAGACCAAACCAAACCAAACCAAACCAAACCAGACCAGACCAGACCAAACATCACAGAGATGGCATTTAATGAAGGCAGTATATTCTCTGTTTAACTGCAAGAAGGTGTGTGATCCAAGGCCTGGTGGGTGTTGAAGAAGACCTGGCTCTAAGGACTAGTTCTGTGACCTTGGTCAGATTGACCTCCAGAAGCTTTGATGTCACAGAAATGCCAGTAGAAGAGCACCCGTGAGGCTGCTGTCACATTGATGCCATCAGCCTGGCATCTTCTCAGCACTGGTTTTCAGTTTACCTGGTAAACCGAGGGTAAGGACAAGATCCTAACTCCATAGACAGCTCACTCTTTGTCTGGCTTACGGTGTCATTACTATTTCCACTGGGGCCACAGCTCCAGTGGTTTTGTGGGTCAGTAAGCAAAGAAGCTCAGCAGCACAAGGGTGAACTGCAGATCTGTGGCACCAGTGTAGTATTGTGACAATAGCATAGTTAGTGAATCTGCTTGACAAATATCGTCATGCTTCAGTTTTCACGGAGGTCCAAGACCTCCAGTATACCAAGTCTGCAGAAGTTTGCATAGAACCAATGAACATCCTCCTGAGTCTTATGGCATTGGGGTCCCTCCTGTACCTTTGTCCTAATTGGCCTTCAAGCAGTCATATGCAAAAGAACGATGGGCAAAGAGGTGACAGGCTGAATGTAACACCAGGAAGGGTATGACTTGGGAAAACCAGGAGTAAGAGCCATAGCTCTGCAAGATGGCAGCCCCAGCCTCACGCCATTGCTGTTAGCAGCGAGGACATGTAAGGAGTCTTCTTGGTCACCAAGTCAGCAGCTAGGACATGTAAGGTGTCTTCTTGGTCACTGAGTGAGCAGCTAGGACATGTAAGTAGTCTTCTTGGTCACTGAGTGAGCAGCTAGGACATGTAAGGAGTCTTCTTGGTCATCAAGTCAGCAGCTAGGACATGTAAGGAGTCTTCTCGGTCACTGAGTGAGCAGCTAGGACATGTAAGGAGTCTCTTTGGCTTGCAGGGCTCAGCTTCATTGTTCTGGAAAGAGAGCAGTAGAGTAGCAACAGCTATGGAGATGCTGTGCTCACAACAATATTTATTGCACTAACTTGACAGAAATAGTTTGAAATGATTTATGATTATATTCACAATAGCCAAGAATCTTCTAACAATGGCGGCGGTTGGTTTAATGTACACTTCTTTTGTTGTCTGAAGAAAGACTAGCTTGTGAGTTGAACTTGATGAAAATAGATGTGAATGTGTGAGTGGGTTTGCACACATATATTAATGCCCCATGCGTGATTTTATGAGACTCAAGGGTATTATATAATACGTATTCATAATATGTATCCTTGCACATTTTTTACTCTGGAAAGCACTTTCCTCAACAAAGTTAATATTTCTGGCATGATTTAAAAAACAATTCACTGTGGTGGGAATCATGTGTCTAGATGAGACGTGATAGTAAGTTCATAGGCGGCCCAGGAGGAACAGGTCCTAGCTGCAATGACGTCATACTCCTGCTCCATCTCTGGGCCCGAATAATGTGGAAGCAGTGAGTAACTCCGGCTGAAGAACTCTCCTGGTGCAGTGAGGGTGGGTGCTGGATGTGTAGGAAAGAGACCGTGTCAGATTTTCCTATTTGCTGTTCAAGAAAGAATCTGTCTATAAACACAGAAAGGTATAGCCCTCCAGATGTTTTGAAACAATTTGGTTATGTATTAAACATGCAAGCTACTGTTTTGGTCTTTGAAATGGGAACTAAAATGACTTCTGATTGCTTCTGAAGCCACAACAGGATTCACACGTGTTTTCAATGAGCATGGTCTAGCAGGCATTAACTTCCAGCTATAAATTATTTGTTGCGAATGGAAAAATGAGTGTCCTGAAAGAGGTAAAAAGAAACCTGTTGCCGTGTCCATGTTCAGCCTTGGATATACACACCGAAGACCTAAGGTTTTGCCTCACTAAAATTTCGAGATTTGTTCCTAAAGCCGGAAAAAAAAAAAACCAACCTGGGAACAAGTGGAGAGAACAGAATGCAGGAAGTGGACGGAGACTACCTGGCCTATGATGGGGATGGGACGAGATAGCAGTGCATTGTGGGACTGTGTCGGCTGCAGCTGCCGGCTTTCAGCTGAGTGTTGAGCCTCACGGTAGAAAGGAAGAAACCAGTATGAGTTCCGGTGTGAAATATGTGTGAGCCTCTGTCATTTCCTTTATTCCATTCAGCATTTGTGCTCACACGTCGTGTGTGAGTGAGTGGCCCGATGTTGAAGATCAGGTACAGAGGACATGCCGGTCGCCACGATGGTGTCTTAAGAAGCTTCGTTTCCTTCCTCGTTTGTGTCAACGCGGTTGAAAGGGCAGCTGCAAGGGCGGCTTCTGAATTTCTGGGTTGTGGATAAATTTTGTACTTTCGCTCTCGCATGTGGATCCACAGGCTCTCGCCATCCTCCTTGGTGGGTTTGTCCCTAGAAAACACTTTTCTTCTATCTAATTTTGGCTTCTAAAGCTCTCCAAACAGGTCAGAAAAAAAATTTCCCAATATTCTAGACAAATGGAAGCAAAAATACGTTGTAATTATGTCTAAGCCTCTTCATAAATCTCCAGAGCATTTCTCAGTGTGTTTCAGATGGCCGGCTAAATAGTTCCTATTTTTTCCTCATTCATATTAGATAAAAAAGTAAATAAACAACCCAAATTTAAATAGCAGCAGTCACTGCAAGTCCAAATATCTATCAATCATCTTTATTCACAAATAAGGGACATATATTTCCCACAGACTTAAGGGGAGAATGAAATAAGTGCTATCATGGTTGATTAGCTACAAAATCCATAAAAAGCAAGGGGCAAATTAGAATCAAATTTTAAAGAATTTATTTCATTTTTTTCAATTACATAAAAATTCAAAACAGACCCGGGAACCCTGTGGATTTGATTTTCATATGGCTACGATGCAGTTAGTGTTTGGAGAGGAGGCCGAGGAAACCTTGAAGCAATCTGATGAGATTTCCTGACTTGGGTCCACCCAGGCTGCCCACCTCAAGGCATTTTTGGCTTTTCCATTAGAGACACAGTCTGGAGCAAATGACTTTAACATGGGTATTTGTCTCTGAGCTGTGGGGCTGGGCTGGTGGCTTGGCAAGTGTTCTAGTCATTTGCAGGTGCCTGTGGCTTCCATAAAGATCACACTGGAACATGTGATGCGTGTATGAGGAGGAAGGACTATTTGCTGTGTGTATACCAGGGACATGTACCTTACACACAGCTTACCGGTACAGAGGTGTATCTGTATGAAAACATGGATATACAGAAGTATATACATACTACACACATGTTCACATACAGATGCAGTCACACATATAGATGCATACACAAACCCACATATGGGTGTATGTATACACACACACACACACACACATATATATACACACACACTCATGCCCCATGCATGCGTGTACCCACTTGCCTTGTTTCTCATATGCACTGACATAATCTTTGAGTTGCGTTGTTGAAAATTGTTCTGGAAGGCTGGGATCCATGCTCAGAACAAAGCTTTAGAACCACCTGGTCTAGAGCAGGGAGAGACCTGGGTGGTGTGTCGCTAGGCTCTGGTACGAGATGGATAAAGACCTGCTCATGGTAGCACTGAGGTAATGTGTTACAATTGGTGCTGGTAGGGGCGCAGTGGCTGATGCTGGCAGGGGTGCAGCCGGAGCACCAGTCTGCCGGGAAGATACAGGAAGCACTTGTCTCCCGGATCATGTAAGGGATGCACCTGCCGTTGTTTTCTCTTTCCTCACATTGTTGTCGGTGCCTTAGGCTCTCTGGCGGGTTTTTTGTGATGTCTTTCTTCTCACATCCCTATTTCCCCATGCTGAGGCGATATTATTTTTGAATTGTTTATTGCTCGCTGGGATCCATTTTCCTACCCTTCCCCAGGTTCACAATGAGCCCCACTCCATTCCCATCCTCAGCAGCCAGGTTGTCAAAGGAAAAGCAAACCTCTTTTGTCTGCATCTCATCTGCAGCAGATCCCAGAGACGGGGAGTCCTGAACTTGTGGCTGCTTGTTCCCCAAAAGTGTCCTGAAGGGATTAAGGAGGTGGCTTTAAAAGAGGGTGAGGGACAACAGAGGAGGGAGGGGACGCGGGTAGGGCTCAGCTTCTCAGTTCTACCTTACATTACCTCCCTTGAGTTAGAGGCTGTCGCTTTCTGTCATCTTTTCTGGTAGTAAGGTTCAGCCCAGTGTAATTTGCATCAAAGGGGAGAGTTACTAATTACTGGTACCGTGCCAGTCAGCCACAGGTTTGAAAAGACCCCAGGTCTGATGTTCTGGACTTCAGTGCTTGGAAGCTCTGGGGTGCCAGCTATACTGTGGAAGTGCTACCTACATACATCCACACAAGGCCTGCACCCCCTCCCTCTGGGGCATCTATTCATCTCGGAATCCCCAGCAAGTTCTGCCTGTTGCTTTCATTTTCGAGATTTCAGATCATATTTCAATTGTCAGCTTTTCAGGGCTACCCAGTCCAGCTAATCCCAGCGAGTAGAAAGGAGTCCATATTCTTGGCGGTGGTCGGCTGGGAGGCCTCTTGTTTCAAACAGTCTATTTTTTTTTTGACCCCAGCATTGTTGGAATTCAGGGAATGCTTCTGGAGGGTCTCAAAAATGGAAGGGGCTCGCTCCCAGGCTCCATATAGCTCAAGAGGAACACGGCTAGAAGCTGAGGAGACCCGAACAGCTGCATTTGCCTCTACACATGGGTTTCCTTGAATCTGAACAGCACCCACAAAGAAGGGAGAGGCACAAGGGAACACACAGCTTGTTGACTTTCCTTAGATCTGTGACACCCAGCCAGGTGCTACTTTATAGGGCTCTTTCAGACTAATTTCTGAGGGTTAAGGCCAGCCCATGTGATTATGAGGAAGTTTCCAGAATATGTGAGGTATGGCTGTGGCTGGCTGTATGCATGGCATTGGGGGTGGGGGCATTCACACCTGGAGGAGGTGAACACACATCACAGGGTATCCTTGCAGTATTAAACCATGTCTTCACCTGGGTATTTTAGTGTTGAAAACGGCTTGGAATTATAGTCACGGGGGCTGCTTACTTGCTTTTGTAAGATAGAGAAAAGAAGGTAAGCTTGACCGGGTAAGGAGGGACAATGGAAATTCGGGTTGAGTATTGATCATCAGGGCAACTATGCACAGAAGTGCAGGGCATGCCAAAAACCAAAACAAAACACTCTGACCTACTCTAAACTAAATAACAACAAAAACAGGAGAGCTCCCGAGAAACCGAATGCTTAGAAATGAAAGGCTGATGTGAGATTTTCATATAAAGCCGTCCCGAGGAGCTCTCCGGATCAGCAGGGCCCAAGACTGAACTGTGATGCTCGGGGAGGTTGCTCCTGAATGTTTAGAGAAGGGAACCCTAAAGAATTTGTGGAATCCAGGGAGGCTAGAGTTGAACTCATTTGCTCAGCCTGGAATCTGTCTGTATTGAAGGAGCCACAGAACTGGCCCTAGAGACCAGAACGTGCATCTAGAAGAATTGGCAGGAATTGGTGTCCACATCCCTTATTGCTGAAGCTAACTAAGGACATGTCTTCACTAACACTTGCTGATCAGAGAGAGAGAAAGAAGTTAGTGGCTCGTTAGAGGTCCTCATGAGGAACTGTGTCTGCCTGTGTCATGTTACCATGTAGAGGTAAGATGAAACACAAGGAAGACTTGTCTCCATTGGGCCATATGGAGGGAGAGGGAGAAGAAGGAGGAAGCCGAAGCTTCTCTTCTACCCATGTTTGCTGGTGGCAGAATTAGTAGCATGAAGAGCAACTGTTTTATGCTAGTGAACAGCTTTCCTGAGACCACGGTGAATAGTGTGTATAGAGGAAATGAGTTCCAGGACACCAAGGATGGAAAGGAGGCTCGCAGCCCAACCTGGGGCTATAACATCCATCCTGTTGGTGAGCAGCTCCTAGGTGTGTCCCAGAGGAGTTCCTAAGTGGTTTCCAGTTAGTGTACTCTCTGGGTGTGATGTGAGAAAGGACTCAAGTCCACCGCTAACACCGAGTGCAGGCGCAGGCACGGCTCTGTGCGGGAACCCGGGTTTAAAGCAAGGATGGAGAGAGGAGAGGCAGGCCTAGAAGGTGTGTATTGTAGACACAGTGGACCAGGGCTTCTGAAACAGGTCCCGGGCCTTGCTGACCATCTTTGTCCCTGCTCGGGGCAGGTTAAGAGGAGTCACAGGGTGGACCTGTGGCACTTACCTGGAATCCTGCATTTGGGAGGCAGGAGTATGGAGCTTGAGGCAACCTGGGCTATGCTAGGAGATCATCTTACCAAGAGGAAGAAAAGAAAGGAAAAGCGAGACCTGTGCCATGGCTCAGTGGATAAAGGTGCTTGTTGTCAAGTCTGTTGTCCAAGTTTGGTAGAAAGAGAGAACTAACACAAGGCTTGTTCTCTGACCTCGGCATGCGCACTATGGCTGTAACTTTCTCCCAAATAAAAAATGGGAGGGGGGCAAACAGGAACTCCTTCCTTAAATCTCTTTCTTGGTTAAACTGTCCTTTTTTTTTCTGTCTGTCCATTCATCTTTCCATCTATACATCCACCATCTATCCACCCACCATCTACCTATTTGAGACAGGGTATCCCCATGTAGACCGGGCTGGCCTTACACACAAGGAGATCTATTTGTTTCTTGACTTTGACACTCACATAGCATTAATACCTTGTCTTTTTGCTTCTACATTTCAGGAAACTTTAAGACAGTCGATGTAATCTTAAAGGAATTTTTGCCTTTGTGAATCTTAATTTCATCTTGGTGTGGGAAAGTTAAGTCCACAGTTAAGGCAGAATCTGTTGTAGTAATGACACCCTGCTGACCTGGTAAGGCTCAAGCACAAGGGCTGGGGCAATAGATTACTATTTTACCTTCATGCATAGACGCTATCGTGCCATGTGTGTATGTATGCATGTGTGTGTACATGTGTGTGTGTGTACACGCATGTGCGTGTCTCTGGACCAGCAACTCCTAAGGTGTGGCCATGGAAACTTGGGAAACACTCAGAGTTTTCAGACTTCCAGGACCTATCCCAGATCCTCTGAGTTCCTGTGGTGGAGTTCACATCTGATCCATCCTTTTGGGCATCACTAATGCACGTGAGAGCTGATAACCACCAGTTTAAGCCAGCGTGTCTTCAGTTCTGTGGGCACATGCCCACCTGCAGGTCTTAAAGTCCAGCTTTCATTTGGTGGGGCTGGGCGAGGCTGGATGGTGCTGGGCGGGGCTGGATGGTGTTGGGCGGGGCTGGGTGGGACTGATTCTTCCTAGTGCAGTCATCACACTGGATCCAGTATACTGCCATCAACATCGCCAGACTCTAAGGAGGAATGACTGTTGTGAATACGTAGCTCTCTTTGGAAATAGATAAACAACAATCTAAGCTTCCCCACATGTGGAATTTGTATGAATCAAAGTCTAAGCAACAGCAAAAAGGACACGCTCTCCTTGAATAAACCTGTTAGCATTTGAGATCCTGAATGGAAGACTTGGAGGATCTACCTGCGGTTGTTGTAATTACTCTTTGGCAAGCAGTAGGCAATCGATAATTGCTACAGGAAGAATGAATAGTGATCTTAGTACCCTCTCAGGACATTACCTGAGCAGCCTTGCAGCACGGCTCTGCCAAATTTTGTCTAGGGAGAAGGTGAAGGTTTGGGAAGCAAAGAGAGAGACCAGAACAGACAGGTGACCCTCGAGACCGAAGACAGATCCAGAAGGTTCTTGGCACCTGATCCTTCCAGGGCTACTTTTGCTGTAGTCACCACTTGGCTGTCTTCCGCTCCTGGCTCAAAGGCACCGTCCTAATCTATTTTCCTGCAGTCGGTGCCTCTGGGCACTCAGCACTCGTCATTTTTGATAAGTCTCATCTCTTTCCAAACACTTCCCTTAATTACAGTGGAGGCAGAGGGGCAATGCTTTCTCTGGCCAGGAACTTCCTGGGACTGCCTCTTGCAGCCTTTGCTGGTGGGGAAGAGACCAAGGACAAGGTCCCTTGTCCCTGCCTGTGGAGGGCTTCTCCTCCTGTCCTACCTACATGCCCATCTTCTGCGCTTCTAGGGTTTCATCTTTCACTTAGACAAATAAACCCTTTCCTCCCATCCAGTCCATTGGTTCTCCTGGGCCTTCAACAGACTCTTGTGGCTTAGACGGTGTCTGCTAACCCTAGTCCGTAGCCTAGCATCTCTTTCTAGTGGGTTTCACTTCTGGTTGGCAATGCATGGCTGTTGACTGTGAAGATCTTCCAAGTCTAAGGGTAGAAAGGGTTGAGGGAGGAGAGAAACCAGAGACACACCACTGTTCAATGGTTTGTGATCCAGGCTCAGTCCTGCCTCTCAGGTTCGGGGCCCTCTGAGAGCAGTGAGGACTCTTTCTGGTAAATTCTAGCCTCTCCCGAGACTGGTTCCAGAAGCTGCTGCGGGTGCTTTGTCTGCTTCCTTGGCAATGCCTTTGCCCTGATTCAGTCAGCCTCGCCGCACACGAGCTTTTGGAGCTTCCTTCCAGTCAGTTGACTTTCCTGTGCCCACAGCCCTGTCCTCTAAACACAGAAGAATACTTATTTAGAAGTGAAAAAGGGAGCCAGGTGTGGAGCACAACTTTAATCCCTATAGCTGGGAGGCAGGGACAGGTAGAGATCTCTGTGTGTTCAAGGCCAGCCTGGTTTACATCACGAGTTCCAGGACAGCCAGGGCTATTTAGTGAGACCCTCTCTCAGGGGGAAGAAAAAGAATCTGTCAAGCTTTATTCATCTTTGTGTTGTGTTTAGTTTTTTTTTTAAAGACCATAAAATGTTAGAGTCTATTCTACAAGAGGGCCCTTAATCAATAAAACAGCAAAAAGACAGATCTTGCTCCCTTACCCCTCTGGGGGAAAGTGAAGTTGCCAGGACGTTCTTTATGAAGCTCAGCAAGGCAACACGAGGCTTCTGAAGTTCACTCTGCAAGTCCTGTCTGGAGTGCATGCGAGAGTGTGGTGTTGGGTTGCAGGACACCTCCCACAGTGTAACATTAGAAACATGTCACACTGGGGCAGAATGCAGCAGGCATGGCTTGTCAGCCCTCGACGCATGGAAAATCTGACCTCTCTCAAAGACAATGGCACGGGGCCCCTCCGACAATGCCTCTCACCTGTTCCACATATTTTCTGTAATGTGTCTATAAAATGCCCCCACATCAACGCTCCAGTGCGAGCAAGAATGGGATTTCACAAGTAGAGAAATCCTGGCAGGAACGCTCTGCAGTTAAATCAGTCTCCTTTCAGAGTCATGGCATTGTTGTTTTCAGATATGCTCTGTGGTCCTGGATGCCTTGTCCTGTGCCCTATGAACTTTGCGACTATATTTGTGTGTGCCATAGTTAGGTGGTAGTGACTTTGTGGATGGCTCCCAGGCATGGACCCTAAACCTTTACCCTGTATTCATTTGGGCACTCACTTTGCCAAGAATCATCCCAGCTTTTAGAAAGTGAAGGACAGCGGTGGTGACTGTCCCATCCAGCAGCCACATCCCTGACACCAGAGCCCTTTGCAGAGGTCAACATCCACACCCCGTCCTCCCAGTGATGTGTCATGCACAGCACAGACGGGACAAAAAGTGACATTGCAGTTTGCTTGCACGGGGAAGCCTCAAGGACAAGGCTCGGGTGTGTGGCTGCTGCCACCGTCTAGGCGGTTAGATTGCTGGTCTCAAGGCACCTTTGGCTAGGGATTGGTTAGGATGGTGGGAAGCTGACCCCACAGCCTTCTGGGGCTCAGGCTAACTTGGTGGTTTCTCCTGGATGGTCCCGGCACTGGCTTTCCTGTCTCTTCTGAACAGGGCCTGCCTCTTTTTCTCAGTGGTGTTGTACTTTACCCACTAGCTTGAATTTGAAAACAAACAAACAAACAAACAAACCAGCCATGAAGAGGCAGAAAAACCACCTTCCTTCTCTCCTCCAGGGACCACCACTCTCTCTGTCTTGCTCAGTTCAGAAGAAACAGAGGAAGCGAATGTGGCCTCATAAATTAAATATAGGGCTTCCGGAAAGGAAAGCGAGCAAGCTCTTTGAATGGGATTCCCCAGCTCAGCTAAGTGACTAACAACGCACAATCAGCTAGAGTTAAGCTTGCTGCTTTTGTATTTAAAGGCCTTGCTTTAAGGTACACCCCCAAGGCCATGACACAGCTACCCCTCTATTTGTTCCTCCCCCTCCCTTCCATGCCCAGCCTCTTCTGTGTGGACAGGTCCTCACGTGTGCCCCCCTAGCTCCCCTGAAGCCCCTTTGCTGTCTGTCTGGTGTGATGTTGCCTTGTGAATTCAGTTTTTAGAGCACTTTGGACAGTCAAAGTGGCTTTTATGTTTTCTAAGGATGCTATCTTTTGAGTGATAACCTAGTTTAGAATCCTCTTTCAAGAGTTTGAAAGGAGGCAGCCTGCCTACATTTGCTCACAGGTGACAACAGTTCTTCAGGGAGGCTTAGCCTGAACTTGAGGAAAATTAGCTAAGAAGTAGGCTGGAAACAAACCGCACAGATCTGAGCAGTCTTTTACAGGACAGCCACGTCTGCTTGGAGCTGTCCTTTACACGAGAGCCATGGCTGCTTGGAGAGGTAGGCCCTGGAAGGAGCTACGGGGACTCCTAAATTCATGAGCTTTCTACCTTCCAGAACTAGAGACTCATGGTAACAGAGCTATGGTGTGAGGGACATGAGGTGACAAGGCCTCAGAAGCAGGGACAATTGGACCAACCCTTTCTGAGGAAGCATAGTCTTATTATAGAAGTGAAAATGCCCTGGGTCTGGACCCTGCAGCAGAATGAGGTTGATGGGACAAAGGGCTTGAGCATCCTTTGGGAGTCTTGAGCTGGTTTTAGGCCCTTTTCCTTTTCTTTTCTGCAGGAGCTCCTAGCTGCCTATGACCTTCTATCCCTCCCCCCCTGTGTTTCTTCTTCCTGCTGATGCTGCTCCCCAGCTCCAGGGACACCGCTGGAAAAGTGTCCTCCATATTCTGGAGACTTTATCGTTCCAAACACAGGGTTGCCATTTCTCAAACCTGACCATGACTGCACAAGGAAATTGGCACGCACCAGATGGCAACATTGCCAGCTTGGCACAGTCCCATGCAGCTGGCAGCTGGGTGGTACCTTGTGCTGTCCTCCTGCTTCTGGGCACCACATTTTGGTACTTGAGACCACACAGGCAGGACTGGTACCCCACGGTTGTGGGGCTTCCATGCCAGATTCAGAAGGGACAGCAATGGTGGTGGTAGTGGCAGGGATGACAATTGCTATGACAGCCGCAAGGGGCTCATAGAATTCAATCTTCTCCAATCTCTCTCTCTCTCTCTCTCTCTCTCTCTCTCTCTCTCTCTCTCTCTGCTGGTACATCTGCAGAACTCTTGCTTATGTGGTTGGGTTGGCAATCTGCTGGCTGTGTTGCTGGATGCCATGTGTTTTGATTAGCTTCTGATGGCACAGACCCTAGTTCTATGGTGCTGAGTTTCTGGGCAGACCCTTGCTATGGTGCATGCTGAGCTGTGGATTCAAGGCCCCAAACAAGACCAGCCATATCCCTTGATCCTGTGGGTTGCAGTAGGGTGGGTGAATCAGCTGGTCATAGTTAGGAACTAGAAGGATGAGGGATAACATGATCTTAACTCTCCTCTTGGTCAGGGCACAAGAAGCTGGGCGAGTCCAAATTTGGGCTGAGGGTTCTGTCCATCATTGATTGGAGAAGGGAGGGTGGCTTTCTCCTTTCCTCCTGAGGCAGGGTAGAAGCATAGAAATAATTAAGGGAACATGATAAGGGGAAGGGGCCCTTCATCCTGGAGTCTGGTTGAAGTCCCTTGCAAGCAGGGAGTCAAGAATTACAACCCAGTTAACAACATTGACTGCGAAGGCTGCCTACATAGAGACAATGGATGATTCTTTGATGTAGAGCTAGTTCATAGAAGAACAATTGTTAAAATAGACAGAGACCATGCTTAAAGCCTAAGCTGGCAGTTCTCAACCTGTGAGTTGGGACTTTTTTGGGGACTAAGCGATACTTTCACAGGGGTTGCTTAAGATGATCAGAAAATACAGATTTTACATTATGATTTATAATAGTAGCAAAATTGCAGCTATGAAGTAGCAATGAAAATAATTTTATTTGGGGGAGGTCCCTACAGCATGAGGAACTGTATTTAAGGGTCTCAATGTTAGAAAGGTTGAGAACCACTGCACCAACCCTTTCTCCTTTCTCAGCTCGAAACCTGCAAGTTTTCACCAAAAAAACTTTGTGTTTTTACTCTCTTGCACAACTCTTGTGACCCATGTCTATAAAATGTTTATCTCTATTTAATGTGCATTTGTGTTCCCGTGTGTGTGAGCTGCACCATGTGGAGGTCAGGGGACAACCCGTGGGAGTCAATTCTCTCCTTCTGACGTGGGGTTCCAAACTCAGGCAGTGAATCTTGGTGACGAGCACGTTTGCCCGCTGAGCCTTCTCATTGGCTCCCATGATTTTATTTGATCAGATTGCAGTCTTAACCAGGCACCTCCAGAGTCACCCTCTAAGACTCCCCAAAGAAGTAGGGGAAGGGACTATATAGCTTTTGAGCAATATAATTTCAGAAGCTTCCAAACTAAAGTATGGCTCTGTTGAGAGCTCACACCCACACCTGGTGTATCTTACACCTTGGACATTTTTATTAACCACTCCGTCTCCATCTTTTTGTTGAGAATGTTTCTTTTCTCTTTCATTCTGTTTCTTTTTTTTTTCTTTTGAGACAACATTTCTCTGTGTAGCCCCGACTGTCCTGGAACTTGATTTGTAGACCAGACTGGCCTCAAACTCAGAGAGCCACCAGCCTAGGCCTCCAAGGTGCCAGGATTAAAAGGCGTGGCCCACAAATGCCCAGTTTAAGATCTTTCCTAATACTGGCTCGTCTGAAGATTCTATTCTATGATGAAGTCAAGAATCCCTGTTTCCTGAGTGGGATGCTTCAGGCTGCCACAGGCAGCAGTGTGGATCTTTGTCCCCAGCTTGTGCCCCACTGCCTGCACACTCCCGTGACTAATGCAGCCCTGAAGTGTGTTTCCAGGGCCCTGAAAACAGGCGGGCCAGAGGCTGATGTTCCATCCCCAGGCTGGTCAGGCAAGGGCATCGAGCGCCATGCAGAGAACTCCCTCTGAACCAGGGCCTTTGAGGAAGCTTTTCAGGCTGAGAACAGAGGCTGCATAACCGTTCTGAAGGTGGGAGAAGGAAACAGAGAGAAGAATGTTTTTCTGGAATCCTAAAATGTCATTAAGTCAAAGCCCCATCCCGCCCTGTGTGAGCTGGCCTCGTGGCAGATTTTTGAAGGACTGTGCACAGATATTTGGAGAGTCAACAAATTCCTCCATTTTCTGTGTCCAGAAGGACTTTGTTTCATGTTAGTCCTTGGGGATGATGAGATGTGGAGCTGGAGAAGTCCCAATGACTGGAGAGGCCACGCGCCTGTGTTCTGAGTGGGGACGATTTCCTTTGGGCCTCCAGCTCTCTCTGCACCTGTCTGCCCCTGGCCACAGTCTCTGGACTCTAGTTCTCTACCTGCAAAGTTTTCTGCTCTGCCTCTGTCTGCATGTGATGGTTGTCCATGACCACTTACTTATACCAAACCCATCTTACAGTCAGTCACCTCATGGCTTCCTCCAGGAGCCTTCCCAGATGCCCATGCTTAGACTGCCATGAGCTTTCTCTAATCCTTAAATGGATATTTCTTGTTAAAAGTCCTCTTGCACGAACTCCTATCTTGGAGTACCTTCCAGAACAAAGTCTAAAAAGTGAGAGGGAGAGACACACATCGGGTTGTGAAGTCCTGCAGGATATCTGGACCCTCATTGTCACCATCTTCCCCTCTGAAGCACACATGAGGCTGTTTTCTCCCAGAGCCAGTGGCTTTGGGGACCCATCTGAGGGACACACCTGAGGCTGTTTTATGACTAAGTCTCGTGTTCATAAGTAGAAGGCGCACACACTAAAATAATGACGGGCAGTGCAGCCCAGTAAGTACAGGAAGCTTGTTAGTTGGTTGTTACACTGCGGTGGGACTGCACAGGACAGCATGTGTTGTAGCCTCATGCGGCTTGTTGCATGATAGGTTTGCTGACACCACGTGATGTTGCTGGCCATGGGGATTTTTGAGCTCCATTCCAAGCCAATGGGACCTTTGTGATATATGACATTATTAGGTGATATATGACTTCAGAGAAGGAGGGGATGATTTAGAGACCAGGGTTCATTTTTCTAATGAGCTAACAGTATAAACATAGGTTATTTATGATGTAGGAAATTGATTGATTTTTTTTTTTTATTGTAGGGGTTTTGTCTGCATGTATGTCTGAACAGCGCATACATGCAATACCCTCAGAGGCCATAAGAAGGCATCAGATCCCCTAGGATTGGAGATACAGATGGTTGTGAGCCACCATGCGGGTGCTGGAGATCAAACCAAGGACCCTTGGAAGAGCACCACTGAGACATTGCTCTGTTCCTGACACAGGGTATTCTTGAACCTTCCTACTGACCTTTAACACCCTTATTTTAGTAGAAGAAATGAGAACGGGCTTAGGCGTTCATTGCAAGATGAAAACATTGACTGTGGTAAATGGTGCTCCAGGAGGGTGCTCCCTCTGATGCTTCCCCATGTGCCTGGAACACAGTGGGCTGAGCAGATGATGAGTAAGAACTATAGTGGGAAGCAAACACGCTAGCAAATATGAGTCTCATACCCATTTCAAGGAGCATAACAATGAAAAAGTCAACTTCCTTGTTCTCTGAGGAATTTTTAGCACATATTACATGTAGGAATGTTTGAACACAACTTGTATAGGTAAATGTAATTATCATAAGTGTGCGTATGTGCATGTGTGTGTGTGTGTGTGTGAGTGGGTTTGTATGCTTGTGTGTGTGATTTTTTTGTGTATGTATGTGTGTACATATGTTTGTGTATGTGTGTGTACACGTGTTTGTATGTGCTTGCATGGTCATGTGTTTGTATATGTGCTTCTCTGTGTATGTGTTGGTACGTGTGTGTGTGTACTTCTGTGTGTATGTATGTGTGAATGTGTATGTATGCTTGTGTTTGTGCTTGTATATGTATGTTTGTGTACTCATGCATTTGTGTGTGCCTGTGTGTGTTTGCGTGTGTATGCATGTGCTGGTATGTGTGTGTGCATGTGTTTGTGTGTGTACACATAAATGCTGTTGCTATGAACCTCTAGGTCGTTTACTTAGTGAGAAAAGACTTCCTGAAGACTTCATGCTATTTAATGACCCCAAAGTCCTTAGACAGGCAAACAGGTACATTCTAAATTGCTGGTTTGCCTTGGAGTCCGGTCTGCTGCATGGCAAATCCTTACAGTTCTGTGGACCACTTATGGCAACAGCCAGCTCTAATTGTGTCTGGAAGAGACACATCATCGTGGCTTTAGCTAAAAATTGTCCCTGCAAATTCAGCTGGAGAGTAACTTCAAGTTTCTGTTCATGAGGTTTGTGACAGCTACCTAGATATTATATCTTATAAAAGAAACAACTTTTAAAGAAATAAACTCTCCTGTCTGTGCTTTTTCTGAAGTGTTTCTCCTGAAAGCTGGGCCAAGAGAAGTGGAGGGAGGCCGGGCTGTCTCCTCTTTGGGGAGAGGCAGGCAGCATAATTAAACAGGGAGGTGGGCTGTCACGGAGGCGCTTTTAAGAAGGGCGGGTTATCATGCTATCCAGATTCACCCTCTGCAGAAGTGAAATGCAATCCCGAGCATTAGTTATTGACGGGGGACAAATACATCCCGATGCCCCGGCCAGCGTGAAGTCATCATTATTTTGGACAGGGCCAAGCTGATAAGAGGGGCTCTTTTCTCAGAAGAATGTCTTTCTGTTTGGAAGTTCTCAGTGCACTCTGTGGGATTAAAAGAAGAATAATAAATTACCCTGGCTTTATCCTTTGAGTATCTGCTGAAAAGATCAGCGCTCGGTGGATATTGGATCCTCTGTACTTCGTTTAGACAGGTGAGGGAAGCGGCTCCGTCAGGGGAAGCATCACCCAGAGCAGGGGCTTAGAGATGACTTCTTTCTACCCAGGACAGGGCTCTGTGGAAGAAAACAATCCCCCTGCCTCATGCCCTCTCCCCAGGAACCCAAGGCCCGTGTCTGCATTCCCAGACCCTTTCTACTCTGCCTCTGCTTCTCACAGGCATATGGAAAATGTCTGGGGAGACACGGAAAAACAAAGGCTCAGGAAAACATATGGCCAGGACTCCCCACAAAGGCAGCCGATAAATCCTGAGTGTGCCCAAGACGGTGGCCAATGGGTCCTCCACCTCCACAGCTAACCACACTGGTAAAACCGAGGCAGCAGAGCTGCGTCTTTACCACTGCAAGAACACTCTGCCCCCAGCCATTGGTCTCCATGGGTCTCACTCTTTTGGGCGGATGCTGCCGGTCCTACACGGCTGTGGTAACTGTAAGCTAAAGAAACTTTCATTGTGAAGCACCAGTGTCCAGTATTTAGAGAGAGCAGTGGAAAATGGACTCATACAATGCTTTTTCCAACCCCCGTTCCTATCTCTTCTCATGGAGAGCATAGGCATTTGAGTTTGGGTGAAAACGTCACAATATTTTAGTATTTGACCACAAAAGCAAGCATTTTCACAGCAGTTACGGAGCAGAGCTGGACAGAACTCTATCATTAAGTCGGGAAATATGTAAAGGCAGACCTCAGTAGAACAGGCCTCCCTCCCCTGTTCTCACTTCCTCCCCCTCGTCTCCTTTTTCTTTTACCATTGATGAGTCCATAATCTCTTCATGTAAAAGATTCTCATAACAAAGTCTTCAATGAGATGCCAGGCACGGCCAAGGCTGTACGGTAAAACACCGCAGCCGAATCTTCCTCTCTGCCTGTGGATGATTCATGCAGCCTTCCACAAAGTGCAGCTCGCACAGCCTGCGAGAATGGCAGCTCCATCTCGCTTTCCTCAAAGGAGGGACCTCACATGCTGTAGAGAAGAGGGAAGGAGCCCGGGCTGCAGATTCCACAGAGAGTCACAGCGGGGCCTTCGTCTGTGCCAGGCTGGTTCAATTCAAATCTTCTCCACTTCAAAACACATAGCCAGAAACACATGGAGGTAAGCACAAAGCATGCTCTAGGCGGCCCATGCCAGTGGTACCAGAGTTTTAGTGTCTAGTTTAAAAGAGAAAACCCATGTGAAATGCAGGGCTTTCTGGGGCCTTCTGCTTTGTGGTGCTCTGTCGATGAGGCTGGAGGAAACCTGGGAACCTGCAAGTCTCCTGGCCCCCAGGAATGATGGCAGCGTGCACCCCAGATGGTCGGCGTTGAACTGCGTGGAGACACACATAATGGGAGATGATTCTAGCTTGTGTCTAGACTGATCTGTCTTTTAGGTGAGGCCTCTTTGTCAATGTGTGGTTGGTGGGATCCTGAGATAGTGGAGACAAACGCCTGGAAGCCAGTGAGGAGCAACAATCAGACTTGGTGAGAAAATTGGGTCTGTGGACCAGCATGAGGGCTGCTCCTCTTGTTTAGAGTCTAGCATCATATAAGGGCCCTCTTCCTGTTACTCTGGTTGTGTGGGAGTCTAGTCCATGGAGAACTGTGCACATGATGTTGGCCTGAAGAGACACAGTAGTGTCAAGGGACTATGGTCAACCCTGGGTCAGGCATGTTGCAACTCTTTGACAAGACTATCGAGAAATGCAATAGCTATGACCTCAGATCACAGACATCATGGATCAGCAGGGGTTTTTTGGTTTGCTTTGTTTTCCAGGACAGGGTTTCTCTGTGCAACAATTCTGGCTATCTTGAAACTCGCTCTGTAGTCCAGGCTGGTCTCTAATTCACAGAGGTCCACCTGCCTCTGCCTCCTCTGTGCTGGAAGTAAAGGCATGTGCCACCGCTGCTGGAATTCTCAGGGAATTTTATGTTCTAAGTTAGCATTAGTGTGGTTGATGAGGAGAGCCACATTTGGTGGGCGCGCTTCATTTAGACTCTAACCATGATGAACTTGAGCTTGGTCTCAGTCCTACCTCCTCTCAGCACAAATAGTGGCCAGCAGACCCCTTGACAAAGCAGTGTCCTTCATGCTCTGGGTTTCCTCCCTCCTCTGATTGGCTTGGGAGGATGTTAGGGCGTGTATGGGGACTGGCATGTCTGCTGGAAGGGATGCCTGGTGGCATGTCTGCCGGAGGGAAGAGATGACGATTGGGAGACAGGCTAGGATATGAGTCTCCATGTCCTTCTGAGTGGGTCTGGAGGTTGTGGCTTTACTAACTAAAAATGACAATGAGAACTGTGGCAGCTGGGCTGGGGCCACCATTGAGCCCCATTGGACTCATCTCAGTGTCTGTGCAGAGGCTCCTCATGAATCCATTGGAGCCCCTCTATCCCATTCTAGTCAATCAAATAGTGTGATGCTTATCCAAGAACACCCTGTCACTAGTCTGTGTAAGTGCTTCTTACCTTTCTCACAACCGCCTTGTCAGCTACCCCTCCGTCTTGCTGGCCCTTACACAGAGTTATGTTAGTTCCTAGGGTACCTATCAAGACCCCCCCTGTATTTCTCTTTACCTGAATTGCTGCAGATGGTCTATGTTCCTCATCCTCTCATCCTTGCAAACTCAACAACTGCACAGGGAAGCCTGATCTATTAGCTGCCCTAGAAGACTCCTAACACACATCTCCTTTCTCTCCTTCCCCTTCTTCCCCTCTCCTCCCCACCTCTCCTCTTCTTTTCTCTTCCTTTCTGGTCCCTTTGTGCTTGAACCTAGGGTGTCATGCCTGTTACAGAAGAACTCTTTCACTGAGCTATTGTCCTAGCTCTTTTTTTTTAAACTTTATTTTTGAGAAAGGCTCTCACTGAGTTGCTCAGGCAGGTCTTGAACTCCTGCCTTAACATCCTTAGTCTTTACAATGACTCAGACACCATCAGCCTGACTGCAACGATTGTTGGGAACTCCTGTGAATTGGCATAAGTCAAATAAAAAAGTTTATGCAGCTTAAAGAACAACTAGTCATCAGAGTGTGACGAAAACTGAAAGATGCTCCTCTATATCCTTGGGCAAGGGTTTTCTGTTCATGCTTCCATCCATTCCAGATGTTTCCTTCAGTCTAGATGGTCTCATGCCATATTGAGACACTAAAATGGAGCATCTGCAGTAGCTTAGCTGGGGCAGTATGTGGATGTAGAGGTTGGGGGAGAATGCTCATTGGGTTTTTTTAAGGACCACTTAGGTTTTTTTAACACAGCATTAGAATTTTTTTCTTGAACGTATGGGTAAGTTCTGTTCTTACGCAGGCAGAAAAGCTCAGGGGACTTTCAGAAAGCTCTCCCATGTCTGATTTTCCAGCCTCTTCCAATAAAAATGGCAATGCCCTCTTTGCTGCAGATGCAGGTACTTTAAAAGATTTAAAATTTTTATTTTTAATTATGTATATGCATGTGTGTATCTGTGTGGGTATGTGCTCATGAGTGCAGGTGCCTGTGGTGGCCAGAAGAGGGCATCAGATCCCCTGGAGCTGGAGTCATAGGTCGTTTTGAGTCATCTGAGCTGGGTGCTTAGAACTGAACTTAGGGCCTCTGCAAAATTAGGAAGTGTTCTTAACTACTGAGCCATATCTCCTTCCCCAAGATGTTGATTCTTAACTCTCACCTCACCTTCCTGCAAGATTTCTCCTATAGATCAATTTATTTTGCTATCAGGAATGTTAGCTCCTGCTGGGCTATTCCTACCATCTTTCAAGCCTTCTTCTTTGATACGACTGATAAAAGCATAGATTATTTTTGTTTGAAATTGAGAATAGTCAGAATATATTAGATTAGGGGAGTTTAAGAAGTTTTGGCAAATTCTTTTCTGGTAAGATTCTAGTTTAAATCATTTAATAATGTTGAACACTGCTCTTTGATGCAGGCTGGGTCTCACCAAGGAGACTCTTGGACCCAGGAAGGAGGAGCTGGGTTTTAAGCCTGGCTTTGACACACAACTGTTAGGAGAGCTTTGGGTGGGACTCTATAGTCCTTGACTCTCCTTGCTTATGAGAATTGGGTCTGGATGTGTCTCTTTGGGTTATTGCACGGATTAAGCACGGTATATGGGTAAATGTCATATCACTGTCTTAGTTAGTGTTCTATTGCTCTGGAGAGACACAAGACCATGGCAATGCTCATAAAATAAAACATTTTTTTTTGTTTTTTTGAGACAGGGTTTCTCTGTAACTTTGGAGCCTCTCCTGGAACTAGCTCTTATAGACCAGGCTGGCCTCTGCATCCCAAGTACTGGGATTAATGGCATGCACTACCACCACCTGGATAAAATAAAACATTTAATTGGGGCTTGCTTACATTTAGAGGTTTAGTCCATTGTAGTCATGGTGGGAAGCATGGTGGTACACAGACAGACATGGTGCTGGAAAGGTAGTTGAGAGTTCTACATCCAAATTATCAGGCAGCAGGATGAATGAGACACTTGGCCTGGCTTGAACATTTGAAAATCCAAAGCCTGCCCCAGTGACACACTTCCTCCAACAAGGCCACACCTCCTAATCCTTGTCAAATAACATCACTCCCTAATGATCAAGTATTCAAATCTATGAACCTGGGAGGGGGAGCATTCTTATTCAAACCACCATATTCCACTCTCTGGCCCCCAAAGGCTTGCAGCCATATCAGAATGCAAAAATGCCTTCAGTCCAACCTCAAAAGTCTTCATAGTCTATCATAATCTACAATGTTTAAAAGTCCAGTGTTTAAAATCTGTTTGGAGACTCATGGCAATCTCTTAACTGTAACCCTAGTAAAATCAAAATAAAAAAGCAGATCACATATTTCCATTATACAGTGGTACACTATATACCTCCATCCCAAAAGCGTGGAAGGAGAACATAGCGAGGAAATTCTGGAGCAAAGCAAGACCAAACACCACCAGGGCAAGTTCAAAGCTCTGCATCTTCACGTCTGATGTTGAAACATTCTTCAGATCTCCAACTCCTTTCATCTTTGTTGACTGAAACACACTTCTGTCTCTCGGGTTGGTTCCATGCCTGGTCTGCAACTCTCCTGGGCAGGTATCCCACAGTTCTGGCATCTCCAGCATCTTTGGGTCTCCAACACAATCCAGGCCTCATTGTCAGCAGCACACAATGGCCTGCCTAGGCCTCCATGCCTGACACATGCAGCTTTCTTTAGTAGGGGATGGAGATTCCATAACCAATTCTGTATTGTCTCTGAAGCCAGAAGCATGTGGCCAAAGCTGCCAAGTTCTGCTTCTTGCTAGAGTTGGAACATGACCTCCTTGTTCAAATATATTTTCACCAGCTTTCTGTTTTCAGTGGTTTCCTTTACTGCCTAATCTTGACTGTCCTGAAACTTGATCTATAGACCAGGGTGGTGGTTTGAAAAAGGTGATCCCTTATATGAGTGACACTAACGGGAGGTGTGACCTTGTTGGAGTAGGTGTGATCTTTTTGTTGGAAGTGTGTTGCTATGGAGGAAGGCTTTGAGGTCTCATATATGCTCAAGATACCATCCAGTGTCTTAGACCACTTCCTGTTGTTTGAAAGATGTAGGACTCTCAACTCTTTCTCCAGCACCATATCTGCCTGCATGCCACAATGTGATAAATTAACTGAATCTCTGCACTGTAGGAGAGCCACCGCAATTAAATGTTTTTCTTTACAAGAGTTGCCATGATCATGGTGTCTCTTTACAGCAATAAAAATACTAACTAAGACAATCAGACAGGCCTTGAACCCAGAGATCTGCCTGCCTTTGCCTCCTGAGTTTGGGGCTTAAAGGCATGCGTCAACATGCTTGACCCTAAGCTCTTCTCTAATGCCTTTGTACAAGTTGGAAACTAAGGTGGGTGAGCTCTTGCTTGGATGTCACTATTCTCATTATTCTCTTTAGCATCAGGCTTTAAAAATCGTATCTCCTCGAGTACTGGACTTGGCTCCATTACACTTCCTGGTGCTCCTTTTCTCCTCAAATAAAACTACACTTTGTAGTTTTCCTTTCCCAGCTTGCTCCTTTTCATTGTAGATCTGCATAAGACTGGCCACTGATATTGTGACTAATGTGTGACACAATTAATATTAGGCTGTTTTGAAATCTCCTCCGCTAACACCATTAATTTAAAAACTCTTCAATTTAGCCTCAGGCAGACTTTTTTTGAACAGGGTAAAAAAAATAAAACAAACAGCCACATTCTTTGATAAATAATGTAAGAACAATCTCTTAGCCCATTTAATAATATTCTTCTCCTCTGAAACCTTTTGAGCTGGGTCATCATAATCTCCATTGCTCTCAGCACCACCTGTTCCCACTAGTATGGCCCATTAAGCCTCACTTAGTGCATTCAGCTGCTTTCCTAGTCCAAAGGTCCAAGGTCCACATTTTGCTGAACAAAAGCATCATGGCCAGGCCTATCTTAGCAATACCCCACTTCTGGCACCAACTTCTGTCTTAGCCAGTGTTCTGTTGCTGTAAAGACACATCATTACCATGGCAACACATGAAATAAAGCATTTAATTGAGGCTTGCTTACATTCAGAGTTTTAGTCCATTGTAGTTGTGATGGGAAGTATGGCGGCATGCAAATGAACATGGTGCTGGAGACATAGCTGAGCGTTCTACACCCAAATTGTCAGGTGGAAGGAAGAGAGAGTCACTGGGCCTGGTCTGAGCATTTGGAAAACTCAAAATCTGCCCCCCCCCAGTGATACACTTCCTCCAACAGGGCCACATCTACCCCAACAATGCCATACCTCCTAATCCCTGTCGAATAACACCACTACTATATACTGATCATGCATTCAAAAATATGAGCCTATGGGAGCCATTCCTATTAAGACTACCACACTCACAACACAAGTGTAATAATTAATCATGGGATAATAAACTTTATTCCTGTCAAAAGGGAAAATATTACATCTAAATTGTTCCCATTCAAGTAATTTAAAATGTGTGGTGGACACACATTTTTTGTGTCTTTCACCCCTGTCTTTTTACTTGCACCCTGTGTCTTTATGGGAGTGAATTAAAATCCACCTGTAAGCTTTCCGTTCACATCCACCTGCCTTCCTAGCATTTTCCATCCTGGCTAAGTCAGAAACCAAAGGCACCTCGAACCCATTTCTGGGTTCCTCATGCAGTGTTCTTCTGATGGCACCTTAATAAGTCCCGCTTCCTCTTTGCCAAGTCCCCATGCATAGCCATGCCTTAGTGACACGTTAAGAGATAGAGACACGTTAAGAGTATAATTTGGCAGATTCTCTACCTCTTGAGGCAATTATCTTCAACCAATCTAAAATAAGCCTGACAGTTTCAGGCTTGTAGAGGTGTTGCGCCTCTAAGGTTTCTGGTTGGAAGCACCTGGACACACAGCTTTATGGTTCCTACCATGTTTTAGATGACATTCGCCAAGGATCCACATGCCAAGCGTGGTCCCAGGGTGGTACTACAGGGAGATGATGGCACCTGTCAGAAGAAGGACCTATGTGAGGTCTTTAGGTTGTTGGGTGTGCTCCAAGGGAGCTATGAGAAAGTCTCTCTGTGTATCTTCCTAGTTTGTCACTATTATTTGTCACTACTATTGCCATCCACCACCAGTTGGTTGCTTGCTGCAGGCTTGAAATTGCAAACTATGAGCAAAATGAAGTTTTCTTTTCTTTGTAGACTTAATTGCTTCAAGATATTTTGTTATAGCAACTTAAAGCTGATGAATTCCCTTCGCTACAGACAAAACATGGACCTGTATTTTTAAAGTGATAAAATAGCTCATGTGTTTGTTTTCACACATTGGGGTTCTTTGCAGGACAATAGGCATTATTGTTTATTTATTGTATATTTTACTTTCAGATACCATCATCTTATAAATCCATACTAATTGTTTTTTTTTATTGGCTATTATCTAAGATCTTTTTGTTTTCCTCTTACGGTCCTTAATACCTAGTGTGACCTTTAATTGTAGTTTTTATGGATTGCATATTTCCCTCTTACGTTTGACTGGGAAAATATGTTTATATCTAAATGTTTCTACTGTGCCCTCACTGTCCTTACCCTCCTCACTCTGAACAACTTCCAATTAACTATTGATAAGTAGGAGAGAATTTAGCTAGCCATGCTGCCCAGCGGGATCCTCCTAAGTCCTTTCCTGGGTAATAAATGTGCCTGTTACCCTTGGTAGGACTCCTAGGAATGCCAAGGTTTATGTCAATGAGGTGGCCCACGGAGGTTCTGGGCAATTTCAGACTGGGCTCTGGCATGCAGTAAAGACTCCAAGTGGCCAAAGGGCTAAAGTCTGACTGGGGGATGTCAGTGTAACCTCCCGACCTCCGGGGAGAGAAGGGGAGAAGGAGAGCTAGGAACTGAGTTCACCCACATGACTGACCATTCTGTCAATCACATGAATAAAAATCCAGGGCAGCCAGAGTTCCAGGGCCTCTGCCCTGTGAGTCATGTGGGTACACAGGAGTGTGAATACACCAAGGGAATTCTCCCCATGTGTTTCTCCGTTTGGCTGACTCTAAGCTGTATTTTGACCACTCTAATCATAAGAGCAGTGTTTTCTCAGTGGCTAAGTCATGCTTAGAGTATAACCCAATCTGAAGAGCAGAAGGGACCCCTGAATTGCCTGCCTCTGGTTGGCCGTAAGTGATGGTGGCCTGGAATTGCCAGACTCATAGTTGGTGTCTGAAGCCAGGCGAGTCTTCTAGAGAACTGGATCCTGTGAGGGATAATATTGGTTTTCAGCTAGACAGGATTTAGAACCACCTAGGAGCCACGTCTCAGCATGCGTTTGAGGGATTATCTAGGTTAGGTTAGCCTCTGGGCATGCCTGTGATGGATCATCTAGATTAAATTAATCAAGGGGGCAGATGCACCTTGATGGTGACACACAGTTGTATGGACTGGGGAAGTAAGTCGGACTCAGTCTTTTCTCCTGACCGTGTGTGTATCATGGCCGCTTGCTACTTGCCCCTGCTACGATCTTCTTCACGCCAGGATGGAGTGTACCTTGAAGTGTAGGCCAAAGCAAACTCTTTCTTCCTAAAATTGCTTCTGTCGTGGTGTTTTATCATGGCAACAGGACAAGTAATTAATGTAGCAAGAACACTCCATACAGCTAGCCTCACAGATGCTTGCCAGAGCCAACTCCCTCTGTGCTGCTGGGAGCCACACCTCCTCCTCCTTGCCATGTGCCTCACGCTCAGCTGGGCAGAGCTGCCCTCTGTGCATCTCAAGTCGTCAGTATCTGACCTCTTCCTCCCCTCTGAATGGCTCTTCTTGTCAATCAAGCTTGGTTAGTGCCTGCTCCCTCTTTTGTGAATTCCTCTCTGCTTACTTCTCCCTAGGCTGCCCATTGCCTTCTCGGCGTGCCTTCAATGTTTGCGATCACTGCTTGTTTTCCCAGCCTCGTCATCCCTCAGTTTCCTCAGACCGTTGCTTTCAGGAATCCCTGTGGACATCCACAGTTGCTTCAGCCCCTCGTAGTTAATGGTGTCTTTGCGGGTAACACACATACAGCCTCCTGGGTATGTGACGTCATCTCTAGACGAGCGACAGTACATAATGCAGTGTAACCGGAGTAAACAGTTGCCTGGGCTGTACAGGATATGGCGACAAGAAAACAGAGTCCGAATGTGCTCAGAACAGAGCAATGTCCTCCCTAGTTTTGATCTGTGGTCACTTGACTCTACAGATGTAGGACCCAAGAAAACAGATAACCAACTGTATACTGTCTTCCCAGCCAGATAATAAGAGACATGGAGATTTTATCTGAGACTATTTTTTCTTTTTTTCTTTTTTCTTTTTGGTTTTTTTTTTTGAGACTATCTTTCTTATAAAGAGATATGAGCTCTTCTTAGCATACTAATGGCATATTACAAGGAAATATGTACCTAATAATTGAACAATGGCATAAAGTGGAACTTGTGTTTACATGGATCTAGACTGTGAATCAGAGTCCACAAAAGAAAACAGTAGATATGGAAGGAATGTGCTTGACTATAAACTGCTGTTACCTCGGGCTGAGCTGGTGATGGCTTGAAGGTATGGGAAGGCATTTAGATTTTAACTAACCTTTTCCTGAAGGAGGGAGAGTGAAGCCTGACTGTTAACCCTACAGAAGTTAGAGTCACGGAAGGGGCACTCCTCCCATTGTGTGGTGCCATGTTCTAGAGAGGACTAACTGGGCAAGGAATGTAGGAAGTGCATCCCAGGGACTGAGTTTCTTGACTGAATTTAAAAAAAAAATTGGGCAAAAGGAGGAAGGCAGCCAAGAGACAGCCCGGATCTCTGCTTCTTGACTGTGGACACAACACGGCCATCTAGCTGAGCACAACGCGGCCATCCAGCTCACGTCACCCCAACTTCCTTGGCAGGATGGACTGTCTGTTTCCCCTCATACTATGAGAATCAAAGCAAACTCTTCCTTCCTCAAGTTTCTAAGGTCACAGAAACAGGAAAAGTACATAATACAGAAGATTTACTTCACGTCTCCTGAAATCCAATCCGACCAGTCACCTCGGTTTCTAGGATGAACAGGAAGGAGTGTGAAAAGCAAGACCCAAGCATTGAGCCCAGGTCCTGTGTATGTGCACGTCTGAGGTTGTGCTCTTAAAATGCCAATTTACAAAAGTCTCAACGCTAAGTTAGTTGTTTGCTAAGTTCTACTTTATTGCAAAGAGAGATGCTTGGATTATTTTGACATATCATCTTTTCAGCAGATTCCCCCGCCCACTTTTCCTAAAGAACAATGCTGCTGTGATGAACTTGAAAATCCACCAAGGGAAGCTCATGGTTGAGCCTCTCTTCCCTATAGGACTTTAAATAAAACTAACTATTTACTTTGTATCTTATGACTATGAGTCACCCTAGCAGGCTTGGGTGAGCTCCAGAAGCCATTTCCAAGCAGATACTTGCAAACCACACAGAAGACAGCACACACCTGGAAGGCCTTTCGTCTCCCGTCAGGAATGGAGTAGAAATCTGGGGGTCATCTCACAGGCCCTGTGATGAGGTGGGACTCACATCAAATGCATCAGCTGGTGTCTAATAGTCCAGACTCGAGCTCTAAATGTTCTAGCCCATCAGTGCTGGTGCACATGAGTAAATGTCGTGTTCAAGTGCTCTTTGACATGCTGGGATCTCAGAAGGTTGTTAAGTAGGAATATTTCTGCAGAAGTTGAGAACTTCCTATGTCAAGGCATCAAATGATGGTAGGAAGAGATGGGAGCCCATCACCTCCTCTTCAAGGATCCTTCTGTAACCCACCTCATAAGTTGCATGGGACTGAACTTTGACCCATGAGTCTATAGCCTACAGTCTTCATTTATTTATTTTGAAAATAGTGGCTATAGTCCTCATCTATGCAGACTTTTTGTATTATTTGAAATAATTTTTGTGAGGGTTCAAGAACAATGCTGGCATGTAGAAAGTGAATGGTCATTTGTGAGTGAATTTCCACTTACAGTAAAACAATTTTCAAATGCGCCAGATGTCCCATGTGAGACAGGGCCCGGTGGACGTATCTTGCTTGAAGGAAAGAGGGATGGAAGACAGCCCTGGCAGACAGCATCACACAGAGCATGAAGAGTGAGTGTTCTGCTGCCAAGGTAACCACTGCCTGAGTTTACGGTTCTTTAACCAGTTATGCCAATACACTGCAGTGCTTTACGATGACATTTAGGTCAATAGCAGAAAAGTATGACAAGATCCTGTAAGCTTCAGACCATGGTGGAAAGTTCCTGACTTGGTGACATCACTGCTCAAGCATTGCTCTTTGGTCTGGCATCATGGGTATAAACAAACCCACTGCACTTGCAGTCATGTGACGGTAGGGCATCAAGGTTATGTTCAGTTGCATATCTAATAAAATGATAAATGATGGTGCTACCACGTACGCACTTACTATATTCCTTCTCAACAGGATATGAGGAATTAACTATATTCTCTATTGTTTTTGTTATAGAAATACTAATAATGAATCACTGTGCCATGCTCTTCAGGCAGCAGCTCCAGACATTTCATATTGAGGACATATCTTGGTGAATATCTGGATTATGGCAGGCTGGACAAGGTTATTCTAGAATGTTCTCCACAATGAAACCAACCAATAATATCTTTCTCAGAATGGATCCTGGACATTTAATTGGGACAGTTACATTGTCTTGATCTTGATGGTAAAGTCTTGGGGAGTAGGGATTCGAGGGGGGAAAAGAAAAGTAAATTTCTTTCTCTCTGTGCCAGAGAGGCCCATCCCACGGGGGGAAAGACTATTGGGCTTCTGCTGTTCAGGAGGAAATGCCTGAGCCCTGGTCTTGATTCCAGTGCTGTGTTGTTTATTTAGCTCCAAATGTATTAATTGTTCTCGGCAGTGCATTCCTTACCTTAAGTGCTTGTTAACATTCTAGGGAAATCTTATGGATTTGTTTAAAGATGATTTCAAAGTATTTCGAGTTCTTTAAAGTATGCTGCTATTGTGGATTGGAGGAAAATAAAGATTGTGTAACCCAAGGCAACTTGAAAGAGTTCAGCACATATTATGGGATAATACAAAGTAAAGATAAAAGGCCGACAAGTTTATAGTTGAGTGACTAGGCCATCAAACACTGATGTCCCGAGGTTACAGAAACAGGTCAGAGGGTCTTCAATTGGCAACAAAAGCTAACTTCATAAGTCACCATGTCCCAAGTCCCTACCCTGTCTCCCACTATCTACATGGAAGCCTGTCAGCCTTGTCTTCAGGTGTCCCTTGTGATAGACACATTGGCTTATGAGATTTTACACATATTCAGAATGAGCACACGCTAAAGGTTCCTCCCACTGCATAGAGCTTTCCTTTGGGGGTTGGTATAATACTGGTATAATTTGACTTGGAATGAATGATATTCATTTGTACAATGTCACCATTATTCTTAATTGCCAACTTATTCAGATTTGGAATCACCTGGGAGACTCACCTCTACCCGTGCCTCTGAGGGCATTTCCAGAGAGGTTTAACTGAGGAGAAAAGACATACCCAGAATATTCATGGCACTGTCCCACAGGTATTGAACAGAACACAGTGAAAAAGAGGAAGCCAGCTGAGGGCCAGCATTCTTCCTGCCTCTCTGCTTCCCAGAGGGTCAAGATGTAAGGAGTCCCAGCAATGCTCCTGCCACTGTGAGCTCGGCCATGCCTTCCCCACTGCGATAGGCTGTTCCTTAAATCATGTGCTAAGATAACAGCCTTGTTTCCTTTAGGTTCTCTAGTCATAGCGGCAAGAAAAGTAGCTCACATGCAAAGCCATGAAGCAACTCATTACATAGAGCACTTCTGTAGGCAAGACATCAGAGAGGGTGTTCGCAAGACAAACACTTAAAAGTACAGGCAAATCGCGTGCAATTCCACACCATCACATTTAGTTCCGTGCACAAAAATTATTAGAAGCATTGTCTGAAAGTCACCTTTGGGCGTGGGTGAGATGAATCTGAACCCAAATGGATTTTGTGTCTAGACTTGGGATGTTATAGGTTTGGACCATCTGCTGAGCAATGATTGCCCTTGCTCTGGTGATCCTTCCAGTAGCTTAGGAGGGTCCAAGCGAGTCTGTAGACCCCCTGAGGTCTTACAGGCTGTAAGCAGCAAATCGTGCTCAGTGGCAAATCAGGGTCTTAAGACTTCTGCTTGTCTGACTTAGAAATGGTGGCAGAAAGAGACTGCATATGAGTTGGGACTTGGGATGCTCACAACTGCATGTCACAGAACAGTCGGGGCACAGTCCTGTGTGACTTCAGCCCCAAGCTCCTTCCCTGGATTAAAGGGTATACTGTGTACTCACTGGGACACACATCAGCTTCCACTCTGAGATTTTGTTTTGTTTTTGTGTGTTTATTGTTTTTATTTTTCTTTTAAATTTTATTTTATTTCATTTTGGTGGAAATGTTGCAAAGGCAGAGGGTGGATACAAAGAGACAGGGAGATGGATGGGGTTGGGATGCATGATGTGAAACCCACCAAGAATCAATAAAAAAGTTTTTTTTAAAATAATATTCAGGGGTGAACAAATAAGCAAAAGTTGACAAAAGGAAATAGTCACTTCTGTGTAGGCATAGCATGGCTTTAGTGCATGGAGTGCCGTTAGGAGATACTCAGTGACTGCTGTGTAGAGGAGTGAGGAGGGCAAAGAAAGAAATAAAGGAGGGGTAGATGGGGAAGGAAGGAAAAGAGAAAAGATGGAGGGAGTGAGAGAAAGAGGGACTGAGAAGAGAGACAAGGAAGAAAGGGAGGGGACATGAAGGGAGTCAGGATGAAGTAGAAATGAAGGAGGGGAAGAAGAGAGGGGGCAAGGGAGAGCAAGAGAGAGAGAGAGAGAGAGGGAGAGAGAAGAGAGAGAAAGAAGAAGATGAAGAGGAGGAGGAGGAGAAGGAGGAAGAGGAGGAGAAGGAAGAGGAAGACGGGAGAGAGAGAGAGAGAGAGAGAGAGAGAGAGAGAGAGAGAGAGAGAGAGAATACTTGAGGCTGGAGCTTTGAGAGGTTCATGGAGTATATATAATGTTTGGAACTCTTGACACCCATGCTGAGTCCCGGGTTCAAATCATGAAGCCCCCAGAAAGTCCGTGGAGCAACATTCGTATGCAAAAAGGGGTCTCAGGAGAAGAATGGAGAATAGCAGGTAGAGAAAAGTTGAATTTCATAGAAACATCCCTCATTCTTGGGAAAGAATGGGGAAAACATGGCTGTGCTCCAGATAGGTGGGAATGGAGCTGCCCTAAGAGGTGGTTTAGCTGTGAACATCATTGCAAGCATCAGTGAGGGAGGTGGTCCAAATCTGTTCTCTGCAAAGCTCCCAGGCCACATTCCTGCAAGATGGTGCCTGATTCTAACTATGCCTGGGTGCCTCAAGGACCAGCAGTGGCGTGCAAAGGATCAGAGACCAGAGGGGACCTAGATCACATAGTGGAGTGGGGCTGAAGGAAGGGTGTGACTTGGTGACCTGGGTTCAACTCATAACAATGCCTTTTGGGGAAGTTTTTACCTATTTGTGTTCAGCTTCTCATCTTGCAAGGTAATGCATTGTGAGGGTCAGTCTGCTTGGTGCTTGGGCTGTGGTCAATTCTTTGTGCATGTGTTCACATATTTGTGGGTACAAATGTTTATATGGGGCTTTTAGAACAAGCTTAAATCTTTTCAGCTACTGTCCACTGTTTTATTGAGTCTGGGTCTCTTATTGGCCTGGAATTTGCCTGATAGGCTAGGCTGGTAGGCCAGCAAGTCCTAGGGATCTGCTTGTCTCTGCCTCCCAAGTGCTGGGTTTGCCAACTTGTTACACCATGCTCCCCCCTTCTCTCTCTCTCTCTCTCTCTCTCTCTCTCTCTCTTAAATGTGTGTTTTGGAATCAAACAAAGGTCCTTAAGCTTACAAGGTAAGCATTTTGCAAACAGAATTAGTTCCCAGCCAGAAGATTAACTCTTACACTAAGTATCTGCATTGCTGTGGCCCCTGGCCTAGCACTCTGACTTCCTTTGGGGTGTGCAAGGCACATTCATGGAGTGTTCGCTCCAACAGATAGAAGAGAGAAGTTTGCCCCAAAAGAGACTGTTTGGGGGATCACACTATAAGAACTACCCTGCTCTGTTCACAGCTTGGTAGACCTACAGGCTTTGTGTGTGTGTGTGTGTGTGTGTGTGTGTGTGTGTATGTATCATGTAGGGTTGTTTGCAACCAGGTTGCAAAGGCAAGTAAACATTCTCTGGTTGAGTATTGTTCTTTCTCATGTGAGTCCACGTCTTCAAATCGCTACAGATACCCTGTTCCTGAGATCCAGAAATTTTAGTAAAGTGTTGTTTCTTAAAGTAAAGATTTTCTGCGAAACTGGAAAAAAATAACTCTCAAAGATCTATCAAGCCTGTTTGAATTAGCATCTTGGTTTGACTGTGGATTCTCTACCTGCCCCCATTCTGCCTCCTCCTTACCACAGTGTCTATGTTGGGACTAAAACCTTCAGATGACCATTGTGGCTCACTGGCATCCCTTTGTGTGAGGCTTGGTGAGGTAGCAGGGTTTGCGCTTTTTTGGTTTTTAGTCCGTTGTAGATATGTTTCCCTTGGGACAGCTGGAAGGAGTGGGCAGCCAGGGCTGACTGCCAGCAGGGGAACTCCCTCCCTGCTCTGAGAAGTCCTAGATTTGGGCAGCACTGTTCAGCTCTTCTCTCCATCTTAAGAACTGTGATGTTTTCTTTCCTTTGCTCCACTTTTCCAAAGAGGAATGAGCTTGGGTCTGGAGAGATGGTTCCCTCCTTAAGAGCAGTTATTCTTACAGAGGACTCGGGTTTGGCTCCCAGCACCCACAACCATTTGGTTCAAAGAGGGTCCAATGTCCTCTTCTGACCTCCACAGACACCAGGCAAACACATGTTGCATAGATCTACATGCAATCAAAACACCCATACATGTAAAATAAAATAAAAAATTTAGAACAAAAGAGGAATAAGCTTTGCTAAGGCCTGAGTTGTGATCTCTGACTCCATCCCGCTACCAAAATTCCCTAACCCTCAGTGTTTAAATCTTAACCTCAGTACTTCTGAGTGTGGCCTTATTGGCAACATGGCCTTTAAGAACTGAATGAAGGTTAAATGTGGTTTCTTAGATGATTTTGATCCCAAATGACAGGTGTCCTTCTACTCACCAGAAGTCATATGTAGATGGGTACTCATGGGGGATGATGGGTACGGAAGGGGATGATGGGTACAGAAAGGGATGATGGGTACAGAAGAGGGG
>JABTXL010000002.1:51652095-51701930 GCA_025134845.1 Neodon shergylaensis | reverse complement strand
TCTCTCTCTCTCTCTCTCTCTCTCTCTCTCTCTCTCTCTCTCTCTCTCTCTCCTCTCTTTCTCTTTTGGTTTTTTGAGATAGAGTTTCTCTGTAGCTTTGGAGCCTGTCCCAGAACTAGCTCTTGTAGACCAGGCTGGCCTCAAACTGACAAAGATCTGCCTGCCTCTGCCTCCCAAGTGCTGTGATTAAAGGCGTGCGCCACCACCGCCTAGAGTATTCTTTCTCTTAAAGCAATTTAGGAATATATAAGGAGAGATCTACAAATGATTTGGGGGACAGCGTGAATTTGAGGCATTGACACATTTAGGGGATTATGCTGAATGCAATCTGTAGCCGGAGCTGGAAGAGGCAGTTGGGACTTGGGTCCTTTTTAGGATTTCGTACCTGCTTAACATTTGTTTCCTATTTTACTGACTACTCTGAGAGAAGCAAAATCAGGCTCCCGAACTTCATGACAAGGGTATTAAGTAAAGCAAAGGCTGAGATGAGCTATTCTTCTCAGAGGCTTCAAGTGCATAACACAGGAACTACAAATCAACTTGACACAACTAGAGTCCCCTGAGAGGCAGGAACCTCAATTAAGAAAATACCTCCATAAGATCTGGCAGTAAACAAGTCTGTACAGAATTTTCTTAATTAGTGATTAATGGGAGAGGGCCCAGCCCATTGTGAGTGGGGCCAGCCTTGGGCTGTGGTCCTGGGTTCTATAAGAAAGTAGGATGAGCAAGTCAAGATGAGGAAGCCAGTGAGCAGCATCCCTTCGTGGCTTCTCCATCAGCTCCTGCCTCCAGGTTCCTGCCTCCAGGTTCCTACCCTCTTTGAGTTTTTGTCCTGACTTCCCTCAGTGATGGACTGCATGTGTAAGCAGAAATAAACCCTTTCCTCCCCAAGTCACTTTAGATCATGGTGTTTCATCACAGGAATAGAGACCCTATGACACCTCAGCTTCCCCTTGAACTGTGGTTTCTGACTGGGAACAGGCAATGCCAGATACTGCTTTCTTTGATGTCATAACAACAGTTACAACTGTCAATCACTTCCTCAACTTAGATCTAAGTTGTATTAATTACTTAAGAATTTTTTAAAGACAAGAAAATCCCCAAAAATACTGGTAAAATTTTCCAAGGGTAGGAATTACCTGTGGGCCGTGATGGGTATCTCTGAGTAGAATCCCAGTGGGAACCTGACTGCTGGGCACGGCTTTGATAGGCCACTTTTCAGGATTCATTCTTTCATTGCCAATTGCCTGGCTTTATACATAACTATGACAACTTTGAATGTTCGTATGTAGACCTGAGTCTTTCAATTCCAATACTGAACAGAACTCATCCTAACAAACCCTCTGCAGGAGCTGAGGCCGAGCCAGCTTGAGAGTCTGAGCTGCAGAGGGAGAGGGTGGGATGTGGCGCTGTCATTGTTGGTCTGGGAGAAAGATGGAGAGGTGTCACTTTCAGATGCAAGTCAGGGTGCATGAGGGGAACAAAAGCGGAGCTGGACAAGGTGATGGCATGGGTCACAGCAGAACCATATGAATTAATGGACTGGAAAAGAAGAAAGGTGAGAGGTAGTCTATCAAAATCAGTGTCCAGTCCAGAAATGAAGCCTTGGGTTTTAGGAAATTGACTCCAGGTGAAAAGTAACTGTATTCTGATGTCTGTCCCTGTTAGAAAACTGCAGAAGGAGGGAAAAAAGGCATGGCCTTAAATGGGACATAGTTTCAGATGTGCGGCCAGCAGCATAGAACGTCCCTGTGGGTGGTCCGTACACTTCTATGTCACACACTACCGGAACAATCTGGCCAAGCCACCTAGCAGACCTACAGACAGCTTTAGTCCAGCGCTCGATGGGAAATCTTAGGGTTTTCTTTCATTATGTTACTGTAGCCCAACGTAGGAATCCACCAACTTGCCTAGGAAGATGCCTTGCTAGTCTTTGAAGCCTGGGGTTTATCTAGGTTGTGTATCTTGATGCTCAGTTTGGTTGATAATGACCAGAAGAGTACATGCAAGGGTATGTGTAGTGATATTTTATTTGTATTTTAATAAAAAAAACTTGCCTGAAGATCAGAACGCAAAGCTAAGACACTAGAGGCCAGGCAGTGGTGGCAACGCACCTTTAATCCCAGGACTCTGGAGACACACATGGATCTCTGTGAGTTGAAGGCTACCCTAGACTATACAAGATTGATCCAGAAACAGATCCAAGTGGTGGTGGCTCACACCTTTAATCACCGTGTTTGGGAGTTAAACACCTTTAATCCCAGCACTAGGGAGGTGGAGACAGGAGTGATATGGCTGGGCAAAGAGAGGAATATAAGGTGAGAGAAGATGGGACTCAGTGTGGGGTGGAGTCTGAGAATTTGTGAAGACAGGATCTTGCCCTATCGGTCTGAAGATTTGGTAGAGGTAAAAGGTGTCTCTTGTTGACTGCTTTGCTTTTCTGATCTTCAGCTTGAACCCCAATGTCTGTCTCTGGTTTCCTTTCTTTATTCGTGCTGACCTACGCACACTCATGAGGGGTCAGACGACCATTGATGATGTATAGCTCTGCCCTTGGGTATTTAGGGTGTGCTGCCTCCTGATGCCTGACAGAAAGCTACACTAGGTGGCCACCAAACAGCTTAGGAACATCTGCTAAACTCTCATGTCTATTTTGTAAAGACTTACTCTTGTTGTTTGGACAAACAGCAACAGCCAACACCCAATTCTGTTAAAATAACTTGTGTGTGTGAAGAGAGAAGCATTTTGACATTGCCTCAATATCCATCCATGGCTATTTTGATGGATTTTTATTTATGAAATATTGGCACAGTTTGAGCTGAAGACCTTTGGGTTGGTTGTTTTTAGAAGAGAGTGCTGTAGAGCAAAATGAATGAGTGACAGGGACAGCCTGGGACAGCCTGTTTAAATTAGATGCTCTCCGTTTGATCTGGCCATTTTATTTTTAAAAAGGAGAAAGTAGCACGGATTCATTTACTATCTTGAAAGGGCCACGCCAGAAATAATTTCATAATCCTAAGGGCTTGCCCTTGTCCGAGACTCTGCCTAAGCCTCCATGAAGCTCTTTAAATACTCAGGGCTTTGTTCTGACTCGGCCCTCCTTTTGTGTGCCTGTAGGTTTTTGCCTTTAGAGGCTTTCACATGTTCATGTTTTAAATTCTCCTGAAGGTAATCTCTCTAGGGAAGTCCTTCTGGGCTGATGGTCATGTGAACATCCATATTTTCATTGTTTGAATGAGAGAATTAGGTCTTTTTAAAAAACTTGTATAATAGGGCACCAGATGAAGGAATGTGTGCTCTTTACCTAAGATGTGAAATCATTTCAACTGACTATTAAAACCATCCACATTCCGCTGAGAGGACAGGGAGGCGCAGGGAATCGTTTTTGTATTAGGTCACAAGTCTGTCGGCTATTATAGTAACCTGCCCCTAGAAGTCTGATAGCCCCCAAATCAGCCCTACCTTGACTTAATATTTGGCATGAATTCTGAGTTTTGAGGCCATTTCTGTGATTAGACCCATTTAAGGTGCTCTGAGTGTAACATCTCACCAAAACAATTTCGCTGTGATCCTTCCCACATCTTCTGTCTTTGGGGATGTAATTAGATTTATTTATGAGTTGGAGTCACCTCTTAGCTTTGGTTAGGGTTACAACCAGGGTGGGCTCCAGTCAAAGCTGTAAAACTGGCATGGTGCCTCGCTGGGCTACCTTCCAGGGGTCCAGAGCCCGCTGTGATGCACCTGGGACCACCGTATTACCCATCCCTCTGGACTGACCCTGTCCCATGCTAAACTCTGCTACCCTTCCCCCGATAAACATCTCAGTTCATTCATTTGCTCGCTCATTTATTAGATACTCTGCAGTGGCTCCTAGGAAAAGAGGCAGAGTGCTACCTTCCACCCACTCGTCCTAAGACCTCCGGTGGGTTTGTGAAACTGCCAGTAGCCCGGAACCCCATATACATTGTTTTAATCCATATGTACATTCCTATGGCATGGTTTGCCATTTGACATGGAATGAGAGAAACAGAGGGGGCTGGGGAGATGGCGTAGTGAGCAAAGTACTTCTGTGCAGCATGAGGACCCGAGTTAGAAATCATGGGAAAACTGGCCGTGATGGCATGTGCCTTTAAGTTCAGTGCTGGAGGAGGGGACAGGAGGGCCCCAGGGGCTCATGGGTCAGTGAGTCTAGCTTTAAAGGTGTAGGCTTCAGGTTCAGTGAGAGATTGGTCTCAAGTGGATGAGGTGGAGACGTGAATAAGGAGAAACATCCAGATGTCAGGCTTTGGTCCCTACTCATGCCTGTGAGGTGAGCTTATTCACACATATATGTGTATACACAAGCATACATGCACACACACACCTTTATACCAGTCACTCATACTCAAAAAATAAAAAGAAATAAGCCATGATAACTAACAATGAAACCAGAAGAACCACATACTGCAACAAATGTTAAGTGATTTTGGCTTTTCATAATATTTTATTATTTCATACTGTGTTTTCAAAATATGGCTGAACATAGGGATGAATAGCAGGGCAACCACTGAACCCTTCTCAGCTGTCAAGGATGGAGGATGACTTCACTCTGGGTTAGAGACAACGACTATTCCATCACTACCCAACAGGGCCACCGAAGTGAGGGTGCTTCTCTGAGGAGAGGCAAGAGTCTAGGAAGGCGGAGTGGGAAAAGGAGGGAGACACTTGACAGAAAGTCCCCCCTGTGGAAGGTGGGGACAATCTTGGGACCCCAACAGGAAGCCTTGGAAGCTGAGGCAAAGAACGGGATGGGATGGGCGGAGGTCAAGTGCCACATTTCTGATCAGCTTTTGGGGGTGTCTCAGAAGTTGCATTTGATTTGATTTCTTTTGTTTTGTTTTGTAGTACCATTTTAAGCACTATTTAACTTTTGGACCACCAACAGTTACAAGGTGATTACGTTTTATTCAGAAAAGCAGGTTTTAGGATTAGCATCTAAAATTTCAACTTTGTGGTGTTAGGAATTTAGCTCAGGGGTTGAGAAGCTCAAGGCCCTGAATTTGATCTTCAGCTTAAAAAATGAAAAGTAAAATTCAACACCGCATATAAAGTATTTTTCCTTTGAATCTATGTTTATAGCTTTGCTCTCCAAGTCTTAGAACGTTTAAGATTCTTGTGTCAGCTTCTCAAGCATCACACCACATTTGGGATGTTATTTCTGATGTGGTAGCCATTCACTCTATGCTGTGGGGATTATTTTTGTCTTTTGCTAGCTCATTCCTTACAGTGCCCATCTTTTGCGTTTATCACTGCTAGATATCTCAGCAATTTCCCATGCGTTGACTTGATTTTACATTTCTGATCTGAGTTCACTTCGGTATGTTTTTGGTTTAAATTGTTACATTCAATTACGGGTATTTCTTAAGACACTTCCATGTTCCTTTGGAATTCGTGAGAGTGAAAATATGTTTGTTATTCTTCTCTTATTGGCTCCCGCTGTCCTTATCAAATGTTTACCTCTCCCCTACATAATCAAGGCTGTAGAAAAAGAAATGAAATCTCTGCCCTGTAAATTCAGACTCTAAACAATGGGGGCTTCTTTTGCAGTATCTTGTTTCTTTAGGTTTTCAGTGTTTTGCCTTAAAAAATTTATTATACAACAGCAATGCACAACACACCAGCTATTCCTCCTTGCAGTGACCCAGCTCTAGTTAGTACATCAACGTTTGGACAGGAATGATTCCCAAGCTTCATGTGTCATCTGGTGATGCTATTTTGAGAGACTAGGGAACCTTTGAGAATAGAACTCCTCAAATCATGAGTCCAGATAAACCCATCTTCCCTTAAGTTGCTTCAGGCAACTTGGTCACAGGAATGAGAAAAACAACTAACCTAGTGTGGCATTAATCTTTTGTTTTGTTTTCTTCTCTTGACTTTGAGGGTGTGGCATAGTATTCTGTTTCTAACTGTTAAGACTAATGTCGACAACACTTGGCTTCTGCATGTCTGAGTTTTGGAAGCTCAAACATTACCGCCTCATTTTTAATTGTTGTTTTATGTATGGACATTTCACCTTTCGCCTGCCTGCATGTCTGTGTACCATGTGCTTGCCTGGTGCCTGTGGAGGTCAGAAAAGGGAATTGGATCCCCTGAAACTGGAGTTACACCAGGTTGTGAGTGGGTTGTGATTCTCATGTGGGTGCTGGGAATCAAACCCTGGTCCTCTGGAAGAGCAGCCAGTGCTCTTAACCACTGAGCCATCTCTCTAGAGCTTCCTTCTAAAAATTTTATAACTTACACCCTTCTTATCTCTTACACCCCCTTTCTCTCTCTGCTAAATAAAAAGTGAAAGACAGTAAGTCTATATGACTTTTACCTTTAAAATGTCAGACCTTTAGCTGAAAGGCAGTCTGGGAAATGTAGTTTGTAGAGGAAAAAAGCACTTCAGTAAGAGCTAAGAAGGAAGGCTGTGTGGCAGTTAATTCCATCCACTGCCGTGACAGAAGGGCAAAGTGATGGGAATTTCCATATATTCCTCTGATGACTAGTTTTGACTGTTAACTTGACATAATCACCTGGGAGAGAGAATCTCCGTGATGGATTATCTAGACCAGCAATTCTCAACCTGTAGGTTGTAACTTATCAGATACCCTGCATATCAGATATATACATTACAATTCATAACAGAAGCAAAACTGCAGTTATGAAGTAGCAATGAAACAACTTATGGTTGGAGGTCACCACCGCGTCAGAAACTACATCAAAGGGTTGTAGCATTAGAAAGGTCGAGCACCTCTGGCCATCTGAACCATGTTGATCTATGGGTATGTTTATGTAAGACTGTCTTGATTCTGTCAACTGAGGTTGAAAACCACCGTGGGTAGCACCATTCCCTAGGCAGGGGATCCCGAACTGTGTGAAAGGAGAAACAGAGCTTACTTAGTGCTGGCGTGCAAACATAAATTAATTCCTCTCTGATTCTCAACTAGGAACGCAGTGTGACCAACTGTCCTAAGCTCCTGCTGCTGTGACATTCCCACAGTGATGGGCTGTCACCTGAACCTGTGAGCTCAAGTAAATCCTTCCCCAACTTAATTGCTTTCATCAGAGCATTTTGTTGCTACAATAGAAAGGAAACCGAGAGAGTAGAATATTTCCCACAAGGGGAAGAAGGTCTCCTGGGCTTTCTTCTGTGATCAGGGTCACAGACCAGTGACAGCTCTAAAGGACTCAATTAGGCCTATCTCTGGGTATGTCTGGGGAGGGGGAGATTTACCCTGAATGCGGATAGCACCTTGCATAGGCTGAAGGTCCAGATGGAATAAGAGAGGATGAAGGAGGAAGCCCTACAGGGGCAATCATTCCCTTCTCTGCTACCGTGATGAACTTGGCTCCACTGCAATGGCCAGACCTCTCTCAACCAAGAGCCCAAATAAATCTTCCCCAACTTAATTGGTTCCTATCTGGTATTCTGTCACAGGAAGATGCTACAACACAAGATCCTTCTACTTGTCTTACACATGGATACAGACTATCAGGGAAATGCTGGTAAGTACTGACCTCTTCAAAGAAGAAAGGGACAGTAAGGAAGAAGGGGCCAAGTAGCCCTGGAGATGTAATAGCCAAGGCTTATCCTGGTTCTTTGGTGGCAAAGAAGGAAATTTTACAAGGAAGATTAAAGGCATCAGATGGATCTGGAGGCACTCTGATGCACATACAGCTCACATGGCATCAAGTGAGCTGGGAAGTCTTTAATATTGGTGTGTGACACAAGATCATACACAGTGGAGAAAGCCGGGCCACAGGCACACGTGAAGGGACTCTCAGCTGCAGAAGAAAGACTCTTACATGTTGAGCTAAATGAACTTTGTAATGTCTTCCTCTCTTTCATGTGTGTGCAGGTGTGCACATGAGTGTGGACATCAGAAGTCCCTCTCAATCATTTCCCACCTTAGTTTTTAAAACAGGTCTCTCACTGACCCTGGTGCTCACCCACTTGACTCGAGTGGCTGATTAGTAGGTTCCATGAATACTCCTGTGTGTCCTCCCACCCCACCCCCTTGCTGGGGCTACAGGCCATGCTCCTGAGCTTAGCTTTTTTGATATAGGTCTTAGGGACTGAACTCAGGTCCTTATGCTATGTGAGTCGTCTCCCTAAGGCTCTTAGATCTCCTTCTGGCCTTCCTCAGGGAGGAGACATCAGTGGCTCGAGGAGCAATGGCTGTACAAGATGTTGGAAGATGCTCTCCTCTGCAGACTAGAGGACCCAAGAGGAAAGAAGTGTGAGGCCTTGCTTTCTCACAGGACTGCAAAAACTGCTTGCTTCCTCCCTGCTGTCCCCAGCACTAGCTAGAGATGAGCTAAGACTCATCATTCACCATGATATTTTGTGTGGAACTCTGGAAGGGAACCCCCGCTTTGGTTTCGAGTGAAGTCTTGTGGCCACAAGGATATGAGGAGATTTCGTGGTTATGTTTTATTTCATGAAAATTCCTCCAAGCCCCTGGAATACAAATTAATTCTGCATTTTAGGCCTGACAGCTACAGAGTTCTCCAGCTTTCCAGTGTATGTTAACTCCAAGGAGAAGGAATGCCGGCAGAGCCAGCAAAGCCCCCAAGCCCACAGGAATCTGCCTGCTACTGACCAGCGCTTCCGCTTAGTCACAGGGCTGGGAGGATGAGTCACCTATAATTTCATGTTTCTGAAAGTTTCACCGAGAAGTCATTTTTAAGCGTCACATCTTAATTCTGTATCATGCTTTTTATTGCATCCATATTTTAGACAAAAAGACCTTAGAAATGACCTCACCTATGGGGATTGAATCTTCACTCTCAACAATTTTAGTTTCTGTGGAAACTAGTGTTGGTTTTGTATTTTAAAAGTTGTTTCTTTAGTTTAAACCAAAATTTGACATGTAAACTTTAAAGATTTTTTTTTGTTTGTGTGATGAGGACAGAACCTGAGCCCACAGGGGTGCTGTGTAAATTATCCACTGCTCAACTATTCCCACAAACCCTAAAGCCGTTTGAAGGTCTGGTGGAGGCTGGGGCTGGCTAAGGGTTTGAACAATTGGTCACTAGACTCCTCTCTCCTCTCCACAAGTAATTATACTGCTTATTGAAGCCAAATGGCGCTAGGACGTTACTGAGGCTATTTTATTTCAAGCTTGGCTATGGGACAAATTGACAACCCAAGAAGGGTGCTTGAACCACTCTGAACTGTGACTTGAACATTTAGAGACTAGAGAAGTGACGTTTTAGACATCCTCTGGCCATCTGGGTATCCCCTCTTTTGTCCAAGAAAGCACAGTCATTGAGCCTGGAGCATGAGCTCTGATACCTTATTGGATTTGAAGCCGCATTTTGTCACCAGGTGACCAGAGATGATTTACTTAGTCTTATTGTATCCACAGCCTCTGGGTCATTATGATTTAAAACTACCCAAGAGGATAACTCAAGGGGGAGAGGACTTGCTTGGGGTCACACTTTCAGAAGCATCTGTAACCTCGTGGCAGAGCCAATTGTGAAATTCACGACACAGAGAAGTTTCACAGACAAGCCGTGCTGGGTAGCTTCTAGAATCAACTTGCTATAACCTAGAGGCACCTGAGTAAAGTCAACTGAGTAAAGTAGCCTGAATCTGACTGGCTCGTGGTCATGGCTTTGAGGAATTGTCTTGGTTGACGATGGAGGGCCTGGTTCATTGTGAGGCGCATCGTCACTAGGCAGGCAGTCCTGAGCTGTGTAAGCAAGTTAGCTGAGCCTGACACGGGGAAAGGAGCCTGAGGACAGGGTTCCTTCATGGTGTCTTCTCACGTGCCTGCCTTGACTTCCCTCCTTGGTCTGTGACCTGGAAGTGTAAGCTCAAATAAACCTCACTCTCTGAGTAAATAGTAAGTAGATATTAAGTAGAGGAGAAATCAAATTAGACCATCAACCCAGGTGACAGTTAGGAGGAATAACCCTACACCGTTCCTTCTTCCCTTTGACACTGGCTGGCAGGGTTAATGTGACTACATGGATTTGCACCGTATGAAGTTCCTAGAAGAGCAAGCGCAACAAATGAATGTTAAGTAATATAAATGTTACTAGTGACTTCCTGTCCAGCCCTGGCTGGGCACACTTCTCTTTCTTTAGCTGCTCAGTTTGAGTAAATGCTGAGCAATGTGGTAAATGAATTGGATTACTTACTATTTAACAAGGGCCATGGGCAGGCTCAGGAAAGTGTTGTTCCTGATAGTATCCCTATGGGCACAGAGCACTGCATTATCTATGTGGAGTGGAGACAAACCCGGAAGGTGGTGACCATAATACAATAAGGACCGAAAGCACTGTGTGAGATTGTGTCTTTATAGACGCTGTTGACATGGACTTTTATGGAAAGGGCTTGGGCTGTCAGGGCTGAGTATGTCCTTCTGATGTGTTTTCTTGGGAACAACACTTTCACAGGACTTAGCCAGCATGTTATTTGCTCTCCTTTCCTGGGCGTGACTTCATTTCAAAGAAGTTACATGCGTTTGTTTTCCTCATTGAGAAAACAGCAGATCCAGGAACTTGGCTGGGTTCCTGCCCCCTATCCCCGCCCCATGTGGACTCAGTGGGGGATGGTTATTGAAGAGAAAGACATCAAGGGGGAGTCACTGGTGCAGAGTAGGTCCTCCCGTAAATGGCTGTCAGAAACGATGAGGTCATTTCAGGAAAGGCAGGGGACACCATTGAGACCTCGTGTATTTCTGAGAAGTTTGAGGACTCCCTCATTTGACAAAGAAAAAAAAATCTTCAAAGTGTAATTGGAAATAAACACAATTGAGTGGCCGATTTTCTCAGCTGGCTTCTTGTGAGACAGCAATTTTGTTTTTATATCTTGGGCTCTGAGGCTTCCTCACATTCAACGTTAGACAGACTTCTCTTCTAAGCCGAGTGTGCAGAACACCATGAAGATCAGGAGGAGGACAAGGGTAAAAAGAAACATTTGGTCTCTGTGATGTGTTTCCTGAAGATCATTTTTGAGGTGTGTTCCTTTAGCCTCTTGGGGATGGTTTATAAAGTCACGGCCTCTGTTATTTTTACTCCTGACTGTGGAGGTGTCTAGTCACCATGGTTCAAGGGCTGGATTTTGTGGGAGGCGCCGGCTTCTTGTTCCGTAGCTACCAACCCAGGCCTCACCCTTCACTCTTAGCTCAGGACATGTTCCACAGGCCGTGAAACACAATGGCCAGACACTGTAAAACCACCAGAGTGCTGGGCAGGGTCTACCCTGAAGCTTCATCTTTGAGCTTAAAGGTGCCACTTGCTGGTCTCCAAATGTCCCCAACTGATAGATGGGTCTCTAGGAGAGTTTGTGTGTGACTCTGCACCACTTGGCTGGTGTATAGCTTCACAGTAATTCTATCTTCCCAGTTAAAATCCTTCTTTCTCCCAGTGGCTCTGTGAGGGTCTACTGTCATTCCTCGGTTGTCATTAGCAGGGAAATCCCTTTGTGGTCACTCAGCTGTTGGCTCAGGATTCAGAATGACCCAGAACAATGACGATTTCAACTCATCATCGTATAGAAACCACCACCCCCCCCCCCCCCCCCCCCCGTGCAGCCACATAAGTTTTGAATAGAATCTTTAGGGTACACCCTGTGACTATTGGGAGAATAAGCACATGGGCTTTTTTGGCAAGGAAGATTTCCTGGCTTCAGTTCTGGAGACACCAATAGGCCAGAACAGAGGGACTTATGTCTGCAGAGATGGAGAAGGAAGAAGGCTTATGGCCACCTTCAGCTCGTAGGATGCTTCAGACATGTGAACTGTAGGCTTCCCACACACCCTACCTTTGCAGTAAATGCTACCAGGACAAGTACTCTGAGGCATTGCTTGTTTATCAGGGCTTCTCTACATAATGCATCTTCTCTTTTCCTTTAAAAAGATTATGTTTACTGTTTTTAGTTGATGTGTGTGTGTGTGTGTGTGCGCGCGCATGTGCACATGTGTGTCACATGCATGTGGGTACCCATGAAGCCAAAGAGAGTGCCATATTCCCTTGAGCTATAAGTTATAAGTAGTTGTGAACCACCTGACATGGTTGCTGGGAAGCAAACTCAGGTCCCCTGGCAGAGCAGCAAAAGCCCTTAACTCCTGGACCATCTCTCTAGCCCCTGGGTGCAACATTTAAAACTCTATGGGTGAGTCAAAGCAGGGAATCCGCAGCATCTGATTTATATAATTTTAAAACATTAAAGCATTGTCTACTATTTTAATTATATGAATTTATGGACACAGTGTAATGATCTGATACTCAAATACATAAATAAAAAGTGTGTAATGAAAAATTCAAGGTACTTATCATCTCTGTTTCCTTAAGCTTATATTGTTATTAATTAGTAACCACCACACGTTTTCAGGTATTCAGAGTATACTGGTCAAGCCCTTCCCGCCTCCTAGTTCTCCTTGTGTTTGGTGTCTCTGAGCCCCTATCTTCTAGTTACTTCTGGGTCAGAAGAGAGGTCATTGTGACTTACTGTCATCTTAGGAGAACTTCTCTCTTTGGACTGTGTTGACTTAAAACAATATTAACCTTAAGTAGCCCACAGACATCCTTCCATTCCCAGTGTCTCAGACACTAGCAGCCACGGCCAAGGTTCTCAGAAATCCTGCCGTCCTTGCTCAGGGATATTCATCATTTTCATTGTTGTTGGAAAATACAAGGTCCCTTTGAGGCAATCCTGAGACATCTGGACAATATCACATGTGTGTTAAGCTCTTTGAAGGGGGCAGGAGAAAGTCTCCCCAAACTAAGATGAACCACCTTTACCTGTCCACCCTTTCTCCATTCCCCTTACGGGTTGGAACCAACCTTAAGTAGTTGAATATGGAAAATGTGTAGGAAGAAAGGGCTTGTGTGGACCACAATTTATTTTTTTAAGCACCATTCTGTACCCTTGATGATTTGTGTGTGCACCTTGAGTACAGCTGTACAGATGTGCAGCCCCTGTAGGGTGTTTCTTGTCCGTCTGATGTCTTCCATGGAGAGGCCCCACAGCTCCTCAGGGAGTGGCTCTCCACCCTCTTCCAGGGGACCAAAATCACTTCTTGTATCCTGTGATGAACAGGCAAGGAATCAGACAAGCAAACTGATATGGCTGGTAGCAATAGAACCCCAAGGCAGCTTCATCCAAGCATGTGTTCTGCTATTTCATGACATCACTTTAGACCGGAGAGTAGCCTTATGGGCTGTGGTCAGTGGAAAGGACAGAGTGCCATTGCTCAGACCAATGTGCTCGTTTGAACCGTCTTCAGCCAGCACACAGCGGGAGCATTGGGAAAGCATTGTAAATGAGCAGGCTGGGGTTCTGTGCAGGTAGCACAGGGGTGGACGGCTGCTGGAGTTGCCGGCACTGCCCGTCTTCCCCACACACTGAAGCCCCCAGGAGCTCAGGTCCTTGTGCATCTTGATAAGGGCTCTCCATCCATCACTGTCAGACCCAGCGTTCACATGGCGTGTGCTGTTTCCAACATAAACCGACTGTTGAAGGGCTTTGAGGGGTTGCAAAGAGCCATAAAATAGGAGGACACTCCATTTACTTAAAGATTATACATGTCAGCACCTTGCTGGATACACAAAGGGGAGGAAAAATAAACTGACAACGATTAATATCATTAATGATTTGTTTTGCTTATTTTCTGAAGCAGTCACTTGATCTTCCCCGTTTGAAGCAGAGAAACTACGCAGGAAGGACCGACACACTTGCTTCTGTGTTTTCTTCTCTCTCCGTGCCGGTGGGGGGAATGTTTTATTTTGTGTGGAATTAACGTGCAATTATTAGCTTGAATTCAACAAGATAATGTAGATGAGGCCAGATATGTGATGCTGCAGAAGAAAACATGCCTAAAGCAGAGACAGCTGCCCCAAGCTGATGACGGAATGACCTGAGAAGTGCCGACATTGTTCCTATCTATCATCCGCAAGTTCGATCCTTAGACAAGTCTCTAATACACGTTTAATATTAGCAAAGTTTATTTTCATCTTGTAAAAACTAAAAGTAATAACAGATTTGCAGACTGGTGGGGACTTTGACAATCAGCTGGGGTATTTGGCTTGATTTTGTTGGATACTTGAAGAACCAATCATCAGGAGGCATTCCTGCAGCAGTAGTTTTGGTACGGGTGGCTCTCCTGAAGGTGTCTATGGGATGGCTCGTCTGGATACCTTCTTCTTCCTTCCTATGGTAGTAATGTGATTTCAGGCACATCATCTTGTGAGTAGGGCGTCTCTGGTTTGGTGAGCTGGGCTGTTAAACAGCATTTGCTGTTTGCCTAAGAACATGAGCTTGTCCCACAGTAGCAGGGCCATATATTGCCAACTAAGTGGTGTGACCAGATGACGTGTGTGACTTTGAACAGCAGATGTGAGCTATGGAGGAATTAGTGGGGTGTCAAGAGAGGCAGCATGCATCATTCCACAGTGGAGATTCACTTATGAATTAGGCTGGTGATGCTGAACCAATAGAGGAACTCAAGATTCCAAATATTTGCGTGACATTTTCTTTCAGGGACAATGCCTGAGGATGCTCGGCCTTCATGGAGAACTTCTCTTGGCTAATTGCTGACAGGGGTATAGCAAGCAATGAGTGAAGTGGGAATGGAGATCAGGGCAAACCAGGCCATCCTGTCAGATGAGGCCACAACCCCTCCATCACTGCCCTGCAAGGCTTCCTCCTAACCCAAAGGAAGTGGTAAGAACTCCCCCATGCGTAATTAGCATTGGCTCCTTCAGGCTGCTGGGCAAAAGGAGGCTGTTGAAAACGGACATGTTAATTTAAGATGCACTTTATGATCTAGGGCAGGAATCAGCAAACTGTAGAACACGGCTAAACACAGCCCGCCGTCACATGCGCATGGTAGCTTCACTGCAGCCATGTTGATTTGTTCATGCACCGTGTGTCATGATTTTCCCGTACAGGAGAGTGCTTCCGTGGAGATGAGAAATGTTATCTGCCACGTGACTTTTCTCTGGAGAAGTCTGCCTACCTCTGCTCCAGCACTGCTCAGCTTCACAGAAATGGTGGTGTGAGCCATTTGGTCATCTAATCTTTTCTAGTGGCCACAGGCTGAAAAGAGAAAAGTGTCAATCAATAGCAAGGACTGAAAGTTAACAATGTATTTTAAAAATTTGATCTATGTTCTTTCAGCTAGCAATCCATATTTTTTAAAAAGTGGGATATTTCCTTTCTTTTCGTCAAATGAGTCTCCAAATCCAGTGTCTGTCACTCTCTAAGATCTTGTGTTCTGCATGAGCCTCATGTGAAGTGTTCTGTGTCCACATGGCCCTCACAGCTTCCCTATTGGCTGGAGTAGCTCAAGACATCATTAGTATTGACATCTGGTCTTTGGTTTCCTGTCTACACACAGACCCATCACCTCACCCTTCTCAGTATCATGGCTTCAATTATGAGAAGGAAGGATGGTCTTAGAAGGAAATTAGATGTTTCTAGCTTTCCTGGGCTCTTGAATAGGGAGAGAGTATCTTCTGATCAGGACAAGTCAAGGTAAACTTACCAGGACCCTTAATGGCCCAGGACTAGAGGGCTGGTCTTTATGGACAGGGCCAGGATATATGGTTTCCATTATAGTGACACAGGTTCCAGGCTGGGGACGATGGATACCTGTTCTATTTTTGTTTCTGTTGCAGTGGTAAACACCTGAGGGGGAAGGGGCAAGGCAGGGGAGGAAGTGTTTATTTGGCTTACAATTCTAGGTCAGAGTTCACTGTTGTGAGGAAGTCCAAGAGGAATGTAAACATGCTCATAACATTGCATCCAGGAACATAGAGAGAAGGAAGGCATATGTACTCAGACTGCCTGCAGCACCTACACAGTCCAGAGTCCGCTGCCTAGGGAATGGTGCCACCCACAGTGAACTGGCTCTTCCCACATCAATGAGCATAATAACGACAACACCCAACAGATGCAGCCACTGGCCAACCTGATCTAGACAGTCTCTAATTGAGCTGCTCTTCTTAGGTCGTTCTAGATTGTCTCAGGTTGCCAATGAAAATGGACCACCATGCCTTCCAATTGAATTGAGACTTCCGGCTTAGCTTTTGAGGTCTGGGAAGCATCATCAGAAAAAAACTGTGTTTCACCCGTGTCTTCTCTCACTTCTGAGTAAAGGGAGGCCACGCTTTTCACCGAACTGATGAGACCTTTTCTTTCAGGTGTATAGAAAGAAGAGACATTTTATATTGATATTTTTTTTCAAAATTGCAAAGTTTCATCTTCATTTGATCTGGCTAAAAATAAAGCGATAGTTTGTATGAAATTCAAGGCTGCTATAAAATAATAAGAACAAAAACTAGAAACAAGCTTATATTTTAAAATTATTTTATGTGTATGATTGTTGTGTCTGCATGCGTGTTTATGCACTATGTGCACGCCTAGCATCCATAGAGGCCAGCAGAGGGTGTTAAATCCACTGAGACTAGAATTACAGACAGTTGTGAGCTGCCATGTAGGTGGTGGGGATTGAACCTGGGTCCTCTGGAAGAGCAGCTATTGCTCTTAACCACTGAGTCTCCTCTCTAGCCCCAAACTTGTTTTTATATCAGGGAGATTATAGGTAGTATAGATTATAGGTAGTGTTAGATTCATTTCTAAGTGAGAGATATTTCCCAGTGTCTGACTGAATGCCAGTAAGCCCTGGAGGAGGTAACTTGTTTGTGTTTAGTATTCTGTGGCCCCTGAGTTGCAAAGTTCCAAAGCACCTGTAGGCATCAGCAGGCTTGCAGTGTAAGGTTGTTGCAATTTGATACTCATAACTACTATACAAGAACTGAGAGCTGAGGTGAAATTCAAATGAAATGTGTATGTGAGAAGCTCTTGTCTCCTTTTGGACTTTCTGTGTGTTTCATTCAGTTTTGTTCTGGAGAGCTCATCGATTGTACTGATTATAATGGACCAAATTGGATCCAAATTGCATGCTGAGAAGCTGAGGTGAAGGTAAGGAGAGAGAAGGCAGAGCAAGAAACTTGAATCTTTGCCTCCTGATTGATTTTGTCCGTAAGAGAAAAAAGTCCTGCGGGTGGTAGCTGTTCTCTGGGCTCACTGTGAGTTTCAGAGAGATCACATGAGAATTAATTGTTGAGTCTTTGTTCCTGTAACTAGACACAATACCGGTCTAGATTCTGTCTACCTGCCTCTCAGGATGTGTGAGCTTCCGCAGTTCTAATGGACAGCTCATCGTGAGCTAAAACCTCAGAGGGATAAATGTACAATGGCTAACTTTGGAGGATGAGTGTCCACTTAGTACACAGATGCTTGATGGATTTGTCCTCGTCCACTTGTGTGGCTCAAGGGCTCCCACACTGGTAACTTCCCTCCTTGCTGTGACTGAATGAATACCTCACAAGAAGCAGCTCAGGGAGGGAGGGCTGAATTTAGACTCACTCTTTAAACAGGATACAGCCCATAATGCCTAGAAAAGCTAAGTATGACCTTAGGAGCATGCAGTGTGTGTGTGCGTGTGTGTGTGTGTGTGTGTGTGCAGAGAGCGGACAGGAAGTGGGTGGAGTTAGCTAGCCTCAAGGCCTGCCCCCAGTGACTCACTTCCTCCAGTAAGGCCCACCTCCTAAAGGTCACCAGTGTTCGAAAGCAGCATCACTAAGAAGAGATCAAATTCTGGGCGATGGTGGCGCACGCCTTTAATCCCAGCACTCAGGAGGCAGAGGCAGGTGGATCTCTGTGAGTTCGAGACCAGCCTGGTCTACAGAGCTCGTTCCAGGACAGGCTCCAAAGCCACAGAGAAACCCTGTCTCGAAAAAACAAAACAAAAAAAAAGAAGAGATCAAATGTCCAGATACAGGGGCCAGCAGGGGGTGGTTCACGTTCAAACCACAATCATTTCAGAAGGAAAATCTCCAAAAATGACCCGTGGGAGTGGAACTGATGCCCTTCTCCAGTGGGTCCAAAAGTAGCAATGTGAATTTCTCTGACTGTAAAGAGGAAAAGGTGAACCGAGACGTCTCCACTTGGAAAAACCCAGAAAGAATAACTTAAGAAGATGGTTCTGGTTTTATTTATAATTTCTTCAACTCTGAGGTGTTTGAAGCTCTGTCCCAGAAAAAAAAGAGGCTTCAGTATTTCAAAATAACAGGACACATTGCCACCAGTTCTGGGCACTGTAACCTGGGCTGGTGTGAAGAATCAATGTGCTTTGTTGTCGAGGCTCAACGCTTTATATAATTTTGCTAGTCCTTTTCGTCGGCTCCGGAAGACGGAGGGTAATTGTGTTCTGCATGAAGTCTGATTACCTATTGAGCAAAGAGGAGAAGGACAATTGAGAGTGATTACTTTGGAAACGCACAGAAAACCTGTGTCGGCGCCAGATTTTTTTGTCGGCAAGTGGAAAAACAGGGTTTATCAAGTCTGTGAAGCTTTTAGCCTGACATTTTCTGTTTAATTGGGGAGTCTGAGTTTTCAACATCTGCTCTGTTGAGTCTCAGAGGTCTCTTCATGTTGGGAGGCTCTGAACCAGTAAACATACTTTAACAAGCCCTGTTGTTCAGGGGTGACTGTAAAGGGTGCACACAGAATTCACTTGGAAATAGTTTTGAAAATAGATGTTTGAGGTGGTTGATTCATTTTAAATCTGGAAGCTTTAAATTTAGGGAAACTACCCCAACCGGATGGTCTGTGGGGACAGCCACTGTGGGAGACTTGAAGTTACACCATGCGATTCTTAACTGTTGGAGAGTGTGAAAACAGGATGATCATCCTTAATCCTATAACCTGAAATACGACATGGCTCAAAATCCAAAATGTTCGGAGCACTGATATGGTTCCACAGTGGAAAAGTCCACATTTGACCTCACCTCTTGCTTGTGCCAGCACCCCCTCCATTTCTCATCCACTAAGAATATCTCCAAGGATGTGGGCATAGTTCACCCTTCAAGTTTCTCTGGCTTATGCAAGTTTCTCCATGGGCAGCTACCTTTCAGAGTCTGATTTCTTGACCCTCTGACTCTGGTTGAACTCAATCAACTTTATGCTATTTTAATGTTTTTGATGCTGCAAAACGAGCTCAGTGATAGTTCTGGGTCTATTTTTGTTGCATATTGCTTTGTGTGAGCATTTTTACCTCACTGGTCTTTTGCTTGCATGTTAGGATTTCTGATTTTGTGCTTTTATGGGTTTTGTTTGTGTGCATGCATTTCGTGTATCTTTTCTTTGTTGTTGTTCTTTTTAGTAATTGCTTTCTAAAAAAAGAGACAAAAAAGTATAGAGTTGGGAGGGTGGGGAGGTAGGGAGGTTCTGGGAGATGAGGGGGGAAATTGTGGTCAGAACATATTATATGAAAAACTTGATTTTCAATAAAAATTTTAAAAGATTTTGGTACTAGGCCTTTGTGTTTTTTTTTTGCTATGTTTGCCTTCTTATTCTGTATTTTCTTGGGATAGGTGCTTAACTGAGAAAACATGCAAATTCTTTTCTCTGTTTATTAGCTGTGCAATTCTGAATTTTTTACTTAATTGCTTTGACCCCCAACCTCATTCTCTGCAAACTGAGCAATCCTATCTCTCAGTGGGGAGTTGAGGAACAAAAGGATTGATTTATGTTGTTCAGCCCAGGGACTTAAAATGATTACATAGATGACCAGTGAAAACACTCCTTTGAAAAACTGGTCGGATTGCCATGTGATACTACTGTAATGTTTAGTCCCCCGCAAAGTCCAGTTAACAAAGGACACGTTGGGGTTACTAATGAGTAAGGGACCACACTCTCTGCTAACACATCACTTTCTTTCCTCTCTGGTCTTGTGTTATCATGGATATAAGTTGGTAGATGAGTGCCTTAGTCTTAATCATAAACAATTCTAAATTGTGATTGGCCAATATAAAATGCAAAAATGCCAGGGGGTCCCCCTGTGACTATACAAAACTATTAAAGTGTTGATATCTAAGGTAAGGCCCTTCCCCTCAATCCCCTACTGTGGGTGGATGGTCCTGGGAGCGGACACATCACAGCAGTACATGAGACTTTCCACTGAGGACCAGCCTCCAGCTGCTGTGGTGTGCATGCTATCAGGCCTGGCCTTTGCATCTACTTATGCTGGTTGACAGAGGTAGGGTGGAGGGTTAGGAACATGAAGTGCCCTCGTACAGCTTTTGTCGTACCTGAAGATGCTTATTTAGTTGGTTATTCTGTTTGCTGATTTCAGAGTGAACATAGAGGTCATACATAGGTATAAGAACAGATCCAGTACCAACCTGCTTACTTGACAGATTTTCTTGGAACCATCTCTTGGCCACAGTGAATGTTTCCCTGAGTATTTTAGGCAAAACAAAATGTGCACATTTAAGTATGTGGTGGGGGTAGGGGGAGCTTTGTGCAAAGATTTTATCTTTTCAAGACAGGGTTTCTCTGTGTAGCTCTAGAGCCTGTTCTGGAACTAGCTCTCATAGACCAGGCTGACCTTGAGCTCATGGAGATCTGCAGGCCTCTGCCTCCTGAGTGCTGGGATTAAAAGCACATGCCACCACCACTACTCGGCCTGCAAAGATTTTAGCTTTAAAGTCATCAGAAAACACACGTGGGAAAGCCTTTGCGGGTTAAACATCCTTTGAGACGCTGCAAGTAGACAATACTGTTAGTTTTAAGACCTTTTTAAAGGCAGGGGAATCCTTGCTGTTGAGTGGTCCAGGCACTTGGAGAGACAAACCCATTTATAAAGACGATGAAGTGAGTGACCGGAGAGGAGACTAGCGGTATCTGCTGTCAGTAGGGTCATCAGGGCAGGCTCTGTGAGGTAGCAGCATTGAGAAAGGTATGGCCTATGAGAACAGAGCATCACACACAGAGGTCCCAGGAAGGGAATGTGTGTGTGTGTCTGAATTATAGAAATCCTAGAAGCAGGGACCGGGAGCAGTGAGTCCAGGGAGGTAGATGGGGTTGCCTCAGGCGGGACAGAATGAAAAGACACAGCAACCATCTTACAGAGGCTGCCACTTAAAGGGGGTGGCCCGCACAATTATTTGGGGGTAAAGAAAGCCTAAGGCAGATGAATAAATGTCTTCTGTATCTTTCTAGAATATTCCTGCTGGTCAGCATTTCCTAAGAGATTGGGATGTTGGAAGGCAAGGAAGGAATCGGTAGCACTGACCTGGACCCATAGGAAATGGTCTCCTGAGGAATAGTTAATGGTTATTTATTGGCTGGCAAGCTCCCAAATGCATCAGAGACAGTACCCGCTATCTGTGATCATGCTGTTTAGGAAAGCCTCTCTGTTTTGGTTAAATGGTGACAATTTCCTAAACCACAGTGATCAGCATTCCCAGCACTAAAGTGAGTGTTTTCCTAGACTCTTGCCACTCCCTGCGACACCTGGTAAGGGCTGGCCCTAGAGGTGTTTATCCGCAGTTGGCATTCTTTAACTCACCACTTCCCACATTCGGGTCACTCCTAACAATGTCAATCTCTGACCCAAACAGGACGCTTTGGCCCCTTTCTCCCATTTCTTCCCCAGTGTGCACCCTGATAACTATGCCTGGTCTGATGATGAGCGCCCTAGTTTCCTGGTACAGGGGAACTCACTTCCCAGCATCTCTCCCATCAAACCTGTGCTGTGAAGACCCTGCTCGTTTCCATGTCTGTCTTTCGTTAGCTGACCTTACAGTAGCCCTGCACTGTGCACTGTCCTCACGAACAGGTCTTTGCCATGGACTCATCTTTATGAACACAAGGGAAACACTACTAGGAGGGTCACCTTAGGCAAGTCACTTCATTGTGACAGGAGCCTCCAAAAGGAGTGACAGTTTACCCCACTTTTCAAAGCTAAACCTTCTTTCAGCAGCCCTAAACTCTCACACTGCAGTTCTCAATCCCACTGTCTGTCCCAGAAAGACCCACAGTAACCAAGGGTCAAAATGCCAGTAAGATTTGAACTTGTTCTCCTGAGAGACCAAAGCCTCAGTGAGGGGGCACCTGCTCTCATGGGAGTCAGCGAACAGGGTTCCTTTATGTCACCAGCTTGTGCTGGAGGTGATAAATCAGAATTGGAGTACCAAGATGGGTGAACAAGCTTAGGGCTTCCATTCTGGGGTTTGGGACACCCCGAAAAGTCACAGCTTGGGAAGAAGCATTTGCAAAGTCCATGTGACCAAAGGTTGTTATCTGATGCATAGAAAACACCATCAGGAAGTAAACAAAACCAAACAGAAATGGGCAAAGTCTGAAGTGATATCCCACCAAAGGGGCACCCTGATGACACACAGCATAGAGAGAGTTACGTATCATATCTCATGACTCTACACCATACACCCTAGGGTTCTGTGATGGTCAGTAGTGATTGTCAGCTTGGCCGGGTCTGCAGTCACCTAGGAGACACCCTGCTGGGGGGACAGAGAGGATTAACTGAGGGTGGGACATCCACCTTCAAAGTGGGTGGCCCAGATTCTAAAGAGGTTCAACCCCAAAAGAAGAATGTACTTAATCCTGAGTCAGAGCTTCTGATGCTGCTACTGCCATTCTCAACTTACACGGGTTCCAGCTTCCCAGCCTCATAGCATGGACTCCACACCAGTGGCTCTCTGGGACTTGTGTGTGGGACTGGGACTGCTGGGACCTGCATCTTTGAGGACTCAGCAGCACCAGGTTCTCAGCTTTTCTAGTATGCAGCCATCATCGGATCATACGTCCCATCCAGTAATCCAGCCTTATGGCTCCCCTTATATAGGCTATACATATCCCATTGGCTCTGTCCCCCCAGAGAGCCCTGACTGCTTGCGAGATACCACTGCATGTTTATCATAATGGAATGTCCCTATCATGGAGAACCTGACGGCTGAGAGAGTGTGGAACATGGATGATGTTGGAAAGTCCTTCTGTATATGTGTTGCTTTATTGGTTAATAAAATAATAATGAATAGAGAATCTGTCTTAGCCTGTGATAGGGTAGAGTAGAGCTAGGTGGGGAAAACTAAACTGAATGCTGGGAGAAAGAAGGTAGAGCCGGGAGACACCATGTAGCCGCCGGAGGGGGAAGATGTGAGCTGTCAGCTGGAACCTTGCCAGTAGGCCATGAGCCTCATGGTAAAATATAAAATAACAGAAATGACTTAACTTAATATGTAAGAGCTTGCTAGAAATATGCTATAGTGATTGGCCAAGCAGTGATTTAATTAACAGTTTCTGTGTGGTTATTTCGGGAGTCCAGGCAACTGGGAAATGAAGAAGCCTCCTACAACAAACGGAGAAACTCAAGTTCAAGGCTGGGGAGGCTGATGAAGGTGATAGGTTGAAAGAGTGAAGTTCCAGTGAATGAGCCTCCAACCCCTCTCAAAGGCCCCTAGAGAGCTGTCTTTCCCTTCCTGCCTTATGAGGTAGGGATGAGGTGGGGTGATACAGTGAGTAGAAATCTGTGTTTTCCCTTTGAATTTCCCTGCAGGTCAGAAAGTCTTCAAAAAGCTTAATTAATAATAAAACCAAGCCACAGATACTTACCAGATTGTGAGGTAAGCTATTGAGTGGAGGGCCAATACCAGGGGCCATGAATCATATGCAAACAGCATTTGCCCTGGACCTGACAGGTGGAACTACCCTCATAGTCTGACAAGTCCTTGATGCCATGATGATGGTAGAGCCCCAGGGAGTGAGCAAGGCCTGATGGGTGATGAGACACAGGCTGGGTGAGGTAGAGGAAATAGCTGGATGGAAGTCCAGAGTGCTAGGTGAGTTCCTCAGGCGTTCCTGCCTAGTGGAGGCATGGTGCAAGAGGGAGGGGCCTGGCTAAAGTGGGAAGAGCTCTCTCCAAGGAGGCAGCCCCTCTGGTGGTGTGGAGGAGTGAGCAAGAGTAAAGCTAGTGTCAGCAGGCCCTTAGGGTGCCCCATGGCACACCCACGGTTTGGGTGTTGCTACATTTGTGTCCTTCCTGTGCATGGGTTCATGCAGTGTAATGCACTACTGGGTTTATAGTGCTGTGTGCACAGTGCTAAGTTCTTAGTGCTCAGTGCTGGGTTTACAGTGCGGTGTGCACAGTGTTGGATTCTAATGTGGGCACACAGTGCTAAAGGCTCGGTGCTGTGTGCACAGGGTTGTGTGCACGGTGCTGAATGGCTAATGTGGGACGCAGTGCTAAAGGCTCGGTGTTGTGTGCACAGTGTAAACTCAGGCAACATTTGCTCAGTGGTCAGAGGAGGGAGTAGGGCTAAGATTTTCTATGCACATGGGCCTCGGCTTACAATGGGATTGCTTTTCGCTTTGTGTAGTGTTGGCACCAGAAATCCGGCACTTTGTTATAAATTAGGCCTTACGGCAGACAACTTGCCCGTCTCCAGGCTAACGGAGGTGTGCTGCGTGCAGCACGAAGGGTAGGCCCGGCTAAGCCAGAGTGTTTGCAAGGTTAGGTGGGCTCCTTGCAGGCCCCCTGGGTTTTTGCTCAGGGCTTTGAGCTCACTCACCTGCTTCTTCCCCTACAGCTGCAAGCCACAGCTCAGGCACCTTCCCAGAGCTCTGAGCTGAGGACTGAATCGAGTGAGGGATGCTGGGATCTGACTCCGAAAGATCAGGACAACATTGCTCTCTTCGGTCTCAGAGAATGCAGCATTCATCCCAACCTCTTGGGGAAAAAAACTGGAAAAAAGACAGAAAGAAAAGGCTACAGAATGTATTTCATTTTTTATAGCAAAAGGCTCCTGGGTTACATAACAGCATGACTTTCAGCAAAGTGCATAATAACCCTCTTCGTTAGTTTTTAGCAACTTATTAGAGTATTGGGGAGGCAGAATTTTCTGTGAATAGGGGAAAGAAACGCACAGAAGTGAGCCACGGAAGCATTCTTGATGACAGCGTAATCACAGCCCTGCCCTGGCACCCCAGAGCAGAGGGCCAGGCGGCACTCCCGACTTCAAAGCCACTTTCTGTTCACAGCCATCCACTGTAATTCCTCACCAAAGGGGCCTTTGAAAGTCACATTTAACATACTGTCTCCCTCTAATCCTTCGTGTTTGGGCCTTCCTATAATTTGTGCTACAGACATTATCCGTTAAAAGCAAATTTTAAAATATAAGATCAAAGTTGACTCTGGTGACGGAGAAAGACAATTTGAATCAGGTCACATTTTGGTTCACACGCATTTTTTCCCTGTTTGCGTTCTCCTTGCAGGGACCCGTCTCCCTCAGATGTTTTAACTCATGCTTAACGCTATCATTATTGTTTTCCTTGGGTCTGGTGTCAAGGCAGGGCTTTTAGGAGGTGCTTTTTATCTGTGGTCCCATGGAGCCCCAAGGATTTCACTGAAGGGTCCTGAGTAGGGTACAGGGCTGGGGCACCTGGACACACTTTGCCTTGATGCCTTTGTCTTCTCTGTTTCTTTGTCTAGTTTAATTTAGGAATAGGACTCGCTTCTTAAACAAAGGGACATGCTAGGTGAAGGCCTGCGTGCGTGCTCGGCTTCCACAGACACCAGCCTGGCCGACGTATGCACCCAGAAGAGCTCTCAGTGGCCCGATTCCTGTTCCAATTCAGGGGCCGTGTTGATTTGGGTACCACTTTAGATCACTCTCGAGCTTCCCCAAATCTAATTCCATGCCAACTGAAACTAAGATGCTGTCGACGGGGCCAGACTCCAGCTGTTGGGACCCAGGAGCTGAACAGATCTGTAGAGTGTGCCAAGCACGGTCCCAGATGCTGCTCACCTCTGTTGCAAGCAAAGAGTCTCCTCCAGCAGAGGAAACCCAGGGGCAAGACCTTTCTCCTGCAGCCCTGCCTCACACGGTCCTTCAAGCAAATCAGTGTGTGGGCGTGTGTGATTGGGCGTGCCTGCTCCTCATGTTTTCTTAGATTATACTTGAAAAGGCCAGAACAGAAATATTATGGAAAATTTACAGGGGAGAGAGAAAGGATTGGATAGTATTGTGTCTGGATATTTCATATCTGGCAGAAAAGAAGGGAAAGTAATTTCTCAAAGGCCTCTCCAGCGAGTTGTAACTTTAAAAGACTCCAGTGTAGACTTTGAAGCTCCTGGGTTTGAGTCAGGTTAGAGGTGAGCCAACACTGTCACCTGTGTGACATCTGCAGTCTGGGAAGGAGCTCGCGCTGGGCTCCTAGCACTCTCTAGATGATTATCTGGGGAGTATGGGCAGCTTTCTATCCCTCTACACCCCGATTTCCTCTTGTACAGAATGGGGCTAATAAATGCTCCACCATCCCAATGAGGATTCTGGGAGAGGGATAGGAAAGAGTACAGATGAGAATGAATGTCCCAAAGGGCTCTTTGGACCCAGGGACCATGGCCCAACATATGGTGTCCAGTGGTCAGTAGTATGTTTAAAAAAAAAAACCTAAGCCGGGCGGTGGTGGCGCACGCCTTTAATCCCAGCACTCGGGAGGCAGAGGCAGGCAGATCTCTGGGAGTTCGAGGTCAGCCTGGTCTACAAGAGCTAGTTCTGGGACAGGAACCAAAAAGCTACAGAGAAACCCTGTCTCGAACAACCAAAAAAAAAAAAAACCTAAAAAACTAGGAAATCAATTTGGATTCCAAGATGGAAACATACTGACAACTTCATTTATGAAATCCAGTTTCTCATCTCCCACACAAGGACTCAAAGGCTACTTCCTGAAAAAAGAAGTAATGGTTCCAAATCTGGGGTCATCGGAGAAAGATTCTTTGGTCTAACTTGCAGGAATCGCTGAGAATCTAGAGATGGGAGTCTTATGGTGGCCTGGGACCCAAGGGTTCCCCAATGTGTGTGGGACATTTTTGATTGCCACAGAGGGGTAAATCTTAGTAGTGTCTGAGGGTGGAGGCAAGGCTGCATGTGAAGACATGTTCTCACAGGAGAGCCACCTCCCGTGATGCTTCTTCTGCTCTAAAATGTCTGTGGCTTCAAAGCTATGGCTGACTTAGGTAGAGGGTCAAAGACTCTGAAATAGCGGGGCTTGACCTGGTGGTCTGGGTGTCTGGGAGATGAAGGCACTGTCACCTGGTCACCCTAGGCATCTGCAGTGGTCTAAGAGCTGGATATGGTCATTATGGTGAGGAGATTGCTGGCCAGTTGGCTGTGTTTCAAGAGACTACTTACTGCAGGCTGCCGAGAGCCTGGGGGAATGGGGACACAACGGACTTAGCTTCGATTCCAACTGGCCACCCCCCATTTTGGAAGCCCCAGCTGGGTCTCCTCTCTCTCTGTGTCCTGTCTACAGAGTAGCTGGACCAGGTGGCCCATTGTTCCCTTCTGAGTAAATGACTGACTGCCTTCCCCGACATGTGCAGTTTTCTGCTCAGGGAAACGCCCCAGAAGAACCTTCCTGATCCTAAAATTACCTTTGCCCTTTCCATGTGTTCCTTCTGATTGCCATATTTGTAGTTTTTTTCTTTCTGAGATTTGAAATTGTTACCCATTAGCTTATGTGTTTCTCTGCTCTGACAGGAATTGGAGTTTGAGGCTGGCATGTGCTTTCAAGAGGCAGATGCAGGCAGGTTGACCAGGAGTTCAAGGCTGCTCTGGACTACATGATGAATGCCAGGCTGGCTGGGGACCTATCTATAAACAACCCCACGCCAAATAAACAAGAACAACAAACCGAAATATTGATTCATTTGGAGAAAAGATCTTGCTTGTCATAGTCAATCTTTTTTCCTGTGTTTCATTACTGTGCCTAAATCAAAGTTTTACATTTTATATGAAAAAACTGAAAGTGATATGTGTTTAATGTATGGTGCTCATATGGGCAGAATGAAGGCTTATTGTACTGTGTATATATGTACAGAGGACAGGTATGTGGAATATAGCAGCATATATGGTGGTGGTTGTTGGTTATGGTGGTGGTGGTGGTGTCTGTGTGTGTGTGTATGTTTGCCTCTGTGCAGTGTTTGTTTGTGTGGTATACAGGCAGTTTACATAGTACATGTGTAATGTATGCATTTTTGTGTAGCATGTGATATCTGCCCATGACTTGTATATATGATGTACACAAAGTACGTTTAGGTTGTGTATACATGTGTATCATGTATGTATGCATTCATGTTTCAGTGTATATCTGTGCCTATGAGATATGTGTATGTGGTGTGTGTGTGTGTGATAGAGCACATGTTTGTGACCCGCAGTTCCAGGATTCAGTAGCTCTAGGCAAGGCACGCAAAGTCTTGAGAGGTTAGCCTGTCCCTGCAGCTCCTGGTCCTTCTGTGGGGACGGCCCACTCAAGACTCATGAGCTCACCACTCTGGTGTCTTTAGGTGCTGATGATAGATGTGTCAAGGCTACTCAAGCGGCACCACACATCACAGCAGAAAGTGGAGGCTCCCCCGCCCTATAGACGCAGCTCAGAGCACAGGGAGAGGCCACCTCTGATCTGGAGTTGAACAAAACCTCCTCTCGCACCATCTGTTTCGGGAACTAAATAAACAGAACATATAAATTTAAAAATAATTAAGGAGACACACACTGGGCGATCACTTACCCGTTTAGGAAAGTCGGAGTGATGCAGTGTTATGCTCCAAGTATCTCAGTTATTCCTAATTGATCAAAATACCCTGATGTTTACAGCAAATGAGAGCATGATTCAGAGTGAAATGAAGTCAGTGAATGCCAGAAGTTTCTACATCCAAAACAGAGACACGGCCCATATGTTCTGAAATACTTTTGTCCTTAGGAAATGTTTATGAAAAAAAATGGAAAAAGGATATGCAGAGCTAAGAAAAGAGGTTCAGATAACAGGGAAGCAGGAGCACCTTTGTCCTTTGGGCCCATTTTCAGGGTTATTTGTTAACTGGACATTGTGTTTGAGAGACCACTCAGGCAGAAAACAAGAAAGTCGCAGTTATGACATATTAATTTTTATGTGCAAAAATGTCAGGCTGTTCAAAGGTTTTTAGGAAATTTTGTATGATACCAGATAATAAACATTTATGATAAAAGATAAATTATGCCGTTGCCTCAGAGCAAACTAAACAGCTGCATACAAAGCCCCTCCAGAGCTAGACCCTCCACTCTGATTAGACTCAGAAATTTATAGTACGACACAGAAAACCAGGGCGCTGACCAGACGACATTAGTAAACAAGTAGAGTATGTGGGTGTGGACAGGACGGTGGCACTCGTCCAGAGAGCTCTGTGTGCCTCGGGACAGTAGCTGCTGATTAACCCCCAGAGCCAGAGTCGCAAACCTCTGTCGGAGGTCAGGCTCAGAGCCTGTCTCGGGAAAGCTGTTCCATGATTGTCAAATTGCCCAGTGAGTGCAGAGCGGCACTTTCAAAAGCAGAAGAGTGTGTCGTGAACAGTGACATTGGACAGCAGATAGGAACAGAAGGATCATTGCATTCCTCCTAGTGCTGTGCAGTATCACTGTCGGGGCTGCTGCTCTTCCTGGGAGACGAGGGAGGACAGCCAGGAGCTCCCAGTAGGCAGTCACCACCCCTCCGTCTGAAACCTCCTCCCAAGTGTGTGATGTGGAACAAACAGAGCAGGAATAGGCTGTGGGTGGTCACTTCAGAGACTGCGTTATAAAATGCCCGTGGCTGCAGGCTGTCTCTACGGCTCTCGCATTCTCTGGAGCCCTCCTTCTGGAGAGCAGACTTTGGATTTGCGAACTGCTCCTTTGAGAAGCTAAGGATGTGAAGAGCCCAAGTCCCTGGCCAACAGTCAGCAAGTGCTACTGTGTGGGTTGTCAGGCCAACGTCCCTCCCCCAGCTGAGCACCTGGGTGACTAGATTTGCAGAAAACACCTTAAATACAATTTTCTGAAAGCCACAGTGAAGGACCCAGATCTGCAGAAACAGCAGGATAATACATTTGCTTTGTGAAGCCTGTAGAGTTTGGAACAGTTGATTATGTAGAAACAACAAGTGCATAGATTTTAAGTTGTTCATTTCTAGTTTACCTAGTTTATTTCTAACTAGAGTATGGATGATACCTAATGTATCAGGCACCAAGCAGACCAAATGATCAGGTCGGGCAAGGACTGGCCCACTGTCTAGGAGCCTTGCCTATGACACACATATGAGGACCCCTCATTGTTGTGGGATATTATTTTAGCTATGCAAAGATATGTTACATGTGTTTATGCTGTGGAATATTACTTTAACTGTGTAAAGGTGTGTTGCTTTCATTTGCACTGCATTTGTTTAATTATGTAAAGTTGTGTTGCATTTGTTTCACCTTGCCTGCCTAAGGCATCTGATTGGTCTGACAAAGAGCTGAACAGCCAATAGCTAGGAAGGAGAAAGGATAGGAGGAGCCACTGGGCAGAGAAAATAAATAGGAGGTGAAATCTAGGCTAGGGATAATGAAAGAAGAGAGGCGAGAATGAGGGAGAGTCTGGTGCCAGAAGCCAGGCAGTAACCAGTCAGACAGATATAGAGACAGCAAGAAAGAAAAGGCAAAAAGCCGGAGGCAAAACGTAGATAAACAGAACAGGTTAAGTTAAAAGTGATAGCTAAAAACAAGCTAAGCTAAGGCCAAACATTCAAAATCAGCAATAAGTCTCCATGTCATGATTTGGGAGCTGGTTGGTGGTCCAAAAGAAAAAGCCTGTTGCACCTCATGCCTGATCTAAAACAGCCCCCCTTTTTATAAAGTGGCATATGGAGGTAGATCCAGACAAACCTCTTCTTAAACTGTTAGTGCTCACGGGATCAAGGCAGATCACAAAGCAAGAGCATCATGGGGGATCAGGGACGACTCCTTGATGTCGGAGGAGTCAGCAATGGGATCATGGGTTGTACTCAGTCTCTACAAACACACGTGGTCACACAGTGTTAGCTGGAGCAGAGCTGTGACTATGTAATGTCACCCAGAGACCTGGCATTTGGCTCCTTGTGAAAGACTAGAAGAGGTAGACAATGAGGAGCCACTCACCATTTCTACACAGTCCCTCAGAATGAGCCTGTGGCAAGGAGGGCAAGGAGGTCCCACCTTGTCCTTCAGGGGATGGTGTAGACACAGACCCAAGGGCTCCCTCTCTCACACCCACTGGCCTTGGATGCTTGCTTTTCTCTTTGCTTTGGTGTCCCCACTTCTGTCTCTGTGCCTTGCAGTGGTGCTGATACTCCCCCCCCCCGCCAGGATTCCAGCAGGGTGGCAGAGCTATATGTGTGGACAAAGCCACACTGAGGCCTTGTAGTGGTAGATCAGCTGTCTCTGGACTTTATTATAACTCTGTGGAGACCAGACATAGGAAGTCCTGCAGCCATTGGGGGGTCCTGCAGACAGGTCCAGGCCAGAGCAACAGCTACCAGTGTGACTAGAAGAAGCTGACTCTGAGCTATTTCATTAGATGGAGGATCGAGACTACAGATTTCTGTCTACAAAAACTTTCAATGTCCTGATTTCTGGGCATCAGCCCTCTGACTTTCATCGAAGGTAGACTTTCAGAAAACACAGAAGCAAAATCAAACCAACTGCCTGGAGAATGTCCCCACCAGCCACTGTGGCTTTCCAAAGGTCCTCAGATGTATGTCCTTTTCCTTGGCGACTGCTTCATGAGATACAGAGAACCTGACTCTGAATTCATGATGATACAACCTCAAAGTCATTTGAAATTAGTGGATCGGAAAGAAAAAACAATACCATGTAACCTGCCTCTTCTTCTCTGCCTCCTCTCCCACCTCCTCCATCTTCTCCTTCCTTCCTTTCTAAGTCCTGAGCCGTTGAGGCTGATCCATTTCTGGTTTGTTGTGTTTCATTCCCGGGTGGTGCACTTCACAAGAGCTAGAGAAAGACATGAGGGTTCGATTAGAAATGGCGGCGCTTTGCCATGTGGAAACATTGAATTGGAATTTATTTTCATATGCTTTATGCCTGATATATCTAAGGTGCTTAAGGTGCCCTGGGGCTTCAAGGTGAACGCATGAAATGACAACAGTTAAATGAGATCCAACTGAGAAAGTAGATACTGGAGGAATGTAAGCCAGTGGTTGGGAAGGGAGCCAGCTGAACTCACTAGGCAGGAGGGCATGCCAGCGACCAGGGTGGTGTCACTGCCTCACAAGGCTCCTGGACTCACAGTCTGTGGCTCTTTAAGGCGACTTACGTGTGTTTTTCTGCAGCATTTCCATCGTACACACAAGATGCAATTCTTCAGAGCTTGCACTGACACTGGGACACATCCCATCAGCCTCTAGCTGAGTGGCTTCATTCAAGTCAGGGAGGCAGAGGTTACGGTAACTGTTCTGATGCTGGGCTTGGCAGGGCGTCTCTTAGATCTTAGTGAACACGTGCACACATCGCTACATCCGTTCTCCATAAAACACCGATGGCAAGTGCCAGGATTTCTGTCCCCTTAGATGGAAAAGCCCAGGCACTCATCTTGGTAGAAAGGTAAACCATTGCAACAGTGGGCAGGAATCCAGGCCAGGTGCTGGGATAGGTGAGCCGGGCAGTGAGCTATGTGACCATGGACAGAAGTGGCAGGGGGTGGGGTGGGGCGGGGCAATGCCTAGTGTTTCTTTTCACTTATTCTGCAGAGGCTGGGCCAGGCTGAGCCCTCACCAGTGTAGGTGCTACTTGCTGCTGATGTGATACTTGGAAGAGGGTTTTTTAACCCTGCCCCAGCTCGTCTATAGCAAAAGCATCAACCATTGCATTATAAATAAAGGAACTCATCCCTGTCCTTGAGGCAGGCCACAGGCTGCAGGGCACAGGTGAGGGAGGAAAAGTGAAACGTTTTCTTCCATTGGGTCATGGCAAGGGTGCTAGAGCAGATGGCTGAGCCGAGAAAGCCTGAAAGCACGTGTTCCTACCTAATGTACATTTGCCATGACTTGGAATCGTCAAAATGTGACAGAAACCTCAGGTCATGGAATCTAGTGAAGTGTGGGCATTAGGGCAGAAGGATGGGTAGAGAAAGGGGGTTCTCTACAGAACTCTGAGACTGAGTGAATTAGCAAGGCCTGTTTGATCAAGTACTTCCAGTGTCTCCAGAGATAAAGATATAGGGAGGGAACCTGAGGGTTTTTGTGCTTCTGTGGAGAAAAAGAGAAAGACAATTAGAAACTTCCTTGCCCTGGGCATTTCCTTCCCTCTCAAGGAGTCATATTTGGGGTGGTGTGTCCTGAACCCCTTTAGGTAGCAGATACAGTTACAGGGGTAAGAAGAACCTTCAAACGGATTGCTTTGGGGTGAACATGGGATGCTTCCTCTAAAACACATTGAAATGTGAGTGGGGTGTGGCCTTTGCAACATAACTAAGTCATGAGAGTTGACTGTGGGGTCAACCCTTGTTCTCAAAAGACAAAGCCGGTGCCTGGGCGAAGGCTGTCACCACTCGAGGCTCCCTTCATGCCCCATCCCTTCTCGCATGTGCTCTCAGTCTCTGCAGAGCTGAGGCAGCAAGAAGTCTTCCCTGAAGCTAAGTAGACTCTGGTTCTATGCTGTCAGACTTTCCAGCACGTAAACCCATGAGCTAAAGAAACCTCTTTCCTTTGTAAACTTGAGGGTGTTGCGTATTTTGTTACAGGAATGGTGAGAACATTAGATGAAGGCCATTTAGTTGTTGGTGTTCAGCAAGGCTCTCAGGCATTTGGACTGAGTTTTAGGTGAGTCTTGACAGTTAATTCCCATGTGCCCTAGGTGTTTGGGGTGTAGGCTGGGACCCAACAGGTACCAGGAATCCTCTTGTCTCTGCCCCTCTTGGAGTTGGGGTTACAGGGGTTTGCAGTAACACTGGCTTCCTTGTGTTGGTGCTGTGACCCAAGCTCCATATCTCACAAGTGCTGTGGGGCCATCTCCCCAGCTCCTCTTTCACCTCCTTCTGGCTGGGGACTGGAGGACGACAACAGCCTGTGTTTGTTCATCGGGGCCTGCCTCTCCCATGCATCTTCTTTAACATGGACCCCTGGGCCCACATAGTTCTCGGAATCGACTGAGGGATAAGCAGGTGTTTTCAGAAGGTCAGTGCTTGTCATTTGCAACTTAATCATCAACTTCTCATTTAACTGCCATCTCGTGCTGCTGCTGCCCATTCTGCTTGGCATGCCATTCTTCTAGCCCAGACCCTGGGATGGTGCCATTGTGGTATTCAGTTGCTTTCTTCTGAGCTAGGCTCTGCAATTTGGGTCTGGCCTGTCCCCTCCTCGTGTTGAATATGTGCCTCCCCCAGCACGCGGTGCTATTTTGAGAGGTTATGGAAACTTCCAGAAGTGAGGCCTGGCTGGAAGAAGTGGGTCATTGAGAGTAGTTCCTTGCGGGGCAATCTTGTCCCTGGTCCAGTCTTGGCTGCCCCAAGCTGAAGAACAATCTTTCTCCATCCCTTTCCAATGAGGGACTGAAAGTTCAGAGACTATGAGCAAAATGCATCTTTCTGGCCTTAAGATGGTCCCATCGGGCATTTTCGCACAGTGGCAAAATGGGAAATACTGGGTTTCTAGTGTTCATAACTGGCATTGGATGACTGCTAATAAGCTTCTCTGAGGTGTAGTCCAGCGTGTGAGCCTGGAAGGACGCAGCTGCGTCTGGTGCATTTTATGGATGCGGAAGAGTGATGCTCGGCAGTGAGAAGACTTGGATCCAAGAGGAAAACAGTAGGGCTGTCCTGACGGAGCTCTTGGAGTCGCCTGGCTGCTTAGGTGGGGAGCTGGGATCCTCAGGGAAGAGGTATCATGGTGGGTCGTTCTGGACATGAAACTGGGCAGGAGAGACACTTCCACTGGCATCCCAGGCTCCTTTCCCATCTATCACTGATATCTCCAGATGAGGACCTTGTAGGTGACAGCAGGCATGATCCTAATGAGTAATCGAAAAATCACTGGATCTTAGAGTTGAGAAAGCTTTCATTAAGATGGATGTTGGCCTGTGGGTGTGGCATTTGCCTTCTGTGGTTCCTTGTTTCTTTCCCGAGGATTAAAACTAGGTGTTCCCCCCCCCCCCCACTTCCCAGAGGCCTTGGATAATTCTGGTCTTGCTTTCTCTAAAAACTGTAGGTGGAGTTGTTGCTGTAATCGATCTCTTTTCATGGGACACACATGCTGTCCTCCTGTGAGGTAGGAGAGACTCTTTAACAAGGGGGCGTCACTGTGTACGCACAGAGGCTCACGGACACCATCAGCACCTGAATGAAATAGCAGGAGTTCCTGCTTCGTGCAGCTCTCTGTCTCTCCCTGGACCTCACAGCAACAGCCCAGGGGGTGCTGAGAGAAAGCTGGCTTGAGTAGGGATGAGTATCCACACAGCAGAGGGGGCAGGGCAGGGAGGGGGCTCTCTTTCTATTGTCTCTGGAAACCTCCCAAGGGAGATTCAATTTCCATATAGACAGGGTTAGAAGTTTTATCAGACCTTGGCCTTTCACACAGGAGGAAAATTTCCAAACCCGTGGGAGATACTGATATGTCTATCAATTTTCAATTTTGTCTAAAAGAATAACGCTAAGAATATTTATTTGAAAAGGCACACTAAAATCAGATTTTAAAAAATTAGCCTGGTCTCTAACGTATAATCACCATATCTTTTGTAGAGCGAATTCCACTTCAATACAAAATATTTAGCAAGTTTAGTTGTTAAACTGTAAACACCAGTCTCTTAAATAGGTTGTCTTGTTTTAGGAATAGCTTGCTACCCATTGCTTATTTTATCATGGGGTCACCTTATTTTAGAGTCTTACAAAAGCGAGACTACATGCTAGATTAAATGCATGCAGGCAAGCATGAACACCGTGAAAAACCATATGATTGTTCTATCTCCCTTGTGGAACCCAAGAGGATTCCCCCTTTTATTTATGCGTGTTCAAAAATGTGTAAAAATATATTGGGTATTATGAACAATCAGCTTACATAAGCAATATTTAGTAAGAAACATGTCTTTGGAGCCAGATGTGGTATTGTGTGGGAGACTGGGGCAGGGGGATGGCTATGGGTGCTCGGCCAGATTTGGCTATATAATGAGTCGTTCTTTAAGCATTTCGGCCACAGCACACACTGCACGTGGCTCTTGTGCTCTCTAGGTTTGTGGTTGTCCCACTACGACCAGGATTCTCAAGTGTCTCCCCATTTCCCCTCACCCCACCTCAGCTCCTCCTCCTTTCTGTTTATTCGGGACTTCTCTTGACACTTAGGCACCCCAAGGCCCTTGCTTCTGGGCCCTGGGTCCTACAGGCTCCCAGGTGTCAGTTCTAACTGCCCCCAAATGGAAGGATATAAGGCCTGTTCTTTACTAAACTACTGTGTGAACCTTTTACCAACTGGCTGCTGCAGCTGCCACTGAGGCTGGCACAGGCTCTGAACCAGTTTGCGGTGGTCTGGGGTTTGTGTTTGAACTTGGTACTTCATACAGATTCCTTCAAGAAATCCCTTGAAAAATGTGTTACAACAATTGGTCATGAACTTGAACATCAAGAGAGTAGATTTGAGGTGTGTTTTATATCCTGTTCTCGCTGTCTCTCCCTGTCTACACACACACACACACACACACACACACACACACACACACACACACACACACACACAATGTGAGATAGTGTTCTAGTTTTCTCTCTACTGCTACAATAAACCTTGTGACCAAAAGCAACTTGGGGAGAAAACAGTCTATCTTGGTTATAGTACAGAAGCCATCATCAAGGGACGTTAGGGCAGGAACTCAAAGCAGGTACCTGGAGGCAGGAGCTGAAGCAGAGACTATAGAGGAACATTGCTTGCTCTTCGTGGTTTTTCAGCCTGATTTCTTATACAACCTAGGACCACCTGCCCAGGGATGATGCTGACCCCCAGTGGGCTGTTCCATATTAATTGTTAATCAAGAAAATGCCCTTCAGACTTGCCTGTAGGCCAAATGGACAGAGGCATTGTTTCAATATAAATTCCCTCTACCCCATGACTCTAGCTGTGTTGTGTTGATTAAAGTCTACCCAGCACAGACAGTACATGTTTGAATTACCCAATTTAATTCTTCTATGATGTACATATATTCCAAACCATCAGGATGCGCACCATACATATGTATGTATCAGTGATATTATATATATATATATATGTGTGTGTGTGTGTGCATATACAATAAAAGAAATCCAAAATATTAAACACAACCTAAATGCTCACCAAGGAGTGCATAAGTAAGGAAATTATGATATACATGCATGCTAGAATACTATTCAGTTATTAAAAGGAGGAAAATCTCTCCTGCAACAGCATGACGGAACTGGAGAGTCCTGTAGACTGAATGAAGGCACAGAGCTGTGGAAAGCTTATGGCTTCACTCATGCATGGAATCTTACGAGGAGGATCTTGGAGGAGCTGAAAATAAAGCAGTGGTCACAAGAGCCTTAGGACAATCCTTTAGGGGCAAATGATAGGGACAGGCTGGGGTAAGTTATGGTGTGCTATTTCACACCAGTGCAATTGTAGTGTGATTGTAGAGGTGGCTGTGCACTGCTTCTCTCAAACAGCTAGAACAAAAGTTTACCAGAAAGAATGGCAAATGTTGAAGATATGATATTTAAGTTGATCTCAGTCCAACAATTATAAAACGTGTAATATGAATATGCATGCAAATGTCAAAAGCCCCCCCCCCCCATAAATATGTACAGTTTTTAGTCATCAAATTCAAAAGGATTATTTGGTATTTTGATGTCTAGTTTCTTGAGTTCTTTATATATTTTGGAGATCAGTCCTCTGTATGATGTGGGGTTGGTGAAGATCTTTTCCTATTCTGTAGGCTGCTGTTTTATCTTACTGACTCTCCTTTGCCTCACAGAAGCTTCCCAGTTTCAGGAGGTCCCATTTATTTATTGTTGCTCTCAATGTCTGTGCTACTGGGGTTATATTTAGGAAGTGGTCTCCTGTGCTCATGTGTTCTTTTCTCTGAGATTAGTGTGGCTAGATTTATATTGAGGTCTTTGATCCATTTGGACTTGAGTTTTGTGCATGGGGATAGATATGGATCTATTTCATTCTTCTACATGTTGACATCCAGTTATTCCAGCACCATTTGTTGAATATGCTTTCATTTTTCCATTGTATAATTTTAGCTTCTTTGTCAAAAATCAGGTGCTCATAGGTGTGTGGATTAATATCAGGGTTTTCAATTCAACTCCATTGTTTCACCTCTCTGTTTTTATGTCAGTACCAAGCTGTTCTCATTACTGTAGCTCTATAATAGAGCTTGATGTCAGGGATGGTGATGTATCAAGAAGTACCTTTATTGTTCAGGATTGTTTTGGCTATCCTGGACTTTTTTTTTCATATGAAGCTGACTATTGTTCTTTTGAGGTCTGTGAAGAATTGTGTTGGAATTTTGATGGGGATTCCATTGAATCTGCAGATTGCTTTTGGTAGGATTACCATTTTTATTATGTTGATTCTACCTATCCCAGAGCATGGGAGGTCTTTCCATTTTCTGATATCTTCTTCAATTTCTTTCTTCAAAGGCTTGAAGTTCTTGTTATATAGGTCTTTCACTACTTTGGTTATTGTTACCCCAAGATATTTTATGTTATTTGTGACTATTGTAAATGGTGACATTTCTCCGATTTCTTTCTCAGCCCCTTTATCATTTCTATATAGGAGGGTTTTCGAGACAGGGTTTCTCTGTGGCTTTGGAGCCTGTCCTGGAACTAGCTCTGTAGACCAGGCTGGTCTTGAACTCACAGAGATCTGCCTGCCTCTGCCTCCCGAGTGCTGGGATTAAAGGTGTGTGCCACCATCGCCCAGCTAGCATTATTTGATACATAAAATAAAGACAAATATTTAGGGTCACAGTGGAGGATATTCACAACACATGCATGCTTTACATTTATTCAAATCCTGCTCACGATCACAAAGTACCTACTGGGATCAGACATCTTGCTATATCAACGTGTTCTGCAGGGCTAAGCCCTTGGAGCACAAGCAGCTAGCCTCCCGCCTTTTATGATCCCAGCAATGGCTGGTGACAAATGATTACCTTCTTGTTTTCAGAGACGACCTCTCTCTGCCCCTCCCCACTTGGTAGATGTGCATCTATCTGTTCATGTGTGTACGGGGTGTGTGTGTGCAGGTGTGAGTACACATGTACACACATATACAGGAGACAGAGGTTGACACTGGGCCTTTCCCCTAATCACCCTGCACTCCTACTGTCTTTTGATACAGGGTCTCTCATTGAACCTGAAGTTAAAATGATTCCAATCTGTGGATTGCCTGGCCAGCAAGCCCCAGGATGCTGTTTCTGCTCCCAGGCACTAGGGTTACAGTGCGCGTGTGGCCACGCCTGGCTTTTTATCTGAGTGCTAGGGGTCTGAATTGGATTGCCATGCTTGCCCAGCAAGCGCTTTGCTCCTGCACCATTTCTTCAGCCCCACATCTCCCACCCCGGGGTTTCTGAGCATCCCCAGCTCTCACTCAGAGATGATCTTCCACATGCCACCACTCAGTTCCAGCCTTCTCCCTTGCTGTGTGTGGGGAGTTGTCTTTCACACAGGAACTATTTTCTTCAACTTCACTGTGATCAGCTGAAACTGGCCCTAAAGTCCCACACGGAAATGACTGGTGTGTGCTCTTCAGCACAGCCATGGGAGCCAGTCTCCCAGTTCCATACCTATCGTCTTAATCATGCCATATACCCTCGGTGGCTTTGCTGACCTTTCGTGCCAGATTCTGGGTCATCATTGTCAATGTTCTTTCTCCACAGCTTACAAGTTACTGACTGTAACAAAATATTTGCAGTATGACCCCATCATGAGAGTTCCAAACATTGCCAACTCCTGTGTTCCCTTGAGTTGTGACCAGAGACCAGAGATTTTCTCTGCTCCAAGGGCTTAGCCCTGCAGAACACGTTGATATAGCAAGATGTCTGATCCCAGTAGGTACTTTGTGATCGTGAGCAGGATTTGAATAAATGTATAGCATGCATGTGTTGTGAATATCCTCCACTGTGACCCTAAATATTTGTCTTTATTTTATGTATCAAATAATGCTAGCCGGGCGATGGTGGCGCACACCTTTAATCCCAGCACTCGGGAGGCAGAGGCAGGCAGATCTCTGTGAGTTCAAGACCAGCCTGGTCTACAGAGCTAGTTCCAGGACAGGCTCCAAAGCCACAGAGAAACCCTGTCTCGAAAAACCAAAAAAAAAAAAAATAATAATAATGCTGGTGTCTATAAATAGAAATAGTGAAGGCCTTCATGGACTGAGTTTAGTTGATCTTCTACCCAGAGATAAATAACCTTTACAGAGGACTGCTCATCATTACGTGTAGACAGTAGAGATGGGGACTTGTGTCTCCTCCTGGTACCCTGACGGCATAAGGACACCAGGATCTCTGAGATGGGGGTGGGTACTGAGGCAGTGGAGAGCTTATTAGCCACTGCCTTATACAGCACATTCTGACTAGTTTAAAAGGGGCACTTATCCAAACTAACATCTGAAGTAGACAATAATTGCTAGTAACCTGTTTCAGGATGAGCAAACTAGAATGAACCACCTTTTAAGTAATGAGATGCTCTGACCTTTTGTTTGGAAAAAAGAATAGAAATTTATATAGTCTTGGGTACTTTATGCGTATATGTACCTGTACCCACAAGTACAATACATGTACACACAGAGTGGGGCGAGGAGTCTATGACGATACTAGGAAGAAGGATCCCTTTTTGAGACATCCGATCTTTCTGTAGGAGTTTTCACATCATGCAGTGGCTACTGCCATACCTGTTTCCTTCTTAGATGGGAGCAGCTTCATGGTATCTAGCTGCATTAGCTGGTTTTCTTATGTGGTGACCACACCTGTCAGGAAGCAACCTAAGAGCGGAGAGGTTTATTTGGGCTCTTGGACTGAGGGCATTCAGACTACAATTATGAGGAAGTCATGGCACAGGGACAAGTGGGTCCTGGGAGGTGGGGGGCAAGTGGCGGCTGCTTGTTCAGTTCTCAGCAGAAACGGGAAGAGAGAGCAGGGAAGGCTGGTGCAAGTTCTTCAGTTCCTTGTGTTTTGTTCCATCTGGGATTCCAGGACATTGTATGGTACCTTCCTCATTCATGAATATGCTCAGGTAAAACTCTCTGGAAATGCCCTCACAGGCATTCCCAAAGATGTGTCTCCTAGGCAACTCCAAGTCTAGTCAGACTGATAACGAAGATGACCCATCATGTGTACATATGTGAAAAAAGTTTCCCAAACTACTTTTGTTAATGAGAGACTAATTTTCCTCCATGCATTGTGTTCTGGTAGCTGTCCCTGCTCTGAGGCCTTTCTCGCTGTCTTGAGAGTCACCCAGAAGCAGGTGTTCTGGAGGAAGGATAAGTACTTTAGCTTTTCTAAGTGGGTCTGTAGCTTTGCTTGGTAGATATCATGTCATAATGTCGGCAGCCACTGGGGAGTCTTATTTACGATCATCAGAGGCTCTCAAGAGTTTCCTTTTGTGATATATATATATATATATATATATATATATATATATATATATATATATATATATTTCAATCAAGGTGCCTGCAGTCAGCCCATCCCGAATGGCCTTTAGATTTCCTCTAATCTCTGTCATGCTGCTTGGCAGTGGACATCAGTGGCTTTGACACTTTTGAGACTGCAGATATCCCACAAGGACAGCAAGAGATAGAGAGTTTTAAAAACATTTTTGACCTTGAGGCAAAAAAAAGAGACTTTCCTTTTTTTTTTTCTCCAGATCTTACCAGGTGATTTTCTGAAATTCAAGATGCAAAAGGCAATAGGGAAAATTATGCCCTTGGAAATCCAGGTGGACAGCTCACTTGTGTCAATGGGGTTTTTTGACCCACGTGGACAATAATTGAGTAGACAGTTGTATTGGACTGTTAGTGAGGAGGCTATAGTGTTTGATATGTGACTGTGTGGACAGACAGCATAAACATGGACCCCAGGGGAACATGCTATGTGATTCAACATACACAGTGAACAGAGCTTAGATGTGACAGGGGAAAGATGGTGAATTTAGCACAAGCAGCGGAGTGTTCTGTGTTGAGATAGACTGCTACTTATAAGGAACATTGTGGGAAGGAACATCACGGGGAGAAATTAAGTTGCTTAAGAATAAAGAAAAAGATGAAGAGATTCTTTGTGCAGTCAACAGGAAAGGCTAGATACTGACCCAGATATGGTGATGGACTCTACACTTAGATGATGGAACTGCAGGGGAGGAGCCCATGCAGAAAGATATGTGTGTTAGGAGGGGACCCAGCAGGTTCTAATTTGCACCTCTGGTGTCCCTGCCACAGAAGACTGGCAGCTTTAGTGTACATTGCCTAAATGAAGTGGTCCACTGTAGGATTCCTTGGGCCATCAGAACCTAACAGAACATCCAAGTAACAGCAAGTCAGCAGCAGTACCCATCATACTCTCTGTTCCCATCACTTGGTAGATTTTAAGGCCCAGCTCCCCTGAGTATGGGAGTGAGGGGGGGATTTGTGCATAAGTCAGGGATGTTTGTTAGTCATGGCTGGACTGAGTCCAGTGGAAAATGAAAAATTCCCCCTTCCTCTGTTTTGCTTTAAAGGCATCTTATTAAAATACGTGTCATGTCAGGGGGTGTGGTGAGTGCTGAGGGCACAGTGAGGTGAAAACAGTACCCAGCGCTCAGGGTCACTCATCAGAGAAGGGACAGTAGGCGAGCCGCCGAGCGGAGGCCTGTAACTGTGCTGGTCAGAGAATGCGTTCCCACTCTCAGAATTCCTGAGCAATGTACCAGCACACCTGCTTTGGTCTGAAACCTTTAGTTCATTCACTAATAAATAGTAAGACCCCAACATGTGTGAGACACTAATGTGACTAGTACCACTTTAGGAAGAAAAAAATCAAATGCCTTGGGCTCCAGAACTTAAGTAATATTTTGGAGCTTGAGATAATAAAATGGCAGTGTGCTTCATATGTGTGTGTTTTTCTCAGCGCAGTTTCAGACCCAGGGCCTCATGCATGAGAGGGCAAGCGCTCAACCGCTGGGCTGCATCCCTGGACACATGTATTTTTGCTGCTACTGCCCAACCCTGCAGAAAGAAGAGCTACTCAGACCAGATTTGGACTTCGTTTTCTTTGGGTATGTGCTCTACAGGTCATGTGGCATATTGTGGTAGGCATCCAAGACACATGGTAAATATATTTTTTAAATGCTAATTTGTTTTAATTTTTGATTCTTTTTTTTTACTTTTTTTTTGAACTTTTTTTTATTGAAAAAAAATCCCTGCTTCCTCCCAGCCTCCCATTTCCCTCCCCCTCCTCCCGCCCCTCTCCCCTTCCCCTCACTCCTCTCCCCCTCCTTCTCCAGTCTGAAGAGCAGTCAGGGTTCCCTGCCCTGTGGAAAGTCCAGGGTCTTCTCCCCTCCATCCAGGTCTAGGAAGGTGAACATCCAAACTGGATAGGCTCTCACAAAGCCAGAACATGAAGTAGGAACAAACTCCATGCCATTGTCCTTGGCTTCTCATCAGCCCTCATTGTCCGCCATGTTCAGAGTCCGGTTTTATCCCATGCTTTTTCAGTCACAGTCCAGCTGGCCTTGGTTAGCTCCCAATAGATCAGCTTCAGTGTCTCGGTGGATGGGCGCACCTCTTGTGGTCCTGACTTCCATGCTCATGTTCTCCCTCTTTTCTGCTCGTCATTGGAACTTTGGGAGCTTAGTCTGATGCTCCAGTGTGGGTCTCTGTCTCTATCTCCATCCATCGTTAGATGAAGGTTCTATGGTGATATGCAAGATATTCATCAGTATGGCTATAGGATAGGGTCATTTCAGGTTCCCTATCCTCAGCTGCCCAAGGAACTAACTAGGGACATCGCCCTGGGCACCTGGGCGCCACTCTAGGTTCATGTCTCTTACCAACCCTAAGGTGGTTCCCTTAATTAAGTTATGTGATTCCCTGCTCCTCTATCCAACCTTGTTTTATCCCCAATCATCCCGTTTCCCCAAGTTCCCCTCATCCTCCCCTTCTCACTTTTCTCTCCCCATATCCCCTTCCCCTATCCCACCCCACCCCCAAGGTCCCCATTTTTTGCCCAGCAATCTTGTCTATTTCCCATAGCAGGGATAATAACTATATGTTTTTCTTTGGGTTCACCTTCTTATTTAGCTTCTTTAGGATCACAAATTATAGACTCAGTGACCTATATTTATGGCTAGAAACCAATTATGAGTGAGTACATCCCATGATCCTCTTTTTGGGTCTGGGTTACCTCACTCAGGATAGTGTTTTCTAACTCCATCCATTTACATGCAAAATTCGAGAAGTCATTGTTTTTTATGGCAGAGTAGTACTCTAATGTGTATATATTTCACACTTTCTTCATCCATTCTTCCATTGAAGGTAAATATATTTTTAAAAGAATAATTATCCATCAATTACCTAATTAATCATTTTTATGTGTATTTACGTCTGTTGATGTGCATCATATGTGTGGGTGCCCTCAGAGGCCAGAGGATGTCAGATCACCTGGAACTGGCCTTCCAAGCCACCTGAGCCCTGGCTCCCCAGAAGAGCAGCAAGTGCTTTTAATTGCTGAGCTATCTCTGCAGCCTGTTAGCTCAGTTTTGTAGCAAGAGCCACACCGTTTTTCACGAAGGCCACACCAGCCTGCAGCATTCCTTTCTGGCGCCTTCTTCTCTCTCCTATTCTCTTTCTGTCCCCCCCCCCCACTGTAATAGTCCTGCTAATGGGTGAACAGTGGCATCTCCTTGCAGTGTGATCTTTATTTCTCTGGTGATTCGTGGGGTTCAACACCTCCTCTCCATCTCTACACAATCCTTTGTAACTTCTTCGGAAAATGGTTTTGCACATCCTTAGTCTACTGAGAGACATTGTGGGATGCATTTCTTCTGTGTGTGGCTTACAGTGCTTTCTCCCATCACAGACCGCTGCTTGTGGCTTGTCATCATATGCTGGTGTGATCTCACTTCTTCGCTTCTGCTCTCGTTACTGCTGCTTTTGACAGGATCTCACTTTATCACTTAGGCTGGCCCAGACCTCACTATGTAGCCCAGGATGGCCTTGAATCTACAGTTATCCTCCCCTGACTCCAAGCCTGCCAGTGCAGAACTATAGGTGTTCACCACCATGCTCAGGATAGTTGCCTGCCTTTGTTGTTTGGTGGAACTCACCAATAAAGTCTTTGTGCTCTGTATTTTGACTTCATTTTGGAAGGATTATTTTTCTAAAATAAATTCTGTTTGCTCTGTTTCTTTGAAGCAGGTTGACTTCAAATTCACTGTCCTCTTTGCTTGAGCCCTAAGTGCAGGTGAAGAACCATCTTGATCCTTCCTCACTTCCTCCAGTACTTCCATTCTCCCTCTTCCCTTCCTTCTGTGACCAAATCACACATAAGGCCCTGTTTGATTGTCCCACATTCTGTGAGTCTCTTTGCCATCTCAAAGCTTTTATTACTTTTTGGGTGACTCTGGGAAGTCTCTGTACTGTGCTTTCAATTTCGTTAGTATTTTCTTCTTTAATATCCATGTTTTTAGTCCACTGAGTATCTTTTCTTTTTAAAAATATCTAATACTTCCAGCCAAGCTTTTGGCATCCTCTGTCTTTCTCTTCACCATGCACATGTCCTTCCCCAGGTTGCACAAAAAGCATAGCTATAATTGCCATTGTGATATCCCCTCTAATAGTTGCATCACCAATATTTCTGTGTTTGCTTCCAGTGAATGCTTTTTTCCTTTTGTCCTCTGAATTATAGGTAATAGCTTCTAACTTTCTGGCGTGATTGTTGGTAATTATGTTTTTGTGCTGGCCATTGAGAGTTGAACATTTTCAGGCGCTGGGATGTTTCTGTCTCCCTTGAGTAATGTTGAGACTTGGATGGAATTGTAAATGAGATGGATATTCTTTACACGGGAGTGGCATGCATCATGGTGTACCAAGAGGTGGAAGATGGTGGACAGAATAGCAGCTAGGAATCCATGACTTAGTTTCACGGAAAGGGAAAAGTAAGATTGCCAGTGGAATTCATGTTGCTTAGCATTTAGTTTTAAGGTATACACGTTGCTCAGGATTATCTGGTTGGGTTCAGTGACATCTCAAAGACCATTCAAGGCAAAAGAGGTGGATGGAGAAGTGAGACTGATGAACAGTGCAGAGGGCTTGATCCCCCATTCTTGACTTTGAAACTCGAAGGAAAGAGCCAAAGTATTGGCAGCACTCAGCACACAGAAGCTGGAAGGGGTGAGGGAGGAGCCATCTGGAGCTTTCGTATGGACAAGCAGTCCGGCCACTGTCACCATTCTAGCTCAGTGACGTGTGTGTTGAACTCTGGGCCCACAGAACATTAAAGGAATGAATTTAGATTTTGAAGATACTAAGGCCTGACACTCTAATAAACAGCAATGGAAAGCTAATATATATGCCCGTTATTTTCACACATGCAACAAATTTCACTGTAAAGATTTAGCTGAGCTGGGATGTGACTAAATGGTTGAATATTTATCTAGATGAAGCTCTAGCTTTGATCTATAGCAACGTTAAAAAAGAAGGCACCAGAAACTGAAAAGTCAGAAAATTAGAAAGACATAAACAAAACTCAGAAATAACAGCACAGGAAGAAACTACCAGTTTGGAAATTGACAAATCTGGAGAGGAGGCCTGGGTCTGATGGGTGCTCCTAGACCTGAGACTACCCCCTCTGAGGAGGGCCACAGCCTGCTGATACAGGGGTTTCTGAGGGAGAATCTGCTTATCTGAAAGCAGCAACAACCAAAACCAACCAAATCAAACTAAACCACCTCATCCCAACCCAATTAAAACAGACCAGGTCGAACCAACCAGCCCAACCAAGTACAATTAAACCAACCAGTCAACCCATCAAAATGAAGCCAGCCCAACACAATCAAATCAAATCAAATCAAACTAATGAAACCAAACCAATTCAAGTAGCCAAATATCCAACCAGTTTGACCCAACTCAACCCAACCAAACTAACTAGCTAAATCAACTCAACTAAGACAACCAAACCAAATCAAACCAAACTAGAACAAACCATCTAACCCAACCCAACCAAACCATAACAGTTAACCAAATCAAACCAAGCCAATTAATTTACCAAGAGAACATAAACATATTTCCAAAGCCAGACAGTAGTGTCTGCCTCACGGTTGGTTGCAGATCTGTTTCTGGGTGGTGCTGACAAGAAGTGGAGAATAAAAATGGACCCATCCTGTTGTGCTCCTTCCTCTCATCATCCTCACCTGCTAGCTTTCTTTGACAGGACCCAACACCTGGGACTCTGCACTTGAAGGATCAGCACCTGGGGAATGAGAAACATACTTTGTAGGGTCCCAGGCATAATATTCTATAGTAGAGTAAAGAACAGGGGAGGTTTTGGCCCTGAGAAACAAGTTTTTAATGAGTATAGATACTTTCCAGTTTAGTCTCTGTGGTAGCCACAGTAAGTTTTAGTGTGTGTGTGTGTATGTGTGTGTATCTTTGCATCTTAAAAGCATGGGAATTTATGTGACTGTTTATGTGCTGAGTAATAACATTTTGATTAACAATAGCTCACATATGATGATAATCCCACAAATGTAATGGAGTTAAAAATTTCCTATCGCCTAGTGACACTGTAGCTGTCAGGATACCACAGCAAGTGTACTGCACTTGTGCATGAAATAATGCAGAAATCAGCAAATCCAATGCATCGCCAGTCATAGGAAAAGGTAGCAGTGCAGTTATGTATGTCATCTGCATGCTGTGTGCATACTGTGTGGTTATTGTGGAATGTTTTCTCTTTATTTCACAGAGTACACCTATTTGGGAAAGAACTCTACTATAAAATACTACCGTGTTTCTCTAGCAGTCACTGGTGTTTATAGTGTCTGCTAAAAAAGTGGCCATGATGGAGTCAAGTCTGGACCCTGGAGGTTTGTGAGCACATTCTAGGTTGTTTGTGGGACTAAATCGTCTAAGGACCAGTTTGTGGAAAGTGTCCCCATTCTTGGGTGTTTATCAGACAGTCTTCTGTCTCTTCTAAGAACAGAACATGCTTACGATGCTTCCTCAGTATACGCTGGATAATATAAAGATTCTTAGTGTAGCCTGCTGCTCTCTTGGAAACAGCTCATCTCCAGAGTCTTCTATCTCTTCCTTCTCTCCTTCATTCGCGGCATGGCCCCTCTTCCTTCTAGCACCTTTGCACATGTCCCTCTACCTAGAGGGCTTCTTGTCCCATTGTTCACCTGGCTTTTTTCTACTTAGCCTCCAGGCCTCAACTAAATTAGTGTTGCTTAGAGACACGGAATGGGAGGAGGTCAATGACTAAACACGGGTGATGGGTAAGAGAATAGGAATAAGCTGCCCTTTGCTCCATCCCAAAATATATTCGGGCCCGTCTCTAATGCATATCTAATTTTTATATCTGTTTCTTAGCTTGGAGGTATTTTTGTTTATTTGTTCAATGGTTGGCTCCTTGTTAGACTTTGATCTAGCTCTATCAGACAGGAGGATGGCTGTTGTTCTCATCCTAGTAACATGGGTGCATTCTATGCGTAACTGGTAGTCCACCCTTGGCTTATGAACAATCGTTGTGATGGTTGTTGATCTCCAGGGAAACAAATGTTTTGCAACACGGAATGGGAGGAGGTCAGTGTCAGAACACAAGGCAATGGGTAAGAGAACAGAAATAGCGCTGCGGACACAGGCTGTCCAGCTGTGTCTTCCTGGGCTTCCTTCCTGCACATGTCCTGTGGGGTGCTGTCTGTGATGGTTCTCTGAGTGTTCTAGAAGAGAGTTGGTATTGCCGTCATTTTCAGAACCTCTGGTTGACATGATAGTTCTCCCACCCACAGAATGTAATATAAGGAATGAAAACACTGGTTTCTGGGATGGCGAATAACCCAGACACAAACACATGTCTATACAATCTAATTTCTAGATGTATCTATTTCTAAACAGCACAAGTTGTTGTATTTTTTTTAAAACTGCATTTAACAACTTGTTGCTAGAGAGTTGGATTTACAGGGGTGACATCTCTCACACAAAAATATCTCAAGAGGAAAGAGGGCAGAAGAGGTTTGGAACACTGTCGGAGGCTTTTGGATGGGTTCTGAATGACATTGGATCTGTGAATCTAACTGACATTTTACTTTTCAGAAAGAGGAAAGGAGTAGAAGATAAATGAATACATTTCCGCTGGCAGGTTCAAATAACATGAAAGGAGATGGAATCTCTTTCCCGGGCTTTATAACTGTCTCGTCAACTTGACGACAAATCACACATCAGGCTGAGAACCACGAGGCTGTGAAGCCCACTACAGCAGCAGGTGGCTCTCGCCTGTGGAGTTCCGTGGGAGATAAACACCTCCAGTGGCTTCATGGGTGATGACCCAACTCAGCCCAGCTAGGAGAGCTGGTGACAGCCTGCTGCTTTCTTTCCTCCTTGGCTAAAGCAGAGATGCCCTTTCCTGCAAGGGCCTAGCAGCTTGTGCTGAGATAGGGGAGTCTTTCTTCATTTCCATTGCTCAGCAAACACCCAGTTTGGAGGCTACTGGTTACACGTTACCTCACTGTGTGCTTTCCAGAGTGGAGCGATTCCCCCCACTGCACCCCCACACTTTAGAAGCCATAGACTGAGATCACCACCTACTTAATTTTCAACTCTTTAGATAAAGCTCAGCCTGTTGTTTCTATGACAGGGCCCTGTTGGGTCGTTTATCTCAGTCTTATCTGCCAGGCACTGCTTTCTATGAATTGGTCTTTCTTATCAATCGGTGGGAAAAACATCTGGATTCATGGAAAGATGGGAGCCCTTGGGCTCTAGCTCGGGGGAGGGGAGAGTAGAGGAGAGAGATGGGCGGCGTCATGGCGACACTTCAGAGTGGTGCTGGGAGCCCTTGTTAGGGTGGGCTGTATAAGTGGAACTAGACAGCCATGGATATTCAGGATCTGTTTCCCAGGCTCACAGTGTGGTCCCGCTCATGGGATATAACATAATCATTCATTTCACAGGGCTTTCCTTCCCTGCTTCCCCTCCCCCC
>JABTXL010000002.1:51619743-51646057 GCA_025134845.1 Neodon shergylaensis | reverse complement strand
GTCCAGCTGATGAGACACTGTCCGGGTCCAGCTGATGGGGCAGTGTCTGGGTCCAGCTGACGAGACACTGTCCAGGTCCAACAGTGTCCTGGTCCAGTTGGTGGGACAGTGTCCTGAACACCAGCCCAGCACAGGGGCTTACCTGCTGCTGTCTTTTCTTCAGGGTCTTCTTCCACTGCTGCCTGATGCCTGCCTGGGGACAGTGACCATAGTGCTGACATCTGCTGGCCTCCAGTTCCAATGTTCCTCTTTTTAATAGAATGAAGAAGAATGCTCTGAATGTTGTCATATGATTTGGGGCTCAAATGACTCCCTAGGTTCAGCCAGCATGACCAGAGTCTCTCTTGGCTCTGTTTATATGATTTGGGGTGGAGGTACAAGAGAAAGGCTACAGCTGGGAGCAGTTTCTGAGACAAATCCCCCTATGGGGCTGACCAGAGTCATAATCAACTGAGATAGACCTGCAGTCTTCATCTCTGCTTGTTGATTAGATACGGTGTCTCTGTGGATAGGAGGTTCTGAATCCTTCCTGGGCACAATGTAAAGCCTCGGGGACATTAGACAGGACAGCACACCCGTGTTCATTGAAGACACTGCTGCTAGAATAGCCATAGCACCGAGTGTCGTAGCCCATCATCTGCAGCATCAGTTCTGTGTAGGCGCTACTTGTCATAGTACATGGCGGTGGAGGTGTTATAGTACATGGTCCTCAGGAGGACGCTATGTGCATCCTAGCTTTGAGTTCTTAGCGTTGTTCGCTTAACTTGGAGTCCCTATAAAAGCTACGAAACTAGAAAGGAATCTGGGGGTTCTTAAGAAAGGGAATGTGGTAGAACACATTATGAAGGGGTGAAGGGGAGTAATTGGGGGGAGGCTTAGATGGGGAGGGCAATAGGAGGGGAGAATGAATAAGGGGAGAGATAGCCAATACTAAGGATGCTCGAAAGAGCTACATAGCAACCCATTATTTTATAAGTGTTCAAAATATGAACATTTAAGAGTTTAAATAGAGAGCCCTTACATATGGGTACTCTTCCTATAATCCAGGAGTTTATTTGTATTTTTTAAAACCCAATGCTGGGCATGGGATACCACCCATCCAGCTGTTGGCCAGGGGTATCCCAGAGACACCTCCAAACAATACAGGTTGTTGCCATTGCTCTCAGTTGCCCACCAGCCCTCAATTGAAGACCCTATTGCTGAAGACACATCACACTGTGGTCACAGGACATGGAGAAATCGAACTGGTACCAATGGGGCAGCTTTCTCACTGCGGGTAATGGTCTCTCTTTTCTGGAGACCTGTGAACTGTAATAACAACTAGTCTGGTCCCATAAACCCCCTGATGCAGTACTGGCAGGAAGGTTATGAGAGTAGTCAACTTCTTTCTGTTGTCTTTAAGGCCTGCCTGGTCCATAGGAGGAAACTCATTTCTAGCAGGGTAATTTGGTTGAGAATCAGTGACTGGGCAGTTAAGAAGCCCTTGGGGCAGAACCAACCTCTGTTCTTTTGGTAAATAGACATAGTATCAAACTGCCATCTAAACTCTTTTTTTTAAATGTCCATTAGCACAGCTCCCAGTCTTCATCAGAGGAGCTTCTTGAAGTAGATGGTGTTTAATACAGAGGCTCAAAACTCATCAAAATGCGGAGCATAAGGACAGAGTATTCAGCTGCATCATCTGTGAACAGTGTCTTCTGGACACAACAGGGCTGTTGCCCTCATAGCTCACAGCGGCTGTCATTACCTATAGAAAACCAGCCCAAGATTGGATCCATCAACATTTCATCAAAGATGGAAGAGCTCCTGAGACCCCACCCCTCCCTAAGCTCCCACCCCTCCCTGAGGGACCATTTACAAAAAACGGTAGCTGAGGCAGGGGGACATCACTTCTTCAGTGGCATAACCACCAAGAACTTGCCCGTGCTCCAGTAGATACACTCCCATGCATGGTCATGCAGGCAATACTTTTTATACTCAGTGAGCTGTGTGTCTGTAGTCTGTCTGTCTTTCTGTCTCTCTCTCCCCACAGACACAGAGTGGACAGAAAGGGAAGGTAGGGAAGGATGGAGGGAGGGGCATGCGTGAAAGAAGAGGACTTGCTGGGAGAAGGGTTTCATCAGGAGAAAGGTGGATGAGACGTTTACGACAGAGCGCAAAGGACAAAAATTCATCATATACCTAAATGAAAATGTCAAAAATAAAATTTTCTTTAAAAAGTGTAACAGAAAAAAAGGACATAAGTAATGTGGACAAAGAGTAACTACTCTGCGTGGTGTGCAGGGAGGGAGGAGAGAGTAAGCGAGATGTGTCATTTAAAGGTTGGAGTGTGACCGTCTAATTGAAAGCTGCCTGCAGGGAACATTTGATATCAATAGATTTTTTTTCTTAACCAAATTACTGTTGTTACTGAGAGGCAGTGACAGAGAGCTCTGCAGCACCCGCACGTTTAATTTGGGTGATTATTATTTATGCACAATGTATTGCCCGAGTGTAAGCACAGCCGGGGGATCACAGAGACAACACACCAGCCTTTCTAAGGCCAAACTTGGGTTTGCTTTTGTTTTGCCAAAGTGACGGTTTTATTGAATCCCCTGATGCATTGCCTGCGCCAAACAATGCTGGAGGAAATGCATGAACACTGAATTATAAGTTTGATTCTAATGAGAGGTTCAGCCTTCCCTTTGTTCGTCAATAAGAAACTCCAAGCAGAGGCCTTGAGAAGGACCCGAGTCTCAGAGCTCCACTAGACCAGTAGCTGCAGACTAAGAAGAAGACACTGTGATGGCATGTTATATCCAAATCACTTGAGATTATTGAATGACAGTACTCCTATCATTTCTGAGAGAACCACCTTTTAGGGGGGTCCCTGAAAAGTATACCTAACATATTCTAATGTTGCCCAGATTCTCATGTAGCTCAGGCAGGCCTTCAATTCACTACACAGATGATACTGAACTTCTAATCCTCCTGCAGCCACCTCCTGAGTGCTGGCACTACAGGCATGCACCACCAAGCCTAGTTTCTGTAGTGCGGGGAATCGAACCCAGGGCTTTAAGCACGCTAGGCAAGCACTGCTTCAACCAAGCCACACCCCTAGCCCATTAATCACACATTCTTAAGCTTGCACAAGAAAAGAATTTGTGTAATGGTTATATTCAGGGAGCAGAGAGGGCAACGAGGTCACATTCTTGTCCCTGTATCTAATTCTGTGTCAGGCACCAACTGCTCCTCCTGGCTGGCGACCATCCTCTGTCTGTTTGGGTTGGAGATGGGGAAGCGTTTCCTCAGCAAAACATTCACTTAAACAAAAAACCTGCATTGCAACAGTAAATTTAAACGGCATCTCTTTTATAGAGAACTTTTGAAAAGAGGGAACTTAGACTGTGTTACCTGCTAAGCCAAATACCAACAGGTATCGATAAAAGGGCAGCTATCACAGATGATTTAAACATAGTAACGGGGGTCTGGGGACAAAGCTCAGGGGCAGAGGGCAGAGCAAGCATGTGATAGGTCCTGGTTCCTTCTTCAGAGCTAGTGTGGGGACAGAGAGCAAGCAGTAAGTGACCTCTCAAAGAACCATATTAGTAGATCTTTTAAGGTTTTCTCTGAGTGAGCAACCACTTTATCTTTGTCCTTTGGCCATCAAGAAAAGACCATAGATCTATGGCCAGAGATAGCTTGTATCATGTGTTTCCCCCAGCCTCTGAGCAAACCACTCTGGCTGGGGACCAGATGCTGGGTAGACAACTCTTTAACGTACACAGAAAGCAAAAGCCATGGCTGCAGAGGGCTTTCTCTGCACACAGCAAGCTTGGGACTAATCCACTGCCCAGCTTTTCACTCACAAACCTATAAACCAGGAGACCGCCTCTCCCTTCTTCAGTGTGTTTTATGCTTTCTATCCTGACTCTGACACACAGCATAAACAGTGCTTTTGCCTGGTTCTTAAACAAGCTGGTATATTCCTGCCATCAACGTGGCAGAGGGAGGGGTTAAGGATTTCAGTACCTTTTCCCCGATAGTCTCCATCTGGCGGGCCTCAACCCGCCCTAAACGAAAACTGCTCCAAGTAACAGCCGTATACACCTATACAATGGAAGACACATGGTGACACCTCTGTCCTTCCCACTGCCCTCATCACATTGTCACCAGTCTCTTCTCACATCACTTCTCTGGAAATTCAGGTAGCCATGCTTCGTGCAAAAGTTCCTTTGTCCCCACCAGCCTCTTTGAGCCCTCATTCCAAAGTAAGCTTGAAGCCAGTGTTGTCTCTAGGATCTCTGACTCCTTTGTAACCTGTGTGTTTCCATAATTCTGGTTTCTATTCTCCCCTTCCCCAGCATAATTGTATGTTTATGTGCATGTGTGTACATGGTGTGTGTGTACATGTGTGTGTGTGTGCACACGCAAGCGTGTGTGTACCCTGGCAAAGTATGTGGCTGTGAGATGACAACTCGCAGGAATCTTTTCTTCTACTCTGTGAGTCTCTAAGGGAAAACTCAGGTTGTCATATTCAGTAGCAAGTGTTTTATACCCTCAACCATCTCCCCAGCTCATGGAATTCAAAAGTGAAACTGCCTTGTCCTTTTCTGTCTGGGTATACACAGTCAAATCTTTAACTCAATTTGTTTATTCTCCCAGCTTTTCTTGAAGACAGGGCTTATGTGCTATAACAGGAGTGACCATTAGTTTTGGTAAGTTCTGTCGAATACCACAGGCACCATGGGACCTACCCGGTCAAATCAGCTGCTATTCCTCCATGGGTAAACTGAGGTAGAATTCGGTGCCAAGATAAGTGGGTGACACGTTTGGGCTCCTAGGTTAGATGTGACTAAAAAGCTACAGAAATCCTCTCTATTACCACCGTGACCCTTAAACTCTGGGCACCCTGATTCTTTGCTTTTGCTAATTGCCACAGTCTCTCTGAAATGATACGGTATACCAAGACCTCTTTGAAACCTTCTGAGTGACGTAGGAGAGTGTCACCAGCAGGTCTGTACAGTCAGGTCTGAACTCTGTAAAATTGACGTCTGGAGACACAGCTAGAGGTTGTGCTGTTTCATCCCGCCCACAGAGTCACAGGCAGCGCTCACTCGAACTCTGACTTCCACCCTTTTCCAGCAGACGGAGTTTCTCACTGGTTGTCCGTGTTCTGATGAACCCTATTTTAGATAGATCTGCATAATCAAAGGCTTAATTACTCTAAGTGGTGCATGCATCAACAAATGGCAATTTTAATAACTCTTAAGAACAGGAACTTCTCCTCTTGGCTGCGGTGGCCCTCGCACCTCAGATGTCTCCTGCTGACCGTCTTTGTGTCTAAGTGATAAGCTGCTTTGTGACCTTAGCGAGTGTCTCTTAGCTTATTAGCACCTTTGCAGTAACTGTCTTCTTCTTTTGCTAAGAAAACTCGGGTAGATAATGAAGGATCCTAAAATGTTTCATCTTTTAAAAGCAATTTCTTTTATTTTTTGAAAATTTTAAATAATATTTAATTTCATCAATTTTTTATTTAGCCAACAAAGTGCTGGGTCTCATAACAGCATTTTATCATACGTGTGTGACATCACACTTCATTCTCCTTTGTCCCTCCATTTCCCTTCAGATCTACACTTTAGAGACGCTCTGAAAATAAGTGCAAAAATGATGGCAAACGAGAACTAGAAATATTAATTAGAGTTGGTATAGTCTACCTCCAGTTAGTTCAGGACATCTGACAAACAGGGTTGATTCCTAAGGAGAGCAGGGCTTGTAGCTATGTATGTTGTGCCCACACCTGTATGTGCACTGTGCATCTAGGAGAGCCTGTGTACATGTGCTTGCCGCTAGAACAAGAAGCAGGGCTTGAAAATCATCTTCTTTCTCACCTGAAATCCGGGCAGAGCATCCTTTTTTATTTTCTGAGGGCAGAAGTCCCTCCCATACTCACCCCCACCCAGCACTTTCCTGTCTCAACCCGAGGGCGGCATGCTGTGCAGCAGAAAGCAGCAGGGAGCACTGGCCAGGGCTTCGGACACTGTGGCTGAGGCCCTAGGACGCACTGGTCTCTGTAATGAAGAAAACCTGCTCCTCGCGGATAATAACTTCTGACTTGCTGGACAGCTCTTCAGTTTTGTTTACATTAGCGCGAAGTCCTCCGCCCCTTAAAATATTGCTCTCTCTTTTATCTGTTTTATAGTATTAAAATACATCAGGGTGGTTATGTTTGAGAACGGGAAATGTCAAAAACATCTTCATGGCATTTTTCTTTTAATCTTTGTTTGAAGGACTTCGAGGGAAGAATAACTCCTAGACTGTTTCTGTTTGGCCTGTTTCTGGAAGGACTTAGTTTCTCTATTAAGAATTCTAAGCTTGTTGTGCTGGACAGATGCTCAGCACACACACACACACACACACACGTATGCACACACACGCACACACACATGTACACATACACAGGTGCAGACACACATGAACACACATACATGTACATATACACACGTGACCTGCCTTTCTGATCCTAGTAGCTTGCATTATATGTTAATACAATATTAGGCAAATTAGAATTAAAATATCTGCCAATGATACTTTAAAAGTTCAAAGCATACAGTTTTTGAGTGAGGACCCGTGCTAATGTGTGTTTCTCTTATGCATTTAACTGTTTGGAAATGGCCAGGTGGATCAAAGATCCTGGGCTGGAGAAGGGGCCCAGCAGCTAAGGATGCTTGCTGCTGCTCTTGCATGAGACTCAAGTTGGGTGCCCAGGGCCCACGTTTAGCAGTTCATGAGTGGCTGTAACTCCAGCTCCAGGGCACCCTACACTCTCTTCTGGCTTCCCAGTACAACGTTGCATAATACACACACACACACACGCAAGCACACATACACACACATATGCAAACAGGACTTCCAAAAATATCATGAAAAAATCCAATTCTCTTCAATAAATTTTTTTCGATTAATGTTCTTATGTTAACCATGGATTTGCCTTGTGGTAAAAGATGAAAAGAAAATGAATGTAGTGGAAGTGGAAGGAGCGGTCTAAGCGACTCCCCAAGGACTCTGTTTCTTCATCTTTCTGCCTCCTCACTCTCACACATCTCTGGGAAGCATTTACATTGCTTCCTCGTTGCGGTCATTTTTCCCAATCCAAGACATCATGATGCGTAAGGTCAATCCTCTGGCTTCTTTAGCTCTTTCAGACTTCCCATGAAGCCCCTTCCCCTTCTCCTGAGGCTGACAGAGAAAGGATCCTGGGAAGACACATCAGTTATATCTGCCTGTGAGTTAGGAGTTTCCTTCTCAAAATTTGACTTTTTCCTCGAAACTGAGAGGAAGCATTGGCTTTCCTAAGCCAGGCAAACAATTTTTAAGGGATCGTGTGTGTCTATTAGTTGTCCCCTAAGCTCAATGGCGTATCATACAGTGTACTGTCTTTCTCTGTAAACCAGTCCCAAAGCACTTGAATGTGTGTTGGACCCTGAAGGAGATGATATTGTCTCAACCCTACTCTCTAGCCATGGGTTGCCTCGTTCATCTCCAGTCCCTCATTGTTGCTGAATGAGTGGTTGCCAGGACCCCACTTTTTCTTTTGTGTGCTTTTTATGATGCCAAGGGTCTTCATAGATTGGGATTTACTGATGTGTTGGAAAAGATGATATCATTTCTGTCCCCTCCTTAACCCAAATAGACCATGCTGATCGGATGTTCCGAACTCGATCTATTGTCTACGGTGCGTTCAGCCTTCCATGTCCTTTCAAACTGCGTAGCCTTGCCACACACTCACAGGAGATGAGTACACACCGATTAGAAAAATAAATGAAGACAACATCTCTTAGGACTCAAAACAGGTGCTTCCATGCTAGCCAGGCATCTGCGCTGACATTCTCTTACATGGTCAAAAATCGCGGGACAGTTCGCTACTGCTTTGAAGGTCTGCCTTCTGTGTTCCTGGCTTGCGGTGTTGAAAGCTGGCAGGTGTGAAAATACACCACGGCGGGACATCAAAAGCAGCTGCTGCCCTCTTATCGTTGTGGATTGGCAGTCAGCATCTGAGCTCCCGGACACCCAGGATCACGATAGCTGGGATGCAGGCAACTGCACATAGACAGAGGCACAAGATTCCAAGGCTTCAAGTGAGATTCAACAAGCCCAGATTCTGGAATAGCTCATTCAAGTCCCTGCAGCGCAGACACAGACATCGGAGGAGGAGGGCTAGGCACCCATAGGTCCAGCGTTCTTTCATGCTGTAGGTATATTTAATGCGGTCCAGTCCTACACAGTCCAGAAGAGGAGACAATCTGTTCCTTTCTAAGGTGGATCTGCTTGTTTCCTTCAGAGACTGACTATTGGGAAAAAGATGGCTTGAGTTGCCAGCCACACTTTTTTATGGACATCCTTCTCAGAGCTGTGCAGACACACGATTTGTGTTTTCTCTAGGGACTCATGTTCCAATGCTCGGTTCCTTCTTTGTTCTTCTAGTCTGCCTCCCATAACTCCAGAAGGATCCTTATGAACATAATACAGTTTTCCATGTGTGTGTTTTCTCTTATTCTACAGCCTTATCTTTTGGGGTAGACCTGGAATTCAAATTGCCTTTCCTTCCTTTCTCTGCACCCCTCTCCACAAGTCTTACAAACATGTGTGCACACACATCCTAGTTGTCCAAGGAGATGATAAGAAAATTCATTAAAAATTTTAAAGTTGCAAGAATAATAGGTTGACTTGCCTAGTTATAGTAGCTTTAGTTTCCTGTTTAAAAATTATAAGCATAAATTATTTCTATCGGAAGCATATTTAAAATGTCCCTGGAGGTTGAAACACATAAATTGTGAGATGAGACATAGATATGTCAGGTCAATATGAGAAATACCTCCATATATGAATAAGTAGTTTTGTAGCCATGTACCATTTAAAAAATTATTAGACAAGGACTGGCTGAGAGGAGATGTGATGCTCCAAAGGACATTTAATTTAATTTGATTTAAAGAAAAACCCTTAAGAACGTGAGATGTCTTCTGGTTACAGAGATGCTGACATGTACATCCCAGAAGTGATCCACTAGGAAGTCATTCTTGTCTTGCACAGCCCGAAGAAACACAGGAGCACATATTGTCTAGGCTAAGGTCAGCAGAACCTCAGTGATGCCAAATGATCAAAATGCCAACCAGCCAGTGTTACAGACATAGATGAATATGGACATTTCCCGCAAATCTGAGCAAGGCAAAGGTAGGACTGTTTTTAAGGAATATGAGCCACCACAAATCACACAGTAAGGCGGGTCCTCTCAGGACGGACAGTGTAACATTTAAAATTGATCAATCAGTGTAATTTTTCATGTTACGAGAGCAAAAGAGAAGTCATATAATGAGCTTGATTGATATTTAAAAAGCACGTGATAAGAGTTTTAATGGGAAAGACTCGAGCTTTTCATAGGATAATAGGAGCATCCCCGGTTCCATAGGGATGTCTGCGAAGACCTCACAGCAAACATTGCTCCTAACCATGAAGCACTTCCTTCCTAAGACATGGAATAAGGCAGAAACGGATTGATTTTTATCATCCTGTGACATTGTCCTAAAACTTCAACAAGGACAAAGCACAGCAAAACAACAGACAAGACACGAGCAAGTGCTCAGTGAAAGAGACAGAAAGCTCAGTTCAGAAAAAGAAGTAAAGAACACTTATTTCCAGATGACACAGATATAGGTCACAAAACCGAGGAATTTACAGAGTTAGTAAAAAGGACATTCTAAAACTAATAAAGCTACAGAACGAACTTCAAAACAGAAGCACGAATTGTATTTTGATATGCCAGATGTGAGTGATCGGAAGCTACGAGCTAAATGTCTGTTAGTTTAGGATATAAGAGTTAGCCAGAAATACACTAAAGCTATTGGCCAAACATTATTGCAAATAATATAGTTTTTGTGTGATTATTTCAGGGCTGAGCAGCTGGGAACAAACAAGCGGCCTTCCCTACAACAAACCATTTTTTTCTCATTAGACATGAGCACCGTGATTCAGAGTTTGGGATACCTCACCTCCCCGGTACCTCACTAGGTATATCTTCATGAATTCGAATGGAATGAGGGAATCATATGCATGGTTTCTGGGGCCAACTGAGGGAGTTGGTTGATTTGTAGTAGCGTTCTCCGGGGTTCAGAGCATTCCCCCGCGGTTCGAGTCAGCACGGACTCAAAGATGATCTGATAAAGTCCTTCTGACTCCTTCTTTTCTCTGGGCAGGAGCAGAATGCCCATCCTTTCAATAAGAGCAGATGAGCTGAGCCTCTGGGTTCCATGCTGAACGGTTCTGGGAATCCCTCCTCACAGAGGGTCAGGTGGCCGCCATGTCCTTGCTTTATTGGCCACCACATGGTTTGGGTTCTGTGAAGCAGGAGTGTTGGAGTCACTGTGAGAATCAGCCGATCACCTTCAGGAACAGTGACTGTGGCCTAATGTGAGAATTTGACAGAAGAGGATGGAATTGAATTTAACAATTACTTATTAGGCAGAGGGCCAGGTGGCCAAGCTGGAGGGATCTTCAGGTTCGATACCAGCGTCTCCCTCCTCACAGTGTTCCTCTAAGCAGGCCTCTGACTTCACCTCTTCACTTTGCTCCAGAAGGAGAGAGAGGGTGTTTGTCTGTGCGTGGACAAAGCCCACAATTGAAATTAGAAAACAGTGATTCCTTGTAATGATTACTATGTCCAAATAAGATATTTTTAATATGAGTTTGATATTTCCTAGATAATTTTATTAGCCTCCTTGGATCATATTTACTAAGAAGGCTTAGTACAAGAGAGGATGCCACTTTCCTTGGGGCCAGGAAGGAGTGCTGGAAGCCAACCTGGAGAAATGTGTGTTTCCTGCCTCAGTTCTTCCTACTGACCCAATAAGTCACCAAGAGTTTTTAAGTTCCCACTGGAATAGATCAGTGGGGAAGTAGGCTTGCCTTCTTTGGAAATGGCAAAGGTTCCTGTGTTTCTGTTTAACCCTCACAGAGGCTGTGTAAGTGTCTACCTCTGAAGTCAAGAGGTTTGGGGCAGATCTTGGCATGTGTTTGCTTGTGTTCTTCTTCCTTAAACTGGCTTTACCCTTCTCACTACTGAGATTAAAGAGGTTGAAAATCAATTTATTCTCAGTTCCGCCAAATTAAGTTGTGCTAAGAATCCTAGAAGATAAAGATAAGAATCTGATAACACAAATCAAAACCATCTGCATCATTTTTTTTCTGTAAACAGTACTGGGCTGACATGTTACCCCATGTTTGTGTTCATGTCCATCACACAACCTGCTCCTGTGATGCATTTTATATTTTTCTGCTAACTGAATGTCTTGGTAGGCAGGCACTGCCCTGGGAATCCCATGGCAGTTGCAACTTCTTGTTGGATTGTTCTAGAAGAACTAGGCTATAGTCATTAATGTGTTGGGTCTGGGAAGATGGTGCAGTGGGTTAAATACTTGCTCTGCAAACAAGGGTTCAGGGCCCTGCAGTCACATTTTAAAAATGTGCTCAGTGGAACATATCTTTAACTCCAGTGCTGGGCAGGCAGACCCGAGGGGCTTGCTGGCCAGTCAGTCTAGCCAGCCTGTAAGTTGCACACTAGGTGAAAGAAAGAGATTCTGCCTCAAAAAATAAGGTGGAGAGCATTCAAGGAAGACAGCAGACATTGACCTCTGGCTTCCACATGTGTATACATATGCGCAGACAGCATATATATGCATACATGCATACACATCTGCACAAAATTTAAAAACTAAATTAAAAATGCGGAGAGAAATAAAAGCTTTGCCAACGTGTTTCAAAGATGGGCGATGACTTAGGTGTACTCCCCAAGGCTGTGGGTTTGAGTTTCCACGTGTTGCTGGCTGGCTGGAGTAGATGTGAGCAATCGTGAAAGCAGACAACAGCAAGAGTTACCCGGAGGCCCGAGCTGGCTAATTCCTGCGCTGCTAACGTCCTTTCTTCTTGCAGAAGAAAAAGATTCTTGGAAAAGAGACAGAGCTGGTTCTAAGTAACTACTGGAAAAAGTACCAGGGCGGGCACACCCTGGATGGGAGCCAATGGAAATGCTGACTCCTGGCCCCCTGGCCTATTGTAAAATCCAGTGAATCGTGCGTAAAAAAAGAGAAAAAAAAGAGTCTTGTGTCTGGTTTGAGATTTATCTCTGCCACCAAATCAGCCTGTCTGCATTTTTTCACTGTGCTCTTGGATGCTTGTCTACCTAGGGATGAGGAGCTACCTTGAAGGATACACAAGAGGAAAAGAAGATTCGGGAAGGAATACAGAACATGTGTCTCTCTTGCTATCATGTAGGCTTATTCAAAACCCTCCTGCAAAACAAGTAAAAGACGTTGATATGAACTCAAGGCCATGGGATTCAGGTTAGGCCTTTTTGCTTTGGGCAACAGGATTTGGCCCGGCTCATGATGAGACTCAGCAAACTGGGTTGTGACGTAACGGGAGTGTCATGTACATGAACAATGCCATAAGAAAGGCTGGAAGGACCTACAGTGTCAACCGTGAGGACTTTAAAGTGTGGCTTACTGTTTTTCCGGATCCTCGATGCAAAGGCCCAAGGGAGGAGACTAGTTTAAATATAGGTGCTGAGACAAATTTTAGCCTCTTCCAGGGCGGGATTAAGTTCAGTATGGTAAAATTCCTTTGTGATTATGTATTCTCATCAATGGGGCCTATGGGCTCTATACGGGCAGTTTGCCGTCCCACTTCATTCTCGCCGAGTTTCCTCTAGTCTGAGTGTTAATTGCAATTTTGCCGTTTTATGGTATGCATTCCTAAGTAGTTGTTCCACAGCCTGGGTGGGAGGGGAAATATCCTCTGTTCTTAGATGCTCCATGAAAGGCCAAAAAATGTTCAGGAATGCTGAAATCAGTGATGAGAACGCACGTAGCTCCCTGCAATACAATTTTCACAGTGGAGACTCAGCTGTGATGCTGGCGGGAGAACTAGCCACACCCAGGGCGAAAGACTGGGAAACACTCCCACTCCGTCTAGGAAGCTAGCTCCTGGAGGGAGCTTTGAGCATTCATTGGGAATGGTGCATTTGAAAGTAACTTATTGAACGTATCAGCTATGGATGAGATGCTTTGGAATGTTCCAGAGTGTCTGCCATGTGCTATTTTCCAAAGATTGTCCCTTTTGTGGCGGAGGCTTGGTCAGAGCGAAGGTGATGGATTCTCATACAGAGATGGAACCTCAAAGCAGAAAGATAGGTGGGGGAGCTGGGGTGAGGAGAAGACACTCAAGGGAACCCATGCCAATGGTTGCTTACCTCTTTCATTGCATTCGTACAGAGACCTTGGACTCTTTGTTGTTTCTTCTTACACCAAGAATTGTTTTCTTGGTGGTGGAGGAAACAAAGCTTTTAAGCATCTCAGCCCACTTGAAGTATGTAGTTGAGAGGCAGTAAGTATATTCCCCCTGTCATACACCCATCTCTGTCCATCTCCGGGATATTTGCATCCTTCCGGATGGAAATGCTGGACACATTAAACCACTCTCCTTCCCCCTTTGCCTGCTCCAGGCAACCATACTCTACTCTCTGTCTTTATGGGTCCAGCTACTCTAAGGACTGCAAACGAGTGGACTCAGATAGCATACTATTTCTTGTTTTGTGCTGGCCTGTCTTGTAGGCATAATGTTCACGTGGTTCATTGTGTCATATATAATGCATATTACAAAGCCTTTCCCTAAACGCCATACAATACTGTTCCATCGCATGTGTGTGATGTGTTTATGGATCCATGCGTCTGTTGACAGGTATATCCATGTTCTGCCTTTTATGAATAGTACTACTGTGCAGGTGGTCCAGCAGCTACCTGAGCCCTGGTTTTCAGCTACTTTGAATCTGCATCTAGAAGCAGAGCTGCTGTGTCTCATGCACCTGTCTCTGTGGGACCACCAAGCTGGCTCCCACAGTGGCTGTGGAGTCACCGTGTAATGAAAGTGGTGTGCAATGGCTTCAGCTTCTCCACATCCGTGTTATTTTGCAGTTTGTAATGATAGCATTCTAATTGTCTCGAGGTGGTGCCTCGCTGTGGTTTTACTTTGTGTTTCCTGGATGATAGTGACTTCCTCGGATGTTGAGCCTTTTGGGCAGGATAGCTGGTCAAATGAATTTTCATGCTTTTTGCTTGTATTTTAACTATGTTATTTTGTTACAAAGGTTTCTTCATGGGTGTGTGTCTGTGAGTGTGTGTGTGTGCATGTTTGTGTGTACAAGTGTGTTTGTACATGTGTGTGAATGTGTGCATGCATCCTCTCACTTTCGTACTATACAAATAACACTTTGAAGCTGTTGAAATTCCCCCATGTATTGTCATCCAGTCGATCTGAATGACTGACCTCTGTTTCGTTCAGCCACACTATGACAGTATTTTCCCCTACTCATCTTTATGCCTCTTTGAGGCCCTTGTTTAAAAAAAAAATGTTTCCCAGGCTTAAAGATTGGATACAGTGTTTTCATTTTCCCGATCAATACAGGAATGCTTTTAGCCTTATGCATAACTGGAGATGGAAAGGGTCGAGTCAAGTCACTAAACAAACCCCACACCTTTAAGATTCATTCTCAGAACTCCGTGTTAAAGGACAACAGAGGCATCTGTGACGCAATAGCGAGCTAAGTTCAAGGGCATGTGTCAAATGGAGCTTGGGCTGGGAGCCCTGCCCTTTCTCTCTGCCACACAACTTGCTGTAGAAAAGGTGGCAACACAGCTCTGTTCTCTCTGGGGGAAAGGAGTGGTGCCGGGGGAGCTGGGAAGAGTGGAGAAGGGGAAACTGTGGCTGGGGTGTATGGCACAGAGAATAATCTATTTTCAATTAAAAAAGGGGGGTATACAAACGAACAAAAACCCTACAAAGCTCTAATCTCTGGGGGCCTCAGTTCCTTTGACTGTGAAATGAAGATGCTTGACTAGACAGTCTCTAAGATTAGGTTCTAGAATGCCATCAGTCTTTGGTGCCAATACATATTTTTTTGAATTGGTAGTTTTAGCTTATCAGACCCTAAACCAAGTCAGCAAGGCTGCAAGAAACACCGAACTCATTATTTGGAAAAACGCTTGCTCTGGTACGCCAAGTCATGGCAGAGGAGCGAGATGGTTTCATCTCTAACAATGGATTCTCATTGTGGTGGGCCATTTACATTGGTAGACCATCATATCCCTCCGCTGTCTGCTTTGAAACCCTGAGGCATTCATTTATTTTAGTTTGTGTGTATGTTTGTGCATGTGAGCTCTGGTGTCTGCTGAGGTCAGAGGGCATTGGCTACACTGAACTTTAGCTACAGGCTGTTGTGAGCCACTGAATGTGGGTGCTGGAAACTGAATTCAGGTCCTCCGTGAGACCAGTGAGCACTTTTAACAAATGAGCCCCCTAATGGGACTTTTAAAAGCAATTCTAAACATGGTTTCATAAATAAACATGTCTAGTAGGCAAAGAAATTTGAGAGTAATATTTATGAAAGTAGAAGCCCAGTGACTTCTTGGTGGGCTTTATTGCTATGCCCTGGAGGTTCCCTGGGAATACATGGAGGACCGAAGTCAATGGATATGGGGGTAAACAAATGTCTTCAATGTAGGTTACTACAGATGTTCTCCTAACTCCCCGACAAGGCACACCTTTTACTGGACCAATAAGAAAAATCTAAGAGGACACCAGTGCTGTGCTGTTCTTGAGAATCTCAAGGCAGAAGAGAAAGGGCGCATGTACTGGGGTGGCAATCACTGTGGAGGGTGTGCTAGAGGACCCAAATGTGCCAGAACAGTGGAAGTTAGGTTGGGTCACGGTGACTCTTTGGGGTTCTCTGGAAAGAGGCTGATAGTGTTGCTCTCTGAGCAATACACTGACAATGTAAAATGATTATTTTACTAAATGAACTTCCTTTGTGTTTGGCCTTTGACACTGACTGGGTCTTGCAACATACTCCCGGCTGTCCTAGAACTCAGGCTGTAGCCCAGGCTGGCCTTGAACTCACAGTGACCCCTCCTCTCTCCACTTCCTGACTTCAGGACTTCACTATTGCAGGGGTGTGTCTGGATTGGTGCTCCTCACAGGGTTAGTTCTTGAGAAGAGCAACAGTCAAATAAAGTCAGTGACATTTTAATTTATTTGCAAGTTTTTAAAGTAAAAAAAAATTATTCAAATATTTGGAAATTGAAGCCAGGCGGCACACTTGGGAGGCAGAGGCAGGTGGATCTCTGTGAGCTCGAGGCCAGCCTGGGCTACAAGAGCTAGTTCCAGGATAGGCACCAAGGTTTCTACAGAGAAACCTTGTCTTGAGGGGAAAAAGAAAGAAAGGAAGAAAGAAAGAAAGAAAAAAATATTTAGAAGTTGCAAACAAGCATTAGGTTAGCTTGCAAACTTGATTTTGCACATGGACCTGCTGTCCCCTCTGACGCCATCCTGCCACGGAGCCATCACCACCCATAAGGCAGCCCAGCTTTCATCTTATGCAGCTACCTCACTTTGAACTTCCCTGTGTCTAGAATGCTGGGCTAAATAAAATCCCTTTCTTTGAGAGGGTACCCGGCCTCAGGTATTTCGTTATAGCAACACAAAATAAACCAGGACACACAACGTGAGATAATTAGCAGTCATCAAGTCGCCTGCAGAGTGTATTTCCCAATGACAGATTCATTTGGAATGTACATTGCTGCTGGGTTTTTCAATAGCAGAAATACATACATTAGATCTGGTGTTGAGTGAGCATAGGTCTGAGGTCTGATGTAATCGGAGTACGATGGATTCCAACAAACCGCGAACTCCAGGCTTCATCTTGCATGAGGATGTCGGTGAGTACCGTGAGCGAGAGGGAGTCAGGAGGCATGGCAGCTGGTGCCCCACATCCTCCTCACACAGGACCAGACACTTGGCTAGTCGCTTGGCAGAAATAGGATTGTACAGGATGGGTTTTGATGAGCGAAAATGCTCAGCCTGTAGTTGGGAACTGTTTTATAATTTATGGGGAGTGTTGCCTCTTTTCTCTGCCCCACTTTTCCCCTGAGGAGACTTTTCTTTGATTCATTGGCTATTTAGGTCTCTGTGGACGAGCCACAACACAATCATTTATTATTAATGCCTTTGATTTTCTTTACCTTTCCCCCTCTTACCATGTATCTCAATCTACATGCCTGTGAAATTTTAAATTAAACAAAACAATGGCTACGAACCTTTGGTTGTCCTTCACAGTCTTATTCACAGTGAGATTTCTTAGTAGTAGAGGAGGGTTTTTGATGAATTCTGCAGACCTGGAATGTGGAAGATTTGGTAGATATTTAATTCTCGGTTTCCTTTCCACTTGGCGTTTTCCATTTAATCATCAATAATTTAAATGTTCTCTGTTTCAGAGGTTTTACAATTAAATTACATTAATTCAGTGCGTGTGCACACACGTGAGGTTGGGGGACAAATGCCAAAGCAGAACCGTGGAGATGGGAGCACAGTTCTGTCCTCCCACCATTCGGGCTACCCAACTCATGTCAGGTGCGGCAGCAGATACCTTTACATCTTGCCAGCCAAATTTTGTCAGAGCACCCTGTGCTAGCGAGCCCATTTTTAATATCACATTACCACACCTAATGTATCATATTGCTTTCCACACTTTGCCACCCTCCCGAGGGCAGCAACCATTCTGGCTCATAATTATATTACGGTGCCTGGCGATTTCAATACTTTTTATCCCCTTCTATCAGTCATAAGTGTAAACCTCCTGGTAAACTTAAGTTTGCATGGCATTAGTTTGTTGATTATTTTCTCATTATAAAAATTTTAAGGCATGCTGGAAAGTCTAGTAAATGGTCCTGGTAAATAAAGTCTAGTAAATTTATCACACACACATTAGTGGTGTGATAAATAAGAGTAAACTTTCACAAACAGGGCATCTTTACCAGGGTTTGCGCTTCCCCACACAATGCTCTCATAGCTGCATGCAGGGGTTGTCTTTGGGAAATTGACGGCTCTGTGTAATACTTCATAGTCTCTTGCTGACCTTCATCTTCACCTGGGCTTTTGGGTGCCTCGTCTCCCTGAACAAACTGTAAACTGGTGTGTGTTGTCGCTGAGAATACTCCCGAGTGGTGTGGTGTCCTCTGTGGTCCTCTCCAACTGGATTTTCCCAATTGGTGTTCTTGAAATTAGCATGTGTTGATAGATGCCGCTCTGCCTCGCTCATTCATTTTAATTGCAGAATGGCATTCCACTGCGTGAACAAACCCAGGTCTTAATCAGGGCCTCTGGTGATGGGCATTTCAATGGCCTCCCATAGGTTTGCTAGTACAAACAATGCGGCAATTAACATTCTTGGACACACTCCCATTTGCACATATGTAAGTGTAATTGCTGGGTCAAAAGGCTAGAAGCAATTTCCATTTTTCTAGTTATTGCAAAAGTGCTATTTAAAAGTAAAACAAAGCTGACCATTTTTATTAGTAACTGCCCAATATATATATTTTTTTAACTACAATTCCCCAAATACTGGGCTTCCTCTCTGTCATTTTATACTGAACAATCTGTCCTGACTTTCGAATCGTTCTCTCCCCGCCTTACTTTACCATTCCTCTGGACTTTAATTATTCTCTCTCTATTCCTCCAGTGGGTCCCCTCAACGTTCTAAGACACATGTGGAATACCCCGGCTAGTCAACAGCTGTATTCTGCGGTAAATTAGCAAATATCCGGCAGCACCTTAATCCTCAGGGGCCATTTCCACACTATTCCTCCTGATGCTTTACTTCTCAAACTTGACTTTTTGAAGCCGATACCGAGTAGCGGTGGATTAGAGTTTGCACACGTTTGACAGTTCAGCTGCTTACTATTTCTTCTGGGAAATTAATGCCGTCATCTCTTTTGTTTCCATTTTCAAGAAGACAGTCTTCTTAAAAAGTCTTTTTTAAAATACTCAAAATTTTATTGTCATGGTATGTACATGTGTGTGTCCATACGTGCTTGTGCTTCTGCAAGTGTGTGCACATGACAACTTGGCGGAGTCGTTTTGTTTTCTCCTCCCACCTTTATATGGCTGCACATGGGTCATCAGACTTGTGTGTGGTTGCCACCTCGGGGAACCTGGTGAATACATTTTTTAATCTGCTAATGCAGCAATATGGGCAGTTGTCTTAGTCCCAATTTCCTTCTTCTTCCCCCATCTGCCCCTTCCTTTCTTTCATTTTAGATGTTTGAGATGGAGTCTCACCATTTAGCTTAGCTGTCTATTGAGCTCACGATCCTTCTGCCCCAGCTGGGATTACAGGTGGGTGTGGCCAAGCCTAGACTCCTGATTGATGTTTAACCTTAATGTCGCTGTGGTTGAAGAGAATGGTCAGAATAATATCCGCTCTCTGATACGTGTTGAGACATGCCAGGATGTGGTCCCAGGTTGGAAATGGTTCACGAGTACTTCAGAGTAAAACGTTTTCTCTCAGCTGGATCATGCTTGTCACTCTTGCTGCCCGACTCTACATATTTCTTGTATTTTCATTGATTCATCTATTATTTTGCTGAGACAAATGTATGAAAATTTGTTGATGTTGGCAGATGTGATCCTCTGAATCTTTGTCAATTTCTTGCTTAATATTTTTTTTAGGATTCATGCCAGATTGAAGGTATTGGAACTTTCTGGTGACCTGAATTATTTGACATCATTGGTGACCATCTGTAGTATGTCAAAGCCCAAGAGTGTTGAAGTTAAAAATCCCACCTAGAACCTTATCTTTTAACTGTCTATTTTTCTCTTAGTGTATTTAGAAATTACTGACCCATTGGGGTTTTAGCTACCATCTTACATCTTATTTTCCTTTGTCTTGACTTCCACTACCTTCTTCTTTGGAGACTGAGCATATTAGTGCATCCATCTCCCTTCTACTTAATTAGAAACTGTTTTTGATGTTTATTCTTTACTTAATTAATAGTTCTGACGTCTTCATAAACAGCTAAGAAGCTGTAAAATATCGCTAAAGTGTAGCATGAAGTCAGAGATTATATGCTTTGTGGATAACAAAGGCAAAAAAGTGAAGGGAATAAAAAGGAAGGGCAGCAGACAGTGAAAGGAGGAGGGACGGTGCTTCGCTATGTCTGTTGCTGTGATGTAACACCGGGCTTTAGCTGTGCTTACAGTTCCAGAGGGTAGAGCGTGGCCAAGAGCGGCAGACGTGGCGGCAGAAGCAGAAAGCTGAAAGCTGACGCTTGAACCACATGCACCAAGCAGGAGAGCACCCCGGGGATGGGGATGGGTTTTAAAAGCACGCACCCCACTCCTAGTGACACACTTCTTCCCAACAAGCCAAGTCCAAGCCTTCCCAAACAGCTCCAACTGAGGACAAAGTATTCAGATGCCTGAGGCTATGGTGTGTCTAAACCAACACAGAGAGGAAGAAGGGAGGAGAAATTAGCAGAGTCACACTAGTCTGTTGCTTGGGGGGCCTTTGAGGTTGCCTTGACCAACAACTCCTACAGACTTATTTCACCCAGTGTTGAGGGGTTTGCTTAGTAATGTAATGTTTATGCTGTGTGTGGAATTCCCGTGCTAATCGAATTCTCTCAGAATCTCAGTAGCTTAATTCATCACTGATACTGGCAGTGTCTCTGTGTGTTTTGAACTTTGAACTTTTGAATGTCTTTTAATACTTTAGAATGTTTACAGCTATTTTCTCTTTATGTCTGTTTATTTGTCTTCAGTTTTTCTTCTTGTTATGAATTTAAGGATATTTTTCCTTCAGGCTTTTCATGCCAGTTTCCTCTATCTTGGGGCTTGTGTCAAAATAAGCGTGTAAGGTGTTAGTTCCTAGGGCTGCCTGGCTGATGCCATGGACGGAGTGTCTCTTCTCTCTCACAGTGGCGTGGAAAGGAGAGGTCCTGCAGACCACGGGGCCACATCAAAGTGGGAACAGAGATGGCCCAGGGGGAAGGGTGCCAGTGTAGGAAAGCACACCCCCCCCCCCCAAAAAGCTCCAGAGTTTCCACAGAGGAGTTAAGAAGATGGCTGAGGTCTGGCTCATTTGAATAATGAAGTGGTATCTATGGCACGGAGCCTGTTCTTGGTTGTCTGGAACATTTCCCTGGATAGATTTAGATCAGGAAATTATTGATTTGGTTTGAGAGCACAAGATACAGGAAGTGGCTGCAAGTATGTGCCTTGGGTTGGTTTGAATTTGAAGGGTGTATTTGCAGGTAAGTTGTTCATTATCTAAGGACTAACTAGCAGTGGAGACAGCTGCCTCCCAGCCAGCAAGGCCCCCAGGATGTCACCAGAAAATGAGAGAGCCTAAGATCACAGTGCTCTTCTCTGAAGCCCCCCTCATCATTTTCTACTTCCCTAATTCCACCTCCACTCTGATATGAGCATCTCTTCAATACACTTATAGACCTTCTATTTTCAGTCAGAATATCTTTCATTTGGATCATTGAAAATACTTTCTTGAATAGACTTGCAGAGAAGATGCAGGACTGGCAGCTGCCTCTCTGTGAACTGGTGAAGGGAAGACTCAGAATAAGAAAAAGTAGATTCTTTTCCAAAGTGAGGAGGTGCCCCGGAAGTCCACAAAGGAAGTGCACGAATCCTTGACAGGCACAAGCAGAGAAGATTAGGGTGCAGGGCCAACAGAGGTTACTGTCAGAAGGAGTTTATTTTGTCATTGTTGAGTGGCTGTGGAGACTTAACCTTCAGGAATAAACTGTTCAGGGAGAAGCTTCTCTTCAACACATTCACACACTTCCACACAAGGATAAACACATGTTCACACACACATACACATGCAAATATATGCAAAAAGGCACAGACACATGTACACACACAAACACATGCTCACGCACATGCATACAAACACACACACACGACATATTCACACTAACATGTTAAAATTGCAGCACGGAAATTCAAGAGCCTTGAACTGGCGATGGATGGAGACAGAGACAGAGACCCACACTGGAGCACCGGACTGAGCTCCCAATGTCCCAATGAGGAGCAGAAGGAGGGAGAACATGAGCAAAGAAGTCAGGACCACAAGGGGTGCACCCACCCACGGAGACAGTGGGGCTGATCTATTGGGAGCTCACCAAGGCCAGCTGGACTGTGACTGAAAAAGCATGGGATAAAACCGGACTCTCTGAACATGGCGAACAATGAGGGCTGATGAGAAACCAAGGACAATGGCATGGGGTTTTGTTCCTACTTCATGTTCTGGCTTTGTGGGAGCCTAGCCAGTTTGGATGTTCACCTTCCTAGACCAGGATGGAGGGGGGAGGATTTTGGACTTTCCACAGGGCAGGGAACCCTGACTGCTCTTCAGGCTGGAGAGGGAGGGGGAGAGGAGTGGGGGGAGGGGGAGAGGAGTGGGGGAAGTGGGGAGGAGTGGGAGGAAGGGGAGGGAAATGGGAGGCTGAGGAGGCGAAAAAAAATTTTTTTTCAATAAAATAACAACAAAAAAAAAAGAGCCTTGAGAAGGTAAGACAATAGGACCCTCAACCACTGGTTTCAATGATGCTAAGTAGGCAGAATTCCAGAAGAAGATTTCAAGTTTTTGACTACAAATACCAATGGCCTGAGTGAAGATACAACCCAGGACATGAGCTTAATGCAGATCCTAGAGAGAAAAGCTCACACCACGATGGAAACAGTCAGGAGAATGGATCAAAGCAGATGCAAATATTGGCAATAAAATCATCACACGTGGAATTTTAGAACACATTTAAAAGATAATATATCATAGCCAAATTTGCTTATTTCCAGAGGTGCAAGCATGGTCTATGTACACACACGCTCATGAGCAGAAGTCACATGATCATATCAACTGATACAGAAAAGGCCTCTGACAAAGCGCAACTCCCCAAACCCTGAGGAAAGTAGGAACAGAAGGAGCACACATCAATACAATGAAGATTTATGTGGCAAACCTAGAGCCAACTTTTTGGTAAATGGGATGATACTGAGTTTCCTGCCTGGGAAGCCTGGGACAAGACACGGGAGTTCATGGTCTTCACTCTGACTCAGCCTCAGCCTTGTGCTCAGAGTCTTAGCAAGCGAGGGAGCGCAGCAAGACAGGAGAGGGATGTGGGTACAAACAGGAAATAACGTCAACCCATCCCTACTTGCAGACAACACAGGCCTTTGCTTAAAGACAGTAAAGACCCCTCCAGAAGACTGAAGGCCTGACGAATACTTTCAGCAAAGTAGCAGGGCACAAAACCAACAAGATATCAGCAACTTTCCTTGATATGAGTAATATAGTTACTAAGAAATAAATCAAGAGAAAATAACATTTATAAGAGCTTTGAAAGTACCCAGAACTAAACCTATATCATTCAGGAAATTAATATCTGGAATTATAAATATTTGCAAGAATTAAACATAAAAAATGCTCAAAAGTGGGAAAAACCGAACTGAATAGCCTCAGAAGAAGAAATACAAGATAAATAAATAGATCAAAAAGTATCCAGCAGTCTTAGTCACCAGAGGCATGTGAACTAAAGCTGTTCCTGGAACTCACCCCACTCATGTCAGAGTGGCTCTCTCTCAAAAAAAAAAAATGGCTGCAAACGCTGGCCAACAATTGGGCGAAAAGGAACCCTTAATCACTGCTGGAAGGAGTATAAACCTGTGCAGTCACTATGGAAATCAGTGTGTAGGTTTCTCAAAACTCTAAAATTAGAACTGCCATATGACACAGCTATACCACCCTTGTGCACGTACCCAAAGTCAACACACAGAGGTATTGGTACATGCATGGTCACCGCTGAACTGTTCACAACTAGGCAGGAATGGAACCAGCCTAGCTGTCCATCAACAGATGAACAGATTAAGACATGATGCATACACACAATGTATATTTTTATGCATCCACAAAGAAAAATGAAATTATGGCATCTGACGGAAAACGGATGGGACTGGGAATCATTATGCGAAGGGAAACCTACGCCAGACTCGGAAGACAGATGTCATGTGTAGCATACGTGATTACGCTACCAGTGGGTCGGATCTAGTTCAAGAGTTTCCTGATTTTGACCTCTAACTCCACCTGAAAGCAGGGACTCACACAATTTCATAAGAGAACACTGTTCAGACTGCAACAACAGTACAGAGTATAAAGGGTGATACTCAGGATCAATAGGAGCGGAGCCACTTGGGTGAGGGTACTGAAGGGCCCATAATTATCTGGGGCTTCCTTTTGGGGTGTTACGAGCTGTCGAGGTATAGCTTGGGTGCTTCTCTATTTTGATTAGGGCAAATTTATTTTTTCCTACTGCCACATCCCTTCCCATAAATTGCATCTGATTTTAATAATATGCACACCCAATTATGCATAGGCACAAGCTGGTAAATATGTATTCTCTCTAAAAGTTCACTTGGAGATATAATTTGTACATGCACTCAAAACCAGTTCAGGCCAGATTGGCCCTTCTGTTCTTCATGCCTGGATATATTGGGAGTACATTTGAATAGAAACTCTCTAAATTCAGTTATTACAAGGAGGGAGGAAACTTATTGTTCAGAGATGGGGAATGTTCAGCCTGAGGTTGGGGGGAGGCCCAGGGGGATCTGTGGTTGCTAGGTGCAGTTTTGGGAGAGGAGTATGTGTGCATGGGGTGTGCAGGTGAAGGATGGGGGGAGGGAAGAGTGTTGTAATTAAGACCAAGGATAATCCCAGGCTAACACATCTCCTATGCTTCTACCCTTGTCTGCTTCAGAACATGGATTGCTTGTGTGTGTGTGTGTGTGTGAGAGAGAGAGAGAGAGAGAGAGAGAGAGAGAGAGAGAGAGAGAGAGGAGAATGTGTGTGAGCTCAGGTTACAGGGAAATTTACTGTGGGCACTCTTTTGAGACTGAATCAACTGCATATTCTTCCAGAAACAAACTTTACAAACATAGGTTTGCCATCTACATTTCAGCTCATGTGGCTCAGGCTACACTGTTGTTTGTAGGTAGATTGGGATTACACCTTGTCAGAAGTATTTTCTCTCCTTCGGCACCATTTTGCTTCGGGTAGATTCCCGGGTTCCTCTTCTCAGACCGCACAGAAGAACAGGTGAGCTGTTTTGGATCTGACAACCACTGGCTGCTGTGGCTTTATACAGTGGCACCTGGTTAGGGTCTACCTCCTTACTGTACCTACACTTTATCTAGTGATGCCTGAACCCATCCCGGGACCGTTACTTGGTTTTTATGAATTCATCTTGTTCTTTGGCAAGTTCACATGCATGTTTGATATATTCTAATACTCCCAGCCTTCTATTCTGTCTCCCTAGTATGTCCTTATCTCTACCAGTTCCTTTACCAGATTCAATGGCTTTAGGTCTTCATTTTATGACCCATTTAATTTAACTGAGGCCATCTATGTGGCCGTTGGGGTGAGACTGTCCATGAGAGGTTCATCAGTGGGTACACCACTGAAAGCAATAACTCCTGCTCTCTCTCTCTCTCTCTCTCTCTCTCTCTCTCTCTATATATATATATATATATATATATATATATATATATATATGTATATATATATCAATAGCAGATAACTCAGCAGTGAGGGTTGGGTCCTCCTCCATCCATGCTTGACTGTGGATTTCTTGTGGAGACTCAGTGCAGGCACGAGCAGTTGTGTGAGTTCACGATTGCAGTCCAGGCATGGTGGCACATGTCTGTAACCTAGTCCTATGGGGTGGAGACGGAAGGAGTCCCAGAACTTACTGACTAGTGTGTCTAGCCAGTAAGAAAGCTCTGGGCTCAGCCAGAGAGACTCTGCCTCAAAGCACAAGGTATAGAAGGACTGAAGAAATTAACCGACATTGCTTCTTCTCCCCTCATGCATGTGTTCATGCACACGTGTCCAGTCACACAAAAAGAGATGAACCGGGGGACAAAGGACGTGTGCATCGTGTCACATGTGTCTTATAGCATCACACTAAAACAGGAGATGAGAGAGCTGTCCTGCCTTTCCTAGCACTTTGCCCCAATCAGCCTTCTGTCTACGAGGCCTCCTTGGCCCTCCTCTGTCTCTTCCTGCCATTTCTTCTCTGAGCAGCTCTGTCTCTCTGCCCTTCTCCCATTCCTGAGAGCATCTCCCATCTGTCCCTAAATGCTCTTCTGTGAGTCATGGCATATCTGCTTGGCTTTAAATGCCATGCCCATGAAGATGAATCTCAAATCTGGGTTTATATTTGTTCTTCACCTATTCGTAAAGTCCCAGTGCCACCTCAGTATGTGCTGAAGGTGTTCCAGACTGGCTGTGGCTGCTTCCATTCATTTGCTCATGAAATATTCACCCATCCACCTATCTGTCTATCTATCTATCTATCTATCTATCTATCTATCTATCTATCTATCTATC
>JABTXL010000002.1:51509241-51612185 GCA_025134845.1 Neodon shergylaensis | reverse complement strand
CCCCCAGGAGGTGGTGATGGGATATCTGAGGCAAACTGGCCAATCCCGACCTCCAGAAGGTGGTGATGGGATATCTGAGGCAAACTGGCCAATCCCGACCCCCAGGAGGTGGTGATGGGATATCTGTGGCAAGCTGGCCACCCATGACAGCCACAGCTAGTGAGGTCCAAGTTCAGCAGGAGGCCTTGGTAAAGTGGAGGCGGACTACCAAGGCGTCTCATACTAACTTCAGACCTCCAGAAGCAGATTCACACTCATACATCTGCATGCCCACTCACACCCACACGTGTGTGCCCACAGATATGCACACATGCACCACATACACACATGCAGACAAACGAACGAACACCTTATAAGAATTCAAGTCGAAGTTTCTCGACCCAGAGAAATGATATTAGTTTAAGGGGATGGAAATAATGACCACTCTCTTTTTCCCACTATATATATACGTATATATATATAATATTCAGCTATAACCTAGAAATATGTAAATGAAAAACAAAAGAATATTAAATCCTACTAGTGTCTAAGCTAGCAGGGAAAACTTTATTCATATCCACTCACTCAGGAAGCATGCTGCTAGTTCTCTCCCCCCCATACACATACTCACATACACACACTCACACACATACAGTCTCACACAAACATGCACTCACATATTCACACACGTATACATGCACTCACACACATGTGCTAACGTGTTCACATGCACACACAACGTACTCATATATGAATACACTCACATGCACACACACTTTCACACACATACACACACACTCTCACACACACATGCACACACACAGTGTACTTATATATGAACACACACACTTTCATACACATGCACACACACGCACACACACAGTGTACTCATATATGAACACACACACTTTCATACACATGCACACACATGCACACACACAGAGCGTATTGACTCAGTTGCTCATCCCACTTCCCCCGTGTTCTCCAAAGCAGCCCGGCCTTCCAGCAGCCCCGAGCCAGCAGTGTCCACGCTCACATAGGTCAGACCTGCCTACACTGTTTGCCTAAAATACTTGTGAGTATATACAGCATGGTACGGAACTAATTTTTGAAGCAAGTGTGGGGCTCCGGGGCACTCTGCCATTTCCTCTTGTCCCTAAAGCTGTTAAAGTAAATTATAGGGCTGGGCGAGAGAGAGGCCAGCTGTGCCTCAGCTGCAGCCCCAGTTGTTGTGACAAAGAGAAAAGTGGGCACCAACAGATCATTAACTGCGAGGCCAAAAATAAGCTGATGATTGGCTCGCACACTCGCCTTGGAGGAGAAAGTGTGGTCCAGGCTCATGCCAGGCTAGTCCCAGCCTGGGATGGTACCCATCCTTTCGCCAAAAAAGCCCTGGCAGTGTCACCCAACACACGGCTTCACATTCCTCGTATTCTATCACACTGGGCAAGTTTCACTTCTTTTTTTCTAACCCTTTTTGTTTTTGTTTTTGGAAATTGACAGGAGTTTGTGTCTTGTTTTGAAATTTCCCCCCACGGTTTCCTGTCGGGCTTCTTCTTGGGCTGAGTTCAGTTTCCCTGTTGACTATAATTACTGCGAGTCTTGTGAAGGGAGCTGAAAAATCTAAGTTGACATTAAAGGTGCATTACACTTGAATAAACCCAGAGACAGACTATCACATGCTGGGTTGGAGCTACCCCTGTGTTCTGTCTAGATTAACCAATGTTGACGGCTGTTGGTTTGCGTAGCACTAATAACCACCGGGTGCTCACGGGAACTTATAAACACTGCTCATAAATAGTTGCTAAAGTGAGGGGTGAATAAACATTACCTCAATGGTTTGTGAAGCACAGGCCACAATGGGACCAAATGGTGCTTTGAAATAAGACCTTCCTCATTTGAAGGGCAGAGAGGTATACAAGATGGCAAACTGTGGCTCCCTCAACCTCTTAGTTTGTTGGCCATCTGCAGGTGGCCATATGTAGCCAACGCCATAGTGAGGCTGCCTTTCCCTCAAGTGTCTACCGCAGTCTATAGTGCTGATCCCACATGAGTGTATATGTTATGTGAATATGCATTTTACCTTGAAGAATCAATCGAAAACATCTACTTTGCAAAAAGATCTCTGAGGCCCATGAAGCTTGTTCCAGGCTCTGCCATGAACTTACAATAGGCCTACTTTTTCAAGATGTCTATATAATCTGTGACTATCAGCTTGGTCCTCGTGGTGCCTGTTTGCAGCATGGCATGCATTTGGGGGCAGACATGGAGTAGCCTTGCCCTGTGTGGACCAAGTGCCAGGGTTTTGAGTCACAGGGCTCACTATAGAGGTCCTTGAGGCATGTGTTATTAGGGCTCAGGTTTTATATTCCAGGAGACTAAGATTTAAGGAGGTTAACTTCAAGGCCACGTGACTGGTGGCATCACTGGAATTTCTGACGAGCTGCCTTATCTCTGTTCTCTTGGAAGCCTTCCTTGCCAGTGCTTTTGTTCACAGACATTTTTACATTTTTGTGTGTGAAGAAAACATGTGCTGAGTGCCCTTGGACAGGAAGTCTAGGGGTGGAGGGGGGGCAGGCAGTGTCAGGGTGGAGGGCTTGTCTGTGGAGAACCTGTCATCTCCTTCCATGTTCTTCCCTCGTTCATTCAATCCCCAGCCTTGATGAGGAGGCACAACCATACCGTAAAGAAACCCTGGCTATCAATGAGCCATTTTGCTAAGCTGGGATATATTTTTAGGATGTGTTTCACTGACCCTCTGATCCTTTGGTTCAGAATCAGATTAAGCTTACTTCTTGGAGTCCCATCTTCTTGGAGTCCCATCTTCTTGGAGTCCCATCTTACTTCTTGGAGTCCCGTCTTACTTCTTGGATTCCCTAACGGTTGGCAGAGTGTCAATGACAAGGCTCAAGTCCAACTCAGGGGTGACTTTTGAGTCATCCCAGTGGCCTGTGGCACTGCAGCCTGTGGCAGAGGTTACTCATTATTCACTTCCCAGCCTCACCTGTTTGTACTCCAAATAGGAAATCATGGTCTCCGCAGCACACGTGGGGGCTCAGAACGCCCTCATAGCCTGTGTCTTGCAAACTTTTTGTTTTCTTCTAGATTGAGCAAAACTATGAGTTCCCAGAAAGGGGGCCTACAGTCAACGTCCATCAGCTGGCTGTCTTGGGGAGGCACGGGTGGACTAATTTCTATTTTATTACTTCCGTTCCACAGGTGAGAGAAGGAGTCTTGTCTTTGAAGGGTTAGGATGCGAAGTAGACATAAATGGTTTGTAAAGAGTAGCAGGATTCTGACAGAGGAGCACTCGTACTGTCAGTCATTACAAAATTGTTCGTGGATCTACTTGGATGTGCTGGGTAAATAAATCTCGTGGGTAGCATGTTTCTTGAGACTAAGGGACAGCTGTTTAACATAGTGTTAGCTCCACCAATCTTCACACACTCTATAGACTCCTACTAAATACTGCTAAAGTTAGAAGATAATTCGTATTCATGAACATACGCGTATGTGTTTATATAGAAGTGTGTATATATGTGATATGGGAACACATAATAAGTACACTAGAATCAAAGAAATCCACACGAATGTGTTTGAGACATTGTTGTATAAGCTCGAACTTCTTCAGCCATTTATCAGTCATCTTCTAACCACAAACAGTGAGTAATTTGCAGACTAATGTCGCTACGTCTATGGAAATGAAGAGAGAAAGGCCAGGCTCTGGATTCCCGGGCTGAGCCCATTCCCACAGGCCCCCAGTCCTGCAGGCTTGGCGAGAACATGCCTAGGGTCACACCAATGCACTCCGACAGAGGTAATTTATTACTCATTCCCCAGCTACTTATTTGTTTCTGTGTCATGAAATCTGCCCATGAAAGACGGCTCATGTGTGACCACGAGCAGAGGGAACAATTCTCATTTGTTTTTGACAAACAGCGTGGGCGATTGATCCAACCATGTCCCCAGTGAGGAGGTGGGGTGTTGGGGGCCAAAGGTCTGGACCAGGAAATGTCTCACACCTTCCCACACTACAGGACACTTTGGCACCTACCTAATTTTTTTGTCATGCCCCTTTTTTTTTCTGGTGAGTATTTTGCTGTGTGGGGAAATTATCGAGACAGCCTGAGCACCAAATATTTATTCAAAGTGAAATCTTCCCAACCCTCAGTTCTCTATCGATGGAATGGGTTCTCGGGGGCCTTTTCCTCCACAGTCTGTCAAGGCAGACAAAGATAACAGAGCAGCCGGACTCCATCTGTGGCACAGGCATCACTGCTAAAGCCCCGGAATGTGTTTCCAGTTCTTTCTATCTCTGCTGTTGGCCTTTGTTTTTTCAAATGAGTGGAATCACGGGTGGACAAGGGATTTGTTGGGCAATCTTAACTTCTCATTCCCCTCCCCGTCCCCTCCAAGCTCTGGAATATTTTAGTTCTTAGCCTTGGTGCCCAGCACTTAAAGCACATGAAAAGAAAAGCTTTGGAGTGAAGTTGAAAGAAAATACTAGAACTGGCTTTGGGAAGCAATGAAATATGGCACTCCACAGATGAGGCAGGCAATAATGCAGTATTAGCCATGGATTTCACGAGCAAATTTCAGGGTTGCATGGGCCATTAAGAGCAAAACAAAAACCATAATTGCCCTTAATCTCTATTCATTCTGCATGTGTAAGTCCCGTTCAAAGGGAGATTTTGAGGAGGAAGATCAAGAGAAAGCTAAGCGGGCACCTTTGGACAGTACCGGTTTGGATCCCCTGTCTTTGAAGACTTGTGAAGGGTAGGAAGGGGTGGGTTTGGGGGGAGGGAACCCTCCCTGAGGACTGATGCCAGGTGACAGGCTCTCGGAGACGGTGGGTTTGTCTGTGCGGGTTCCTCTGCATCCACCGTCTCCTTTCGTGGAGGTTCAATACTTGTGCTAGGCATTTGGCTCAGGAGCCTGATAAATGAGCACCCTCACAGGGGGATGTTCACTCAGTCTTCCTTACAAGACAAACACCAAGCCCCCAACTGGCACCGCTCCTAAGGGACTCCAGGATTGGAGTGGAAGGCCTTAGGAAGAGAGGGTCAGTTTAATGTGATCCAGGAATAGAAGGCTCTACTAACTTACCATGCCTCCGTTTACCCCTGAGAATGAAGTCCTGATCCTTTATTGCCTTCCTCACCCCGGTAGGATTTTAGGAATGGGGCTAATAGAATGTAATAATAAAGGACATTTGTTTCCCAGATAATAAGGCGCTCTGACTTAACATAGGATGCATAGACCAGACTGCAGGACACCCAGACGTACTGTGCTATACCCAGATGTTATGATTCCATGTAGGAATAACCTGGATAATACACACTATACCATCACAATGGGTCCAACACTGTAGTTTGTACCATGGTAACCTGGGAAAACATTGAAGCAACAGAATGACTATAAGCCAGCAAAGTCTTATTTATTTCTATGTTTATAGAAAAGTAGGTTGAGTTTGTACTGAGTGGTAAGTCCCTTGAGAAACACTCCTTCATCCATCTCTTGCTCTCTTCCTTCCTTCCGCATGCCAGGCATTTTAAAGTGAAACCCATTAATTCTCATTCTCATTTCACTACAACCCCACTTTGACATTGACCGCTCATTCATTCAGTAATTTTGTGGTGCTGGGGCTTGAACTGGGGGCCTCAAGCATGCTAGGAAAGTATTCTATTGCTAAGCTCCACCCCCAGCCTCATTTTGGATTTCCACCTCTCTTGAGTTTCTCTCTATTGTGATTGTCGACAGATTGTCTTTCGCTAGGTTGTCTCCTTCCTGCTTTTTAGAAAATCAAATCAGATCCCAACATTTGGCTTCAAGATGAATAAAGAGTTTGGAGTGAATAGCTTCCCATGGATATTCAGGAGGTTCTGAGCCAGAAGGAACATCAGATAAGGCATGGCCGGTGTTGAGCAGAATGCAGGTTGCTTCTAATATCTTTGATTGTTCATTTGATTTAAGATTGGTTAGTTCTTAGGGCTCTTGTTTTGAACTTGAAGTTTCTCTTAGCAGCTTTCTTTTTATGATGGTCAGGTGTAAGACTGATAATTCTCTTCTGAGTACCATCCTAATCTCCATCCCTTGCATCTCTTCTGGGCATTATTCTGACTTCCATCCCTTGCATCTCTTTTGGGTACCATCCTGACCTCCATCACTTGCATCTCTTCTGACTACTACCCTGAGCTCCATCCCTTGCATCTCTTCTAAGTACCATCCTGACCTCCATCCCTTGCATCTCTTCTGAGTACCATCCTAATCTCCACCCCTTGCATCTCTTCTGACTTCCATCCCTTGTATCTCTTCTGAGTACCACCCTGACCTCCATCCTTTGCATCTCTTCTGAGTATCATCCTGACCTCCATCCCTTGCATATCTTCTGAGTACCATCCTGACCTCCATCACTTGCATCTCTTCTGGGTACCATCCTAACCTCCATCCTTAAACACTTGCACCTTACCCCTCTATAATGGACAGGTCAGCAAGGGAAAGAGATTCTGATTTCTGCACATTATGCCACTTTGATCAATTAAACTCTAAGGGCACTTTCTTCAAACCATGTCAAGAGCTGCTTCTATTTCAGTGACCTCATAACAGACACCCAGCTGAGACTTTTCATCAGATTTTCTCTTAAAGGGACACATGTGGCTCTATTTTCCTCTATTCAAATCATAGCACTGAGTTGGAAGATTAGCCTCCAGAGACACAGAGACGTCATTTTACTTAGATTATTACTCCATGAAAAGTTACAGTTCCTGGTACCCCAGACTGTGACTTCCCGTTACTGTGGGGGATCAGGAGACCCAGAAGCCCAGCCAGAGCAGCTTTGTGGTGTTTCAGGGTTTCTCACCTCGGATATGAATCTGCCTTAGCAGTTCCTGAAAATTAATGTGGACACTGGCAGATGAACAAAAGCTCATGGTTTGGTACAAAAATTATTCAATTGAAACAGTTATGAATTTAGTTAGAGCTAAAGTAAATAAACAGTAATAAAACATAGGACATATTTATTCCCTAGTGGGGAAATATTTTTCACGATAAGACACCATGGTAGGATTCACAGGGGAAAGATAAGTGGGCTTTCTTTCACAAGACCAAAAACGCTTATTTGTCTTTATGTTTTAAAAACTTCATTGAGCCTGGGTGGTGGTGGCATGTACCCCTCATTCCAGCACTCAGAGGCTGGTGAATCTTTTGAGTTCTGGGCCAGCCTTGTCTACAGAGTAAGTTCCAGAACAGCCAGGGCTAGACAGAGAAATCCTGTCTTGAAACATCATCATCACCAATAACAACAACAAAACAAACAAACCAATAAACTTCACTGATAAAATTAAAACAAATTTAAATATAGAGAAGTATCCACAACAGACCTACTGCCTCTTAAATATAAAGAATTGGTATACCAGTGATTGGATTCTCGTCAGTAAGAATACCTGAAAAATAAAAGAGGAAACAGGAAAATATTCAGTTTAGTGATCCAAAGTGTGAAAACGTTTCAAATATCAGCTGATGGTGAGGAATGGAAAGGAGTGCCCGTTACAGACAAGGGTGTTATAGTGGGTTCTGGCTATGTCACTAAGGGCTCTGTCACCTGGAGTGACCTTCAGAGAGGTGACTTGCTAACCATGCACAATGAACCTTCCAAACAGTTCGAGGCATTAAAGCATTCATGTCAGTATGTTATGCCTAGCAGAAAATTAGAAATGATCAAATAGTAGAGAATTGCCACAAATCTAAGATGTTCATTAGATGATTCTCACCAACAATGGTAACGATAAAGAAAAATGTCAAAAAATGTCAGGCTAATTGTACGAAAAATACTAAGTTATGGCCCTCTATGTGACAAAATATGAAGGGCTATTTCTGGGTTTTATTCCTTATGCCTCTTGCTTCTTGTTTTTTTTCACCTACAATGTATGTAAAGTACTATTTCAGCTTGTTACTAGAGACTCCAAGCTACTGACACACATTGGTGCAAACCCAACAAATCTCAGTAGTCCTGTTCTCTCCATGGAAATTATTGATATGTGTGTTCATATAAGAAGCTTAACATCACAGGCTATATATTATGATCATATGTAACTTATACACTATGTGATACATATAAAAGCCTACAAGCACTCTATTTTTACTAGTATATATTAGTTGTTTAAACAATGAGTTTCAGTTGGGCATTTTTGTGCACACCTATAGCTTAGCTTGACTGCCTTTACACCCCTCCCTATTCACACTTCTTCCTCCCCTGTGACACAGCATCTCTGGATGGCAGGCTCGTTTCTCCCCTGTGACACAGCATCTCTGGATGGCAGGCTCTTTTCTCCCCTGTGACACAGCATCTTTGGATGACAGGCTCTTTTCTCCCCTGTGACACAGCATCTCTGGATAGCAGGCTCTTTGTCAGCATTTTTTAGGATTTAACCTTTGAGAAAAAGTGTTTTCTGATCTTATTTTGGTTGCCATGGTGAGCTATAGTTCCACCCATTTTCTTGCACGTGGAATGAATTCATTCTTGACCTCTGAATAGGACTCTAGTGTATGTATGTATAAATAAATAAATAAACATGTATGTACATACACATAAATACATTTATATATCACAGTGTCTTTATCCATTCATCTGTTCAGTTTTACCTATGTTAATGTGTCAATACTCATGAACTTGGGTTATATTAACAATTAAATACTACTATTGTTTTATGTAGCATAATATATCTACATGTGTAGGGTGTACCATCAACTCATATCACTATTTCAATGTTTAGATGTTTTAGTTTCTCGGATATAGTGAATTATATTTGAAATTAGTTTGGAGTTACTCAGTGAATCTCAAGTCATCCTATTCTTCATAATGACATAGTAATAAGGAGCTGTGGAACCTCAAGGCTTTTGAGACTCACCTGACGCCCTCATGCCCTAGAACCCTGTGCCACGACCAATTGCCCTGCAACAGTACCTTTCCAGCTGTGCTCTGGTGTCCCCTGGAAATGGACACAATAACTTCAGTGCTCAGATTGGCTAAATGTATTGCCTTTGAAAATTAGAATGAACTCAGTCTTCAAGGAAGAGGAAGTGCATGAAGACTCAAAGGTTTTGTTTTGTTTTGTTTTTCCATTTGTGAACCTAAAATCAAAGACTTGAGAAGTCTAGCCCGGCATTACAGGTGTCCTTTGCTTTGATCATTAATTAAAATGTGACTTCTATGCACAGTGTCACTGTCTGAGGACTTGACAAAACAAAGTGTGCCAGGTACCTGGCAATTTCTTATCCTGCCAGGAAAGACAGGTGTTCATTCCCGTGAAAGCTTTGAAGCTAAAAATAAAATAAAACAAAATTTAAATTAAAGGATATTCCCAAGTACATAGTAATCATCTTAAGACGCCCATTTCAGGGTCCTTTTTACCTCCCTGATGGTGGATGTGGTAGGGGTGGGGGAGGGGCGGTCCTTGTTAAACACAAGCAAAAGCCCCAGCTGGAAAGGAATGCAGAAAATGGGGAAAGTAAAGCCTTGTAAGTCATTTGAGATCAGGCGGCAGAGAATGTGTCTCAATGGTGTCATTATCAGATTAATATTTGAGTTCCAATTTAAGCTGGAATTATTTGGATAACAAAAATCAAAAGAAAAGTTTTTACAAACAGTTTTGCCTCGGAGCAGAAGAAGTGTCTCGGAGCTGGGATTTGGGTGATCTTCCACCACGCCTCTTGCATTCCTGTAAGCCTGTGCTCGGTTCTGTGAAGGACCGCGGACATCCTCGCTTTCATGGGCACCGCTTGCTCTATTTCCAGTGAAAATCAGAGAAAAACAAAATTCTTCAAGAGTCATATGCGCTTCGGCTGGATTTTCGACCTCACGGCAAAAAGAATATCAGAGAGGATTTCTAGTCCTCGTTGAAAGACGGTTTCTTGATAAGTTGGTCTGTCCTGGAAATCAGAGGAGACGCGTCTATGTGGGTAAAAGCTATCTTTCGGTTTCCCAAATTGGCAGGTATTCTCTGTCCACCCCACAGAAACATTTACTAGGTCCCTGCTGTGAGTTTATGAATGAAACGTTTCTCGAGTTTTGAAGGAAACCTACTAACTACAGTTGGCAGTGCTACCACCCAGCAGCACCCAACAAAGAAAAGAATCCAGGCCAACACAATCCATGAGATTGGCTCTAAATATTTAAAACTGATCTGCCTTTGTTAAGCATGATGCTAAGTGGAATTCAACTTCACGCTGGTGCTAGGGGATAGTAAGGGCAGGGGCACTGTGTCTTGTGTTACTTCAGAGGACAGTCCTAAAGGGGTGGGATTATATGGGTCCGGACTGGCAGGACACTGCGGGTCCTGTAAGCTGTATCAAGGAACATTGCTATCAGTGGGATTCACCAAACACAGGCCATGTGATCAGAAGCCACCCGTGGGGTCAGGGTGCTGGAGGTTACTGCAAGAAGTAACCAGAGGGTGTGCAGGTAAAAGCATGAGAATTTAATACAGTAAGTAATCTTCAGGAGAAAATTACTTATGGCTGGGCATAGGGTGTTCAAAGCAGGCAGTCAGTCAGTGGAGAGAATGATGAGGTATAGGTTTTGTTCAGGCTTCAGAGAGGTCACTGAAACGAAGATGCAGGAGAATACTGATAAACATTTCTGAATAGGTCTGAGTGACAGCCACATTTTCCTCAGACCCTCTTTTGCCCAGGAAAGGAGCAGCAAGCTAAGGACAACATGGCTCCCCGTGTCCTTTATGCTATGGCAGGAGGTTGTGTCTCCCATGCTTAGGGTTGGTGTTTGTTCATGGAAATTGGATCTTTTGAGCAGGTGATTGTTGGTCCGGACTCCAACTCTCAGCCTCTCAAGCACTTGGACTCCAACTCCCAGCCTGCCAAACGCTGACCCCTCCCACAGGGTATTTAGGAGGCCACCCAGAGAAGGAACACGTGGCTTTGGGGTTGCTTGTACGCTCCCTCTATCTTCCTCCTGCCATGCTCCTGGCAACCAGGGGAGTCTGCCATCTATTAAACTCAGGCATTTAAAACTTGGCTTAATCTGGTCTGATTGTAATTCTTTGCACCAGCAGAGAGGCTCTGTTAGAAAATATTCCTAATGGCGATTATATAGTTGAAACAGTTACATTACCCAGTTTCGGGTAGTCATTTAAAGATCTCTCTCTTAATAAACACTATGTACATATACATGCACACATATGTGTGTATGCTTCTGTGTTTGCGCACATGTGAGTGCAGGTGCACTCTGAGGTCCAGAAGAGGGCAGCAGATCCCTTGCAGCTAGAGTTGCTGTGGATTCTAGGGTTTGAACTATGATCCTCAGCAAAGGCAGCACAAATTCTTAACTGCTGAGTTTTCTTTCTAGCCTACATGGAATCATCCAAGGATTCTGTCCTTCCTGCTCTTTAAGGTCACTGCATTGCTACAAGCCTGGAAATTCTACTTCTTTCCATGTTGGGTGACTCCAGGGACACTGGATTTAAAGGACACTAGGAGACATACAACATTCTGTTGGGTACTCCACTGGCTTATGTAGCATGCAGCAGTCTCCTGCTAGTCCCTGGTAGTCAGAACTCGAGGAAGCTCACGCAAGCTAGTGTTGGTGAACTCAGTGTAATTAGCACAGTTCCCCCTTAAACACCATCAGCTCTTTGTATGCTGCTGTTGAGTGGCTGCTGACCTCATCTACATGATCCCACCTGACAACAAAGTGGGTGGCTAGATCTTTCCAGGGGCAGCATTTAAGAGGAGGGGTTGTGTATTTGCTTCTCAGACTCCCAAAGTGAAGGATTTCCCTGCATTTTGCATAACACCGTTTTCCTTGGAAAGTCCTGAGTTTGCTTGATCCAGGAGCCAGCGGTTGGTTCCTTAGGGAAACACGGAACACTTCAGAGTCAGCCCAAAGTGCCCTCATTGTCTTTTCATTGGGAAGTTGCAGTGCTTGGGAGTTATTCTTCCTTGTCTGGCGTTTGTTTGGAAACAGGATCTCTGTAGCTCCGGCTGCTCTAGAACTCACTCTGTAGTCCAGGCTGGCCTCGAATTCACAAGCATCTACCTACCTCTGCCTACAGAGGACTGGGATTAAAGGACCTTGCCTGGTGTAGATAGCATTTTTGATGTCATTTATTGGACTCTTAGGGCATTAGTCACTACACCGTGAACTGGATATCTTCAACTCACCTCAGTTTCACAGCAACCCTGTGATGTGACATTTTTATAATGATTTGACTAGCAAAACTAAAAATTAGAATTTTAATAAGTCCACAGAATACACTTCTGTCTTCAATTTGGTTGTAGAAGAGCACAGATCTGATAGAATGTACCGCCTTACCTTTCAACAACTGTAAAAGGCACAGGGTACTTGAAGGTATTTCAGTCGTATTTGTTGGATGAATAAATGATGGTTCATAATTTGTTATGAAGTTCCATCACAATTTTAACAAAGATATCAAGACTTACCAGATCATAGTGGACCAGGTGTTCTTTCAAACTGATTGTGGAGACCTGTTATCTTTCTGAAGTTCATGGAAATAGGTCAAGACAATGAAGAGAATTATTTGTTTGCATTCCCCCCCATGTGTGTGTGTGTGTGTGTGTCTATTGAAGTGATTCTGTTGACTAGTACCCTTTGAGCACCACATTGGCCAATATTCTGTGATAATAAAACTATCACAACTGACCCAGGACAGATGCTCAAACTATGAAGAAGACATTTTTTTTTCTTTTTGATGCACATTCTCCACATCTTTTGCTCTAATTGAAATGTTAGCTGTAACCATGAAGCTCAAGAATGTTCCAGAATGCGTCAGGATCAGAAAACACACTAAGACTGAGGCATAAAGCATCTTTGGGTGCACTGGAGGGTCTCATTGAATGGGAAGTCAGTTCAGGACCCTGGTCTGGGTTCTGTCTCCTGGTAATAATCCGGAGTCTCAGACACTCAGTGTTATGAGTATCCAGGCAATAATACATTGCAGAGAACTGGCTTCCAGGCTTCCATAGGTAGAGGAGTGGAGGAATGGAGTCATGTGGTAGGGTGGAGACCAAATCAAAGATGCAAGGCCTCTTGGTCTATGACTTCCTGTACCCTACTGTGCAATGATATTTTTTTCTCTTTCATTTTTTTTTCTTAAAGAAAAGTTTGCAGCCGGGCGGTGGTGGCGCACGCCTTTAATCCCAGCACTCGGGAGGCAGAGGCAGGCGGATCTCTGTGAGTTCGAGACCAGCCTGGTCTACAGAGCTAGTTCCAGGACAGGCTCCAAAACCACAGAGAAACCCTGTCTCGAAAAAAAAAAGAAAAGAAAAGAAAAGTTTGCCCAAATGAGAGACTTTTGCTTGTAAGGTTCCATCTCTTAGGTTGGGGTCTTCCTTAGACTTAGTTAGTGTTCTAAATATCGGGGTGTGCAGCTACTCCCATGAACACCAGTGTTTCTATTGCTTTGTGACATGACAATGATGGTAGGTAATGAAATTAAATCAGGTCTGAAAAGCCGTTTCCCCTTGTAGCTGATGGACTCCGGACAGACTGAACAGCGGACATGGCTGACTTCACAGCTAAAGAGCTTGCACGGAACCCAGGGAAACTGTGGAAACTGCCTTGACACAGTGGAAAGCTTGGCCTTGTCATGGTTCTTCTCAGGGGCTAAACCATCTCTACACGCAGGCAGCAATGGTTGACTTGCCTGGCTTCCCTGTCAATGAACAACGGACGACAGTGTGTTTGTCCAGGGTGAGCTAAGGCTGCACACAATAAGCTGATTTACAAGGTGCAAGAAAGAGAGAAGAAAAGAAAGAAAGAAAGAAAGAAAGAGAAAAGGGGAGGGAGGGAAGGAAGGAAGAAGGAAGAAATGAAAAAGGAAAAGAAGATTCAAATGCAAACACCTTGGGCAAATGTTCTTAATTCTTTCTAGAATTTTCTTGAACTTTCTTGCCATTAGTATCCCAGTGATTCAATATAGGCTATATGTTTTAACAAACAACTCAACATTTTAAAACTATTCATAAGTGTTGACCATAAGTGTGGTAATGATGGGAAAGTTACTTGGTTATGACCAAGTTGTCAACATTCCATTTGTTTAAAACACAAATATTCATTAGGACCCTTTCTTTCTTCATGCTCAGCTGCCCACCCATCCTTATGTCTGGTGGCCTTTCCTCTAGAATTAGAAGCCCAAGACTTCTATCTGTGCCTGGCTTCATATTTTGGAGAATAATGTCCCACTTCCACTATTTTTAATCTTTATATACAGATCTATCTATCTATCTATCTATCTATCTATCTATCTATCTATCATCTATTCATTTATTACTAGTCTCTGGATTTGTCATCAGAACGCAATCCTGAAATCAATCTCACTTGAGGGATAAAAATGTTCACTGATAGCATTACCTTAAAAATAATTCACCTTTCCACCATTTCAAACATATATAATGCACTTTCATCATATCTCTCTAAACCCATCTTTCCCTTCCATGGAACTCCATTTTTGTGGTCTACTTCATTTTATTAGGATAGTTTGCATGAGCCTGTACTTGGAGGTGTGGGGGGGATGTTTTTCATATTAGCAAGGTTGACTTACCAGGGACTGTATCACTAAAGATTATGACTCCCCCTCCGCCAGGAACCAGCAGCTACTTCTCCCAGCCATGATGGAATGTTGATGGGCCCAGCCTTGTGCAGGGCTTGGGCAGATAATCACTGCTGTAAATTAGTGGGTGTATTAACCTTGCCATGTTCAGAGGACAGCCTGGCCCTGCACAGCACTCCTCATGGCTCTTACATTCTTTCCTCTCCAGTGTTTTCTGTACCTTGATAGAGATGTTCTATTACATTTCTTTTCTCAAGTTTTGATTTGCTTAAAAATCTTTTTAGCCATGTGGTGCATACCTTTAATCCCAGCACTAGGGAGGCAGAGGCAAGGGGATCTCTTGGTTTGAGGCCATCAAGATCTATAGCGCTAACTCCAGGATAGCCAAGGCTGCTACACATAGAAACCCTATTGTGAAAAACAACAGCCACACCCAAAAATGTTTTTAAATGAATTATTTTGTGTTATCCTTATGCTTCTGGTGTCCATGGGCTATGACATAAATTAAAAAATAAAAGAGCTCAGGGATCGAGGAGGAGGCATGGAGGGGCCTGATTGGAAAGGGGTTAAAGGGAGCTGAGGGTGGATATGATTAAAATACATTGTGTGAAATTCTCAAAAATTTAATTAAATTATGTTTTATAACCTATTTAAGAGCACATACCTGTTAGATGCAATGCTTTCAGGTCATAACCGACCGTTTTATTTTGTTTGGGGTAACGGTCTAAATAAGAAGAGGATAAAGTACAACAAAAGTTCACTCATATCAAACCATCTGTTATTGTGGGTTTTGCATTTTAAAATCCAATTTTTTCAAAGGGAAGGACCCAGCTAGCTCCTTGATGATCTGTGTTTAGACCACATTGACCAAGGCAACTTGGGAAAGAAAGCGTTACACCGGGCATTTGCTTCCGGTTTCAGAGGGTGGGTCCATGACCATCACGGTAGGGAGCATAGTTGGGATGGTGCCGGAGCAGTCGCTGAGAGCTCACGTCCTTATGTGCGAGTAAAAGCTAGGGAGCTAACTAGAATGGTAAAATGACTAAATGGTGTGGACTTTAAATCTCAAAACCCACCCTCAGTGACACAGTGACAAGCCTCCTCCAGCAAGGCCACACCTCCTAATCCTCTCCAAACCAGTGCTGCCAATTCAACTAGGCACCAGCCATTCAAGTACTTGAGCCTATGGGGGCCCACGCACATCACGTACAGGAAGTACAGACTCCTTTCACCCACTCACTTGTCTTCACGTATCCAGGAGGCAGGTTATGCTACAATTTGTACTACGTTTTGGAAAATGCCGTGATTGTGGCATTGTTCCGACTCTGGTCTAATACATGGGAGTCTGAAGCAGGCTGAGTAGTCAGCCATCAGTCCACCCCAAGAACAGCTCTGTAACCCTGTTTGCCGAGGTCTTCAGCCCCAGCAAGGAGGGGACAGGTATGATCTCTGCCTCTGTGAAGTTTAGGATGGAGAAGCCGTCGTGACAAGGGCACAGGTGTGTCGAAGCAGGCAGATTGAGAGCCACGAGGGCCCATAGATTGGGTCCAAAGAACCTTCCATTGTCTAGGGTGTCAGAGGACTATTGGCAAAGGATGAGAAAATTGTTTTAGGTGATTTCTAAAGCTACAGTTACAGGTGAACTCGGAAGCAGAGGTGAGGCGAGATGAATATTCCGGGCAGATGGAAAACGTGTGCCAAGAAAGTGAGGTGTGGAAGAGGGAGCGGAGCCAGGTAACATCGACCAGGTGCCAACTCGAGCCTTCTAGACATTTTGTGCAGCTGAGTTCCTTGTGGGGTTGTGCTGAGCCTGCAAACTGAGCGTTGCCACCAGCTGTCAATCATGGGCCTTACCAAAGCAAACAGGGCTATCCCAGGCTAGTTTCTTACCTCAAAGGGTTTGCATTTGACCTCAGAGCTTGTTTTGGTCTAATTTACAGTCAGGCACTGAGAAGAAAGTGTGCTGAGAAAAAACATCAACCTCCCTCCGGTTTTGAGTGAAGGCTCCCACCTTGAGAAGTTTTAAGGCAGTCTGAAGTGCAGTTACAGCTTGGCCCCTCGGTGGTTCTTTTAGTAAACCAGGTGCTGTGAGATTGCTCAAGCTCTTCTAGTCGGGGGCTGGAAAGAGTCCAGATGTGACGCACATCTCCTTCCTGGAGGTGGAAAAGCCATAAACAAAAGCAGCCGGCAGCGTGGAAGAGTGAATTTGATGGGAACACAAAAACAGAAAGCAAAGCCCCAGACCTCAGGGGTCATTTGGGAAGTCTTTCTCACAATGAGCAATCCGATCCATATCAAAGCCGGGTTTGGTAATTATTTGCATTGGACTAGTTGTTTGAAATGAAAGTTTGAGTTTATTTGTAGAGGAAGATAACAATTTTGGGAAGAAACAGTAGGACCTAAGATACTTTTTCAGATGAAAACAGGACACCCAGATCTCAACAGCATTGGCAGAAACCATCCTATTTCATTCCTCTCCCATTCCCTAAGTGAAAATAAATAAAGCACATTCTCTGGATCCTTGGGATTACATGCTAGGTATAATGAATGTCTGCTGAATTTCCTGTGTGGGTGGTACTGCTTAACAATCTGGAAAAAAAGAAGCTTCTTTCAACACGTGAGCATCATCACTCATTCCGTTCGACTGTTCTGCACGTTGTCAGCTTTTGCTCCACGGGGCTTGCCTTCCAGTTTCAGCGAAACATACTAACACTTAGTGGGAGTATTCATAGGTGAGATTGCTCCTAGGGATCTCATAGGTGAGATTGTTCCTTGGGATCTGGAAACTTCTCGAAACCACAGGCATGGGTGAGATTTGCAAAGGTGAATATCTGTAGTCTAGAAACCTGTGGTTTTCCCTGATGTTTATGCTTTCATATTTTTCTTTATTTCTTGTTTTTCTTATTGCAATAGTCCTCCTTGCAAGAGCCCTTCTCCTGCAGCAGAGAATGTGCTGAACCTTGTGATCCTTCAGGAAGAGAAGAGCAATGCAATGTTTTACAATATTTTATGACCTCAAGTTACTGTAAAATGATATTTTTTTATTCTTTGAACATTTCGTACATGCATAAAGTATCTTGATCACATCCAGCTACCACTCTTCTCCTTCGACTCCCCCAGATCTCCTAACACATCTCCTCCCAACATCTTGTCTTCGCTTTTAAAAAAAACCCACTGAATTCAATTAGTGCTGGCCATATGCAAATGGATGTGGACCATACACTAGGGGATGGGCAATCCACCAGTGCCACACCCCCAAAGCAGATAGACTCTCTCCTTCAGTGTGGTCTCCCTCTCCGTCCACATTGGGAGTTTTTAACTGACTTGATCTTGGTCAGGTCTTCCTTAGGTAACCGCCACTGCTGTGAGTTAATGCTTCTAACATCTAAGTTATGTCCAGAGGACAGAATCTCAGAACACTCCTTTGCACCCTCTGTATTCTTCCTGCCTCCTCTTCTTGGGGAAGGGGTTGGGGTGGCAGTGTGTGAAATAGATGTCCCACCTGTGGCTAGACACTGCAGTAACTTATTCTCAGCACTTTGAGCTGTATGAGGCTTTGCCTATTGCCAGAGGCAAAAAGAAGTTTCTCTGACCACAGTTGAGAGCCACAAAAATCTGTGGGGAAACAAATATTTAGGAGGCATTTTGACAACTTGGCCTTGTAGCAGATCAGGAGCAATAGGTTCCCCGCAAGGGTCTGTGACTTCTCTAGCAGTAGATTTTAAACCATATTTACAGCATGAGGCACTAATTCTTTCTTTTGGAGCAGGTCTCGAGTCTAATCAAAAAGTAGTGAGTTACCCCTTTAACCGTTCTGCTGCTATTGTGGACATATCTGGCTGGCATGTAAGTACTGTAGCATGCATGTGCACAGTCTAGCATCGGGTAAAGACCACTGATGTCTTTACTCCCTTAGTAACCTACATTTATGCATCACAGGAGTTTGCAATCATGGACAGAGATTCCTGGTAAGATTAACAATTTCTACATGCCTTGCAACCAAAGTACGTGATACCTTCGGCAACAAGGTCTTATCTTTTACTTATGGTTTGTTAACCGAGAGCAAGGGCAATAGCCTGTGTTGCTCTGGGGGTCTCTGGGGCTTCTCTGACCAATAACTTATAGGGAGGTAACATGCTTAGCACTGAGATTTTCATTTAACTAGTCCATGTTTTGTATTAGCTTACAAATTAGTGGTTTTTCATAAGAGACAAAGTCTCCTGTACCCTTGACTGCCTGGGACTCATGATGTAGCTGATGAGGAACTATTACTTCGCCTTTACCTGCCAAATGCCGGCCTCACAGACATGCATTTATTTGCTTCGATTGGAACCAGGATATCTGTCACCCTCGAGGATGGCATTTGATAGCGCATTCATGAAAATTACCTTTGCTTAATATTTGGTTCTTAGTGAACCAATTAGTTTCCTTGCGATATATGACATAGTCCAGGCTACCCTAGACTACACTTAATGTCACTGTGATGGCTAGTTTTTATGTTAACTTGATACAAGCTAGAATCATTTTGGAAGAGGCACCTTCGGTTGAGGAAAATGCCTCCACCAGATTTCCCATGGGCAAACATTTGGTGTGTTTCTCTATTGGTGACTGGTATGAAAGGGTCCAGCACACTGTGAGGGTGCCACACCTGGATGTAGCACTGGGAGCTGTAAGAAGACAAGCTTAGAAAACCAGTAAGCAGCATCCTCAGTGGACTCTGCATCAGCATCCAGCCTGGGGGTTCCTGTCCTGCTGGAGCTCTGACTATGACTTCCTTCAGTGATGGAATGTGATGTCAAACTGTGAACTTTTGACCATCCTACCTCTCTCTGCCTCCCAAGTGCTGGGCTTACAGGTATGCAACACCGTCCCCAATCTTATTAGTGCTGGAGGTTGAACTTAGATTCTTGTATGCTAGGCTAGCAATTTACAGCTGAGCTACATCCAGACCCTTCAATATTTTAAATAATCTCTAGATTTTCTATACTATACATACTATATTTTCTATAAATATAGCTGAAATAAACCCTTTCCTTCCCAAGTAGCTTTCGTTCATGGTGTTTTATTCCCCACAATAGCAAACCTAAGACAGTCACCTAGCCTGACTTTAAACTCACTTTGGTCTTCTCACCTCAGCCATCTAAATCCTGGAACAAATTGTCATGCTTGTTATATATCTGGTTCTTTAGATGTCAATGAGTTTCTGGAATTCTGTGGTTGGTACAAATTGGAAAACAACAACAAGCAAACATGATAACAAACCATTAAACAGGGAAAATACATTTGCTTGACAAGTAAAACAACTAACTCTAGGGGAGAGGAAGGAGCTCTTGCTGGAGTCTGACCCACTTGGCTTCCCCGCCTTGTTTACCATTTATCTGTCTGCCCTGACGTGAGCCATTAAGCTGTGCTAATTCCCACTTTATTCCACTATAAATGGCTCTAATGCATCCCATAAAGGTGACAAAGACTGCAGAGAGTGCACACAAATCATTTACCTCATGCCTGTTAGGCACAAGGCATGTAATAAACGGAAGCTGTCTCATAGTTGTTCAGATCCCCGAACAGGTTCAACTAATTACAAATCCAAAGTAACTGGGAGAAAAAGCCATGTTTATGTTGAACATGTACAGAGATTTTTGGGCCAGTATTTCCTGAACATGGTGACAGCTACTCCTGTGGCATTTCTGTTGATGAAGCATACTAAGTTGCCTCAGATGGCTGATTGTATGGTGGTTTGTGCAGAATCCATGGAATCCTATACATTTTATTTATGGCTCAAGCATCTGTGGATTCTGCTGTCTTAAAGATGGCCTAGACTGTTCTCAAACTTCCTGATGCTGTAACCCTTTAAAACAGTTCCTCATGTCATGATGACCCCCAACTCTAAAGCTGTTTTCATTGCTACTTCATGACCAGTATTTCACTCCTGTTATGAATCATAATGTAAATATCTGATATGTAGGACATCTGATATGTGACCCCTGTGAATTGGTTGTTCAACCCCCCAAGGGGTTGTAACCCACAGGTTGAGAACCTCTGGTCTAGCATCACTCCATGCCCGATATAGACAGATGACTATACTTACTCATCCGTCATTCACACCCACATGCCTTCACCATCAGAGCTCTCACCTTCAGAAAAAGAATCTGTTTAAATAAAGAGCGAAGTCTCATCCTGTGGGGCAAAGTAGAGTTCAAATGAAACAAAAACTAGATTTAGAGAGCTTCTGAAATTAAAGCCAGTAAACCTGGAGCAAAATAGTTGACAGTGGTCAGATGATACACAATGCCTACATCTTTCTAAAAGAACTGGGGCTCTCTTCTACACAGATGGTACCCAGTCTGAATGTGTTCTAGCAGAAGGAGATTGCTGGTCAGTACGGTTGCCAAGGAGGTTTTCCCTTCGAGTTAGACACGCATGCATAATCATAGACTGTCTCCACGGTGCTCAGAGACTCTGATGCTGTGGCAGGGGTGGAAATTAGCAGGCATGGAGGACCAATGTCCAGAGGAACCAACAGGAGGCTCCCCACAGTGTTGTACAGCTCTAGCAAAGCCCAGGTTCTTCACTATGTGTGGGGAATCCTTCCAGAACCCCTCTTAGCCCCCAAAGCCCATTCCTGTCTTTTGTGTAACAAAATACAGTATCTCCATAGAAACAACTCAATTATGTATACCTTAAACTATCTCTAGATGATGGATAATACCCAGGAATTGTAGACATCACATACATAGCTGGTAAGGGGATTATTCAAACAACGGTGGCAGGAAAAAACTGTTCATATGGACTTTTTATTTTCCTTTTGGGGTTTTCATTTGGCACTTAGTTGAAGCCATGGACATCAGTCCTTAGATTAAGAGAGCTTCCACTATGCAATAAACCAGATTCCTGGACCATGAGTCCAAGCTGTTGCCTTTCTGCTTCTCCGTGTTCCCCTTGGAGGAGGCTGAAGACCTAGAGCAGGTACGGCCACAGGTGAAAGGGTCCTAGAGTCAGGAGTCAGAGCCTAAGTCAAAGTTCCTTCACTGCTTCACATTGCACTGTGGTATGAGAAAGGAGTAGATTTGAACTGTATGTGGCCACTCAAGTCTGAGGATTGGGGGTCCTTGTTTGAGCAGGACCACTCTGACCCTTTCCATGATCAAGCCCGTCTATCCTCCTGCGTCCGGAAATGTGACACAAAACGGTCAGAGCTCTTGTAGAAATCTGAAAACAATATGTTCCCAACATTTTCCCGAGTTTTGTAACTTTTATAATGATAACTATATGGGGGGGGGGGTCAACCATGATTGGTAGAGACTTTTGAGGCTTTAAAAAACTTCACCTAAATATTGATGAGTCATTCTAGTCTTTTTTTTAATCTTTAAATGATCAAGAAGACTGATAACTTACTTATTATTTTATAGTTTTGCTAATGTCATTTGCTCATTTTAAATTTGTTGTTGTGTGAGTTTGCACATTTATGAATTATTTTTTTTTAAAAAAGTCCCAAGAGTCTTACTGTATAGCCCAGGCTGATCCAAACTCCTGTCTCAGCCTCACAAGAACTGAGATTAAAGGTATGTGTCCCCTCACTTAGATCTGAACTCATATGGATTCCATTTGTGATTTTTATCTGCCCTTGATTTTGACTATGTCCCTTTAATCTTTTGACAAATGCCTGGCCCAGGCTCGAGAATTGACTAAACATAATTAAATGGCCTCTTGCTATTTCTTTACCTCTCTCCCCACCACTCCCTTTTTCCCATTGGCTTTCAGTTGAGCAGTACTACCGAGTCACCCCAAACATCAACAGCCAAACAGTGGAGTTCACTGCTGCTCTTTCAACCTCCCTACGCTTGTCTGTAGAGACTGTGCTAGACAGACATTGGCATTCCTTTATTTTGTCATTCCTGTCGGCCTTCACTCTTTCAGTACTTGTTTTTCATGATGCAATTTAGAAACTATGAAATTCTGACAACAGAGAGTGAATAAATACGTTCTTTTAGAGGGATTAAGTATTTTTCATTCCTCCAGGAAAGTTACAAAGAGGAAAGTATCTCTCCAGAAACATGAGAAATGACTAAGAGATTTCTCAGAAATTGCTGGAAGCTTCTTTAAGTTGGATGTGATAAGCAACGTCGTGAATTCAAACATGGGACAGAAAAACACTTCCCTGGTTGTGATGGTTCCTTTCTGTTGACAACTTGACCCAATCTACAACCCTCTGGGAAGAGTCTCAATGAAGACTTGTCTCAATACTGTGTGAGTATGTCTGTAGGGGACTATCTTGATTATACTAACTGAAATGGAAGACCCTACCTACCCAATGTGGGCACACTATTTTCATAGGTGGGACTTTGGACGAGATGGAAAGGAGAGGTGAGCCGAACAAGAGCAAGAATGTGTGCCAACATGCATTCTCTCTGTCCTCCTGACTGCCTGTGACTGACTGACTCACCCCTCAATGACAGACTGTAACCCGAAACTGTGGGATAAAATAAATCCTTTCTTCCCTCAAGCTGCTCTTGTCAGAGCAGTTGGAAAGCAAACTACAGTACTAAGAAAAAAAAAGCCACACAAAATAAAGCAAGTGGAGATGTTAAATGGCATTTATCAGCATGTCTGAGAAGTCTGTGGAGTCCCAATTCTCTTCCGTGGCTTTTGTCGATGGCGTGACTGTTGATATTCTTCTAGAAACTTGTCTCGAGGGTGCTGCAGTGTGTGCCCAAGTAGGCTCTTCAGAAGGAAGACCTAGAGGTTTCATCTCAGTGCCACTAGCACATAAACTAGATTGGGTGAGTACCAGGTTGGGGCTTCTGATGTGTGGGACTGTTGAGAAATGGGACTACCTTTGAGCTACAGGCTTCACGGGCTTGCATTGTGTCATTCCCAAAACGGCACAAGTGAGACAAGGAAAGTGAGGTTCAGGGGCTCAAATGGCAAATTTGGAATCACTTTACCCCTTTGGGTGTGTTCACACATGTGCACACAGGCATGCCTCTTGAGTGGGAGTCAGAGGACAGATGAATTTTGGCCCTCACTTTCTACCTTATTTGGGGCACCCTTTGTTTTCCCACGGGCCAAGCGAGGTTAGCTGACACACGAGCTTCAGCTGATTGATTCTCCTAGTGACCTCCTTTCTCTTAGGCGGGCATGCTGGGGTTATGGGAGTCAGTCTTACTGTTTCTGTGTTTTATGTGGGTTCTGGAGACCCAAGCTCACGATGTCATCATGATGCAGCAAGATCTTTGCCTACAGAGCCATTTCCTCAGCTGGGCGATTACTTGTATTCCTAGAGGTCTCCCTGCTGGCGAAAGAAGACTGTGTGGGAAACTGGGCAGCTCTGAGAGTTCAGGAGAGGCAGCCCTGCTGCACAGGAAGAAACCCTAGACCCAGAGATCAACCCACTGGCCAGCACAGGCTGGACCTGCTTCCTGGTACACAGAAGGTGACTCAGAAACTCATCTTGCTCTTGGGATGTTTTGAAAGGCGAGCGATATGACGACAGACTGAGAACTACGCAAAAGAAACTGCATTCTTCCCTTTGAAAAAATGAATATTTTTAATTTCCCTTGAATGACTCAAATACGAGGTTGAGATTCTCCTAATTTTCTCAGTTTTCTCACCCCAATCACCTTAAATCACCACCCACGAGAAGAAATGCGGTTCAAGCCTACGCCTGGAGTAATGCCAATTCAATCCTCCACACTGCATCTTTAAGACAATTTAAAATATCATTTTATGAATTTCCCAAATATCTAAAATTTTCAAAACACTTAGGTTATTAGCAATTGCTTTGACAAGTCATATTTCCCTCCAAAATACCTGAAAGGTCACCTTTCATCCCCTGGTCACAGCAAGGCATATCAGGGATGCTCAAGCCTCAGTATAGATATCACAATGACATTGGGACAGTGGCTCTTAACCTTCCTGATGGTGCAACCTTTTAATACAGCTCCTCATGTTGTGCTGACCCCCAAGCACAAAATTATTTCATTGCTACATTATAATTGTATTTTGCTGCTGCTATGAATTGTAATGTAAGTATCTGATATGTGTCCTTAAGAGGGTCACAACCCACAGGTTGAGAAATGTTCCATTAGGTGACTAAGAAAGTTGTTTTCCTCTATGCTTTAGTTAGGTTCTATATTTTGTACCCCAGCTTTGTAGCTGCCTCATTTCTATGTTTATGTCCCCACAACAACGAGGCCTCGAGGAAGAAGAGTAAGTCATCCAGCCGTCCAGTCAGCACACACACACACACACACTGAACTCTTTCCCACTTCCCATCCAGGCCCATCCGTCTCTTCCCTTGAAAAGTCTGGAAGTAGAGACCTGCATTCCACATGTAATAATTAGCGTGATGAATGATACAGAGAAAAAAGGCACGGCTCAGGACCTAGCCGCCGTGAATATCTGTCTCATTTCCACACAGGAAATCCATATGCTCGTACCGTACTTGTTATTGGCGGGAGGTGATCTCCCTCCTGCTCTTCCATGGTGCTGAGAACATGACCGTGGGGATCAAGGGTTGGGCATGTTCAGAGAAAGCGTAATCAGACACCACGAAGCTCATGGGTAATTGTCACTCATCATTCTTCCCGGAAAGGAAAAAAGTCTGCGGAGGCTTTGCCTTTAGTCATCTTCAGCCATGGTTGACTGTGTTGAAACAATGCCAGACTGAGCATTGATACCAGGTGCCTGTCCAAGCAGAATCCAATGTCACACCTGCAGATAGAGGGTACGATTACATCATGTGTCAGGCCCGAGCACCACAAATGACTCTCTGCTTCATCTCAAATAACATTATAATTTACACTTGGAGACTTCAGACTATGTAGTCTTGGCCAAATGAAAGTTTTTGCAGCCAAACACATCAAACTCAATATATTTTGCTTTACCAATGCGATTATTATTTTTTTTAAGTTGCATGTAATTAAATCTATCAATGGCATTTTTTTAAAAGTATCTGTCCTGGAAGAGGCTTAGAGACATTTGACTGTCAGTTATGAAGATGCCATAGAGTTTTGTGCTGGGAACCAAAGAAAGAATAAAAGGGCCCCAGTGTGTAATGGAAAAGAAATGAGAATTCACAGATGAAAGGGTCCACAATGAGGGCCTTTGTTTTATAAAAATGTCATAGCTACGAAGGTGTAAGTGTGGAGCTGGAGAATTACTTCAGACAAAAATGAAAACCCTCCCAATTTAAACATTTTCCCAGATCTGGGACACAACCTGCAATAATCCTCCCTGAACCTTCGGGAAGGCTGTGTGGGGATTTCAACACCTCCTCACCCCAGCCATACGAATTTTCACCTTTGCACTTTGGTGCACTGGTGGGCTTCACGGTGTTGCTTGTTTGCACTTTGACCCACTTACTGGGAAGCAGCCTTGTGCTCTGAATACTGCTGCAAATGTCTGCATGAACAGAGAAAGGAAACAGCGTCCTCCTGTCCCCTTTCTCTCTGTTCTCCCCACCAATGTCCTCAAGGCCTGGGAGGAAGTGTCCTTCTGGCTACTCTTTGGCTTTGGAGCTTACTCTAGAGTTCTCGTGTTCTCTGTGGAATGGCCTTAGCAGTTTGAATCTCTCAGAGAACCTTATTATGTTTAACGTTGATAGATAAAAGCTTTTGTAATCTTGGATCTAGTGGTGGGCTTTCCGAGAGCCCCAATGAAAATGCCTCCCTCTTAACTCTGCCTTAACCTCATTTCCATGACATTTTAGGGAATCTTTAGTCTTGAAGTTCTATACGTGCTTGCCAAGTCCTTGCACAGCCTAGAGATTGACCTGACACTGGGGACACAAGGAAATGAATTGATGACAGACACATGACATGGATCAGGCTGGGATCAGGGGGTCTGGGCTCCTTGATGGAGAAGCTGCAGCACCCAGAAGCCCAGCGTGTTTATTATCTACACTGGGGCAGGCAGGCAGGGTTATTGCATACACCTGAACAAGGTAGTTGGTTATTACATACAGCCAAACAAGGGGGCAGGGTTACTCTATAAGCTGAACATGGAGGCAGGCGTATTACACAATGCTGTGTGGTAACAAACACTTCTTGTTTCCATGGTTTCCAACTGGTGTTCCTCGCTGGCATCTTGTGCAGGTTACTGTATTAGTCACCCTTCTCGGCTCTTTGACAAAATATCAGACAGAAGCAACTTAAGGAAGGAAGGAGGGAAGGGTTTACCGTGGTTCTTGCTTTAAAGGTAAAATTCTTCGTATCTGAGACATCGTGGTGGCAAGAGCATGAAGGGGCTAGTCATGTTATGCTCACAATCCAGAAGCAGCAAGCAGACGGATGGGGGGGAAGGGGGGCTGGGCATGAAACCAAGGAAGCCTTAAAGCCCATCCCAAGAACCCACTTTATCCAGTGAGGGCTCACCTCCGAAAAGGTCCCACAGCCTTCCCGAACAGTGCCTACCAGACATGTGCTCAAACACGTGAGCCTGTGACGGGGGTCCACAGTAGTTTCTTCAGTCTTCAGCTGGTGACAGCTGCCGTTGTGGCTTGATTTAGCATTTGTCTTCTGTACCAAGTGTCTTTTCCTCCATCCAGGCTGAAGGAACAACGTCTACTCTATACAAGCCGTCCTTGTGGAAGAAGCAGGAGGAAGAAACAGGAAGTTGTTCTGCACAGCATCACGGCTTCTCTTAGTCCAATAAAGTCACAGGGCCTCACACGACTGTGGCCCAGAGAGCTGTATTCTGCCTATCGGGAGCCGCTGAAGGTCTCAGGGTGATATGTATGTCATTGTATAAGAAGCTGAAGAACTGGGAACTGTTTATCCCAGCACGTCATCCTTATTTCTTTTCTCACCCAGCTTTGTATAAATACCAACTACATTCAGCCTTAAAAACTCAGAAGTATCGGTGGACAGAAAGATGAACAATTTCTTAAAATCCTGGGTATGTATCCATGTCTAGTTCTGGTCTGTATATTGAATGTTAATTAATTTTCCAATCATGCGATGTCAAGCCAGTCAAGTATGCTAGCATGGATCACAGAGGGGCTCCTGAAACTTCCCCTTGACTGAGGAGCAATTGACTTGATGGCTGCTTCAGGAAGAGTCAGTTTTCCTCGGGGATGAGACCCCTAACAGTCTGCTCATGCTCAGTGGATAGCCCTGTACCCAAGCATGTATGGGTAGCGTTAACTGATCTCGGTGGGTCCTAAAAAAAAAAAAAAAGGAAATGACGTTAGAAGGGAGAAGTGATGGGGGCATCAGGGAGGAACTGGAGGAGTGGAGTGGAGTGTGGGGTGGATATGATCAATGTGTATATATGAATGAAATTAGCAAAGACTGTATACAATAAAACTTTTCCCATATATACCATATCTTATAAATCTTAGTTCAAGTCTGCCATGGTGGGCTGAAGAAAATTATTTACCTGTGATTTTTTTCTTTGGAGTAGAAGTTTTAATAACTCTTTTTCTTGTTGATATTTAGTGCATCTATTAGGTCTCATCACTGGGATGTACAAATGCTTGTGTTTTCCTCAGAATGGGCTCCACTTTACCTGGCGGGGCTTCAGATGCCAGCATAATTCAGACAGACATTCATTCACATGTAGTGACAGGAATTTCCATGTTCCATGGAGCTGGACCCTAGAGGATGCTGGCGTGTTCATCTCCTCTGATGGTTAGCTCCAGGGTCCCCGAGCCACTGGGCCACTCGGGAATACTCTAGATCCCGCCCAAGACTTGGAGGTGTTAATTCCGCTTTCTGGTCACAGTCCAGGTAGGGTAATGACTTTCTGAATTCTTACAGCAACTCCAGCAACTTTAGTCAAACAAGATCTCCTTGCTTTCTGCAGTATGTGGTTTCATGGAAATGGAATGAGGGTAATTCTTAAAGATTTCTAGAAACTTCTGAGCTCAATGGTCTGTGGAACTTGGTCATGAACCTAGATGTGGTGACTTCCCTGACCGCTATCTTGGCTCCCAGCAAAAGCAGGTCCAGTCCTCCTAACTGGAATTTGCTTGGGATAGCTCACCTGCCGTGAGCTCCTCCAGTGGAGACTACCCAGCCAGTAGAGCCCTCCAGGTTCTACCTTTGGCAGTGTGTCCACAGAATTTTTGTTTTCCTCAGAATGGGTTCCACTTTGCCTGGCAGGGCTTCAGATGATGACCTGCTTCACAGTGTTGCACAGTGACGCCGTCATGGTGGCAGTCTAGAGGAAGCTTTTCAGATCCAGAGTGGAGCACGTAAGACTTTGCTTGGCTCTGCCTCCATCTCTCCTTCTCTCCACCCTCTATCCACTTCTTCACCAAATCCCCGTGGCAGGTGTCAAATCTCACATCCATCCCTCCTTGTTCTCTTACTGCCCATTCCATGAAAGGGCCCTCTCTTCTCTTGCTAACTTCCTTCTTTCCCCCAGGCAGGTCACGCCAGTCCTTTCCTGCTGTGACTTTGGCTCTTGCTGCCCCTAATCGGCACTGCCCACTAACATCAGTGTCTCGGGGCAGAGAAGTAGCCCTGTTCACTCTTCTCTTTCCCACCATGCTCTCCCATTTGTACTGTTCCTGCTGAAGAACACCAAAGCACTTGGAATGTAAACATGCCCAACCAGGCTATGACGCACACATTTGAAAAGAGTCAATGACGTGCAGGTTCTTTAGGGTTGCTTGGTGCTCGCTCACTTGAGTTCCATAGCTCTGTACTGAATGCTCAGTGTATGTGGTTTTATAGTAGAGGCAGCGCACGGGCTCTTCAGAGGAGAATGGGGTGGTTTATTCATCAGTTTTTGTGGGAGGGGTGTGGAACACAAAGACTAAACGAATCCCAATCATCTGGTCTCCGTTTTGACTCCTGTATTCGAACTAACGGGACACATGGTTTTCCAATTAAAAATTATATTTCCTAGCTTTGTCTTCAGTTGAGAGCCCAGTGTCCCGATTCTGGCCCGTGGAAGTCTGAAAGCCGTGAACACATGTAGGAAATACAAGGAACATGGATTCCTCTTGCTGTCTCTTCCATTGGCTGGAATGGCAGCAAACAGAACCTGTCTTTGGACAGGACTATAGTAAGCCTGATGTGCTGAGAATATGCAGTGAGGTAGGCTGGAGTAGGCTGGGTTCCTCTGTCAGCTTTTGCGATAATCAGTTAAAAGAGATTGTGCGTTAAACCCTCCTATGAAGGGGTTGGGGGATGGCTTAACGGTTAAGAGCACTGACTGCTCTTCTAGAGGACCCAGGTTTGATTTCCAGTATCCACATGGTGACTCACAACTCCAGTTCCTGGCATCTGCTACTCTCTATGGCCTCCAATGACACCGGACACACACACGGTACACATCCATCCATGCAGGCAAAGCACCCATACACATAGAATAAAACAAAGTAAAAATATTTTTTGACTAAGTCAACAGAAGGAAACAGAAAATTCCTGCTGAGGCGGTAGCGGCACCCAGGACCCAGGCTTTGCTTTTGCTAACCCTCTTGGTGCTATTATCTTTCTTCTGCTAACCTCTGGGTTTTCCCGTGGTGTGTGTGTGTGTGTGTGTGTGTGCGTGTGTGTGTATGTGTGTGCGCATGTGTGCACATGGGTGTGTTTGCTAAGGTATAAGCCTGTGTAGGTCAGAGGTTGACACCAAGTGCCTTCCTCTATCACTTTTCACCTTACGTTTTGAGGCAGGGTCACCGCTGAAGCTGGAGCTTGCTGTTTTGGGGGTCACTCATGGAACCTGGAGCCTGTTGTTTTGGGGTTCACTCATGGAACTTGGAGCTTGCTGTTTGGGGGTCACTCATGGAACATGGAGCTTGCTGTTTTGGGGGTCACCACTGAACCTGGAGCCTGCTGTTTGGGGGGTCACTCATGGAACTTGGAGCTTGCTGTTTTGGGGGTCACTCGTAGAACCTAGAGTTTGCTGTTTTGGCTAGGCTGGCTGGCCCACAAGTCCCCAGGATCTGCCTGTTTCTGCCACCCACCTCCAGCACTGGGGTGGCAGGTTGCTGCCATGCCTGGCTTTTCCATGCATGGGGATCTCAACTCAGATCCATCTCCCCAGACCTTGTCTGCTTTAAGCCATTCTCTCTGGGGGTGGGGCATCTGCATTACAGACACTTTCCTGGGTAGAAGCCAGCTCATGGCTGTTAAGCCTGGCCATTAGTTATTTTCAACAAATTTAGATTGCCAGTCTACTTTCTCAGAGAAGTGTCTTAGGTCACATAAATTATAATTCCCTACTTTTCTTTCCCGACTTGCTGTGCCTTTGGGGTTCACTAACAGTAGCAATGGCCCTGCTCTTCCTTATTGGAGCAGTCTTGACCGGGTCATGAATTTCCCCTTGATTTCTAAGAGCAGTTCAGATTGGAGTGATCCTTTACAAGTGTATAGCTCTGGCTGTATCAAGAGGAAGAGGATCATAGAAGCAATAATTTGTCTCCAGAATAATATATAACCTGGCCCTATGATTCTTCTCGCGTCCTCCGGCATTAGGGCATCTCACAGGACTCAGTGACAATCTTGTGTAGGGCGTGAGCCCTCTTTGCTGCAGGTGCCACCTCCCAACCCATTCCCCAGGATTGCTCCGGAACACAGGTGACACCCCACTGAGACTGCTGTTCAGTCTAAAGCCACCTGTGAAGACGCCACCTCTGTTATTAACCCCTCCTCTTCCATGAAGGATTGGCATTGAGGTGATTGTCCCTCTTTACACCAGAGACACTTCTGGGTCCCCAGACCACAGAACGAAGCCACACTGCCACCCGAAGTCAGGAAAGGATTGTCCCCCATATCTAGAGGACTTCATGTGTCTAGCTTCACCGTGAGTAAACAGGGATAGGGGCTGGAGTAACTAAACCTAAGTTTCACGGTCTGGATATGTCAGAATCATGATCAGAATCCAGCGTTTTTTTCCTGATGCCTTCCCATAGCTCTGCACAAAACTAGCTGCTCTGAGGCCTTTGGGAACTGGTGTAAATAGGCATAGATTTCTGATCCCACCGCAAAAATAGCTTTTAAGTATTTTGGAGATACCTCCATGCTCTAAGTATTTTTTTTAATTTAATTTAACTTTGTATTTTGGTGCTTGGAATTGAACTCAGGCCCTTAAAGATGCTAGGTGATTTTACTAGTCCTGATCTTTTTTTTAAATAAACTTTCCAGGTTAATAAGCTTCCCAGGTTGTTCCAATAAATCACAATCAGACAACTTTGTGTTCACATTGAGACCAGTGGCCTCAGACTTTCCTAGTCTTGTTTCTTTACCTGCTCATCCTGTTTGCTACCCCTTACACAAAATGAAAGCAGTTAGGGCTGGAGAGATGGCGCAGTGTTTAGGGGTACTTGTTGCTCTTGCAGAGGACCTGGATTTGATTTCTACAACCGCATGGCGTTTACAGCCATCATAAACCTCAGCTCTAGGGGACTCAACACATTTTCCTGACATCCACAGGCACCGTGTACCCATCTGATATACCGACATATATACAGGCAAAACTCTCACGGGCATAAAATGAAATTAATTGATTAATTAAAATAAGGACAATCATGTGCCCAAATAAAAGCAAAATCCATTATCAGCTGAGGCAATGCTTAGGGTGTGACTCCTGTCGTGTGGTCGCTCTGTCAGCTCTGACCTCCAGCAGGGCTTGAGGCCGCCTTTCCCATCCATCCCTTACTACTCATGAGTGGTTCTTTGTGGCTAGTTCTTATGGAGACTATAGGAAGGACCTCTCAGCCTGAGAGGTCTGTGAAGGAGACCCAATCACACATATGAAATAACTCAAGGGTGAGGGGAAAACCAGTTGGTAATAAATCCTGAGTCAGATACAGGTGTTCGAGAAGCCCAGAGAGAGGCAACAGTGGTGGGAATCAGGGAAGGCAGGCACAGCTCAGAGGTGAGACAGTTCGGTTGGGAAGCATCAGTCAGGTCTCAAAAGTGTGATGGGAAGTGAAAATGTGTAGCAAGAATGAGAACAGCCGAGTCCCACTCCGTCCGAGGCCAGCTTATGACTCCCAGGGTGCCATTCTCCATTATGGGCATGCATCTCTTGAGCTGTTAGAAACAAAAGTGAAGAGAGAGCCAGAAATTCTAAAGGTATCCCATATAAATTAATATAAACTGTGTGTGTGTGTGTGAGAGAGAGAGAGAGAGAGAGAGAGAGAGAGAGAGAGAGAGAGGGAGAGAGGGAGAGAGAGAGGGAGAGAGGGAGAGAGAGAGGGAGAGAGAGACTTGTTGGAGACTGACATGTTGGGAAACTGAGTCTGAGGAGGTAGTGAGCAACGTCACAAATAACGATGGATCGGGGGAGAGGTGCTGTGATCACACCTTGAGCCCCCGAAACCTGAAGGACTTGGTGGTGCTGACTGGGCTGTGTGTTTGGGGTGGGTGTATAGCGCGGTAGAGACAGCATATCAGAGGGCCTGGGGCCTGGAACAGGGCAGGACTCTGCGGTGCACTGATGAGCAGCTCTGCTGACTTTTGACTTTGTGCCCAGTGGCATTTTCTTTCCTGCTCCATCGGCCGAGTTGGTTTTGGATGTGAGACGTGTGTTTTATTTTCCCTTGAAAACAAACTTTACATCACTGATGTGCCGCTCAAAAATGTTTGTGTTGAATTCCTGCCTTTGAGCCAGGGTCTGTGACTCAGTGTGCATTTCAAAACTCTCTCAACACCATTTCACATAAAAAAAAAAAAGAGAGAGAGAGAGACACCTTGCAGTGGGCCGACTCTGCTAAAACCAACTGCCTTGTATCAGTAATATGTAGTTGGATTGATTCATGGCTGAGTATCTGCAAAGGCATGGATAATCATCTTTGTTTGTGAATTCTTTATTAGCATGGAGATAAATGTTATCATAAATTTGAACCTTTTCTATTAAGAGCTAAATTTTTAGTCTTTAAAATTCCCTTCCAGAATATTTGATAGCACGAGACTAAGGGTTCTATGGCACTTTCCCAATTGGACACAGTTTGAGGCGGGTAATTTTTTTTTTTGGTCTCCATTTTCTTTAAGCGAGATGATAAACACTTAATGAGAAGATGGGCCTTATGGAAAGCAGCCAGAAGAGAATAGCATTCTCCTGAAGGAATTCCACTTCAGATGCCGTGCTGGAAAAGGAACCCTCGACTCCTGCCCCCTTTGCCTTTTGATGATGGTTTTAAAAACTGTGAAAACAGAGAAAGCCAAGTGTGTGGTCTTTGGCAATTTCATAATAGTCTGTGCGGGAGACAGAGGGGGTGGTGGATTGCTGGAAAGAAATGATTAGCTTTTTCTTTACGATGACAGAAAACAGTTGCAATTGAAAAATGTGAGCGGCTCCGCAGCCCTCCCTTTTGGCAAAGCGTTAGGTCATCACTCTGTCCAGGTGCTGCTTTCAGTAAAGACCTGGAAAAGTCGCACCCCTAGAGAAGTCCTCAGGGTGCAACTATTGTCAGCTGGGAGAAACTTGTCGAATTAATGAGGCTTGGAGGAAAAGGCTCCGGATTTTTCTTCAGGGGAATCGCAACTCATTTCCTACCTAGTTCAAACACCTCTGTCCTAGTCCCCAGAGCGTAGAGTATGGATTTCCCAAACAGAGCTGAAGGAGACCTCGGCATCCTGGTCACCAACAGTATCTGCATCATTGCTTCGCGTTATCTCAGGAAGCAGCAGGCTTGTTGAAATCAAGAGGGCTTCTCCGCGTACACAGCCGCTTAGTAAAAACAGACTCTAATTCTCTAATTAACCCCCACCCTCACAATGGACTAACGGTTCTGACTTTTTCATTTTTTTTTTGAATCTTTCCCAAGGCTGGTTTTTATTAGGTAGAAATTTAGTCAGGCTGCCTGGAGCTGAACTCTGAACTAACTCCACCTCTTCACGAATGTGTGTGGCTTGGTGTCCTTTCCTGTATTCGGGACATGGAGTGGGAGCCACAGCAGAGACCTCGCAAGGTGCTGGCAATGCTGAGTATCCTGGACTACTTCAAATTCCCTTTGCAGCACAGCGCTAGGTGTGGGCCGTGCACAGCGATAGAGTCCTTGACTGTTCAGGCGCTGTGAAGACAGGTGTTGCCCTACTCATCAGGCGAGGTGTTCAGAGCGAACTATAAACAAGGCTTCTTAAGCTTCCTGTTCTTGATCCACTTATCTCTCTCTCTCTCTATCTCTCTCTCTCACACACACAATTTTAAAATATAATTTTACATAAAAAATAAATCTCAGCTGAATGTTTGATACCGCAGGCCACGGCACCGTCAAAGTTTTCTTGTGGTTGTCCCATGTCTTTATTTTGTGGTTATCCCTTGTCTTTATTTTGTGGTTATCCCATGTCTTTATTTTATAGCAGTCATTGTGGAGCCTTCTAGACTTCAAATGGCAGAAATACTTTTAGAAACATTACAAAATTGTTGAAAATTCCATCTTAATCAAAGCTAAATATTATTTAATATTTTTAATAGAGTGAAAATCAATAGCTCTACTTGCATGCTAAGGAATGTGATGGGAAAATGTGAAAAAGATATCGTTCTTCATAGCTGAACCATCGCATTTTTACAAGAACACCTTGCATGTTTAGTAAAACAAACAAACGAACAAAAGAAACCAAACAAGTGCAGTTCACAACACGCAGGCATCTGGAGTCTAAGCAGTCCTCGTTCATGCTGCATGGGGGATGGCTTGAACGGGGCAAAGTATATATGGTTTTATGTTCAGAACCAAGGCTGTGGTGAGGCGGTGCCGTGCAACACCGGAGGGTGCTGCCAGGAGCACCTTGGGTACCTCGTATGTTTGATTTTGAATTATTTACTGGTCATTTTCCAATCAGAAGCCTTTCATTGCCACCTATTTGTGTGTGTGTGCGTGTGTGTGTTTGCGCATGCATGTGTGTGCACATGTGTATATGCATGTGCATGTGTGTATGTATGTATGTGTATACATGCATGCGTGTGATTCCCTACACTATGTAACCCCCCGACAGGGTCAGGACCCACAGGGTTTTTTTTATTGATTTTATTGAGCTCTACATTTTTCTCTGCTCCCCTCCCTTCCTCTCCCTTCCCCTCCAGCCCTCTCCCATGGTTCCCAGGCTCCCAGTTTACTCAGGAGATCTTGTCTTTTTCTACTTCCCATGTAGATTAGATCCATGTATGTCTCTCTTAGGGTTCTCATTGTTGAGGACCCACAGTTTTAAAAGTCGGCCCTCCAGGGTTGGTGAGCTACCTAGGAGGGTAAAGGTATGGTTGCTAAGTCTGATGATCTGAGTTCAGTTCCGAAGACCGACATGGTAGAGGACCAGAACTGACTCCCGAAGCTGGCCTTTGACACCCTCTTACACTCTGTGGTACACATGCACCTGAACACACAGACTCACACTCAAACGTCACGTAAATAATTTAAAAACAAAGTTGCTGAGCTCCAACAAACTGTGACATTTGTGGGATGTTTGACAACGCTAAAGCATACCCACAGTCGGTTGATGTGTCTTGATGTCCTTAGCCAGGACATAAGACCTAAACACTAGGTAGGTGAGGCAGCCCAAGGACACTGCCTCAAGTCCCCACGATGGAGGGACCCTCTAAGTCTCTTTGTACACCGCATCCCAGGAGACCTCATGTGGCTGCAAAACCCACAGTTGTATCTGCTGCCTTCTCCTTGGAAGTTGAACAAAATTGGGCATTCGGTCCCGATTCTCTCAGATGAGTCACAGTCAGAAAGCCTCTACCGCTGTTCCACTGGCACCTACTCGCGGATGTCTGCAACTTTGAATCTTCATCCTCTGTAGCTTCAAGACTCTGCTCTTGTGACGTAGGTCAATTCCTCTCCAGTTCAGGAAAATTATCAGCAATATAAACCACCTGCATCTTCGTTCTCTGGGAATGATTACGCTGAAGGCTGAGGTTTGGGATTCTTCTGCTGTGATAGATTCTTCTGTGGCCATGAACAAGGAAGAAGAGAGATGTCCAGGAACTCAGCAGAAAAACCCTTCCCAGCACCGGCTTAAACAAAGAATGCCCTTATTTAACCTGGTCATTGTTGGAACCTTAATGAAGGGCAATCCAAATGGGTACAGCAAGGTCCTGTGTTGGGGAGGCACTTTGGAAAAATGATGTTAAGAGAGAGACCTAGGCTGTGGGGAAATTTTTCCTGGCTACTCCTCCTTGGAGACTGAATTGCTAGGCGATGGATGAAGCACAACCATCCGGAGATAGTGGTAGGGAGAAGGTGGCATGGCTGGGCATGGACCGGAGCATTATGAGACATGCCATGGGCCTTTGGTGCATGAAGGGAAGGTGTTGCTCATGAGAAAACCCTGGATAAAGGACACATGTCTTTAGGGAGGACATGATTACTGTCTAGATCAATCTGCTTTCTTAGAGAACTCATTGCTAACCACCGCTCCACAAAAGCGCCCTACATCCCAGTGACGCTGTGTTGTTTGGCCTTTGAAGCTCCTGCCCGACTACAGTGATTTCCTAATAACACACGTGTGCTTTCCACTGTAGTCCCAGATGGTGGTGAGGACCGTGTCAGGTTCCCCCTCGAATCTCCCTTCCTTCCCTGGTACCAGGCTCTAAGGAGTGGTCCAAATGTTTGCTCGGTTGAGCCATTGTTCAAGATCCAGGCCAGACAGAAGGATGAAAGGACCGGGACAAATCGCACCACCTCCGGGTTGCACAGCACTGTCATCAAATAAAAATGCATTTAAAATGAACATCAAAGGCAACGTTAGAAGTGAAAAGTAATACAAAAGGCTACAATGCGCCTGAATTGCTTGTTTGAGATACAGAAGGGGCGTCCATTCTGCACTCTGCAGAGTTCTGATTAACGTGATTTACAGCGTATGGTTAAGCATTGGGACTCTCTCTCTCAGCCCCTCTCTCTCCTTCTCTCTCCTTTAAGCACTAGCTGGAAGGCTCTAACTATTTCACCCTCTTGGTGTTTCTATGCCACCAGTACTGCCTCTGGGAACCCTGCTAATGACAACAAGGATGAGGGACATGCTGCAGGGATTTTAGAGAACTCTATGAGTCAGTGACAGCATGAGAAGGTCACTTTCAGTGGCCACGTCTAGCATGTGGACACAAAGGAAGCCTGAGGCTTCCTATATCTTCCTAACATTCGGCATTGATGCTAGTACTGGCCCCGTCCAACATCCGGCGAGCTCCACATTAGTTTCAGGACCACTTCAGTGTTTCCACACTTGCCTTTCTCTTGGGCAAGTTGTGAAGCTTTCTGTGGGATTCAGATTTATCACTTGATAAATTCACCCAAATCATTGAACAAGATAGCAATATAGCTTCGGTAAAGTCATGCTCTGTGGTTAGTGGCCACAATGATAGAGGTGAATTTCACACAAAATCCTGAAGCATAGATCATGCATGTTTATTCTCTTGGAGTTCACTCAAATTCACTTTCCAGGAGGCTCAGATGAGGCCGTAGTTGTGTGTTCTGCTCTTTCCCCCATCAGTATTTGCTCACAGGAAAATGTTAATCACGTGCTTAAAGAGATTTCATGTGTGTGTCCATGTGTGGGTATGTACATGTATATGCAGGTATTCTTAGAGAACAGAAGAGGGAGACGGATTCTCTGGAACTGGAGTTAGAGGCAGTATAGATTGTTAATTTAAAGGTATCTCTAGAGAGACAGACGGCTGAAAGGAGAGGGTTGGTCTGACCTTAGATGGGACCATGTTTATTCATGATGAGGGGATATTTTATCATCCACGTGTGGGATGGCAAAAATGCCATACAGAGGAGAATGGGATGTGGCCTCTTATAGAGGTGGACATGACTTTTGTAGTCCATAAGGGAAGCTGGGAAGTGTAGTCTTTCAACAGGAAAACATCATCCCTAACTCTGAGAAAATAGAAAAAACAAACAAACAAACAAACAAAATGCAGAGCAGGGGTATTATTGCTGTTTTCTGATGATGTCTTTGTCAGAAGGGATTGATCTGAGTCCACTGAAGAGGGGTCTTCTGGTCATGTATCGGAGTGTGTGGGGGGGGTCTTAACTTGATTGGCTGCGGAGAGTCAGGTGATTGCTGTCCTGTATTCCTGAAGAGACTTGGAGGATAATTAGTAAAGAGCAGAAGCAGGTGATTGGTTACAGAGGCGAACCGAGGGATTTTCTGAGAAGCGTGAGCAGTAGGGAGGGGCCATTGAGAGGCAGTGGGTATAGAGCTGATTCACAGTGACAGCGACTTCTCATTGCCAGGGTTGTGGCACCAAAGGCAGCTCGCAGAAGTAGCAGGGGCTATGGAGCATCAAGGAAAGTAACAGCAGAAGACAGGACCAGCGTAAAGGATTGTACCCAGCCTGGAGTGAAAGGGATGAAGGCCCCAGTCAGCCACTTCCTCCATAGCTTCAAAAAGGTCGTTCAGCAGCTGTGTCAGGAACAGATGGAGTAAACGGAGCTATTGTAGGGTGGGAGATGCTGGGAGAGCATAGGGTGAAGTGCAGTGACTAAAACATTTAAGAGACAGGGTAAAGCTGGGTGTGGTGTTGCTTGCCTTTAATCCGAGCACTCAGGAGGCAGAGGCAGGCTGGTGTATGTGAGTTCAAGACCAGCCTGGTCTACAAACAAGACCAGGACTGTTACACAGAGAAACCCTGTCTTGAAAAACCAAACCAAACCAAGCAACCAACCAAACAACAAAAACCAAGGCCCCATTTCAAACCAGTTAGGATGTGTTAGCTTGGAAGAAGTATTATCCAAGGAAGACACAAATCCCAGCCTTAGCAGCAGCCAGAGCAGTTTATTTTAATTGTGGAGTGCTGCTGTAGTCCAGGAGTCACGCGGGTCCTGAAGGATGTAAACTTATCTAAGCTGCTGAGACAAAGGCAAACTGGGGCAAAGGAGGCTTCGGTCTTGCTGCTTTAGTTCTGAGTCCCCCAAACAATGCCCAGAGTGGCAAGAAGAGGGATGAGTTGGCTGGCCCGTGGCCCATTAGTCCCCTTGTAGAGGTCACCCAGACTGCTTTTTAGGGGTCTGTAGGTGTCGATCTCTCAGCAACTGCTTCAAGGCTGATCAGAGGAGCAGCGGTTAGAGTGCCCCATCCAAGGGGCTGTGATAAAACTTAACCATTGGCAAAGGTCCAGAACATGTCAGGAGGAAATAACTCTACAACTTGGTGAGGAACAATAAGAGAGCGAAAACTTTACATCAAGTTAAACATGACTTAAATGCAATTGTACAACCGGCTGGACCGTGAACCAGAATTCTGTAGCAGGATAAGGTAGCTGACTAGCTGTTTGCTGCATCAGCCTCCTGCATAAGGGACAAGGACCCGGGAGCCTTGTAAAAGAAGTCAGAGTCAGCGTCTAAAGAATGAACCTGAATAGAACAGTGTATGAGTGATATTCCTGCTTCTACATAGGATGAACTTTGTATATTTGTTTCAAATATTAATAATACTTGCTATTATTTCATGAACAAAATCAGAATTTCTTTAGTTAAATAAAATTTTTGGTTAGAAATAATTCAATAGAGTGAAATTTCAAATATTGGGACTTAACTGAGCATATTTGATATTTTAAAACATGAAAAAATATATTTTTAGAATCAAAGTGTTATTTTTATACTTATATTTCAAGATTATATAGTAAATATCAGGCTACATGAAAAGGCAACTTAATTCTAAGTTGTATTCCACAAAAGAAATGATTTTCAATTTCCAACTTAAAATTATTCCCAGAGACAGTGACTGCCTTGCCTTCTCCTCAATATGTACCTCTAGAACACTCTAGAACACCCTAGATTACTACCTAGACAGTGATTGCCATGTCAAGTAGATGATTAATTTTATGATGTTTTCTAAAATTAACCCTACTAACAGAACCTTTTAAAAATCTCTACCTCTCATTCCATATACTCAGTCAACAGATGAAAGATGAAAGCAATCAGCCATGCCAAATCTGTAATAAGTAATTTACACCATAGGCTGAATTAACAAACAAGGTAAAGCCAACTCTTTGCTCTTTCTGCTGGTTGACAAATCTCTGGGTCACCACACACTGACAGCAGTAAGCATATTTCTTAACATCATTCTATTTAAATATAGATTGGTTTCTAGAGGCATAATTTGTAAAGCAAGATAACCAAATTAAATAAGCTTTATCAAACATTGGCTTTGGGGGTTTCTTAGAAAGCATCCACAAGCATCACTGCTGAGACTCGTGTACTCCTTGAGGCTTCAAGGTGAGAGCCCAGGCATGGCCCTGGAGCCCTCCCTCTGGGTGGACACTAGATTATGATCTCAGAGCACCACAGGTGAGGCCAGTTTAGAGAGTCTCCTTGATCTAAGTCATCTCCTCCTGAAGAATCTAAAGGCTTGGGATATCTCTTAGTCAGTTTGTTGACTGTACAGACAACAACAAAAACCTTTCCAAAGCTGTTAGTTTGCTGACAGACTATCTGGAATCCTCTTTAGTCAGGGAGCAGGGTTGGCTAGGGTGTAGACCTGAAATTAGCTTTTCCTGATTGAATGGAAGGTAAAGGCATGGCCAACTAAACAAGCATGCAGGCCCTAACCAGTTGGGTGGTTCCCCTGGTCACAGCATCCTCATCTGTCAGGTCAGGAGATACTAAGGGCAGACTAATTGTTATTTTACTCCCTGTTGTTGGAGACATTTATGATGTAGATGTAGACTCTGAGATCCACCATTGGGCAAGAGACTCGATCTCCCTGTCGTGTGAGACATGAGAAGTAATTCATCTTTTCTGTAGTTTTTTTTTGTTTGTTTGTTTGTCATACTATGAAGTATGACAAATCGTATTTTCTGTGCAGCCTTGTCCTGTAGTGAGGCTATCAGACAACTGACTCTGGCTTGTACTCCCTCCAAGGGTACTACTTGAACCTGAGGGTTTTCTTCCATTAAGTGTCTTATAAATTTAACCCATTTTACTCAAGTGTTCAATCTTTTATAGCCAATTTTTAAAATATAATTTTATACTAAACAAACTTAAAATGTACTTTAAACCTGTTTTTCTTTACTTTCTTTAGGCTTAATTTTGATAATATTTTCAGAATACTGTATGATGGGAGAGAACAGGAGGTTATATAATGGGAGATAAATATTGGTCTCTTTATCCAAGCTTGTTTCTGTGAATAAATTGCATTTGTGTTAGCATGACTGACTGTTAGCCCGTGTATCTTAATTATCTTTAACAGTTTACAGTAAGTTGAAACCTTTTATTAGGTTTGGACTTTACAATTTTATCCCTGCTATGTTTGAACCTAAAAAATTATAATTCTTAATTAAAGATCATTTGATATTAAAATTAACTTTAAACCATAAACATAGTTTACAGGACTGGGAACATCATTTTTTCATGATCCTTTTAAAGGATACCTTTTACAAAATGCTTTTTGTTTGTTTGTTTGTCTTTTATATATGACTTGATTTTAAAACAAACCATCTTGGAGGACTGGTGTTGCCGCCTTAGTCAGCGGTAAGCAGAGGGCTCAGTGGGTCCAGCTGTCTCATGGGTGCTGCCATGGTTGATTTAGACTACATAGTTACCTTACCCAAGATGGCAGTGAAGTTGCCATCTTTAACCATAACAGGGATTGTAGCTGAGTGACATGGGTGACCCAAGATGGCAGCAAGCCACAAAGTACTCCAAGGTGAGCCCATCCGTTATATATCCTTTTTCTAAACAAGAGTTGAACCCAAGTTACATACATGGTATGTCATAGCAAATTAAAATTGCCTATACATACATTTAAAATCTCATTCAATGAGCTTACAAATCCTAAAATGCAGAAAGTAAAGTTTTAACAAATGTTTTAAAGATAATAAACAAAATCAAAGAAAAGGGAGGAGAATTCAAAATTAAACACCTTGCCATTTGTAACCTCCATGGAGAATAGTTCATGTCTTCATTGCTCGCAAGCACCAAGTGTGTGTCCCTGGGCACAGACACTTCTCCTTCTCCCTGTCACAGAGTCAGGTGACCAGCCTGACCCAGAATAGAATTGGAGGAAGCTTATAAACTTACATGCTTGGATCTGGAGCAAACAGGCTAAATTCTAAACCCAGAGCCAGCCTTCTTAGGAGACTAAGGTAGCATGAAACAGGTTTTCAATATTATTTGTACCCAAAAGATATTTGAATTTCTGTAAGACTGAACCCAGTGATCAACATATCTGTAACCAGTTGGTGTGTGTCTGCAGATGGGAGCAGACAATCTGAAGTGCTTCTAACTCTTAGTTGCTAAAAGCAGGATTTTCCAGTCTTGGAGAGGCAGAAAAATAAGTAGGCCAAAAGCATAAACCAAAAGAAGCCTCAGGCAAATGTAGTCTATGCTATGTCAGTTAGGAATAAACGTAAATTGTAAAGATGTAAGTTTGGAGGCCCAGTTGAAACAGTAGGCATTCTGGCTGTGGGCATGATTCTAAGTCAGGGCCTTGAGAAAGATTAAAGTGAACATTGAGTTTTATGGGGGAGAAGGCCTCAGACTATGCTGACATTTTATTTATGGAAATCAATTTAGAAATTAAAAATTGAAAGTTCCAAATTTGGGCCAGCAGTGGCCATTTCAATTATGGAGTTCAAATGAACTTCAGACCTAAGATCACAGGGCCAAAGGAAAGGGTCTCAGAGTTTTTGCCTTGGGCCCAGTGGAGAGTTCCAGAAATTCCTGACCAATCTTAGTTAGTGGCTCTTAGTTAGTGGCCAATCTTAGCCAGCGGAAAATTCTTGGAAGCTTTTGACAGAGTGGGTCTATAGAAAATTGGGAGCAGATGAGAGCAAAGGCAAGAACAGAGGCCAACGTCAGTTGCTTAGAGCACCCCATATGTCTCTAAATGACCAAACACACCTGGAAAGTAAGGGGGTGTCCCCAACCAATGCAATACCGGGGTTAAGATACCACAGGACCTGTGCAACATTCCCAGAACTTTTGGCTGACTGGGTGGTACTTATGGCCAATGAAAAGTCTCAGGTACCTTTGACCAAGTGGGACTTACATAAGAAGGCTTCGGGGAGCTCCCAGACCAGCTAGGGCACCTCTGAGTTAGGTTTAAGAGGCATCTTTATCCCGGTGTTCTGCTATATTGCATGCATGTCTTGGTCAAAGGCGGCATGGCTTTCCACCTAGGTCACACTGTGTCAGGGCAGTAAGATGAGAGATAAAGGGTGGAGATGGAGAGAGAGTGAAGAGAAAAGGCTGCCTGACCCTCTAAACTGGGGCCGGGAGCTCATGAGCGCCAGGGAGGTCTGTCCGTGGGTGGGCTTGAGCCACTAGTAGGCTCAGATTTCCCAGCCCCAGTCTTCAGCACCATATGTTAGATTACTTAAAGGTAGAGAGACAGAAGGTTGAAAACAAAAAAGAGAGGCTTGGTCTGTCCTTATGCGGGAGCATATCTATTTACTGCAAGGGAGCATTTTGTCACCCATATGTGCAAATGGCCAAAATGCCTTATACAGGAAGATGGGGTGTGGGCCCTATAGGGGCTGAAATGACTCCATAGCCCATAATGGAAGCTGGGATGTGTAGTCTTTTGACAGGAAACTATCAGCAGTGAGTTACATGACATGAGAGCTGGGAATTACACCTGGATCCTCTGCAAGAGCCCTGATTAAGAATGCTTGCTCCTCTTGCAGAGGACTCGCTTTGGGTCCCAGCACCCACATGGCAGCTCACAATCTCTTGTTTCAGGGGATCTGAAGTCCACTTTTGGGCTCTTTGGGCACCAGACCCAAGCATGGTATGCATGCATATAGGCAGGCATTCATATATATGAATAAGATAAAAATAAAATCTTTAAAATATGCATGCCACATGCCAGGACCAAGGCATCAATGCAGTGCCTATGTAATGGCAGACTCCCAGGAGAACTCCTGGTTGCCTATGGATGCTGTAGTCATCTTGGTTTTTATACATGTACTCTAATGCTTGTGTAATGACAAAATTGCCTAGGGGCTCATTTCCAGAATGAATCTTGGTTACTATATGGCAAATGTGGTATTATTTGCTTAAAAACACTGTATAGTGGCTAATTTTATGTCAACTTGACATGAGCTATAGTCATCTGAGAGGAGGGAACCTCAACTGAGATAACTCCTCCATAAGATCGGGCTGCAGATAAGCCTGTAGAGCATTTTCTACAGTAGTGTTTGTTTAGGGGATGGAGGCCGCCCATTGTGGGTGAGGTCATGCCTGGATCGGAGGGCCTGGGCTGTGTAAAAAGCAGGCTGAGCAAGCCATGAGGATCAAGGCAGTAAACAGCACTCCTCATGGCCTCTGTTTCAGCTCCTGCCTCCAGGTTCCTGCCCTGTTTGAGATCCTGTCCTGACTTCCTTCAGTGATGAACAATGCTGTGGGAGTGTAAGCCAAATACACCCTTTCCTCCCCAGGTTGCTTATGGCTCTGGTATTTCACCCCAGCAGTAGTGACACTAATTAAGACAACCCCGAGGCAGTCATTTAACAGAAAGCAAAACAGTAGCTTGAGGGCAAAAGTCAAACTCAAACATACAAAGGAAGAACAAAACAGCAGAATTTGGGTGCACAGTACTAGAGCTTCAATTGAAATCAGCACAGTGTCTGATCCATACTATCTGTCACCAGAGACACCTCACAGCACCTTCCTCCCAATGGCTGAGGACCCTTTTGTTCTTTGTCTGGTTCTCTTGGTAACTGATGGCCCTCACCAGGATTGGCAAGTCTTTCCTACAATGTTTTCTATTTCCGTACTTCTTCATATATTATTGATCTACTTGGGGACTGGACTGATCTGCTCTTGATTATAAGACTGAATTTATTGTTGAGACTGGCACTTGATAGTGAATTAAACTCAAGTCTTCTGCTTTACTGTCAGTAAGCCCAAGATCCATTCTAATGACACAGAAGTTACCACCTAACTACTGTGAAGACAATTTTAAATGAATAGAGATCATTTCTCTTTCCCTTCAGGAGGGCTAGGGGTAGAGAACTTCTGGCTTTCCATTTCCAGGGGATTCCTGCTTGATATCAGAACCCACCAGGGGTATGTAGAGGAAGCTGGCTTCTCAGTGACCCAGTTAAGTCTCTGACTCAGAAGTGTTTCAGGAGGAAACAAAACTCATTCAAGTTTAAGCCCATCTCTATAAAGCTTCTCAATGGGTCCATTCAACTAGTTTTTCTCAGTGTAACTTTAATTAGTGTGACTATTCCTCTGAGCAGATATCTCTAACTAACTCCTTACATCAGCAGTGTGACTATTCCTCTGAGCAGATATCTCTAACTAACTCCTTACATCAACAGTGTGACTATTCCTCTGAGCAGATATCTCTAACTAACTCCTTACATCAAATCTTTAGTTGAAAATTCCAGAATCTTCTTCCATATGAGAGTATAAAACAGCATTAGCTATGAAACAGAGCAGTTGGACTCCATGACCAAGAAGGTGACATCAGGAGGGTGTTAGAGATAGGGGCACGAAGACATCGTGCTTCTTCTTGGTCATAGCAGTCTCCTGTGTTCTTCTGTGGTCTCTCCAGCCAATGCCCCACTCAAGCCTTTGCTAGCCTTCATCTTTATCATGATCCTATGTACTCAAGATTAATGTTGACTACTAAACATGGACCAGCTGGATAGGAAACAATAACTTCCACCTGCTAGAAGGAAAACAACCTGAATTCAGCTCCTGGGCACATTTAGGATATAGTTGTAAATGCTATACAAAAGCAATGATATTTTCCAGTGTGTGTAAAAATGTAGGAAATAAAGAACAAAGTATGAGTGTGAATGTGTGTTTAACAGTATATGCACATGTGTGTGCACGTGTGGGGAGGCCAGAGGTAGACCTATAGATCCTTGTTTCTGCTAGTCTGGCTGACCAACTCTTGTTGTGCGGAGCTGCGGGCCGCTTCCCTGCTGCCCCAGCTCCTGGCCACCAGCTAGCTCTAGCTTATGCCCGAAATAATTACACGGAAACTGTATTCTTTTAAACATTGTTTGGCTCATTATATCTAGCCTCTTCTCGGCTAACTCTCGCACCTAGACTAGCCCATTTCTAATAATCTGTGTAGCCCACGAGGTGGCTTACCAGAGAAGATCTTAACCTGCGTCTGTCTGGAGTGGGAGAATCATGGCGACTCCCTGACTCAGCTTCTTTCTCCCAGCATTCTGTTCTGTCTACTCCACCTACCTAATTTTCTGTCTTATCAGGGCCGAGGCAGTCTCTTTATTTAACCAATGAAATTAACACAAAATAGAAGACTCTCCTCCATCAAACTCTCAGATCCTCTTTCTTTCTTCCAAATGTACCCCCGCCCCACAGGGCCCTTGGGTCACGGGGGCTTACTGCTAAGCCTGGGTTTTACAGGCGAGCGGGGATCTGAGGTCAGGCCCTCAGGCTTGCACAGCAGGCACGTTACTGACTGAGCCATCTTCTAAGTACAGGTTTAGGTTCCAAGTTCCCTGATAACTACTCTATTCCCTGTTGCATGGGATGAGGGAGCGCACCCGTGATTTTAGAGATGGCACCATGAACAGATTGGAGACCCTCGGTTTCCTCATCAGCTCATCGTACTTTTGGCGTGTCTTCATTTTTCACTTTTACTCTTCTCAGGCATAGAGGTTGTGTATTTGGTTTTGTAAGAGGCTTTCTCTCTTCCATATTTGAATTTTAAACATGGATCCTATGTTTTCACTCTTGACTAAATGAGTCTACTCCTAAATTTGGACATATGGGCAAATCCATTCCTGCTTTGTGAAAGAAACACCAAAGGGGCAGCTTTATACCCGTCTGACCTTGATTAAAGGTCAGAGTTGTCTGTAATTTCATAGCCCCATATGCACTCACACGTGCATCCTATCTCACTGGGTTCACCTTTGAGAAGATGTTGCCTGTGAGGGACCACTTGATGCTTTTAGCCTCCCAATAGGCCATGTTGCGTGATTTGAACCCTTGAGACCATGTTCTCTCTATATTGGCACAGTTATTCCCAGTATCCTTGGAAAACTGGCTCCAGTATCGAGACAGGGTTTCTCTGTAGCTTTGGAGCCTGTCCTGGAACTAGCTCTTGTAGACCAGGCTGGCCTCGAACTCACAGAGATCCGCCTGCCTCTGCCTCCCGAGTGCTGGGATTAAAGGCGTGCGCTACCACCGCCCGGCTGAGTATTGTTTCTTAGGAGATGCCCACGCCTTTTATTTTATTTCAGGCAGGATCTCTCACTGGCCTGGCCTAGAACTCACCAAGGAGCAACCGAACTCCAGGGATCTGCCTGCCTCTACCTGCCTCGCACTACTATTAGAATAATGCTTCCCCATGCCTGCCATTGTTATGTGGATTCTGTGGCTCTAACCTGTGTCTTTCTGCTTGTCTTTGCTGACTGAGCTATCTCCCTAGCCCAAGAGTTGTTTATTGTATTCTTTAGAGAATCATAACATTAACCATTTGGTACAGATTGAAAATCTCCTTAGTACAGATGCATTTCCCCCAACACCTTTGGACCACAGGTGATTACATCACTGAGAGGGAGCCTCTGAGTGTGGATGTAAGGGTCATGCAGTTATCTGAGCAAACCTTTGCAGACTATATGAGGTATGATGAGCAACCCATAAATGCTGGTTTCTCTGTTTGGTCCTCCTTGAGTCCCATCTCAATTATATACTCTGCAAGAGAAAAAGAGGCAAGAAGGCTTTGCAAGCCCTTTACACTCAAAGAAACTCCAGGTAAGCATTCATGTGAGGTAAGAGATGGCTGACCTCTGGGAGATCATGCACGTGCCTCCAAGAGACAGTAGTGTTTGGCTTTAATACAGCTGGCATACATACAAGTCAGCATACTAGGCTAGGTCCCTGGAGGACCCTCAGCTGGGGATGTGTGTTTGCCTTGGCTTTGCCTTCAGTAATGTCCTCTGCCCTCCTGTCAGTCAGTGTCCCACACAGCATCACTTCTGTGAGCTCAGATGCACCTTTCTCCTGGACTCTGTCTTCATACTCGGCTGCAGACCTGAATCAGGCTCCATTTGTTAGCACTTTCCTTTATTTTCAGTCCCCTGCCTTAGTCAGCTGGAGTTGGCCTCTAAAGCAGCAGATCCAATACTAACGGGCTCTTGACCTCAGATAGTGCCATACTTCTTTATACGACCCCATGTATGCACGCCTTCAGCCTTTGAAGTCACGCCAACTTGACTTTCATGGATCGCCCCCCCCTCCCCACCTTGAACTGGATGAAATGGTTTCATGAGCTGATAACACAGACAAAAGGCTTCTATAGACGGGGTTTTTCCCTCAAGGACAACAGGCCCTGACTTCCATGTACATTGAGTTTTGTCGGCTTTTTCACCTGCAATTTTTTTTTTACCTTGACCTTCTTGTGTTGCTGTCTGTGGATTCTCTTGCTACGTGGACCAGGCACTTTGAAGACAGCGATTTAGAGAAATAGGAACAATATTTGTCAATCTATATGGTGTTAGTTTGCAGCCAGTTTGGCATAAATACAAGTCAGCATGCTAGGCTAGGTGCCTGGAGGCCCCTCAGCTGGGGAACGTGAGCTTCCAGGAAGAGGGGTTCAGTGTAAGAGTAGCCGGAAGGGGTGCTGTGAGACAAGGAATATTTCCCCTTCTTTCACCCGGTCTGGCTATCTCCGTGCCTTCTGCCTTTTGACGCACCGCCTGGATGGGGTCAGTTTTGTTTCAGTCACTGCTTTACTGCTGACACAGCTGCAGCGAGGGCCTTTTTATCCCCAAGAGCAGAGGGTGCTGAACCACACCACAGGCTGGTCTGCTGCATCAACTTGACTACATTTTATATTTTCTCCAAAATGATATAGACTGAGAGCTTTGCCCAGGCTTGGGTGAAAAGAACAGACTAAAAAGAAAAAGAAAATCAACATTAATATTTGTGGTACATCCTCTGACCATTGGCTCCCAGATACAAATTAATCGTGGCCCACACGAAGTCCAAATCAGCGCTATTTCCCTAGGTTTTGTTAGTTCTCAGCTTCTGGCTGTAGCGGGATTGTGGTGGATAACACTGACAAGGACGTTTTGGTGCACTGTAAACGTTTTAGCAAAATGGCCAGCTCCTTTGGAGAAAGGCTTATCTAAGGGTAAGGTGCGTCTGCTCTGCCTCAGTTGGTTGTGTGTGTGAACAGGGTTGATCCACATCTGGAGTCTGTAGCACACGGCCGCTTTCTGGCACCAAGTATCATTTCAGGGACACAAAACTCAGGCTGGCAGGCTGAAGACAGCTCCGAGATTCTGTCTTGCTTGAAGCCACTACAGGGCTCTGCCACCTCTCTCTGGCCTGCCATCTGTCTCCTGGCTCTGTGGCTTGGAGAGCAGCCATCATGGACTTCTGCATTTGTTTACAACGTGTGCTACAAGCATACACAGCGCAGCCTTGGTAAGAAATCCCCAGAGACACTGCTCAGGGCTAGTTCAGAGTCAGACCTGATACCAAGATCAGAATAGTCTACACAGAGTGTGAGGGACTTAGCCCGTGTCTGGGCCATTTGCTTTCTGACACAAATGTTGTTACCATTGCCTAATAACCTTATCTTCCTCTTCTTGTGGAGATGTTTCAGCATTATAAGGGATACGTTACAAGTCTAAAGGGATTATGGACCCTTTTGCCCTCATTACATAGCTTTGCAAACAAAGTTCTTGCCGTTTTATGCTCGTTTGTGTAATCTACCCAAGCAATTATTACCCCCACCTTTTTTCTCTCATGTATTGATTCTTCTCCAAGGAGCTGATTCTGCTTAGTTTAACTCAATGGAGTGAATTCTTTCATTCACTTGCATCTTTCAAGAGCTCTTGTTATCTAGCAACGGAGTGGGCATATCACCCTAGCACTTGTTGTTTCTGCCTGTAAGCCCCCGTCGTTACAGAGGTGGCCCGTGGAGGAACACGGGAAGAATGGATTGTCGACAAACCCAGACTGCTGATGCCTCATGACTAGACTAGTGAGAGTTTTCAAATGACGTCATTAGTGCGAGTGAGAATCCAAGAGACGGAGAAATGGGAGGAATGCAGCTGACTCTGGGGAAAAGAATCCACCCTACTTGAAAAAGGAAGCGGCGCATGGTGCGGTATGGCCTTCCTGCAGTCACACAGACACACTTGTCACAATGGAGATGCTGCACAGGCACTGACAGCAGTGAGCAAGACAGGTGGAAATGAGTTCTCTTGGAATAATGAACTCAAGTCCTTCGGTACAAAGCCTGTGAATGACAAGTTTTAATTCATGTCTCCTAAAACCAGATGATATCTCTTGGTTCACCGTAAGTCCCACGCATCAAGGATTCCCAGACCCTGATGCTCTGTTCTTCCCTCTACCTTTTTTCTCCCCATTTAGATGACAAGGATTGTTTGTTCACCTGTGGGTACTGTTAATCTTTCTAGGGAAATCACATATGGAACCCTTTTACTTAACATAGAGCCTGTTACATTCTTTTGGGTGATTTTATACTATCTTCAGGTACCTCATCTCCTCATTTCCATAATTAAATGCATGCCTAAGTTTTATTCATGTCTGTATTTATAAAGATATAGTGTAATTTCTGGTATGTGTGATATAGTAATGGGAATGAGGACTCGTGGGCTCTCGTCCCTTGGAGGGCTTGGGTCAGCTCTGGGCACGGGATGCTGCAAGACTGGGTGACCCTGAATTAGAAGAAGTATCCAATGGTGCTGATGCTGCAGTCCTGCAATAGAAGACATGAGCAGGCCTTCCACCGAGAACTTTGTTGCTTATTCTTTCTGGGAACCTCTCTCTGCCTTAGCTTCTTTGGCTGTGACTTAAAGCCTGAGGAAGACTTAATGATTGTCGTTGTGATTGCCAGCACTTGATTTTGGCTGGGGTCAAATGCCTGATCGTCCAGGAAAGGGACTTGGGCCAGTAGCAGGGAGCATCCAAGGCTCTGATCCCAGAGCACCAGGAAACCCCTCAGTCCATGCACCGTGGTCAGGGACGCTATTGATAACTGTAATAGCCGGATGCATGCTGTGCAGACAATGGAGCTTGTCAGTGTGGGTAAAATAATTCAAGGAGACTGAAGACACTAGCTTGGAGACACCTGGCAAGAGATAGTAAGCGGGTTGCAGAGAGGATGTAGTCCCAAGGGAGGCAGCCAACCTTTGCCCCTGGGGAACAATGAAGCTTTGACTGCTGCCTTGGAGTTGGGAGTCTTAGCAGACCTTCAAAGACTTCTGTTATTCCTTCAACATCCTGAAGACACAAAGGAGACAGCCAAGTCCAGGGTCACACAGCTGCTTTGAACCAGTGGGGCCTGTGTTCTAACCTGGCTCTCTGTAGGCTGATCCCTGCCTCCGTACCCGGCCTTTGCTGCCTCCCTTATCCACAAGAATGTGACAAAGAATGTGTGTATGGCATCCATCCTGCCCCCAATGGATAGGAACCCACAACCTCTGTGCTGCCATTCTGAACTGTGACTAACATTGTTACTTTCTCGTCAAAGTTCTTGTAACATCAGTGGGTGACAACTCTTTATTCACCCTTGAGTGTTTGCTGAGCAAATACACAGTTTGTATGTTGGCAGCAACCCAAGGTGCTGCCTGAGGACTCTCTCAGTTGCAGCTCTGAGAAATGTGGGTGAGGGGAGGAGAGAGAGTTGACGAGCAAAGCCAGATGTGCAGTGATTGATTGGTTCATCACAGTGTGTCCTTCTTAATGCCTTCCCTTGCATTTGTGAAGGACAGGAATACATAAGCCTCCAATAATGTGATCAACTTTGAAACCTAGATGTCTAGTCTCGCTTTGGCAGGACTTCAGAAGCAGGATTTTTAACTTCATTTGGAAAACTATGTGCCTTTGTGCTTCAGAGAAAATAATGCTGATTAGGAGTTTGCAAAATCAGAAGTCAGGATATTTGCAGTTGGGAGCAGCTGGGAGTTCAAAGGGCTTACTCTCTCATCAAAAGAGGTGGTTTACACCTTGGCATGCAGGCCCACAATCCCAGCCTGTAGGAGGCTGAGGCAGGAGGGCGGCTGTGAGTTGAAAGCCAGCTTGGGCTATATGGTATTTCAAACACAAGACGAAAACCACCAAAAATTTAAGAAGGCAATTCTAGGGAACGACTGACCCGTTTCATCAGAGACTATATCTGCCTACAGTTTGTTAATATAGATGTTATGTTTCTTTTTCTTTTTTTCTTTGTTATGTTATAATGAAAATGGGAATTGACCTAAGCTATAGGATGTGTTTAAGCGACAAGGAGCTGGGAAGGAGGGCAAACTCGTCTTGCTTCTGTTCACCTAAACCTCAGCAGGAGGCAGAGCAGATGACTTGGTTTCTCTTGACTTCAATTCCCTCATTTGTAAGACAGTTTTAATGACACCCAGGAAGTGATTTTATACCTCTAGCAGAAGGGAGCTATCAACACAGGAGGCTCAATTAGGCAAGCCATAGCTTTTGGTATGTGCTAAGGTGCCAAGTTGAAGCAATATTTTCTTGGCCAGCATTCTCCAGGCAAGAACCTGATTTGCACAATCAATTGGGTTTACCAGCTCATAAGGACCACAATAGCTAGATGCCCGAATAAAATACAGATTCTTCTCTTCTGTACCGGTACTCATTGTTCTAGGCAGCTAAACGTGTAGATGTTGTTCAGGCGCACGCTGGGGGAGGGCCTCTCTTTCTGATCAAAACACATATTCCAATAAATAACTTAAGATTTATTTCTCCATGAAAGAGGCGTTCTCAGCTGCACGTCAATCAGCTGAATAGGGGCAGAGAGCCCAGCAGAAGAAGCTGTTGCCTGTTCGAAGTGTATGCACGTGAGAGACAGTCCTCCCCTGTCTGGAACTACTGCTAGAAATGAGGATGAAGTATCACGACACGCCTGTCATGCCGAGCAGTTCCAAGACTCTGCATCTCTACCCATAAACAGGAATCGCTTCGCCTGCCACTGAAATGGGCCTCCTCTGGGAGGAGATGTGACAGCTGTTTACTGATGAAGAGCAACATTCCAGAACAAGCCAGGCCTGGAAGAGAGGGGCACGCTCGCACCCAACTCAGATCACCTGGGGTGTTTCTGGCAGCTGAGCAGGGTTGTGAGGTGCTGTTGTAATTGCAGCGGGTCAGTTCATGGTCACCTGCTAAGTTATCCAAATCCCAGAGGACTGGGTGATGGGCAGTCCTCTGGGGGAAGGCCGGTCTTCCACACAGCAGCCGGTAGAGCAGGCTGAGTGGCCAGGAAAGGTAATGTTGAGGGAGGCTGTGGTACTTTGACTTTTGATCAAGAAGTGAGAATGAGAAATGGCTCCAGGGGAAATGGGCCCAATTACTGTCATTTTCTTATCATTGACCAAATATTACAAAAGAAACAACTTATGGGAAGAAGAATTTCTTTTAGCTTGTGGTACGGGTGTATGCCATCGTGACAGGGAAGGGCTGGGAGTGGGAAGGGCTCCCACTAGCTGCAGGAGGAACATCTGGATGCGTGCTCACACTATGACTGGAGTTCTCAACCTAGGTCATGAACCCTTAAGGGTTAAATGACCCTTTCACAGGGGTCACCTAAGACAATTGGAAAACACAGATATTTACGTTATGATTCATAACAGTAGCAAAATTATAGTTCTGAAGTAGCAATGAAATGATTTTATGGTTGGGGGTTACCACATGAGGAACTGTGTTAATGGGTCTCAGAGCTAGGAAGGTTGAGAACCGCTGCTCTAGGAGGATCAGGGAGCTGAATGCAGACAGGAAGTGAGGTTGTACTCAAGATCAGCCTTCAGTGACCCACTTCCTCAAACAAGGCCTCGCCTCCTAGGTTCCAGAATCTTCTGAAACAGCCACTAGCTGGGGACTAAGTGTTCAAACACAGGTGCTTCTGGGGGCCATTTCACACCCGTGCCATAATAAAGCATGTTCTCCAGCCCGGGAAATAGTACCACAGCCATGAACTTGAGTCTACTCTGCTTCACACGGGTCTGCCCTGTGTGCTACAGGATCTCAGGCCGAAGCACCGCTTGTATCTCTTTTCAGTCAAATCCACTCAGCAAAAATGTCTTCTCTTTCAGGCCAAATAGCTCAATTTCCAGGAAGATTCATCTCTCCTAGATTGGGAAAGTCTGATGGCAATACAACACAAGCGTATTGCCTCAAGTGTTCTGTGATCCCCTCCATCTATCGTGATTATTGCCGTGACTGAGAGAAAGGAGTTGACGCAACACACCAAAACGCAAGGACTGCAGCAAACACAGTGCCCAAAGGAAAGGGAATAGCTGTGAAAACATCCCTTTAAAACAGGACACAGGCGCTGGGAAGATGCTCCTTGGTTAAGAGCAACTGACGATTCTTTCAGGGTCCTGGGCTCAGTTCTCAGCATATTCAGGGAACCTGGCACCCTTTCTGGCCTCTTTAAACTCCAGGCACACACACAGTGCACAGACGTACACACAGGCAAAACAGTCATACGTGCAAAATACAAACGAGTCTCTAAAAATGAAATACCTTTAGGGAAATTCCTCTATGTGACAACCTGGTTGTATGCCCCAAATTACCACAGAAAGAACGACAAACTTAATCTCCACGAAAAGGATGTAATGATTAGAAAAGTGAGGAAGAAAGCAGAATGCAGGAAACCGCTCAGTGACACCCAACGTTAGTGTGAGGAGTTCTTCAGCCTTCAGCTGGACTAGCGAAGGAAGGTGCCAGGCACTTGGACTTCTGTTTAGGGGTCTAGTTTCTCCCTCATCATGGCACAGATATTTTCGCCATGCTGTCAGGGCTGATGGTGTTGGAGAGCTGTAGAGCCTGGTCCAGGAAGCTTGTGTGGCAAAATCAATCTCCACATTCCACCCTCATTAGGTTTTTGAGATATGGCCTGATTTTGAACTTGGGAGCCTTCTGTCTCAGCCTTCCAAATGCTGGAACTGCAGGGGTGATCTGCTGTGCAGTGTTCTGGGTAGTGCATGAAGAACAGCGAAATCACAACAAGTTGGGCAGGCAGGCAGGGCAGGCAGGGCAGGCAGGGCAGGCAGGGCAGGCAGGGCAGGCAGGGCAGGCAGGGCAGGCAGGGAAGGGCAGGCAATGGAAAAGAGCAGCCTGGGGCAGAGGCAGGCATGCAAGGTCAGATCCAAGTTGAGTAAAATCGGGAGGAAAACAGCAGTACTAGAGTGACCTTACTGGGATGATCGTCTAGCCAGGGTCTTGGCTCGAAGCTTCAGCTGGCAGACCAGCTCCATTCCTGCTCTGAACCACTCCCAGCAGTTCTGTCTTCTCAGAATGCAGGAGCCAGGGCTGTTGTTCCAATTCACCAGCTTCTGGTGACAGCTCTGATTCTCCGTGGAAAATTCCACACTTCCAGACTAGGTCCAAGTTAAATATTGACTTTGCTAATTTTAAGTTGTTTCACCCATAGACACTTGTGCGTTTGGGAGGGCATTCTGAAGACACATTCTGAGTGACCCCTAAGACACCGTTTCTCCTGTACAGGGGGCTTCATGGGATGCTGTGTTGGGGAGCAGGAGGCATAAACTTTCAGCGATTTTCCATGTGGGAAACAGCAAAGGACTTAGCCATAGGAATGTTCTTCCTTACCCGGCATTTGGAGACACTGCTGGGTCTCTGTGATCCTATGAAATGTATATTTTGTTACAGTTATCCCTTTGCTTGCCTGCAGCACCTGACCACCCTGGGTCCCACTGATTTGTGAGTCTGCTTCTGCCCTGCTTTGGAGGCAGTATTCCTGCCCTGCCCATTCACAGAGACTCCAAATGTCCCCTTTATTTAACAAAGCCTCTCTCCCTGAGTTACGGTGGCAGATGATAACTTTTCAAGTATTTAAACCAAAGATCTACCAAGCTGTCAGCTGTGGTTCACGGCGAGGGCTCTGCTCAGCTATTGGTTCAGCGGGGGTCTTTGCACTGCCGCAGGAAAATAGGGTTTTAGCAGGCAGTTTGGACAGCTTGATGGTTACTCTTGGCTGTTGACGTGGCATGCTTTTAAAATCCCCCAGAAGACATCTCGGGGGAGTGTCTGTGAGAGGTCCAGGTTTAACTGAGGAGGGAAAACCCATCCTGAATGTGAGTGGCGTCATTCCGTGGGATGAGATCTTTGACTGAATAAAAGATACAGAAGAATGCTAGCTCGGCACCAGCAACTATCTCCCTGCATCTGAGTGCAGCGCAGTGGGACCAGCTGCCTCCGTGTCTGGCCACCATGATGGATTCTAAACCCTCAAATCACAGACTGAATAAACCCTCCGTTCTTTAAGTTGCTTTTGTTGGTGTTTTTTGTTTGTGTGTGTGTTTGTTTGGGGCACAGCAAGGAGCAAAATGACTAATAAGCTCTGATGTTGGCATAGCAGTGAAAGCCATTGAATGCCTTTCTCACAATAGGTCTATGTAGGCCATGTGACACATGGATGTATTGTGAAAGTCTCCCCAAATAGTGCCTGCATTCATGTGGTCATTGTAGGAGTAGACCAAAAGATCTTGTTGTTCACCTGATCGCCGGGTAGATGTCATGGCTTACATAGCATACAACATAGCCCGGTGTCCCTTCACTTCACTGAGGTCACCTGAGAAGTCATTTGGTGTTGTAATACCAGTGGCTGGCTACTACGTTCCGCCACCCGGCCGCCTGCACGGCTAGCTTTGTACCCGAAATAATTACACGGAAACTGTATTTTTTTAAACACTGCTTGGCCCATTATATCTAGCCTCTTCTTGGCTAACTCTCGCACGTGGACTAGCCCATTTCTAATAATCTGTGTAGCCCACGAGGTGGCTTACCAGAGAAGATCTTAACCTGCGTCTGTCTGGAGTGGGAGAATCATGGCGACTCCCTGACTCAGCTTCTTTCTCCCAGCATTCTGTTCTGTTTACTCCACCCACCTAAGGGTTGGCCTATCAAGGGGCCTAGGCAGTTTCTTTATTAATAAGAAATCACTCCCACATCAATTTGGAGAGGGGCAAATTGAGAAGACAGCAAAGTCTGAGGTCTGTCTCCTTCAGCTTGGGATTTAGACCATAGCCTTGTGCTGAATGTTGGCCTGGGATGCAGGTGTGTTTTCTCCCTCCCTTCCTTTTGCCTTTGCAACAAGTGCCCTGAGTTGGTTCCCTGCACTCTTCTGGACACTGATATGAAGTTCTCAGTACTTCTGCTGCCATGCTATGTGTGTAAGGGGAGGTGGTCTTTCTACAGCCCCTCCCCCGCCTGACCTGGAATTTGGTTAAGAGGTTTTCTCACCTTGCCACCTGGAGAGTTATCATGTAAACATTTCTGATGGGAAGGCAAGACTATGTTCTATGAATAAATCAGGATCTTGTTTTGAGTGTAAAAGCAGGCATCAGCCTTAGCGTAATAGAAATATTGCTCGGGCTATATTAGTAATGTAGAAGTCAGGGAATGACATCAGTGTTTAAGACTGGCCCTAGTCAGGTAAGTCAGGAGAGATGCTGGGGTCTAAGGGGTATGGGCCAGAGACAATGGTGTCCGGTGTCCTCCTCCTCTCTCCTTTCAAGAGGAACTGAGGTTGACATAATGAGGACATGTCCCCGTGACAGATCTGGAGATCCTCTTTGGAATGTGCACCCTGTTCTATACACTGCATTAGGAGCGGGGTGGACAAGATGAGGAGGCCCTGTTCCTGCCCTGGGGGCCCTCGAGATGCAATTAATGTGGGACTTTCATGCTCAAACCAGTGAAGCCAGCTCACCTGCACAGCGTGGCAATTACGCATTTCACGCAGGTTTAATGAGATGGTAGGCACGGGAGGGAAATGTAGGATAATTACTTAAAATTGAAGCAAGACATTTTCCTGGGTGTTGTAGGGGTTCACATTTAGTGACCCAGACAACCGTCTTTTCAAACCTTTTCCTTCGAGCCTGCCCAACCCCCCAGGACTGGGTACTGAACTCGGGACCTCTTAAATTCTAGGTTAGTGCCTTAACACGGAGCTATATCTAGCCCCCTTTCGTGTGTTTGCATTTTGTAACAGGGGCTCACTGTTGTAGCCCAGAAGGACTTTGACCTTAGTCTCTTGCCTCAGTCTCCCAGAGGGAAAACAGAGTTCTACACCACCATGCTCGGCTTCTCTGAGCCATGTACAACATAGGCTACTCAGTCTAGGGGAAGAAAGTTTCCGGTAGCTCCACAGGGGCTTGGATTAATCAACCCAGCTTAGTTATCCCTATCCTCCTTCATCAACAAAACAAATGAAGAGAAAACCAAACGTAGCGAAATCTTAAGTCTCTTTTTCTTTAGGAATCATTTATTTGGAAGAAAAAGAGAGAGGTGTGTTGTTTCTTAGTTGCCGGGGAGAAAATTGGGATCTTGGGGGTGGGTTGGGATGGGGATAAGGGGAGATGGGGAGAGAAAAGTGAGAAGGGGAGGATGGGGGGAACTTGGGGAAACAGGATGATTGGGACAAAGGAAGGTTGGATAAGGGAGCACGGAAGCATAATTCTTAGTTAAGGGAGCCACCTTAGGGTTGGCAAGAGACTTGAACCTAGAGTGGCTCCCAGGAGCCCAAGGCAATGTCCCCAGTTAGTTCCTTGGGCAGTTGAGGATAGGGAACCTGAAATGACCCTATCCTATAGCAATACTGACGAATATCTTGCATATCACCATAGAACCTTCATCTGGTTATGGATGGAGATAGAGACAGAGACCCACACTGGAGCACTGGACTGAGCTCCCAAGGTCCCAGTGAGGAGCGGAAAGAGGGAGAACATGAGCATGGAAGTCAGGACCACGAGGGGTGCACCCACCCACTGAGACAGTGGGGCTGATCTATTGGGAGCTCAACAAGGCCAGCTGGACTGTGACTGAAAAAGCATAGGATAAAACCGGACTCTCTGAACATGGCGGACAATGAGGGCTGATGAGAAGCCAAGGACAATGGCACTGGGTTTTGATCCTACTTCATGTTCTGGCTTTGTGGGAGCCTAGCCAATTTGGATGTTCACCTTCCTAGACATGGACGGAGGGAGGAGGACCTTGGACTTTCCACAGGGCAGGGAACCCTGACTGCTCTTTGGACTGGAGAGGGAGGGGGAGAGGAGTGGGGGAAGGGGGAGAAGGGTGGGAGGAGGGGGAGGGAAATGGGAGGCTGGGAGGAGGCGGAAACTTTTTTTTTTCCTTTTCTCAATAAAAAAAATTAAAAAAAATTAAACTAGAAGAAATAGGCAAGAAAAAAAAAAGAACATTAATCCCTTTCTTAGAGTATGGTAAGATCTTACCCCCTCACTCTGCAGCCAGTGTGGACAGATATTTTTGTCGTGGATCAACTCTACAACAGTCACATGCACTAAGCACAGATCCCATGGGCTCAGGACCATGGAGGATGCCACCTGGCTGGGGCAGAACTGGAACTCTGATCCTCCTGGCTGCCTGAGCCTACCTGTCCAACTTTCTTGTTTTGGCCAACTGCTCTGAAGGCCTTGGGAAGCCCTGGGGGAAGTAGAGAGGGAAGGATTTGGCAAGGGTCTCTGTACTGCTAGCTCTGGAGGATCCACAAGGGTGTGAGCAAGGACTAACCACAGAAGAATGGCAGTTTTCACACTTCGTGTCTACCTTACTGGAGGGTGTGTGGGAGGGTGGTCATCATCAGGAAGAATTCCTGTGGGGGTCAGCAAGGAGTTGAGCATACTGTAACTTCTAGAACGTCCTCACTATGCTCAGCAGCGAAGCCTGCATAGTGATCCATTTATGCCATCCACACAGGCCGTTGGTCCTTGCGCCTCTTTTCCGAGTCTTTCCTCTTCCTCCTGAGCAGCTGTCTTCAGAGGCTGCTGGCCACACCAACATCACCAGGAAGTACGTGTTTTGGATTTTCCTCTTCTCTTTTAAAAGCAACTCTTTTTTTTTTCTTTTTGGCTTTGAATTTTTTTATGTGTCTTAAAATTACTTCCTTCTTTGTGTTTCTTCTAGAGTTGGTTCGGTACATGTCTTCACCTTTTAATTCCTCATGGTTCTTCCAGGCTCTGCTATGACAGCATGGTTTCTATGGCTCTCTAGGAGATTCACGTCTCGGTGTAGTGTCTCAGTGTTTTCTCTGGGTGTAAGGCTGAGGAGTTTGGAGAGGCAGCAATAGGTTCCAATAGATTTGTATTCCCTTCGTAACTGGTTCATGACCTTAGGAGGCAATCATGATCCTTCTTCCTGGCAGGTCACATGCTGTGCAAAGCCTGGGTAACAGAGGAGGCTGCTATCTTCTTGTTTGTGGGTAACTGGGCCAGTCAGTGTCTGTAGGAATGGAGGTGATGAACATTAGCCGTGGAAGGCAATGACACGGTTTTTTGTTTGAGAATGGACCGACTGGACGAGGTTTATCAAGGACAGGCTGTTCTAGAAAAAGAAGCAAAAAATCTTTGAGGAAATGGCAGAGGAACTGGAAGAGAAGCAGGTGAAGATGCTCCTAGCAACCGAGTTTCTGTTTGTTCCCCTTGGTAATGTGGAGGAGAAAAACAAGAGCTGAGCTGCTTCTCCAAGCACTGTTCCCTGGCATGGCATTATGAAAGAGGATTGCCCTGTCTCTTTTGAGGTGGCAGTAATTCAACCCTACCTATAAGAACTGACACTTTCTCCTATTCTGAGGTCACCAACACTGCCACGCACATCACCATCTCCTTGGTCATTTCAAGTGACTGTTTGTCTTTGGAGCAACAGCCTCCATATATCTGTCACTGGGACGTCCTTAGGCTCGGAGGTTACTATGAGTTTTCCTATCCCTCAGCATGCATCGGGGGTGGGCAGGGGGATCAGATGCAAAGTGATGAAGCCAGAGACAAAGTGGGGGGAACTGAGAGCCCACCCCTGCAGGCTTCTCTGGCCCCAGCCCCCTCCACTGAAGTGTGGCCCCTCTGACACGGATTCTGTTTCACTTCCTGTTAGTCTAATAGGCCACCTCTCTTGGCCTGTGATTGTTTGATGACATCCCCCGCTGTCCGCCCCCTTGCCCTGTCATTATCCAAACCACAGCAACATCAAACTGCAAAGGCTTTAGAAGGGCAGCAGGTCTGATATGTTAGTCCTGGAGGTAGAACCCCTGGTTTTCACAAGATGAAGTCACATAGCGCTGGATAAGAGGAAAGCTTAGGTCAGGTAACCCCAGCGACATTCTATCCTCCCTGGGAAGGAGAGTGTCACTTCAGATGCCTGGGGTCATCTCTCTTCCTCAGATGGAGGAACCGATATATTGGGCTAATTTGGGGTTCTGAACTAGCTTAAATTTACCCTTTACTCTCCTACCTCCATCAGGACTCAAATATCCCTGGCCTGTGATGCTTTTGCTCCATTCCCGTGCAGTACATCTGTTAGTGGAGAAAATACTTCACTCGAGAGATGTGTAAGGTATTGTTATTTCCTGTTGTTTATTATGTCTGGGGAAGGGATGCAATTTTTGTTGCCTAAACATCTCCTGAGAGCAGTGGTTCTCAGTTTTAATGCCACGACCCTTTAATACAGTTCCTCATGTTGTGGTGACCCCCAACCATAAAATTATTTCATTGCTACTTCATAACTATAACTTTGCTACTGCTATGACTTGTAATGTACATACCTGTGTTTTCCAATGGTCTTAGTGCCCCTCATGGAGGTTGCAACCTACAGCTTTAGAACTGCTTCCATGAGGTTTGTCATGTGAAAACATTTACTCTACTTGTTTGGAAAGTGGTAAAAGACAAAGACTTTGGTGTCACAGCTGTTAACTTTTGTATTAACAGAGTAGCCATTTAGACTTTCTGATCCCCAGTTTTATGAAGCGGGAAAGCTAATATATCCCATGCAGGAAACTCACCAGGTGCAAGGTAACGTGTTTAGACAGACAGTGTCTGGAGATCCCGACAGGTTAGTGGACCAGTTCTATACGGTTCTTTGTCTTCTGCTGCAACAGTACACACGATGGTACTGATTTGGTTAGTATAGTAACTATCAAAGGTGGCGGTTGGGTGACCTTTTTTTTGATCTAGCCTCATCCCTCACTATACTATTTTTTATCTATGACCAAAATTAAAATAAGGAGTTCCATGCTTTTGTAGTAAAAAAGAAAGCCTTGTGAGTTTGACTAGAGTCAAGACATACTATAAATGAAATTCTTCAGGATTCTATATGAATTAGGTTCTCGAGATGCAAAGGTTTGTTGCTTGGCTACAGGAGCACATGTGGAAGAAGTACCTGTTCTGGAATCATCTTTTTGTATCTTGTGAAGATGTGTCCTTGTGATTGGTTTAATAAAAAGTTGAATGGCCAATAGCTAGGCAGGAAGAGGTTAGGTGGGACTTCCAGGAACAAAGAGGTCTCAGGGAAGAAGAAAGGCATAGACTCCAGTAGACGTGGAAAAAAAACAAAACAGGAGGTGCAAGATGGAAGAGAGGTAAAAGCCACAAGACAAAACATAGATTAATGTAAATGGGTCAATTTAAGTTATAAGTGCTAGTGGGACAAGCCTAAGCCATAGGCCGAGCTTTCATAATAATAAGTCTCTGTGTAAGATTTTGTGAGCTGGTGGTACAAAGATAAATCTATCTGCAAGTAGCCTTATTCCAGTGGGGCTAGAACTGCCCTTCCTATGACACCCGAAGTTAGGATTTTCAGAGGAAGCTTTGCATAAGTTTCATGAAGAAAAATGAAGTTATGGTTCTTGGTATTTGGCAAATATTAAAACTCACCATGCAAGTGTAACAATGCAGACTTTACAGTGCCAAACCCCCTGCTGCTTTTGTGCCTGACATTTTCTTTTTAGTGGCTTAAATTTGGAATCTTTGTGTCTTGTAGTAGAGGGAGCTTCTTGGTTGGGCTGTTAACCCAAACCTGCTACAAGATTACTATATCAAGGGGAAAAAAAAAAACCCAAAACCTTTTCTTCTTTTCTTTCTTCTCATTTTAGGGATGTAGTTATAAAAATGGCTCAGGCCAGCGGATCCAAGGCTGAGCCCGAGTGTCACCCCTGTGAAGCGAGTCTTCTCTCTTAGAGCCTCAGATGGGCGGGCATTTGTTTGGGACAGGAGACAGTTGGCCTCTGTGGAGTCCGGCCAAATGGACAAGGATCTGAGAGGGAATCTGGCTTAATAGGGAACACATTCAGATGCCCACTGGGCTTGAAGGGCTCCAAAATGGCAGGGATGGGGTACATGAAGGACTGTAAAAGAGCCAATGTGGCTGCAGGGACAAGCAGTCCCTGAGAAGATGTCCATGTGCTCTTAGGAAGAGGAGTCACTGCTGGGGAAGGGAAGCCGAGCAGCTAATTTTGAAACTGGATGTGGTTGGGGTTTGGAGCAGCAGAGTTGAGTGGCCATTTCCCATACTCTCAGGTCCAGTGGGATGGTGGAGGAGGGCATTGGGAGCACAGGCTGGAGAAAGGCTTACATATTTGCTTCTTTGTTTTGCTTCATGAGCACTTCAGGAATTGTGTAGCACGATTACAAAGCGGCATTTGCAAGGGGCCTTCCAGGCTATATGGCACATAAAAATTACAGGGCAGAACCAACTGTTCCTGTTCCATAGCTCTTCCAGGCTGTGTGGTCCAAGAAATAAAAACCTGTAGCCATTAGATTGTCAGGAATGAAGGCTTTGAAAATGTTGTGCTTTGTAGCCTATGGATCTTCCGTGTAGTTAGCCATTGGCTTCTCTGTGACTGAGTTAAAATGTGTTTGAGGATGTAGGTATTGCCACCAGAAGCTGAACTCTTAACAAAAAGAAAGACAGCTAGCCAAATGGTGTGCACATTTGGAAGTCTTGGTGACCTGATTTCACCATAATTGACAGCATCAAGCCCAACACTTCATAAGCAGGTGGTTTTATTGGTCCTTTCTTCCTTCTTCTTTCTTCATTCCTTGCTGCATTCCAAGTTCCTGTATTGCATATGTTTTCTGCAGGTCTATCAATGTTCACCATGACAAGAGTGTGCAGTGGCTCTCACGGGCCTATGACATTGTGAGCAGAAGCCTCACGGTAATGAGTCTTGAATCTTTTAGATAGTTTTCCTTTTTCTTGTAAAAGAAAAATAAGTTTTAGTTGTCTGGTCTTCACCCCTTACAGATAAGAGTTATTTTCAGATAATATCTGGAAAGGCCCTGGATGGAAAACTGGGTTTGAGCCTGAGTTTTGTGAGTAAATTAGTATAGTTCTCCGAAGACCCTAAACTATCACTCAACTCATGTGGTTTTGTGTCACGTGTCTAGAGAAAACATTACCACATTTGATACTGAGGCTACCTGCAGCTTGCACCCTTCTAATAAATAAATGAAGAAAGACTGGGTTCCGAAATAAAATGTAGGGAGCTGGAGAAATGGTTCCGTGGTTGGGAATACTTGTTCTCCCAGAGGATCTGGATTCAAGGTCCAGCATCACATGGCAGAAACAGCCACCTGTAACTCCAGTTCCAGGAGCATCAGTGCCCACTTCTGCCCTCCACGGGCACCGGGCACATACTCTGTGCACAGATATGCTGCAGGCAAACACTCACACCATAAATAAAAAGTTAAAGAACATGAAATACAGATGATAGTAATACTAATCCTAGCACTAATTCGAGCCCCTCTTTCCCAGCACTTTCTATGTACCAAGCCCTCGATGCCTAGGAAGAATGCTAGTACAATCACACACCATTTTGTTTACTCTTGTTTAGTAAGTAAGCCTAGGAAGTGATGGAAACTGAGAAGCCTCAGGTTCGAAAGGCGGTTCGTTAGAGGCAGCAGTGGAAGTGCACACAAGGCAGCCCATTCCAACCTAGAGGTGCACTCTGTCATCTTGTCCCCATCTTCATGTCATTGTCTGAAAACTACATAGGGAACAAAGTTTTCCCTGAAGTAATGAGTGGTATTTACTAATGCTGGCAATAATAAGTCATGAATATTTGTAATCATTTTTCAGGTTAGCGCCTTCACCTGCTTTCCAAGCCTAGAATGTTCTGGAGTGGCACTTGTACTTTCACACATTCTTGGCTCCAACTTCCAGTCCTTTTCATTTGACGCTGGCCCTGGTCCATTCGCCATCATTTGTCCTCGTCATCAGTGGTGTGGGTGGTACTGCTGGGATTAGCACAGTGTGTGCCGTCGAGTTAGACTTCTCTTGGTTACAGTCCTTACAAATCCAAGAACACCCTTTGCTTGCATAGCTGCAGGCTCTTCACGGGCTCTGTTTTGATTTTCTTGCTACCGCTGCTGCTGCTATTTCCCCTCCAAACATTGAGGTTAAGAGAGATAAACCTTATGGGGTATATTTTTCAAAGTGTCTGAACTTCTTTGCCAACAAAGAACCCACAAATGGATAAGGACCTCACAGACGGGAAGCATCCCAGCCCTGACGTCATCCTACCTTTCGTCCCACGGAAAGGGTGGCTTCTCTAGGGTGTCTGTCCCCGGAGATGAACCTCTGACATGGCTAAGGCCTTATGCAGATGGTAACAGCTGACCCAGCTCTGATTTCCCACAGTCCGCTAAGGTGTGGCAATGTCTTACATTTAATTTTTGTAGCCAAAAAAATGTGCTTTTCTTTTGTTGTTCTTATTGGCCGCTTAACAACATTTCCCAGCCTGGACAAATGTCACCATTCTATCATGGCTGTTAGCCCAGACAGTGGGCACATTGTCTGGGGGAGACTCTCTCCTTTGCTGTCTGCATGTAAGCATCCCGTGACCCTGTGAGATGCATGAAGCTTCAGTGGCCATGAAAACATCTGCTATTTGGCTCACATCTCAGGTAGACATTGAACAAACCAGAAGTCCAATTCAGAGCCCCTCTCGGAGGCCAGCATGGCTCTTAGTGTACGGAGTGTTTCTCTGCCAATCTCTATGTCCGTCAGTGTGACCTTGCTTAGCTTCTTCCTTTGTTCTCCCTCCCTTGGGGACACTGGTAATCATCTCAGACTTTATATGGAATGGCCCTGCTTTCCCAGTGGTGAAGTTCTTTTTGGCGTATCTGAAAGGAAAAGAATGAGTCACTCACACAAACATCTCAAACACTAGTATTATAACTCTGGCCACCTTCCGACCAGCCTCCAGCCCCTTGCCTTCAGAGAGCTGGCTGGACTCCCTGACCCTCGCGGTTCAGCTGCTCTGAGCTCATGGGTAAGGCCCGGTGAGCACTGACATACAACATGAAGTTCACTCTGCTATCCAGACAGAGTTGTCTGAAGCATTGACCCCAGAGGTCAGAGGAGTGAGACTAATACACAGCTCTTTCCCAGCACACAGTACTTGTTGTCCCCTGTCTGAGCAGGACAGTAAGTAATGACCATGAAGGTACCGGGTGATCTCACCAGACATTCTGGGTAATGCCATTCAAGGAATATTGTCATATAAGAGAATTAATTTTCACAGGTAATTTATAAGACCAAATGTTGATTTTCCCCCTCTTTTTAAAATGTCCTACAGTGTCCATGACATTAACACCCTAGGAAACAGGATGGCAGAATGGGACACCCCATTGGGTAGACCTGAAATCCAATGTTGGAAATTATGAGGGGAATGTAAAACCAGATTGGAGCGCTCAAATCAGAACTCCTGCGGTGAATGTAAAATTCCATGAGCCAGGTTCTAATGGGGAATTAAAACTGTAAGCTGTAAGGCGACCTCCCTCCTTGTGAACATCCAGCTCACTCAGCCACCAGCAGCTACCCTCTGGTGGGGCTAACAGCGGGTGTCCTTCCCTCTCGCAAATGGCAGACTGTGGATACATGCTCTTCCTACCTGGGACTCCGAGGGTGCCAGCAGAGAGAACTGAGTGCTCCTATTTCTGTTTTAGTCAGCTGTTGCCTCTTCCCTATAATTTCCCCCGCTCCATTTAGACAGCTGTGCACCCACTGGAAGCAGAGCTGGCCAGCCCAGCTCTGGCCAATCGGAAGCCTTCTGGTGCTTTGAAAGTACGTCAACTTGATCCCACAACTATCCCCTCCCATGGAGGAGGCTAACCTGTGTCCCAGCTATCTTCCGGCAGTTTGGGCCTGGAATATAGCCTGCTGTGTTTACTGCTGCTGGGTGACTCTACCACCTGCTGTTTTTCAGGTGGCTTAGGGTTGCAGGAGACAGAGAGCTTCTAAATTTATCCACTGCTGTTTTAATGGTCCCAGCAGTCATAGAGCAGCCATCTCTGCTGAAGGTGTTTGCTCCTTGGTGTCAGTATCAGAGGCGAATGGAGAGTAGAGGGGAAGTTTATGCTTCTATTAGATAACATGCTCGGCTACAGATTATGGCTAAGCGCTAAAGTTTTAATATCCATGCTTTAAAAAGCTGTGTGTGGTGCCCACTTGTAATCCAAGTGTTGGGGAAGTAGAAACAGGTGGATTCCTGGGGTTTGCTCACTTGTCAGTGTAGCTTACTTGGTGAATTGCAGGCCTTGTTTCTCTCTCTCTCATATATATGTGTGTGTGTGTGTATGTATATATATACATATATGTGTATATATATATGAGAGCCATCAATATATTTAATTGATAGCTCTAAAGGAATAACCAAGTTTGGTGTCTGGCCTTCACATGCATGTGCACACACATACATACACAGTTGCACAGTGTGCGTGCACGCACACAGTGCATGAGCCTTTCAGTAGGTGAGATGTTGTATTTCATTTTAGAAGGCATGGCATTCAGCGTATTTAACAATTAAGAAGATATAAAATGCAATGGAATGATTTTGAAGCTTGAGGAATTCTGCAAGTTGCAAATAGAAGGTTTCCATGAAGTATCTCACCTTGGATTCAGCAGCCACAGCACAGCCACACCAGGGGGCCTTTGGAAAGATGGATAACTCGTGCCTTTAGGATGGAGATGATCAGGCCCTTCATAAATTTGCTCTGAAAACTGGCATCTCTTTTGTGCTTGAGGCAGCACTGGGAAACCAAAGGCATTTGCTGTAATACAATGAATGTGAAAATGTCTGCTAAAAACCAATCTGTTGAAGGGCACCAACAGCAATGGGATTTACTGCATGGGGATTGTCTTAGGCCAGTTTTCAAAGCTGTGATCAAACACTATGACCATAAACAACTTGGGAAGGAAAAGGTTTATTTCAGCTTACAGCTCTCAGGACAATGGAAGGCAAGGGCAGGAGCTCAGCAGGGCAGGAACCTGGAGGGAGGAATCGAGGCAGAGGCCATGGAGGAGTGCTGCTTACTGGCTTGCTCCTTAGGCTTTCTCAGTCTGTCTTTCTATATGATCCAGGACCACCAGTCCAGGGCTAGCACCATACATAGTGACCTGGGCACTCCCACATCAACCAAGAGAATGTGCTATGGGCTTGCCCGTGTGCCAATCTGGTGGGGACATTTTCTTAAGGTCTTTGTCTAAAATCTCTCTGCCTTGTATCGAGCTGACGTGAATCTAGCCAGTACAGGCTCAGGGGCGATTATTCTAGTGGTTCTTCTCCATGTGTAAAGTATAACACCCGTCACCACTGTGAACAAGAGACAGGGAGGCAGTAGACTCCCTAAAGAGGAATGATTCTGACCAGGCAACAGCAGAACTCCGGAAGACCTGTCATAGAGAAGCAGGGGGTTTTCAAAGAGGCAGAAGTGAGGGCTTTAGGTCAAGAAGAGACATAGGTGGATTGGGCACAGAGCTTATTGATCATAAGGCATGGGGCAGGATCTGTGAGGATTCACTGATGGAAGAAGATCCTGTGTCAGCTATTGGTGGAGGTGTGGGGCGTGGTGGTTGCTCATTGGTGGAGATGCAGTTGCTGGGTGGGTGTTCTATGCGGAGCCTGTTGTCTGCAGTCTTCAGAAACGTTGAAGATAAACTTTGCTACGGGAATCTGTGTATATGTTCATGGGCTACATATCGAATGGAAAGGAATCTCTTGTGTGTTTTTAGAAAGTCCGTGAAGCTGTACTTATCTCAGCAAGCAGGATACCCCCTTCCCCCTCTTTCATTATGTCCTGTGCCAGGTTTGTCTGGGTCAGACAAGAATGATATCATCTTGTATCAGGCAGTCTCATAGTACTGAGACTCAGCACATCGTACAAACAACAGCATGTTTCTGAATGGCTGTCTGGCTTCTTAAATGGGCTTATTTGGCTAGCTCCTGTGGTCTGGCAGGGCACTGATGGTTTCTTAGCGCCAGGGCTTCTAGCAAACTACCCCAGACTGGGTGGCTAAGCAACAGGCGTTTCTTTCTTTTTCTTTTCTTTTAATGAAGAAAAAAATAGATGTTTTGTTCTTTATTATTAAAACATATGTGACTCGGAGTAGATTATGAAAATAAAATTGAAAAGGCAATCTGAAACTTGGAGAAATTTCTGTAAATCACATAGGATATGAGTCCATTTTCAAAATATACAAAAGATACCTATGAATCAAAAATAAAAGGACACATAATCTCTAAAATGGATACATTATTGATTATATATTTTACAAAGCAGTTATAAAACCATAATCTATTGCTATAGATTATGGCTTATAGCCATAAGAGAAAAGATTAATTCTAAAATTAATTGCATATATTTAGAGTTTTAATAATCAAATAATTCTTTGCATCCACAGCTTTTAGGGAAATTCAAATCAAATCGCAAATACTTCACAAATATTAAAAGCTTGCTTTTATTTTTGCAAATTTCATACATCCTTCTAGTGGCCACTTCCAAACAAGCAAAAAACAAACCAAGATTCTCTTTCCTCCAACAGCCAATAGCTCTCCAGTGAGGGGTTTATTCTGTAATTTTGGCTAGCTTGACCATGTGCAGGTCTTGTGTGGCTAACTGCTAACTCCTGTGAATTCAGGATTACCATAGCCATGTCATGTCCAGAGGACAGCATCCCAGGGCACACCCCCCCACACACACCTTCATTGCTTGCATGCTTTTGCTCGGCACTTCCATAATGTCCCTGAATATTGGCAAGTGGTGGGCTTATAGAGATGTGCTGTTTAGGGCTGGGCATTTGCTCTCTTATTCTCGTCACTTTGACCACTAGTGTATCTCTTCATTGACTAATGCCCACTTCATAAAGAGGCTTCCCTGGCCAAGGCTGAGAACAGCCCATGTGTGTGTGTGTGTGTGTGCGTGTGCGTGTGCGTGTGTGTGTGTGCGTGTGTGTGTGTAGATAGCAGTTCTCCCGTGGACCTGGGACCCTACTCATCCAGGCTCTTTGGACCAAGTACACGCATTCAGGCATGCTTTTTCCTCCTGTGGAGAGACCTCAAATCCAACCAAAAGCAGTTAGTTGTGCTAGTTATGCAGTCTGAATTAGTTAATTTTCTTCTGCTGCCAGGAAACACCATTCCCAAGGCAGCTTGCAGAAGGGAAGATTTATCTGGAGCTTACAGCTCTCCCAAGGGTCAGGAATACATCATCATCATGGTGGCTGGAACAGCTGAAAGCTCCCACCCAAAAACAGAAGCAAGAGGCAGAGAACACACTGGGAACGGCACAAGTCTTATGGAATCTCAAAGTCTTCCCTCAGGGACACACTTTTTCCAGCAAGACTATACCTCCAAACCTCCCTAAAACGCCACCACCTGGGACCTAGCATAAACGCCCCAAACTTATGCAGTATTTATCATTCTAACTACCGCCCAACTGTGTTGCTACTGCCCCAGTGATGCACCTTACCCAGCAGCTCAGTCCTGCAGCATGCAGGGCCCAGCACCGGCTAAGACCAGTGGTATCTTTTCTCCCATAGCAGCCTGCATGTCAGTTTGAGATTAATTTCTGTCTCCTGAAACCAAAGCCAACGACTCATAGGGGGTGTCTCATGCCTTGTTAAATCATTTTTGCTTTTCTGGAATGAAACCCACTTTGTTGTGATGCCTGATCTTTTTGATATGAGCTTAATTCTGTGTACCAGTATTTTATTAAGAATTTTTTAAATAGAATTTAATTTATTTATTCTTTAGCAATGTTATACATGTAAGCAATGTGTATGTGTGTGTGTTTGGTGTGTGTTTAACTAACCCACTGAGTCCAGTGAGTGCTGACTGCTTGGATGTTGACGGATGACTGGCCATCCTGTTGACTGGATCTGATATACGTAATCACAGATGTAGTGATTTCATGGGAGCAGTGGCCATGTCGTGTTCTGAATACAGCATTTTATAATGTCCTTCTTCATTCATTGGCTCTCACATTCCTTCTGTTCTTCCTCAGTGTTTTCTGAGCCTTGGTAGGAAACGATACAGATGTACCATTTAAGACAACCAGTAGACACAGCGTTTTGACCAGTTTTGAGTCTCTGCACTAACTGTTGATCACTGCACAGAGACGCTTCTGTGGCTAGACTTGAAGGCAGCATTCATATATGGGCATGAACAAATATTCAGAAGGTAGATTGACAACACATTGTTTAGTAAAATAATAGCAGTCGGTTCCTCCTTAGTGGGCTGTGACCTCCAAAGCCATGAACTTTTCACCAGGTTTACAGTTCTGGGCAGGAATCCCTTCCCGTGGAGCAAGCCTCAAATCCAGCCACAAAGCAATTGGTTATCCCCATAACTTTTCTGGCACTATTGTGCCACTGGGCACATTTTAAGGCAACTTTGATTCCTGTTTGATTGGGTTTTTTTCCTCTCCCTTTTTGTGTTTGAGAGTTTCACTCATGAGTATAATGTGTTTGGACCTAATTGACTCCTTAGTCCCTTCTCTTTAATTCTTCTCCTACACCCACCACTATTTTCCCCTCCTAACTTCATGTGCTCTGTTTGTTTGTTTTAAAATGCACTTAGTGTTACCTAAGTCTCTTTAATGCTGTCTGTATATGCATGGGGTTGGGACCATCTCCTGGAGCATGGGTAGCCTCCAATGTCCTGCATTCTTGCAGAAAACGGACTCATCCCCCATCCCCCAAGAAGTCATCAGTGGCTTTCTGGCTAACATTTCACAAGCAGCTCTACCCTCCATGCTGGAATGGTCTGCATTGATCTTGCCCAGCTTTTGTGTATGCTGCCACAACCATTGTGATTTTGTGTGTGCAACTGCCCTGCTAAATCTGGAAAACAATGTTTCATTCAAGTCAGCCTAGAAGGTATTAAGAACTTTTATATCTATGCTCATCATGGAGATTGGGCTGTGAATTCTCTCTTTTTGGTGTTTTATCTTTATTTGGTTTTGCTATCAGGGTAGCATTGCCTTGGTACAAAGATTTTGGTAACCTTCCTTCTCTGTCTATTTTCATAGAACAGTTTAGGTGGTGTTGATGCTAGTTCTTTGAAGTTCTGGTGAATTCTTCCATAAATCCATCTGGTCCTGGGCCTTTTTAAACTGGAAGAATTTTAATTACTGTCAGTCTTGTTGCTGGTTATGGAACTGTGTAAATTGTTTACTTCATTTTGGTTTATCCTGGCTAGGTTGCAGGTTTAGACTTTAAAATTTGGTAGGTTACAGCATCTTAGTTAGGGTTTCTTTTGCTGCTACAAAACAGCATGAAGAGGAAAGAGTTTATTTGGCTTACCCTTTCATAACACTGTTCATCACTGAAGGAGGTCAGGACAGGAATTCAAACAGGGCAGGAACCTGGAGGCAGGAGCTGATGCAGAGGCCATAGAAGGCTGTTGCTTACTGGCTTGCTCCTCATGGCTTGCTCAGTCTGATTTCTTTAGAACCCATGACCACCAGCCAGGGATGGCTCCACCCACAAAGGCCTATGCTGTGTTCCATCAATCACTAATTAAGAAAATGCTCTACATTCTTGCCTACAACTCAATTTTATGGAGACATTTCTTAGTTGAAATTCCCTCCTCTCAAATGATTTTGACTGTATCAAGTTGACATAAAACTATCCAGCATATATCAATTTTTAAGGTATGTTCTAATGGTTTCCTGAATTCCGTTGGTATCTGTAAAATACTCTCTTTTATTTCTAATTGTATAAATTTGGGTCTTCCTGCTCTTTCTTTTAGTAAAGTTGGCTAAGTGCTGGCTAGTCATGTTTATCTTTTCAAAGAATCAATTCTTAGTTTCACTGGCCTTTTTATTTTTTATTTCTAACTCATTAAATTTTTTTTTGCTCTTGTTTTGAAGATCTCTTCCTATCTGCTGATTCAGGGTTTAGTTTGTTCTTGCCTGATTTTCTAAGGCTTTCAGGCGCACCATTAATTTATTAATTTGAGATTGCTCAGATTATTTTTTTATGTAGGCACTAGGCACCATAAACTTTCATCATAGGACTGCCTTACTGTATGTAATCTTTGCGTGTTGTGATTTCATTTTTATTCAATCCTAGGGATTGTTTTTCTTAATCTTTAGTGACAAAAGTATCACCCAGTTGTGTGTGGGTCAGTCTCCATGAGCTTATGTATTTTCTGTAGACTTTAGCACTGCTGATACCTATCTTCCTCCCATTGTGATTTAGATAGATTACAGAATGGTGTTTTCCTTTTCCTGTGTTTTTTGAGACTTGCTTTTCATCCTCATATGTGATCAGTTCTAAAGAAAGTTGCATGGGCTGTTGAGAAGAATGCGTGTTTTACTGTTTGGCCGGAATGATCTGTAGATGTTTGTTAGGTCCCTTTGACTTGTGATGTTATTTAGATCTGGCATGTCTCTGTTTCATTTTGTCCAAATGGCTTAGAGTCAACTATTGAAGCTGCCCACGGTCACTGTTTGGGTTTTTCTGAAGTTTTATATCTAGTAATATTTTTTGAAAAACAAATTTGGGAGCATCTGTATGGGGGGGTTTATGTATAGAATTGTAATATCCTTTCAGGATATTGTCCTTCTGATGGATATGAAAAAACCTTCTTTATCTCTTTTGAAAAGCTGTGGTTTGCAGTCTAATTGTCAGAAATTAGACTAACCGTGCCTGCCTGTTTCCCACAACCATTTGCTTGCAGTATCTTTAACACTAAGGTAATGGCTGTCATTGATGGTAATGTATATTTCCTGAAAGCAATAAAAAGATAAATTTTATTTCTAATCCAATGAACTAGCCTGTGTCTTTTTATTGGGTAAATATGACCATTGATATTGGGCGTTATTATAAAAAGATGTCTATTAATTGCTGTCATTTTGCTGATTTTATGGTGTTTTCTTTTGATGAACTTTCCTGGAGATGTATTCCCTGTGACCTATTGGAGTGTTTATTCTTCTCTTGAGACTTAACTATTACTGCCTTCCAGAATCCTCTGTAGGGCTTGTTTTGTGGTCATAGACTATGAATCTGTTTTTATCCCGGGCAGTTTTTATTCCTCCTTCAATTTTAATTGATGGTTTTGCTGGTCATCCTAGACTGGGTTGATAGTTGTGATTTTTCAAAACTTGGAACACGAGCTCTTCTGGTTTTAAAAGATCCCATGGAATAATCAGGTTAACCTCACTGCTTTCAAGAGCTTTTATCTAGTCCACGGTTTGTGTTTTTAACATTTTAAATAGATGCCTTAGTTATTGTTTCTATTGCTATGAAGATACACCATGACCATGACAACTCTTATAAAGGAAAACATTTAATTGGAGCTGGCTTACAGTTTCAGAAATTTATTCCATTATCATCATGGTGGGGAGTATGTTGGCATGCAGGCAGACATGGTGCTGGAGAAGGTGCTGAGAGTTCTACATCTTAATCTGCAGGCAACAGAAAGTGAACTGTCCCACACTGGTGTAGCCTGAGCATATATGAGACCTCAAAGCCCACCTGCACAAAGGCAAACTTTCTTCAACAAAGCCACACCTTGTAATAGTGCTGCTCCCTATAAACCAAGCATTCAAATTTATGAGTCCATGGGGGGCCATAGCTAGTGAAGTCACCACATGTATATTACGTCATAGGGAGTTTGTTTTGTGCCTCTGTGTATTTGGTGTTCTGTAAGCCTTTTATATCTGTATACACATCTCTTTCTCTAGGTTTAGACAACTTTCTTTACGTTTTTTTAACAGTATTTTCTATGCCTTTGGTATTGTATCCTTCTCCTTCTGTGCCCATAATCTAAAGTTACATCTTTCCATGCTATCCCAGAGCTCTGCCATGTTCTGCTGATGGGTTTTTAATAGATTTATTATTGACCTTTACCAAGTAATCCAACTTCTGCTTTGCTTTCCAGCTCTGATACTCTATTATCCACATGAATTATTGATGAGTCCTTTCTCTGAAGTTTTTACTTCATTCCTGAGTTCTTCGTTTACAGCGTCATTTTAGTTTGACGATTCTTCAATAGTTCTAGGTCTTTATTGAATTCTGTGGTTTATATCTTGAATTGCATTCCTTAGTTCATTTGGCTCTTTTGCGCTCTTGGAGTATATTCATGTCTTCTTTGGGTTTGAATAGTTATAATCATTCTTTTAAATTCCTTGTAAATTCTTCCAGGTCATTCTTACCGAGGCCCACTTTTACGGGATTAGTAATTTTTGGAGAAGATTTTACTTTTGTTTTTGTTTCTGGGCTGGGACTTGCATATCTGGAGTTGGTTGGAAATGAGTGTGAGCCCGGAGCTGATAATCTAAGGACTGCTAACCTATCATCACTGAGAGCTAGGGGAACGATAGAAGCGTGAGCTTGCAGTTTAGGATGCAGGGACCCCTTACATGTCACCAGGAACCAGTCAGTGGCAGAAAATGGAGGTGGGGCTACCTTGACTCTCAGCACTAGGGCCAAGGGGATTGTAGAAGTTTCAACCTGATCACTAGGGTCTGTACCTTCCTTACTTCCTGGTATTAGGAGCTGGGTAGAGGGCAGAAATTTTGGCAAGAGTGCTCAGGGCCCCAGGATCCCTTACCTGTTGATGTCTTGAGCTGGTTAAACAGTAGAAGTTTGGACAGGCATTCATTTCTTAGTGTTGGAGTTGAAGAGTCCAAGGTGCTGTTGGTAGGTGAATGAAGCGTCTGATGAAGGTTGCCTTCCTGTATTGCATGTAGTGGCTTTTTAAAATTTGTTGTGTACTCATGATTGAGATGGATCCCATTCAGGCAAGCTTCTCTTCCAGAGTTTGATTACTTCTCCACAGTTCTACCTCCTAATGCTTGACATCTTGAGACTCAGCGCATGAATTTTGAGAGAATAGTTTAGAACCATATCATTGGTTGAGACAGTGGTTCTCAATTTGTGGGTCATGACCCCTTTTAGGGGTTGAGTGATCCTTTTACAGGGGTCACCTAAGACCATCGGAAAACACAAATATTTACATTATGATTCACAATGGTAGAAAAAAATACAGTTATGAAAAGTTGCAACAAAAATAATTTTATGGTTGGGGGTCACCACAACATGAGGAACTGTATTAAAGGCTTGAGAACCACTGGACTAAGAACTTTATGTCAAGAAGACACTAGGTATTTAAGTACAGGAGGCAAAGACATGGAAAACCAGGAGCCAATGGAGCTAGAAGATGGAAGGCTGGCCCCTCCCTGAGCACTGCCCTGCTAAAGCACTATGAAAATCCTTGAAGAGAACTATAGGGATGCAGGTTAGTGCTTTAAGTTCTTATTGCAAACACTACTGATAATCACTTTATGGTCAAAAAGCAAAGATGCTGAGGGACAAGGTGATAGGACTTGCTAATTGGCAGCTGTCGGAATCTCCCTTGTGCCCTGGCTGCCTCAAGCAAAGGGACTGTCAATCAGTTCACCAGGAAGGGTAGGCTACCCACCCTTAGACCAGCACTGGCCACTGGGAATACTCCCTGGATGCCCCTAGGAAACTGCAAAACAGTTGTGGCTCATGAAGGCACAGCCTCTGCCAGAACTTTTTGAAGGGTTTTGCTGTTCTTTCTGCCATGTCTCTGTAGACTTTAGGTTATCTTAAACACACTCAGGCCTGAAGGAGGGGGAAGCACCTCCCTGATTTCTTAATGCCTGTGAAGCCAGAGAAGAGACAACCCGTGATTGGTGTAAACACAAGCCCTCATTTACATGAAGCATATGCTGGGTAGGTGCATGCAGCCCTTCTTTGACTAAGTAAGCAGGCTGTTCTGCTTGCTTGGTGAGTCAGATTGGAGACACCTCCCGTATTGCCATTCCTGTATGCAGACAGTGATGCCAGCTGCCTGGTGCTGGCCAGAGCACTCAGGCACAGTGATTGGTGTAGGGCATCCTCACAACATGGCAGCTGAACTCTGAGGACAAGAACACTGGGGGAAAATGGGGCTTGGGATGGGAGAGAAAATGCCACCTTTCCATTCTAGCTATAGAAACCATGTAAAACAACTCACCCGGGAAGTCTTTATTAAAGAGTTGCAGATCCTGTCTAGGTTCAAAGGGAGCAGAAAATGACTGTCCCTCTTACTGGGGACTGGCATGTTTGCATAGAGACAGAGGGAACCAGAAACACCGCTGGAACATTTTGGGAAGATGCAGTCCTCCAATTGTCCCCAAGAGGAACACTCAGAAGGCAGGCGGGAAGCACACACACCCAGGTCCCATGTGTTGTTCTTTTGGAGAACTACAGTTCCCAGAATTCCCCCGGACTACGGATGCCGCGACACTTCTCCCAGACGCCCCCGCGTTCACCATTAAAACCGAGAGTTGCCTCAAGTCTCTCTCTCTCTCTCTCTCTCTCTCTCTCTCTCTTCCTCTCTTTCCCCTTTCACCCTCCCATGTCAGCACACCTGTACCTTACCTGTCGCCCCTCCCCCATTAAAGCACCCACGTGGGAGCCGCGTGTCTGTGTCTCCTTTCCACCCCGCCCCTCCATGTCTGTCTCGTGTTCGTCCCTCCACACACACCCGCTTTAAAAGGAATAATATTTGGTGCCGTGACTCGGATTCGAACCGAGGTTGCTGCGGTACAGAAGCCAAGGTACAAGGCCGCTTCTCTTGCTTCTGATACAAATGCGATTCCCAGATTCCTTAGACCCAATACACAGCTTCTCCCAAGGTCTTGGTTTTTTGTTTGAACTGCTGAGTTGGTTAAATAAAGAAACAGCAGCGGCAGCAACAGAAACAACAGCTGCACCGTTGTTTGGCTGACTGGCACCCAAACCGAAATGTGGCAGTGTGCTCTGTTGCTTTGATGGCTACAAGGAGGAGGAGGAGGAGCTGCAGGGGCCACAGGACCCTGGTGAGTGGCAAGGCCAGCTTCGGGGAAACAAGTGGACCTGATGCAGCCACAGCGGTGGATCCGTAGGGACCGTAGCGATCCCGACAAGTGGCAGAGGCAGAGATGAGTGGCTGGAGGGCCGAGCTCCAAGGGCCATGAACCGAACAGCTGCGCGGACAGCTGCAACGGAGACAGAACAGAAATACTGGTGGTTGATAGCCGTCGAAGGAGCCACAGCAGCCAGAGGATGTTGGTAACTGCCTCCTGACGGGAACAACTGGGCAGCAGCCTTGATGGGGAGCAGCAGCTGGGAAGTTCAGAGGGGCTGGAGGGGCAGGAAAAAGCAAAACAGGACCGGGAGGAAGGATAGAAATGGCTGAGAGGAGAAAATGAAGGTCTCCGGTTTTGAAAGAGTTACAGAGAATGTCCCAGTCCTTTAAGCCGAGGAGCTTAGACATTGTGATGTGGGAGCTATGACCCTGGGTGTTGTCAGGAGTTGAGGAACTGAATTCTGAGACCCACTGGGGAGCTGCAATGCCCGCGAATAGCAAGGCTACAGAGGCGTGTGGTTTCCCTGACTTCTTAACCTCCCACAAGCACTGGAGCCCCCGATGGTGCTGTCTGCTGCTGCTGCTGTCAAATGTTAAGGGATTCGGAAGCTGACGAATGACAGCCAGCACGTGGAGAGTTTCCTCAGCCTTCTCTAGAATTTCTTTCTGGGCGGAGCCAAAGGACCCCAGGCAGTGAACCAAACACAGAAAATGGGCAGCTTTGTGTGGCTCCTACTACTGATGCTAGAGGCAGGTCGAGGGGGAAACCGGCTACGAAAGTGTCTGAAAGGCTGGATAAATGGGTGAGCATTTAAGAGTGCTTGCTGCTCTTCCAGAGGACCCGAGTTGGGTTCCCAGAACTCACACTAGTTAATGTATAGTCACCTGTAACTCCAGCCCCAGGTTTATCCTAGTACACAGAGCACACACTCAACCTACACACACATAAATAAGAATAAAAATAAGCCGTTTTATAGAGCTTACTAAAGTAGGGGAAATGAAGAATGATTTTTATCTTCAATTTTTTAGTCATCTACATGATTTCACAAGCATAACGGTTTCAAAAAAAAAGCTACCCTGGAGTGTCCCCCAGGGGGTGGCTATCTCTTCAGGCTAGCACACCTCTTTGCCCAATCAGGCTCTACGGTCTCAGCTGACTGGGTCTCTCCCTGACAGAGAAGTACTTCATGCCTCGTACATGCCCTGTGGCTGATTACGATGGAGTGGATTTCATTAGTCAGACTGGGAAAAGGCAAGGAATCCGGTCCTCTTCACTGATGCCAAGTTGGTTTTGATAAATGCCCAGCCCAGAGTGTTTTTCAAGAGGAAACAAAGAACAAAACTCCACAGTGCTGCCTTCGACACCACTGATCAGTAATCATCTACTCAACTGATAACATCATTCACTCTACAGATGCTAGCTAAGTGCCTACTACACATGGCAGCCAATGCGGACACTAGAACTGGCTTTACCTTGCCTCATCCGGGAAGATAGTGACTGTGGGTAAAGAACTCAAGAACTTGGATATCAAGAAAGCAAAGAACCCAGTTAAAAACGGGGTGCAGATCTAAACAGAAAGTTCTCAGCAATAGAATCTCAAATATCTCAAATGTAAGAAACTCTTAAAGAAGCATCCAGCCTCTCCCTAGCCATCAGGGAAATGCACTCAAAACTACTTTGAGATTTCATCTTGCACCTGTCAGAAATGCTAAGATCAGTTAAGATGGCGGCTCATGCTGGTGAGGATGTGGAGTAAGAGGAACTCTCAGACATTGCCGGTGGGAGTGCGTACGGAAATCAGTGTGGTGGTTCCTCAGGAAGTTGGGAATCTACCCCAAGATCCAGCTATACCACAATTAGACATACAATCAAAGAATGCTTCATCCTACCACAGAGATACTTGCTTGACCAAGTTCATTGATGCTCTCTTCATAGAAGTCAGAAATGGGAAACAACCTAGATGTCCCTCAGCAGAAGAATGGATAAAGAAAATATGGTACCTTTATACAGTGGAGTATTGCTAGGCTGTTAAAAAAATGACATCATGAAACTTGCGGGTAAATGGATGGAACTAGACAAAAATTCATCCTGAGTGAGGTAACATAAACTCAGAAAGACAAACAGATATGATCAGGGCCCTTTTCAGTCATCATCAGAGAAGCCTCCTTCTTCAGCACATGGAACAATTATCATAGAGAAAGACATTACAAAGAGAGTGGGAGACCTTGGAACACTCAGCCCTGTATGGGATGTATCCATAAAATCCCTCTCCTCGGGGTTCAGGGAGCCCTGTGGAGGAGAAGGCAGAAAGAATGTAAGAGTCAGGGAGAAGGAGAAAAAACAAACAAGGGCTTCTGGATCAACATGAGCAAAGCTCACATGAACTCAGAGACTGAAGCACGCACAGGGCCTGCCCAGGTCTGCACCAGGTCCTCTGTGTATGTATTCCAGCTTTCAGAGTGGGTCTCTGATTCTTGCGCCTTCTCTTGGGCTCTTTTTCTTCTCTTGATTTGTCTTTTCTGACTCCAAAGTGCTAGTATTATTATATTATATTATATTATATTATATTATATTATATTATATTATAATATTAATGAAGCCCTAGCCACTAGGATAAAGTTACCATCTGAACTATCCCTTATATCTGCTGGGAAAGGGAAAATTCATTTTCTGTAATAGAGAACCCTGGGCATAGCAACCTGTCCCAGACAGGCTTCATGTTCAGAAGGAGTTGACCAACATATAATGAACTCATCAGTTGTTGTTTGTTTTTCTTTGTTTTATTTTATTTTTTTTGTTAGGAGGGGTGGTCCTATAGTTTGGTGGGGGTTTTTTTTGTTTTGTTTTGGGGTGGTTTATTTTGTTTCCTTGGTTTGGGGAGTTTTGGTGTTGTATTGGGTTTTTGTTTGTTTTCTAAAAAGAACTTCGAGTTGAGTGGGTAGGAAGGGGAGAGAATCTGGAAAGACTTGAGGGAATGGAAATATGATCAAATATATTTAAATTTAAAAATTGCTTAATAAAAAAATAAAAAATAAAGTTCAAATTTTGAAATCATATAATGAAGGAAAAATCAAGCTTAGCATTTGAGAATAAGGACCACGGAGTTCATGAGACTATGAAGGCAGGGGAAGCTTCCTGAGAGGAGTCACATAACTCAGATGTTCTGAGATGCACAGCTCCATGAAGCATTTTCTCTTGGCATGTTGGCCTCTGTCAAATCTAATACTTCTATTCAGTCTCTGTAGAGACATGCTTCTTTCTTCGTTTGTTTTGTTTTTCGAGACAGGGTTTCTCTGTAGTTTTGGAGCCTGTCCTGGAACTTATACTATAGGTCAGGCTGGTCTCGAACTCACAGAGATCCACCTGTCTCTGCCCCATGAGTGATGGGATTAAAGATGTGTGCCACTACTGCCTGGTGTTTTCCATGCTTCTATGTACAGATAGTTTATAGCATGTCTTAATATGTGTGTATAGCTATGATATATTATTATTATTCATATTTCATAATGTTTCTGTCTTAGATATACTTTTAACATGCCCATGTCTTATGTAATAGTGTCCCTGTAGGAATGAGAAGAAGAATTTCAATCTAAAGATTCTAAATCAATGTCTGTAGTATAATTAGCCTATTAGAACACATTCTCTGTCTGCCTGCCTTTCTTCCCACTAAGTCTGCTAAGCACTTTGAGACATCACACATGTAAACAAAATATTCCTATAAAATATATATAATGTACATTCATAACACACACATAGAACATATACAATATACATGCTTGTCACTAGCATACAGACACAGGTATAGCACATGTGTCATGGACATACACTGACATTTACATAGCACACAGACACATGCATGCATACACTCACAATGAGACACATATCTCATATACATACCATACCACACACACATATAGAACCCACTCTGTACTCATGCTTACACATATCCCACTGCACACGTGTACATCAGGTATGTATAGCACAGACATCATATACCTATAGTCAGAAGTGTGGTCATTTCCCTTTGTTCCACACCAGCAGGACAGTAGTTGTTCCCACGGAAGATCTTCTGATTTTTTTATGGCTAACATAAACTTAGTATTTGGGAGTTATTTTACATCCTCCATTATGCATATTTCCAGATACCTAGGCCACAATACTGGCGGCGGTGTGTGTGTGTGTATGTGTGTGTGTGGATGGGTGAGGGTGTTACTCTATTGTTTGGATAAATGTTCCCTAAAAATCTCCGTAATCAAGGCTTAGCTGGCAATGCAGTGGTAAGAATGTTGCGAGCCGGAGCAGGGGACCAGTGGGCTATTAGGACTGTTGTTGGTGAAATGATGGCCCCCCATCCTCCTTTGCTCAACTCTGTTCTTTTCTCTGTCCATCCCTGGCTGTCACTATGGAGTGAGCTCTTCCCCATTACCGCATCCTCCTGCCATGATGTGCAGTCCAGCAACACATCCAGCTGCCTGCCAGCTAGAGCCTCCAAAGCTGAGCCTAAGTAACTGTTTTCTGTACGAACCGACTCCTTTAGGATTTCTATGTTGATAGAACGATGTTCAACACAGTAGGGCATTCAGAGCCCTCGAAATGATGACTAGCAGATCCAAGCTTCATTTGGTTCTTTAACGAAATCTCACAGCTTCAGAGTTGGTGCCCGCAAAGCCCAGAGCCTCTGACACCGGGATTCTTCAGTCTTATTGCTGAGGCCTCTCGAGGAGTATGTGACGAAGTCTTGGAAAGAGGAAGGATTAGAGTTTGTTTGCGGAGTGCTGTCCCGGAGGAGTTTGTACTTTTCCACACATACTTGATTCACTGAGCTGCTGTGTCATGCTGGCGAACATCTGGCCCTGTCTTCTCCCCCTGGACGGCTCATTTCAGTCTATGAAGACACATTCGCAGATGGTGATGACATACACAAATCATTTGACTGGATTCAGTAAAAAGTAAGGGAAAGCAAGCTAAAATAAATCAGGCTAATTGAATTCCAGCGAGCGCGTCTCTTCAATTGTGAGTTCACAGCTGGCCTGATTGTGCGCTCTTTTATATCATCGTTACGGGGTCTGAAGATTCGGAGATTAAATAATGGCATTATCTCCTTCCCCCCACAAAATGTGCTGGCCATGAAAGGAAGCTTAATTTTCATCACAGGTGACAGACTAAACACATAAATTAAGCCTGCTTCCCAGAGTTGATCTCCTTCAGAAATCATTCGGTTTCCTCAGCTCCGGAATGTGTGTTTTATAAAATATCGCAGATTATTTCAATACTTAAAAGGAGAGAAGTAGTAACGTGCCCTGCCTGCAGAAGGGGTTTTAACTGTAGCAGCCCATTATGGGCAGGGGACTGCTGGGTCAGAGGTCGCTAACCTGACAAAGGCTCAGGGCGAAGTAGGATTGCAGGTAGGGGTGGAGTTAGAACGAAAACAATAAACAGGTATCTGCCCATGAGGAATTCCTCTCACGTCTTCTTGAAGCTTTTGGGAGTTCATGGTTTGATGTTAAGTTAAGGACAGTATTTCTGCAGTGGTAAATGGGAATGTCACCTGCCTGGTGAAGGCAGGTGGAGAGCAGTGAGCACAGCTTTCCTAGATGTTAGGGGGCGAGAACTCCAAAAGCCCAACTCCTTTATAGTGTTTATGCAAACATCCCCAGCTAGGTGGCTAAAAGCAGCATTCACTTGGCTCGTTGGCTTGCTTTGAGAAGGCATCAGCAAAGCAGCCCTTTCTGTTCCGCATGGCGTCACCTTGGGTGGCTCTGAGTCTGGGCTGATGCCCCGTGAAGGCACCCTCATTCCCGTACTTAGAAATGGATGCCAGGGGCCTGGTGCTGGCCAGTGCACTCAGGTACCGTGATTGGTGGAGAGGGTCCTCAAAACATGGCTGCTGGGCTCCAAGGGCAAGAGCACTGGAAGAGAGAAGAGAGCTTGGGGGCAGGGAGAAACATGTTGCCTTTCTGCCCTAGTTTTGGAAACAGTGAAGAACAACTCCTTAGGGAATCTTTTGTAAAAGGGTTGCAAATCCTGCTTAGGTTCAAGGAAGCAGGAAATGGCTGGCCCTCCTGTTGAGGACTGACATGCTTGCATAGGGAGGGACAGAACCAAAATCACCACTGGAGCATTTTGGGAAGACACAGCCTTCCAAATGTCCCTGAAAGGAGCACTCAGAGGCAGGTGGGAAGGGCACTCCTAGAGGTCCCGCTGTGTAGAAGCCAAGGTGCAAAGAGGTCACTCCTATAGATTCTGATTCAATTGCGATTCCCAAATGCATTTCATATTATCATAAACATAATAGTGAGCTTGCATCCGTGTTATTACTCTGCTCTTACAGGTGTGAGCTATGCAATCTTGAGGAGTAACAGCAGGCTGAGGACCAAACCACTTTTACTGACTTTTTCAATGAAAGCATTGAAGTCAGTATCAAGATGGGAACTCCAACTCACACCATCAGATCTCTGCTCTAGTGTTTTCGCTCATTCTAACCACATTAAACCTGGGGAAGAAGAGTCAAAAGCAAGCAAATGATCACATTGGCTGCTTCAGTGAGGGGTAACAGATTAACATGGGAGGGGTAGGCTGAACTTCTCGGAGTTAATATTCCCCACCTAAACTATGCAGGACCTTATGGTTTTGCCGGCACAGACTCATGGCTCACTTATTTATTTTAAAGCCCTTACTAAGTTCTTATTATCACCCCAAATGACATAGGTAGAATTATATATGTATGCTTAGTGCTTTTAAGGCTTCATCAAGCTCAATGAGAGGAAGAGACACAGAAAGCTAACGTGATGTGTTATCTAGAAACATAACTCTAGAAATCAGACCTAGGCACCGGATACGGTGGCCTGCACGTATGAACTCAGCACCCAGAGGTTGAGGAATAAAGACTGCAACTTCAAGGCCAGCCTGGTCGGTGGAGAGAGGTGCCGAACTCCTGCTGAAGTCCAGGTTTCTTGTCCCTCTGTCCTTGGGTTGTCTCTCAGGATTCCCCAACAAAGTCTTCAGTTGGTACGCACTCCTAAGGTGGTGTGACCGCTGCAAGGCAGGCCATTTAACAGGGAAACACACGCAGTGAGAGTGTGCTGGCATTGAAACAAGGGCGTGCTCTCCCTTTGCTGGCGAAACCCCCAAGCCACTTCATTGGCTGAGGGTGCATAATTTGATTACTGTCCTTTCTTGTGCTTAGCACAGACCCTTGCCCTCCGTGACTCTGCTAGGACATGCCCTATAGCTGCTGAGGGTCTGACCCAGTTCTGCCCTCCTTGGCTGCCCTGGTACCAAATCTTGTAAGCTGCAAAGGGTGCTGCCAGAATAGAACGCTTTACATCTCTTATAGAGAAAATCAGATTTGGCACACCTCTGTGAGTTTTGTGTGAGAGGAAGAAAAAATGCCTATCAAGGTTTCTGATTCCCACGATGTGGGATAGGGCTGGGAGATGCAAAAAGTATCAACCCCCAAAAAGCAGAAACCCACCTGACCTTGCTTTGAAAGTAATCTCCCATGGCTGCAGGGACCACACAGGAGAAGGCGAATGCTTGCTTCCTGAATTCCTTCCCCTCTCCTGTTTAAAAGTTTTTGCCCTTTCTCTTTCATCTGCCGAGGGTGTCTTTTCTGTGTGTCAGAGAAGGAGACAGGGCCACTACCCTCTTGTGTCTGTCATGATAACCTTGTCCCAGTGGCTCGCACCTTTTGAGCTCCGTGTTCTTGGAGTTGGCTTTTGTCTCAGTTCAGTGACGGTGGTGCTGCTTGACACCCAGGAGAAAGTGTGGAACCTTAAATTAATTATCACACATTTTCCTCTGCAATGATAAAGACATCAAAGGCTCCCAACTAAATAAGGAAGGGATACTGAAGAGAGAATACATTCTCTCTCTCTCTCTCTCTCTTTCCTACCCTGTTTCTCACTCTCTCTGTACTAATTCTCTCTTTGTCTCATTTAAAAAACAAAATTGGGACCAGTAAAGTTAAATTCACATGAAATTCCTTTCTCCTGGACTGAATGGTGAAGAAAGAAATTGCTTACCAAAGGTCTAATTCTTCTCCCCCCGCTTCCCCCCAATGCAGCAGCTCCATAACCTTGCGAAGGACAGGTTTTGGAAGCTTTGACAGTTCTGTAATCACACAACCCAGCATTTTTTTTTTAAATATTTATTTTTTTTTAAATTTCATATTACATTCCAATCACATTTCTCCTTCCCACCCCTCTTTTTTGCCCCCTAGCCCCCCCTCCCATTCACTCCTCCCAAAGGGTAAGGCTCCCATGGGGCATCCACAAAGTCTGGCACATTATTTTGGGGCTGGACCAAGTCCCTCCCCCATGCATTAAGGCTAAGCATGGTATCCCACCATAGGGAATATGCTCCAACAAGCTAGCTCATGTACCAGGGATGGATCCTGGTCCTACTGCCAGGGGCCCCTCAGATAGTCCAAGCTTCACCACTGTCTCCTACATATAGAGGGCCTAGTTCAGTCTCACAGGGGCCCCCAGCTGTCAGTTTAGAGTTTCTGAGTTTCCACCAGCTTGGTTCAGCTGTTCTGTAGATTTCCCCATCATGATCTTGACCTCCCTGCTCATATGTTCTCTCCTCTTTCCTTTAGACTAGATTCCCTGAGCTTGGCCTTGAGTTTGGCTGTGGATCTCTGCACCTGGTTCCACCACTTGCTGGATGAAGGCTCTATGATGATAGTTAGGGTATTCACCAATCTGATTACAGGGGAAGGCTGATACAGGCACCCTCTCCACTATTGCTAGGAGTCTTAGCTGGGGTCATCCTTGTGGATTTTTGGGTATTTCCCTGGCATCAGGTTTCTCCCTAACCCCACAGTGGCTCTATCAAGATCTCTCTTCAATGCTCTCCCACTCCAGCCCTCTCCCCACTTGATCATACAGTTCCCTCAAATTCTCATTCCCCATCCCCTCCTCTTTACTGCCCCCCTTGACCCTAGTTTACCCAGGAGATCTCATCTAATTCCCCTTCCCAGAGCCATCTATGTGTCTATCTTAGGGTCCTCCTTGTTACCAAGCTTCTCTGGAGCTATGGGTTGTAGGCTGGTTGGTCTTTTGCTTTACATCTAATGTCTATGAGTGAGTATATTTCGTGTTTGTCTTTCTGAGTCTGAATTACCTCACTCAGGATGGTTTTCTGAAGTTCCACCCATTTGCCTGAAAATTTCATGTTATCATTGTTTTTTTACAGTTGAGTAATATTCCATTGTATAAATGCACCACATTTTCTTTATCCATTCTTCAGTTGAGGGACATCTAGGTTGTTTCCAGGTATGACAAGAACTTTAGGTCTCTAAAGATAGAAAGTGAAGAGGATATCAGTAAATAGAAAGATCGCCTATGCTTTTGGATATATAACTGCATGCATAAAAGGGTGTGAGGAGGCAAGTCAGATTAACCCAAGCTAACTTTAAAAGATTTTAGTTATCATTCTTTATTGTAAGGGGAAAACTCATGGAACACAAACCAGAAGTCCAACCTCAAAGTGTGTAATGCAGGAACAAGAGAGTGAAAGCTGGGTGGGCCAGAGGTTCTCTCTGGGTACCCAAAAGGTCATGCCCTAACCTGGTCCAGCCTCTTTAAGACTGTCGACTGAAAGGGGTTCCCCATCACCTCCACTTTTTGTCTAAATAAAAGAGTTCCAAATCCAATACAAAACTATATATACTAGGAAAAGATATTAAGTATAAAATTAGGATTACAACCAGAATAAAAATCTTTTAGAACCATCTTACCCTGTCTTGACAAGGTTTGGCAGGCTTTTTTGTTTGTTTTTTTGTGTTTTACTTATCCAGTTAGGACACCATGTACTTTGTCAGTGGTTGAGGCATGGGCAGTTTCTTGCCCAGGGGCCAGTTGTACCAAGAAGAAAACAAACTCCAAGTGGAGTGTCTTCAATGTTCAACATTCTTTTGGGAATAGGTTGGTACTACCAGGAGCAATCATGTCTCACATCAACAGAACCCTAAGTTATTTAAATGCCATGTTTTACAGATCTTCGAAGTAGTTTAAGATTACCTATGTATGTAGAATACAATCTCTATATATCTAAAGAACCTAATTAATCTGACTATAAGTATAACAAACATGAATGACTATTGACCTATAATACTTAATACCTGTATAACTTAAAGCCTAAGACTGGAGAGGCAACGGTATGGTTGAGATGGGACTGATTACAAGGCATTCTGGAACCAAGTCAGTAAACTGGGAACACTGTGGGGATGCCAAAAAAAGGGTGAACTAGTCCCCATGAGGGTGCCAAATTTAACTAAATGAATAAAAGGGGGTAAGGATGCAAGTCAAATAATCCCAAGCTAACTTTTAAAAATGTTAGCTATTACTCTTTATTGTAAGGGTAAAACTCACAAAACCAAAACAAAAAGTTCAACTTCAAGGTGTGTAATGCGGGAACAAGAGAGTGAAAGCTGGGCCAGCTGGCAGTTTTCTCTGGGAACCCAAAAAGTCATGCCCTTACCTGGTCCAGCCTCTTAAGGTCATTGGCTGAAGAAGGTTCCCATGGTAGATAGGATCAATTGTAATAAAAATGGTAATTTTACCAAAAGCAATCTACAGATTTGATACAATCAAAATCCCAGCATAATTCTTCACAGACCATGAAAGAACAATACCCAGCTTCATATGGAAAAACAAAGCAAAACAAAACAACAACAACAAAAAAACTCAGAATAGCTAAAACACTCTTGTACAGGAAAGGAACTTCTGAAGGCATCACCATCCCCTATTTCAAACTCTGCTATAGAGCTATAGTAATAAAAACAGCCTGGTATTGGCATAAAAATAGACATGTGGACCAATGGAATCGAATTGAAGACTCTGACATTACTCCGCACGCTTATAAACACCTGATTTTTGACAAAGAAATCCAAATCAAAAAAGGAAAGCATTTTTAACAAATGGTGCTGACATCACTGAATGTCAACACATAGAAGAAAGCAAGTAGATCTATATCTAATCCCATGCACAAAACTCAAGTTCAAGTGGATCAAAGACCTCAACATAAATCCAGTTACACTGAACCTGATAAGAGAGAAAGTAGGAAGTATCTTTGAAAGCATTGCACAGGATACCACTTCCTAAATATATGACTAACACAGACAATAAATGGGACCTCCTGAAACTGAAAAGCTTCTGTAAGTCAAAGGGCGTGGTAAATAAGACAAAATGGCAGCCGACAATTGGGAAAAGATCTTCACCAACCCCACATCTGACAGAGGGCTGATCTTCAAAATATATAAAAATATGAAGAAACTAGACACCAAAATACAAAATAATCTAATTAAAAAAAATAGGGTACAGAGCTAAACAGAACTCTCAGCAGACGAATCTCAAATGGGTGAAAGACATTTAAGGAACTGCTCAACATCCTTAGTCATTGGAGAAAAGCAAATCAAAATGACTCTGTGATACCATCTTACACCTGTCAGAATGGCTAAGATCAAAACTACTGAGGACAGCTTATATTGGAGAGGATATAGAGTCAGAGGAACACTCCTCCATTGCTGGTGGGAGTGTAAACTGGTACATCCACTTTGGAAATTAGTATAGTGTTTTCTCAGAAAACTGGAAATCAATCTACCTCAAGACCCAGAAATACCACTGTTGGGCATATACACAAAGGACGCTTAATCATACCACAAGGACACTTAGTCAACAATGCTCATAGCAGCATTATTTGTAATAGCCAGAACCTGGAAACAATCTAGATGCCTAGCCGTTATTGTATATGAGTTGGGTACTTAGACTCCTTGCTCTCCTGAGCCCCGGTGTTGCCCTGACATTAGTTCTGAGCTCATTAGCTTCCTTCTCACAAATGCCCATGTGCTACTTGGTTTGATTGTCAGTGCTATCCCTATACAGCATCCTTCTGGGTCCTGGATGTTTTGTATGACTGGCTTGAATTGGCCTCACATGCATAATGACAGGGCTTCTTGGCACAGTTTGCAAACCTAAGGATCCCATGGCATCTAGATTTGTGATGGACAGCTTTCTAGAAGTTGAGTGTTAAGTGTCACACCGGATAATAAGTATCTCAGATCCAATGTAAGCTGTGGATAGCTAGTTGAACACATCCAGGGTTGCAGTCAGCAAACTTACTCAACTAACAGCTGGTCCGGAACTTGGCCCTAAAAGGGTGCCTAGCACAGTGAGACTGTTTCTTCTTGTGTGGAGCTTGCCATCCATGTGGTGGACACTGATAGAATAGTGCCCACCCCTCACAAAGATCAAGGAAGAAGCACCGTGAGATGGTGCTGCAGAAATCTGTCAGGATCCAAGCAGGCTTCCAGAGGGCTGCCTGAAAAAGGGCCACAGAGCTGAAGTGGCCACAGACATCTCAAAGATGTGTGAGATCCCCAGGTGAGGGGAAGATGGGGGTGGGGCCTCAGGAGCCCTGGCTAGGGTGGAAGGAGGCCTGACCATCTTAACACTTGAAGCCCTGAGTTTGTGGATGAGACCTGAGAGTGATAGGATTATTGGAGGGGGCAGAAGGATTTTGTGGTTTGTTTATTGGCGACGGGCACAGAATCCACAGCCTTTTACATGCTAAGTCCTCGTTAACACTGCTATATCCCCAGCCTTACTCAGTTTAACAGCAGTGTATAGTCTGTCCCTAGATTTCTTGGCTTTCAGCTCTGGAGGATGGAATTACTCTTCAAAGGGCACCCATGTCCTGTTTCTCCTGGAAAAGACCCTGCCACGGGCATGCCCTCGATGGGGGAGGTGTGGTGCATACTGCGGGTGGGAGCTAAGGTCCTCACACCACACACTCTGCGAACTCCCCCGCCACAAGCATACACTAGCCTCTAATTGTTCAGGCCAGTATGAACAGGGTCTCTTCTGGACTCTCCCCCTTTGTGACAGTGACAGAAGGACCTGGTATTAATTGTTGTTGTATGTAAAATACCTGAAAAACATCTTAAAGAGGAAGGGTTCCTTTGGGCTGCTGGTTTGAGCATACACTCAGCAGCAGCAAAGAAGGCATGCATGGCCAAGGGAGGGTGAGGCTGCTGGAAGCAGAGAGAGAGAACACTGGTGGATAATTCGCTTTCTCCCTTTGATTCAGTCCTGGAAAAACAGCCCATGGACTGGTGCTGCCCACTGTTAGGGTGTGTTGTGGGAGGCCTCTTGTTCATTCCCAGATGCCCAGACAAGAAAGTAAGACAGAAACTATATTATTTGCAATACTGTTTGGCCAATAGATTAAGCGTATTTCTAGCTTACTAGTAACCCATTTTTATTAATCTGTGTATCTCCATATGGCTGTAGCTTACTGGCAAGGTTCCTTCCAGTGCTTCTGTCCCCAGTGGTGGCTACATGGCTTCTCCCTGACTCCACCTTCTTCCTTCTAGCATTCAGTTTAGTGCCCCCCCCCTCATAGCTCTATTCTGCCCTATCACAGACCAAGGCAGTTTCTTTATTCATTAAACCAATAAAAGCAACACATATACAGACAGACTTTCCACACCAAGGGTGGGTCTTCCTTCCTCACTGACCTTTCTTGAAACACTCTCCCATTCTCATAGACATTCCCAGAGATTTGTGGCCAACATGATTCTAAACCTTGTCAAGTCAATGAACAAGGCTTACCATTTCAGGCTGTGACGTCTGTATGGGAAACACCCCCCATAAGCCCAAGCATTTGAACGCTGGGTCTATACCGTCAGTGGCAGTGTTTGGGGAAGCTTACAGAATATGGTGTTGTTGGAGAAAGTGTGTCGCTGGGGGCAGACTTTGAGAGTTTAAAGACTCAGGCCATTTCTAGTTTTCTCTCTCTCCCTTTCTCTCTTGTAACACCCCATTCTGTGTTACACCCTCGGTACAGTTCGCCCGCCACTGTACCATACGTGAGTAGGGCAAGGGCCTGGAGATTGAAAGAACACACAAAGAGACCTCAGTCATATGACAGGAGATCAGCAGAATGCCATTTATTCAGACTTGGGGAAGTCCTTATCTACCTAACTGCTGCACAAGGACCTCCGCCCAGGCAGGTGGGAAATTACCATACCAACAATGGAGTCAATGCCCTACAGCTAATCACCAGGTGGGGCAGGGGAAGTACAGGAACAAACAGAATGCTTTGTCAGCTGACCTGAAACTGTTTTTGCACCCCAGGAACAAGGGAAGACCCAGGCCCTACACTCTCTCTCTCTCCCTCTCCCCCTTTCCCTCTCTCTCAGCTGCTCCAGCTCTTATGCCTGCTTCTCTCCTCCACCATGGTGAACTCTAACCCTCTGGGTCTGTTAACCTAGGTAATCTCTTTCTTCTGTCATTGCTTTGGTCCTGGCACTTGTCACACAATAGGAAGTTCACTAATACATGGGCCCTTCCTGTGCTTGCCTGGGCAGGAACTTTCTGATGCTTCCTGACAATGTTTAGTCATGACCATTTTGGATATGTGGAAACAAGTACTGTACTATCTTTTAATGTCTTCCCCACACATGTTCCCAGAATTGCTGATTGTGACTTTCACTGAAGGATGGTCTTACTAAAATTTTTTTTAATTTAATTTTGCTTTTTACTCATATTATCATTCTAAACCTTCTTCCAGTTTAGTTTTCTTCTATGCTGGACTGATAAGTCCCTACAATAGTACATTTGATTTCTATGGGATGTTTTTCTTTTCCTTAAAAAAATTAGTTAACTGTCTGTAAGCGCATATGAGTACATGTACCATGGCACACGTGCAGAAGCTGGGGGACAACCCGTGGGTGGGGTTGATTTTCTCTTTGTGTCATGTGGGTCCCAAGCTTGAAGTTAGTCTTGGATGCAATCATCTTTGTCCAATGAGCAGTCTCAACTCTTGACTTCATTTGGCCCGAGTCCTCTCTATGTAGAGGTATCATGAAGGTCTGTTGGGATCTCTCTTGGTTCCTCCATCCCTGAGGTTTCTTCCAGAGCCTCTCAACAAGGGTACCAGGAGGCTTTCCAAGTTTCTAAGTTCTGAATTCTGCAGAAGTCACCAGATCTTCTTAAACCTGAGGTCCACTCTTGGAGCAATGGGAGCAATGTCAACCTTCTTTGGTAATCATAGTCAATCCTACATCAAGGGAATAGGAAATAGATTTGGTTTCTCAGTGTTATAACAGCACATATTGTGGGTTTATTTTTTTGCAGGGGGTACAGAAGATGGAACCCAGGACCTTCTGAATGCTAGGCAAATACTCTAAGAGTACTAAATTAATATTAAGGTACCATATAGAATGTGTGTGAACACTATGCAGTTGTCACCTGATAAGGATGCTGGTGTAACAGATTTCTGAGTGCATTCTTTATTTCTAATACCAACTGTCATATCTAGAATCTGATCTTGGCTTCAGGATTTTATCTTTCCATTTCACTCAATGTTCTCCGTGAGGTGGGACAATTGTGAAGACACAAAACAGGTTCATGTCTCTCCTATGTCCTTGTAGTCTGGCTTCTCCCTCCAGTAATGCTCTTGTTGTCTTGTACTCATTCACTCTCCCGAACAAATCTCACCAGAATCTAAATGCTTCTCTAGTCTTCACCGTCGAGTTAAGTCTAAACCGGATGACCATCTAGTTCCCATTTGACCCTCACCTGCCATGTTCAGAGAACCGGGGCTGAGTCAATATCTCCAGATTCAAACTGAAAAAAATTAAGATGTTTTTCAACATCCTGCATCATGAACAATATTAGTGGAGTCATAATGAAGAGTGTAGATGAGAGATATTGTACTTACCAGGTTCCAGGCATTCCCTGTCCTATTTAAAATATTATAAACTGTCATGGGTATAACTATCCTTATGTATGAAGACAGTGATGCCCATCAGGATTGCATGAAGTCCTTGTTGTCATGGTGATCCGGCACAGATGGCACTCAGTGGTCTGAATTCCATCTCTCTTGCTTTTTGACACCATATTCCCTCTTCTTAGATATGGAGATTTCATTCACACATTCCATTAAATAAAACAAAATGCAGAGTGTTCTCCATTCTTCCTGGAGCAAATCCTTTGCAATTAGGATCAAGCCTGATTGTCCCAGTTCCCCAGGTGGACTTTATCTAAGAATCTTTTCTCACTGGCTTGAGAGTATTTTGGGCTACTCATTGATCCTCTTTGGCAGGGCTAATTTCTACTTCAAGCATGGCATTGGGAATTTTTTTTTTTCCTTTTCATACTTAGATTCCTCTTTCACCTCTACCCTCACCTTCATTTAAAAACAAGGTTTTTTTTTTTTTTTTGTAACTGAAATCTTTTAACAAGTGTATCATAACCCATGGATGAATTTTCTACCTACATTTTTTTGGAAAAAAATCTAATAACATTCATAATATTAGATAAAGTCTCAAAAAACACTAATAATACTCAGAAAAGAATATTCAAAAACTAGGAGACTCTGTTTTGAGTTGTGTCAATTTGAAATTGGTTGATAACTGTTGCTTGCCTCTTGTATTTTGCTACAAGTCATTGACTTACACGGTGAACAGCGTTATTGGGTTGTGTGTCCGTATTTGACAACTAAGTCTTACATTAGATGAGAGAGGGTTAGCCAGATGCAGCACGGGGCTGAGCAATCCTTCCTGAAACCCAACAGATCAGATATGTATAGGATTTTAGAGATTTTTCAGATTGGAGGAGATTTCCACAAATAATATCCCGGGCAACCAAGATCTCGTGGTTTGGATCTGAAATCTGGCACTCTAGGAGTGATGCCTGGCGTTACCCTTGGAGTCTGTCAGACCACAAGCTTTCCAGCCTTAGTCCTGAAAATGCCTAATCTCTTTAAAGCAGCAGCATGCCCAGCTTGCTCAGGGCTTCTTGGGAAGTTGTTTCCCAGGCCTTGTCCCCTTGTACTCAGCTATCCAGGCACACGACTGTGACTCAAGTCAGCCCCAGCTGGGAGCAGAACACGGCTCCATCCATATGATGTTGGCTTTTCGGGCACACAGAATGCATGAAAGATGGAAGCCTGGAGGCTTCCACCAGATTTCAAAGGAGGGCCTTGGAGGTCAGGTGATGTGGGGCAGAATTGGGGTGTCTACAGGAAGTTTCTGTGAAGGTGAAGCTGAAGATAGATTGGTGACTAGGTGACCTGGTGACCCAGTGGCCCCAAGAGTTAGAGCTTAGGGTGCTCCAGATACAAGAATGATTGAATGTTTGCTGGCTAACACCACAGGCAGTGAATGGAGCCAGCCTACAAGAAAGGCCATATAGGTTGAAGCTCTCAAGGTCACAAGATAAAACTACCTCAGATGCCAGAGTTGGATTTACAGAATATAATTGTCAATGATACAAAAATACAACTTTTATTAATTTATTAAGAGACTGTCTATTCTTGAGCCAAATTTGACCATAGACTTAGATTTCCTCAATTTCTATGTTTCAATATGGAATCAGCTTCATGACAATTCTTTTATAGTAACCAAACAGGAAAATTGTAATTCAAGACGCTTTTGAAATTCACTGGTGAAAACATTGAAGAGGCAGCTTACAGAAAAGTGGAGACATCTCTTGCATATGCCTCAAATGCTGCCTGATGACTCTTGGCCTCTTGGTTGGTGGAAACTACGGTTCTGTTAGGTTTTTGTTTGTTAGTCACATGATGTTAGGGAAGAAATGGCCATTCAGAGGGCTAAATTCAGCCCAGGATAAATTGCAATTAGTTCCTGCACCTGCAACAGTAGAAACTGTGCGGCCACCAAATGTCAGACAATAGCCTTCCTGGACACAGCTGCTTTCCAGGAACTCACAGACACTGTGTGACTGCCTCCGCTGCAGTCTTGTGTGGACTGATCCTTTCTTCATATCCCCTCATCCCTCTCTTTTGGAATGAGAATGTGTATCATGTGTATCGTGCATCATTATGAATTGAAAGTACATAACGGGGCCGTCTTAGTGAGGGTCACTATTGCTGTGATGAAACACCATGACCACAGCACCTTGAGGAGGGAAGGGTGTAACTTATGCTTCCACATCGCTGTTTCTCATCAAAGAAAATCAAAACAGAAACTAAAGCAGAGCAAGAACCTGGAGGCAGGAGCTGGTGCAGAGGCCATGCAGGAATGCTGCTTACTGTCTTGTTCCCCCTGGCTTGCTCAACTTGCTTTTATAAAGAACTCAGGACTACCAGCCCAGAGGTACCCCACCCCCACACACACACAACCAACTAGGCCCTCCCCCATTAATCACTAACTAAGAGACTACCCTACTGGCTTGCCAATAGCCTGATCTTACTGAGGCATTTTCTCAGTTGTGGCTTCTTATTCTCCAGAGACTAGCTTATGTCAAGTTGACATAAAGCTGGTCTGTGCAGTGCCTTTTGAATTTGCAGGGGCTCATAGTGAAGACTTTGCATTGAGTCTCACAGGAGGTGTTGGAATCTCCAATACAGCAGTGTTCCAGGTGGAGCTTCTGTGAAGTCTGAGACCTTACAAATAGATGAAGCCATAGATAGGTTCATACTTTCATGGACTGTGGGTAAGGGATGGGAGCAGAGGATGTGAAGCCCCTTGGGAGAAAGTGGTTTCTAGTAGGCACATCCTGGAGACACCCCTTGTCCCTGACTCGTTCCTTCCCATGTACTCTCTGCCTCCTGCCTGTGTAAGGCGAGCTGCTGCAGTTGGCTCTATATCTCCCATGACATCCTGCCTCCCTGTAGGCTTAGGAACAGTGGACTATTGGCTGAATCCCATGAAACCAAGAATCAGAACAAACATTGCCCCTCTAAGTCATTGAAACTGAGTGCTGCTGCCACAGTGGAGAAAAGCTGACAAATCCTGGACTTTCCATCTGGAGCCAGCCATTGTTGAACTAGCTGGACCACAGTCTGTCAGTCACGCTAATAAAACACACATACACACACACACATGCACGCACACACGCATGCACACACATGCACCACATATATGAATGAATATATATGTATACACATATATTCCTTCTGTCAGATATGCTCCTCTAGAGAACGTGGATAATACAGTGATAGACAGCATCCTGGGGTCCAGGGCAGAATCTCAAAGTTTCCTATTACCTAAATTGCTGATTAGATTGATTGAATTATATTTTAAAAGTTGCTCCAATTCAGATTGGCAAACATGGTTTTATTGAAAGGCAGAGTTCTTGGCAAACACTGGATCATTATAAGAGATCATGAATTAACTAAAAAACAGTGTTTGAAGTAACTCTGGATGCTCAGATTTTATCTCTAAATTTTCTTTCTATAGTGGTCTGGAAGTTGTATTTTGTAGTAAGATTCTAACTCCAGTGGAAAATAATTGTGCTGCTGAGGTATGCAACCATTTAGAATAAAGCATAGGAATAGGAGAATAACAGATGCTTGGAGTTAGGCTTGGTCCCGATGTCCTTGGGTTCGCAGCTCTTCATATGCGATCCCTCATTCCCAGGTACCACTTCATCTCCACCCTTACCCACAATAGGAAGCCCTGGTTACTCACATGAGAGGAACATTTTCAGCTACCGGAGAAATGCTTTTTTCATTGATCAAAATCCATTTTAGTAACCCCACCACTTACTTACATTCTCTAAAGTGACAGTACGCAAAACCAAGGTGACTGTAATCACCACTGGCTTTAACAAGTCAAAGATTGACCCAGGAAATTTAGGTCATCTTAGGCTTCCTATTCTGGAGTGACCAGAGCATCTTCAAGTTGCTTTATCAGTGAAGGCCATATGGAATTGTGTAAATGGAGACTGTGCTTTCATTTCCCTGCCTCCCAGTCCCAAATAATCACACAAAAACTGTATTAATTACAGCACTGTTTGCCAATGGCTCAGGCATATTCCAACTAGCTCTTACATCTTAAATTAACCTATTCCTATTATTTTATATTTTACCACAAGGCACATGTTTTATTAACCTCACATCTTGCTTCTTTGGCAGCTACATAGCATCTGCCTGATTCTGCTTTCTTTCTCCCTATATTCAGTTTAGTTTTCCTGCCTAGCTATATTCTGCTTTGCCATAGGCCAAAGCAGCTCCTTTATTAAGCAATGGTAATAAAACATATTCACAGCATACAGAGGGGAATCCCACATCAGAATTCTCATTTAACTTTTAGTATCTCCCTCATATTTGGCCGTGTTACATGTCCTGAATCCCTTCTTTAGACTACTGATCCTTATTCTTGCAGAGGATACTTATTCAAAGACCTTTAATAAAAGACGTGGTCACTTGTTATTGTTTCCCTTACTGATATTCCTTTGAAATTCTTTTATTCAAAAATGTAATAAAAAGTTCCAATGTGGTCTGTAGTGGCAAGAAAGAGAAGAATGAAGAGGAGGGAAGAGGAAGAGGGAGAAAGGAGAAGCGTTTGCTGACGTGGTTGCTGTGCATCCTTCCTGATGGTCATCTCCTTACTCCAGTCAAACTGTTCACATCTTGTTTGTTTGCTGATTCATGCAGAACATTTTCTTGGATAGCCAGCCTTCCAACCTGTCAGGGCTGTACACTTTAGCATGGACCTGACTTGGGCAACTGGGAACGAGGAAAAGACAGACACCACAGGAAATGCTGGGATTGGGTGAGCTAGGTGCTCTGGTGGAGACAAACCGGCAGCCTGGAAACTGAGTGTGTTTATCATATACAGCTGACCGAGGAGGCAGGCTGGTCTTTGTAGGGCAGTGGTCCCAGGCTGCAGTCCCCAGAGAGGAGGAAGCTGGCACTTTATGCATACAACAAATATCGCTACTGATCAGGGGAAAGTCTTGTCATTCCCATGTGTCTGAGACATTGCGGTCCTTGACATGGCATGTTAGCCCTTACATCATTTCTCTAGGGTGATTCGTGAATACTATGAACTCTACGGGGCTAATGATGTAAGAAGAATTTGAACTTTCAACAGTAAATATTTGCTGAGTGGCAGCAATGGGATGGAGAAATCCTGATATAAAATTTGTTCAGACAGGCTACTGGCTGCCTGTTAGTCACATTTATTCATTCATCTTGATTCATTCTGGATGGCTGGAACTCTCTGTGCAAACATAATTCATGTCTCAAATTATAATCAATATTTCAGCTGTCATGGGAGCATGATAGACCAAGTGGTATCTCAGCCAGCCCTCTGCGATGATTATGATTTCTGATCTCTGTTTTGTGTAAAGAAACCTACAATTAGCTGTGGCAATTTTACAGCATAAATAAGTGCTCAGAAAAAGAAAGTAATTTTGGTACATGTTTTGCTATAATATTTCATATAACAATGTAGACAGCAAGGAAAATTTCTCACTTTTTGCATGTAAAATTGACCCAAAGAATAATTAGATCTCTGTATTAGTCAGGATTCTCTAAAGAAACAACTTATATAATGAATTTTTCTCTCTCATACATACATACACACACACACACATATATGAAAATTATTGGAATGACTTAAGGCTGTGGTCCAGCTAACCCAACAATGGCTGGCTATAAAAGGATAGTCCAAGAATCCAGAAGTTGCTCAGTCCATGAGGCTGGATCCCTTACCTGGTCTTCAGTAGACTCTGGAATCCTGAAGAAGTAGTTTCTAGTGCCAATGAAGAAATGGACCCATTATTGACGCGAGAACAAGCAGGCAAAGAGAAAACAAAAAACAAAAAAAAAAAAACTTCCTTCTTCCATGTCTTTAAATAGGCTTCCAGCAGTGTGACCCAGATTAAAGGTGTGTCTTCCTGACTCAAGATCCCAGATCAAAGATGTATGTCTTTTTCCTTTATCAAAGGTCCAAATGAGAAGTAGACTCACCCACTTCAAACCAAGCAAAACCTCACAGATGTGCCCTCCGTTTCTGGATTGTAGATCATTCCAGATGTAGTCAAGCTGACAACCAAGAATAGCCATCACAGTCCCCAAAGAGAACCCATGACTACAATTTTGATATGGTACCCAAGGGTCCTCTAGACACTCAACCTTATCCACTAGCTCAGTGCATCTCTCAGCTCTCATCGAAGTAGCCTCTTGCTACAGTGGACCGAGGTAGTGCAGAGAAACCATGATGATGACAGAGCAGAGACTACATGTGACTGTGAACTGTCTGTGATCAAATGGAACATCTATAGTACAGCTGCTACCCCAGAGGCTCAGGACACACAGAGAAAGAGAGAGCAAGTCTGTGAGAGCCAGGGGAAGGAGGACCACTGTAAAACAGTGTCTTCAGGACATAGCAAGGATGTTTCTTCTATGAATCTCGACAGTAGGGTTACCTGCACAAGACCCCAGCAGTTGACACCCATGGATAGTGGGGAGGGTTTAGAAGACCCTGTCCATAGTAGAAGAGCTATAGGCAGTCCATGGCTGCTGAGGAACAGTGAGTTCTCTTAGACAATGATGAGTTCCCTGGCATTATATTTAATAAATAATATATATAATTTATTTATTATAGAAGAGAACATAAGCTTGAGATGAGAACACGGTAGGAATTGGAGGAGTGAATTGATGAAAACGTGTTTATGAAATTCTAAAAACATAGCAATAAAAATATCTCCTTTTAAACAGAGAATGGTTACTTTCTCAGCAGGTAGGTAAGACAGGAGATTCAGCAGCTCCAGGGCACACGAGGTGGGGCAGTGGGGGAGGAGGGGGAAGACCGCCTGTTCAGAAGGATGAACGTGTCAGGACCAAAAGCAGCCAAGAGCCCAGCCTGTGATTGCAGTGCTTTTGTCTAGAGTGTGACAGCAGAAATGGGGTGGATTAAAGGTGGTTTTACTTTTTCTTTCTTTTTTTTCAGAAGGATTGAGAAAGTACATTCTTGTCACTCTCGAAGAGTTGGATGCGCTGTATTTACTGCTGTTCTGTTTCACACTCGCTTCTAATTTTCGAGAGAATCTTTGCCCTGTTCTCACAAGACACGGCCAATACACGGGAGTTTATTAAAATAGTGAAGCCAGCCAGCCTCTTTTCAGGGAGACCCATCGTGATGGCCACTAGTATCACTGGAATGGTGTATTTCAGCAGAAATTCCATAATCACTAAACTTAACGGTTCTGGATCCCTGTCTCTAATGAAATGATAGGTGAAAAGAAGCAAAATGGAAGTTCAGCGATTGTGGAGAAGTAAAATCAGGACGGAAAGGAAATCAGCATCGGCTGCAGACCCATCTCCAGAGAAGCAGCCCCCGTGTATGTCAGCGCGGCCCGAGGTACCTGAGAAGCCCCTCCATGTGTAATAGCGTGGAAATCAGACCTTTGGTACTTCCTTCATGAACACATGCTATCCCCATCATTTTTAATCTCCTTGTTTATTTGTGGCATAAGCTTAAGTTGAAATTTCAGAGTCTTTTCCTCATAATTACTTCAAATATGAAAACATTTCTAACTACCGTTTCCACCAAGACATTTTCAGAGTCAGGTTTTAAAATTATGCATAAATAAGGGGTTTCATGATGCTATTTCATACACGTTTCCATTTCTCTTGGTGGTCCTCTTGGTGGCCCTTCCTGGTGCCCTTGCCCTGCCCTCTGTCATCTACCTCCCGCTACAGCTCCCCCTTCTGCATAGACATCACAGCAATTCCACTGCTCTTGAGCTCTCTGGACTCTCATTTTCCCCTTTCTACTTCATGACCCCATACACATGTGCTTGTGCACAAACATACACACATGTGCTTTGCACAAACATACACACGTGCTTGTGCATAAACACATACATACATGTGCTTGTGCATAAACATATACACGTGTGCCTATGCAAAATATATATACACATGCACTTGTGCATAAACATTTACACACATGCACTTGTGCATATACATGCATGTGCTTGTGCATAAACATACACACATGTGCTGGTGCATGAACATATAGACACAAATGCTTGTGCATATATATATATATATATACATGTGCTAGTTCATAAACATACACGCACACATATATATATATACATGTGCCCAGCATAAACACACATATATTATATATAATATATTATATATACACATGTGCTGGTGCATAAAATATACATAAACTAAAACCCAGAGTCTGAATCTGAGAGAAACATGCAATATTTGTCTTTTTGCACCGCTTATTTCTCTCAACGTGATGGCATCTAGTTCCATTCATTGTTTTTTTTTTTTATGGCAAGTGCCAGATTTTAATTTTTTGTAGCTTCACAGAGTTCCATTGTGTGCACACACCACACCTGCTTTGCCAGTCTCTCAGATGATGAACACTCAGCTGGTTCTAGTTCTTAGCTGCTAGGGATAATGCATTAATAAACATGAATGTGCAAAGACCCCCAGGGCTTTCTGTCACTTGATACAACTAAGAAAATCAACACAAGGGAGAATGGACTGTCTTGGCTTATGGACTCAGAGGTTTCAGTTCCCAGTTAGTAGGTTTCACTGCTTTTGCACTGTGGCAGAGCGAACCACCCAGGATCAAATGGGGGAGAGCAAAGCTGCTCACCTCATGGGAGCCAAAAGGCAAAGAGAGAGGGGAAGGGTCCACAGTCCCGTCATTTTCTTCCAGTGCACACTCACAATGACTTAACTTCCTCCTACTAGGACCTACCTCATAAAAAGTTTACCTGTCCACTAGTTTCAGAGGCTTGTGGTCAAGTCTCAATGTGTAAACTATAGTAAGAGAGAGAGAGAGAGAGAGAGAGAGAGAGAGAGAGAGAGAGAGAG
>JABTXL010000002.1:51441263-51500460 GCA_025134845.1 Neodon shergylaensis | reverse complement strand
TATGCCAGTGTGCCACGGGGATCCCGAGCTTGTGTTCTCTTCCTGTTTTTTGTTTGTTTTCCACACTTTTTCTTCTGCTCTTCAGCCTGGGTAACTTTAACAAACTTAAAAATCCATTGATTCTCCCTTCTGTGTATTTCTGAATACATGAATGTACTATGGAACCCTTCAGAAAAATTTGAAATTTTAGTCTTTTTACTTTTAGTTCCAGAATTTTCACACGGATCTTTAAGACACTTTTGTCTATTTATCACGTTTTCCTGACTTCCTCTAGTCTTTTGTCCCTGGATCCTCTCATTTCCTTGGGTCGGCAGGCAAGGTATTTGTCTAGGTTTCTGATCATTTCTTTTTCCTGTGAATGGGCCATCGTTCCCTGCCTTTGTATGCTCTGTAATATTTATTGTTGCTGATGAGAACTGAGTATTCTGAGCATGAGGTAATTCTAAGAAGAGTCTCCCCCTCCTTGGTGATTCTCTTGTTTCTAGATGAAGGCTATAATTATCTCTTTGTTTAGTGACTTTCCCAAGCTACTTTGGGAGAGTCTATACTCCTTGCCCTGCATGTCCTCTGGAGAGTTCTCGTGTTATCTCTGTAGTCAAACAATGGCTTGACAGGGATTGCCTTACACGCCTGGATCCAGTGAAGAAAAAAAGGGAAGGAATGGCTTAATAACCTCTTCTGACTTAAATAGAAGTAGAAGCCACTTCAGCAGTGCGTTGATGGAACGTCCTGTCATCTCCTGATCCCTAAGGTACCAGAAACAGTGAATGAAATGCAGAACTTTCTTTTTGAGGGTCCCCGGTCCCCAGTCTGGCTTCAGCTAGCCACACTATAGCTGTGGCTCTTTCACAGTATGTAGAAGAAGGGGATGATAATAAAGCAAAATATCAATATGCACTTTAATTTATTAGCATCCTTCTTCATCAAGTGTTCTCCTAGGTGTTTGAATGTTATCTTAGGCTCCAGAGTTTGAGCATGAGGTTCATTCAGTACAGACGCTTTGCCAGCTCCACAGGGTTTTTATTTGGATGCATGCTGTGTAATGGAGAAACTTCTGACAACTTCACCACTTTTTGTGATAGAAGTTCTACATTCATTCTGTTCTGTGGATAAAGAAGAATCCAAAACTATGTTTAGACTCTCAACCTGGGCAGAATGACTCATACAATAATTTCCCTGTCTTGTTGCTATGGATCAGAGAGTTACAAGTGGGAATCCGGAAAATATATCAGGATCTTATGCTGGCCAGTGTGGAGACGCTCTGGGGCTTCCAGGGGACAGTGGAGAAGTGACTGAGAACTCTCAGGAATGGAGACATTGTATTCCATCCTAATTAATTATATTTGGTATGGAAACTCCACTACTTAAAAATGTTTCCTGCTACCAAAAGACAAACTTAAAAGAATTATCAATATGGAAAAAAACTTCATAATCATGACTAAATGGTTTTGGCACATTTACAAAGTAGACAATAGCCATTACAAAACATTTCTTAAAATAGCCCAAACTAGAAGTCATGGAGTTCAGTAAGTTATAATGATGACTTAATTAGTCTGAAGCTTGTCTGTCCCCTCTCCCCATGAGCAGCCAAGTTAGCTAGCCTCTCAGTGCGAGGGGGACCTCAGGAGTAGAGCATCCTGTCAGGCCCACTCAGGTTCTGGAACTTCCACTGTTTAATAAAACTGCCAAGAAAGGCGGGGGATTTGGTTGTCATGTTTAGCATTTTCACCACAGTTTTAGTAAAAAATACTTACACACACACACACACACACACATTCTTAAACTGTGTGATGTTTACTAATTCTTCATGAGGTAAGCTAACTTTTTTTGAAGCTGTTGTTACTAACAGGACTTGGGGAGATCAATTCCTGGTGTAGAGAAATTGAATTTGAAGAGTCTCATGAAAACAAGTATATAGAGAAAATTTAAATAAATTCTCATTTTGTAATGAGAACCTAAACTGAACAAAGACCCTATTTCACATTTATTAAATTAAAAACAGCAAACCTCTTAGTTCAGTCACATTTTACTTATAAGACATACTATGCATTTGAATATAAGAAACACAAATATTTTATATATTATGTCTATAAATATGTAATAATGTTTTAACTGAGTTCTTTTCTCCATATATATATATATATATAATTTTAGATCTTAAAAACTCCATTAATATACCCTCAAAATACAGTAAATCATAACTTGAAAATAATGACAGTAATAAGCATAAGAAAAACAAAAATCTAATGTTAAATTATAGTTTTGGCACATGAATAATCAATTTTTGGAATATTAGAGACAACAGAAGTTTTATCATACATAAACAGATAGTTCTGTAAAATTTCATAATCCAGACAGCATAGACACTTGCTCTGCCATGTTAATTGCTGCTCTCTTCAAAATAACTAGGAAATGGAAATAAACTAAATATTCTTCAACCAACAAATGGATAATGTAATGTGGTATATACACAATATAGAATACTATTTATGTGTAAAGAAAAATGAAATTATCAACTTAGCAGGTAAATTAGTAGAATGGGTGAGATAACCTAGATCCCCCTCAAAAAAACAAACATCACATATTTTCTCTCATTGGAGGTTCCTAGCTCCAAATCTTCAGATGTGAGTACATAGCCTGGAATAACTACAGAAACCAAGACAGTAAAAGGGGACTGTTGCCAGAGGAGGGGGGTAAGGGATCAATAGAGAGGGGAACATCAGGGTACCAATAATCTGATCAGGAAAATGAGAAAGGGGGGGCTCTAGCTCAAAAGAGGGAGGGAGATAAAATACTAGTAAGGAGATCTGAAAAAGTTTAAAGGAATCATACTGTTATTTACCTATAAATAAACTCTATAATACATGTAATTCTGTGTATAATTATACATATATAATTTAAATAAGCTTTTCTGGACTGACAATGATCCCTCCAAGAGCCAAAGACCACCTTACAAAACCCCAACACCAAGCATGAGAAGCAGTCTTTTGAGTTGTTGGTAAGGACTATCCAAAAGACACTCAAAACATACAGACTATTGTTCCTGCCTCCTCAGAGGTAGAAGGTACGCTCCCATTGCTGAAGACACCGTGCATTTCAGACCAGGGCCTAGAGGCCTCAGAGCTGGAAACTGACCCAAAAGCCTCCTCTCCATTATCTAAAACAACTTGTAACCAACATTCTAAACAAAGACCATAATCCATTTCCATTTTTAATCCGTAATCCATTTTTTGGGAAATGTGCGTGTAGTTTTCTAGGCTACTTCCTGCTGATTGGGGATGCTGATAATCTTATGGGGACCCCCCAAAAAAACCCTTAGGATTATAGTTAAGTCCTGGCTGGAGTATTCTGTGAGACTGAATCATCTCAGTCAGCAGTCGTGAGGCTGATCTGGATGTAGAATTCAGAGGAAACTACAACAGAGGTCCTCTGAAATGTCTGATCACCTGGGCCACCCATTCACACTGGACATTTTTCAGGGGAATCTTCCTTGATCAAACCCAATTGTTCTTCTCCAAGAATGAAGCCACAGCCTCTCATTTCTGTGGAAACAAAAGCAAAACTCTTCTCCAAAGTAACCTATCTTTGGACTTAAATTTTGAAGTCAAGGCATTTTCAAAATATATAGGTTGGATTAATGCAGCAGCATTTATAATCGAATGTCTTTTAGCAACTGCTACTTTTTCCTCAGCTGTCAAATAATTTAAAGACAACACAATAAAAAAACAGTATCCAGATTCTCTGTGTACTTTCCATCTTTACGTGGCCTTTTTTTTTAAATTACTCTGTTTCTTTTACTTTATCTTTTAACTTTTGATTTTTTGAGACAGGGTTTCTCTGTGTTTCTTTGGCTGTCCTGGAACTCACTCTATAGACCAGGGTAGCCTGGGGTGTGAGAGAGATATAATGGAGGCAGGAAACACCTCCCATTTTGTACAGTCACAAGCTATGAAGGTTTGTATGAGAACATCAGGTGCCCAGTACAGCCTAGGTGTGTCCTGGACTGTCCATCTGTCTTTGGAAAAATATATTCTCTGGTGGTTTTGCCTATTAATGCCTTTCTCAGGCTTTTTGCTTAAGTAGAAGCAAAAGGAGTTAATAACTCAGTATCTGCATTGAAATGTATGACTTATTTTGTCTTGGCAGACTGGGGCCTGTCCCGAGAAGCCTTTGCAGGACAGTGAGCTGCTTCAGCATCTTGCAATACAAAGAGCAGGTGAGAGGATTCAGGATGTTTAGCCTGGGGAAGAGAGGACTTAATGGGGACTAGATAACTGTCGTTAAACCCTTGGAAAGCTGTCAGCAGGGAAAGGGATTAGGATGACCGGGTACAGCTCCAGAGGGCACTGACTAAGGGAGCAAGTTTCAAGGAAGCAAATTTGCCTTGAAAGAAATTTCTAGCAATTTGAGCTATTGCTAGAACAAATGATGCGTTCTAAAACACCGCAGGGTATGCTTAAGGGAAGAATTTCTGCACCAATTAATCCATGGGCGTTTGGATTAAGCGGATTAAGCGGGGGACCGCTTAACTTCAAGATTCTTCGTTCTTGGATATAAAACTTCTACTTTACACAAAGAGTAGGTTTGGTCTGCCACAATCTCTCCTGCTAGCCAACTTACAGACATCCCAACAGGCAAATGTGAACATATCTCGCAGGGACCTCCGAGACAGACAGCTGCCTGCGTTTCCATCCAATATAGATGAACTCTCCTTAATCTCTGAATCCAGAGTCTGATATGCCACAGAATCAATGTGACACTATCATTGGAAAATGTCACATCTTAAAACTTTATATCATGTTCCAAATTGTTAAAGATATTAAATAAAATCACCTTTAAGTTACATGTATAAATAAAGACTATGTGAGACAAATTCATCTCATGTTTGGATTTAGAGTCTGCTGTGACTTGGGTATAGCGTGTCACCCCAAAGGTTCACCTGGCATGGCTATTGACATAAGAGGATTGAGATGGTGTAAATTTAAAGAGGGAGCCTTGTAGAATGTGTGGGCATAGGCTGTAGAAGAGATTAGCGTACTTGTTGAGGGACTCTTGTTCTTTCCTTTGAGAGCGGGCTGTTAGGAAAAAGCAGCGCTGACCCCTGAATTGTCTGGTTTTCTCTCTGGCCATGGAATCTCTCTCTTCCATCTCTCACCATGATGCCATCTGCCATGTCATCATGCCACCAAGAAGGCCTTCCCAGACTGCTAACAGATGGGGCCACTCAGTCTTCCACTTCCACCCTCCCAAACTGGGAGTGAGATGAGCCTAATTAGAAAATAGCCAGCGTGGATCCTTCGTTAGAGTAATGTAAACAGGACAAGTAGAGTCCTTACAGAAGAGAAACCTCACTGCGGGTATGCAAATATTCCTAATCAAAACTGCTAAAATCCAAAGCCTAGGAACAAGGGCGACCCAGCCTGCTACATACCCTTCTTACTCTCCATTTGCTAGGCCACAGTCTATCCCCCTGTGCTGGTTAGTTTTATGTCAACTAGACACGAGCTAGAGTCATTTTAAAAGAGGGAACCTCAATTGAGAAAATGCATCCACCCCATTAGTCTGTGGGCAAGCCTGTAGTGGATTTTCTAGACTGATGTGGGGGGAATATCATCTCTGAGCTCTTGGTTTTTCATGCTATAAAAAAAACAGGCTGAATAAGCCGAGGCAAGGAGAGTAGTGCTTCTCTGTGTCCTCGGGGTCCCTGACCTATTTGAGCTCCTGCCCTGACTTCTGTCAGCAATCGGAGTGGGGCCTGAGAGCTGTAAGCTGAAGTAAAGCCTGTCCTTCTGGGGCTGTTTATGGTCATGGTGTTTATCAGAGTCACCTTAATGAAGACAGCTTGTCTCCCCTACATGACCTTGGAGTTGTCGATAAGGATGTCTCTGTCTTCGAGGGAGAAACTCTTGACCCAGCTTCCCCTGTGAGGAGCCTACAGTCCACACACTTCCCTTTCCATTATCCCTCCCTCACTTGTTCTCCATCTTCCTTCAGGAACATACTTCTGTGAAGATGGGGACACTCGCATCTGCAGCTCCTGGCTGTACCCAAGTACAGCATTTCCTGATTAGAAACATTTATAGGTGAATATCAGCCTGGTACACATGAAGAATACTCACACATATAGATACTGGAATTCCTTTCAGACTTCCAAGAACTGGTGCCTTGCGTGTGGTCCGTGGGTATTTCAGAGAGAAGATGGGAAGGTTTGGGGATTGGAAAGACTTGAAGCCCTTTAGAGTTTGATGTTTTCTGTGTCAAGGAATATTCTTCCCATGGCTATGCCTGGACAATTCTCCCAACGGCTCTGCGGACAGAGCACCATAGCTCTCGACTAACAGGAATCGAAACTGTAATCAGAGTCCCCTGATGTCTGTGGAGAGTGAGCATCAGACTGGAAAGGCTGATAGGGAGATGGAGAGGAAGGAGGAAAGAGCGGAAGTGCCTTTGCATGTGGCTAGATTCATTCAGTACTCAGCTGAAGTGACTCACATCCCCGATCCCTACCCCAAACTCTATGACCCAGCCAGCTAAGCAGACAAGACAGTATTTGGCTTGAGCCCCCTGAGCCGGGGAGACTGTTGCTGCTCTCTACCTTATCCTTGGGACCCTTGATTTCTCTTCTTCTCCATTGCCCAAAATGCTCTTCTATACTTGTGTCGTTTTATCCAAGAAATACGGCAACCTCCCTCAAGGGCAGTTTTTAGTCTGTTGACAGTTGACATAGAGATCATTGGCCATGTTTCAGTTTTTAAGGTGGCCTCCTCATTCCCTCAGTAGCTGCCTGGGCAGGGATTCTTGCTCCCTGCCCCTGTAACGATGACGATCTTATCTCTGAGACTGTCAAGAGTCCCATTTGATGAGGCTTAGATTCAAAAAGAAGAGAAACTACACACACACACACACACTTGCAGGCTTGCACACGACATTTACATATACCCGTATGTTTTCTATCCTTTTATCAGTAAGAAGTGTCTCCATCTTACTCAGTCCCACCTCCCTGAGAACATAGGGAGTGGAGGAAGCCCTAAGTGTATGAGGCCCCAAGTGAATGTGTGTTGTCATGGACACAGCCATATCAAGACCCCAGGCCCAGACCCAGAGGGAAATGGCCAAGTCTTCCCTTCTGGTCCCTGTGTGGATGTTAATAGTGTGTGCAGAGAATTCCCAGCATGGATTTTTCCCCCCGCTGGATGGTTTACAGATTGAAAACTTCCACACAGAGACTGCTTCACTGAAATTAGCTAAACCTGCTTCCTTGATCCACATGTACACCATAAACCCTGTCTCCTTGCTTATCTGTCTCTAATAACCCTGCCTCCTTTTTATCTGTGTCTAATACGCCCGCCTCATGTCTATCTGTGTCTAATAACTCTGTCTCCTTGGCCAGCTCTATGCAATAACTCTGCCCCTCTATTCAACTGTATTTAATAAACACTGAGCTTCTGAGGTGCTGAGGTTTCTTCATGAGAGACCCCAGTGCGCCTGATCCAGTAATGCTGTCTGTCTTTTTGTCTTTTTTTTCCTCTCCATGCCTCCCCTGTCAGGTCAGTCCTGAAGGCTGAGCAAGGAAGGTGGATGATGAGTTCTGTGTCCGAGTGGATGGAAAAGGTGTTGTCGGTCTCTGTGCTTTAAAACTCATGCACTGGGTCTCTTGTCATCTATAAAGCTAGAAAGATTACTTTGCTATTGGTCTCCCATGACCTGATTAAAGCAGGAACCGTACGTGAGGGCATGATAATGTATAAGCACATGGTCCATCTACCCTGAACTGAGTTCTTTCCAAGCCCTGGAAGATCTTCCAAGTAGTAGCCCCTCTCACCCAAGATCATCTCTCCTGGTTACAATAATTCCCAACCCTTCAGGAGAGAGATCCTCTGGACATCAAGGAGGGGTGTGAGAGAAGGAAGTAGGGTGCCACAAGAGCCCAGCTTCCCACCAGAGTGTGTGTGCGAGGCCTGAACACATGGGTGTCCACAGCTCATGCAGAAACTTCAACAACAGGGGGAGTCGATGTAGTTTTCAGAATGCAGCAAGAGCCCTCTGTTGAGACTTTCCCTGAGGTAAAGTGATTCCAATGTCAGGCAAATGTGCCCTTCTTCTTCCGAGAAAGAATGTAAAAAAAACCCAAGTAGGAAATTTGAACAACGACCTATCTTGGTCTCGAGTGTATATTCTAAACCCTGTGTTTTAGATTTTCAGTGTTCAAATGAAAGTGGCTTCATGTGTTAGTGCTGCACCCCAGCAGACAGTAGATAAGAAGCTGAAATACCAGCTATCTCCCAGGGCACCTCCACAGGCTCACCTTCCTGGAAGGGAAGACAGGGTGGGGTCCAGCCACCTGCCGAGGGCAGCAGACTTGGGGAGGTAACCTCGGGCCAGGCAGTCAAGGCCAAAAATGCAGCTGGAGGCCAGCCTCCTCTTCATCCTTCCTGCAGACTGCTCCAGTCATTTAACAATAGAGGCATTATTAGCTGGCCTTGTCCGTGCGTCCCCACCCTGTATGTGTCTGCTATGTTCTACCTCTGTCGAATTCCCTAGGAGCATTTTTTCCACAGTCAGTCTTTGATCTTGTTGCTTTTCCTTTAGTCCCGTGCTCGGAGTGAGGTCTCTAGTGCCAGAAGGCCAGGCCTCCAGTAAGTCGCCATCTCCTTCCTCTGCGACTGTCTGCTCAGAGAGTCACGCCTTGTACACAGAAGGTCAAACTGGCACGTGGAGGTGTCTCCAAGTTAATATCTCCAGACTTACCTCATTGGTGCCTTTGCCTGTCAAGACCAAGCTACATGGCAGACACATACTGGAAGATAAATCTGTTTTATCATCATTTTAGGGGACGGGCTTAGAGAAGCCAGGGTGGGTCACTTGAACTATTAAGAACTGAAATATATTTCTTAGGTAAGGCCTTCTCAAAACCTTAGCTTTTCTTCACAAAAGGAGGCAGTATAAGTGTCTGGATTCATCGCTGAAAGAATTAAAGATGTTCTTTGCAAAAACTACACAGTCAATCTACGGTACTCAAGCATGACTAAGAAGTCTTAGTGGTTCTGAAGGCAGTGTATGGATTGTGTAGGGGAATGAATGAGTGGTGCCCGGGGAGTCAGTCTGACAATACTGAGGAACAGCAGTCAGGTGGGATGGAGGCAAGGCATTCTGCCACCTTGCTTGCAGGAAGTAGCGTGGCGCCCCTGGGGATACTCACTAGAGTGAGGCTGAAGAATTGGTGAGGTTGGCAGTGGACGCGAGGTGGGACGTGCACAGGTGTCTGTTGTGATGGCCATACTACGGAAGCTAACACACTTCGACTTTATCCCGGAAGCATCAGGGGCCCAGTGACGGAATTTAAGCAGGAGAATAACATGATCAGATTTGCATTCTAGAAATAACAGATTGGCAAGTGTGTAGAGTAGGGATTGGAGTCCTGCCAGGCTGGAGACAGAGAGCCCAGTTACGAGGCAGTTGTGGTAATCCAGGCAAGAAGCCATGAGGGCCCGGATTAAGGTAATGGCTTTGGGGATCGAGAGAATAGCTTGGCTCTGAGTGGATATTAAGAAGGTAGAATCTGCAGGGCTTGGTAACATGATGTGAGGGCTGAAGGAGAACCGAAATCTGGGATGCCTGCCAAATGTTTTCTAGATGGAATGCATGGATACAGGGCAGCATCACTCGGAGATGTAGGAGCTTAAAAGAGAGGTATCCTGCTAGTGTGCCCAGTGCATTCTTTAAAGGTTTATTTAAGGACATAAGGAAGTTATGTTTTTTCTTTAGATGTAGTCAACCATCATTCAGGAGATAGATAGTGAATGGTGAACCGTGTACATAAATGCTGAGTGAGAACCAAAGGCAAGGTCTGGAGAACCGACAAGGATGGGGCAGAAAATGAAGAAGCAGAGCTCAGCCTGGCCAGACAAATCCCAGAGCTCGGGAGAATCAGGAATGATCTGTTGATGCTACAGAAGGTGAAGGGGTAGGTGGGTGAGGTTCCCATGTTCACAAGATATAAACTGAAGGAGTTAGAGGAGAAAGTGAGCACCAGCCTGGGAAGCAGGGAGGCCACTGACAATGCTGGTGGCTGCAGTTTTTACGGAGTTAAGGGAGTAGCGATAGGGTGCAGGACAGTGGAGAGAACGCGGGAGATGAGAAAGACGAAGATCAATGCAGGTTACTGATTTAGGAAGCTTTGCAGTAGAAAGGGAGGGGAGGAAGGGAAAGAATGAAATCTGGGAATGGAACTGGTGACTTTAAAAATCTGTGTGTGTGTGTGTGTGTGTGTACGTGTGTGTGTGCACGCACGCTTTCATTAAATATAGCAGAAAGACAGACAAAGAGAATGGGTAATGCCCATCCTTTGGGGTGGGAGCAGAAAGGCTGCAGAATGCATACACTGGCAGGTGCTCTGGGGAGAGGTTCACATCCTTCCTGGAGACAAAGGAAGATAAGAAAGTATGGGAGTGAGCGTGACTGTGTTTACCAGCAGGAAGGAGTTTGCTCGATACACTGTGTGCCTTTCTGTTGAGAAAGGCGGCCAGGGTTACTTGTTGGAGTAGATAGCTTTGAAAAGAAATGTGAATTTTAAATAGCTCTTGAGAGGGAATGAAGAAGAAATGGCTAACATTTACTGAGTGCTTACTGCGTCACAACCAACATGTAATTACTTTAAATGCACTAAGTCCTGTATTCTTGTGACAATTCCACAAATCAGCTAGAGTAATCACCCCTTTTTCAGATTAGGAAACGGAGTCACAGAAATGAAATAGTTTGATAGATGAAGGTGTGAACCCAACATTTTGACCCTGTAACCCATTCTTTCAAACATTCAGATATTTTCAGAATATCCAAATTTTGTTAGTTCCTTCAATAAATTAATCAAATGTATTATGTATGCCAAGCACTTGTTTGAGTCTTATTCATAAACCATACAGTCAGGATTCCTGTGTTTGTGCTTTTTTGTGATGAAAAAAAAAATGGTGAGAATCTGGGTAATAAAATCATACTGGTGAGAAGCGGTGCAGAAAAAAAATAAAGCAAAATATAGAAGGCTGGTGTTGTGGAGGGCTGTGAGCATAACTAGCATTCATTTGAGCTTTTGACAGTGTGTGTGAGTGTGTGGTGTGTGTGTGTGTGTGTGTGTATGTGTGTGTGTGTGTGTGTGTGGTGTACAGGCCAGAGGTAACATGGGATCTCTACTTTGATCCATCTTATCCATATGTTATTGTATGTAAGTAGTGAGGCGAGTGTATGCATATGTAACTGTGTGTGTGAGTGGGTACAGTCATGTGGAGGTCTACATTGACACTGGGTGTTTTTCTTGGTTACTCTCCACCTTGTTTATTGAGGCTGACTCTCTAAGTTGAACCCGGAGCTTGGTAATTTGCTTAGCCTTGCTAGTCAGCTTGCTCGGGGCCCGTCTCTACCTTCTGAGTGCTGGGATTACAGACAAGCTGTCACAGCCGTCCTGCACTCTATGAGTCTTACCTCCAGTTTACAGAGCTCAGGCTTGGGTCTCAAGAGCTTCATGCACTGAGCCATCTTCCAAGCCCTTTCACTTTTAAAGACAGTGCCTGTCACTGAAACCGAAGCTCCCTAATTGCTCAGACTGGCTTGTCAGCAGCTTCCCAGACATCCTCCTGTCTCTACCTCGCAAGCACTGAGACTGCGTGTGTGAGCCACACAACTCAGCTTTTAAAGGGGGCTGGATTTGAACTCAGGTCCTCAGGCTTGTGCGGCAAGCACTTTTTCAGCCTAACAATTTCCTTGGCCCCAGAGATTTTTGAACAAAGACTTTTGAAGCAGGGGACTACTCAACCATGTGAACAAACAAGAGATCACCGAACCCCTACCGCAGGGCCCTGCTTGGCATAGTAAAGAAACAAGGGGTGACATGACTGGTGGGCTGGAGGAGGCCAGGAGACAGATGAAGAGGTTCTGGAGAGACATGGGGAGCCTAAACTTTCTTTCAGTGGAATGGGGACACTGCGGGGTTTTCAGCAGAGAAGTAGGTAGCATCCTTGCCTGTGGCTCTGGGCGGTGTACTATGAACAGAACAAGGAGTCTGTGTTTAAGACAGTGTAAAGACAGTAAGAGAGCCCAAACTGGAGACTGCAGCCATGACCGAGGGCTCTTCTAGATCATTTGTCTCTTTGTGTAAACTTCAGAGTCAGACTGACCACTTCCACAGAGCATCTTGCTGCGATCTTGGTTGACATTGCCCTGAATGGGCAGATAATGTTGGGAAGAGCTGACAACAATAATGAGCCTTCCTAGTCATTATATGGACCAAGTCTCTATTTATTTAGATGCTCAACAATTTTAAAAATACAAATGCTATTACTGTGGTTTGACTATCAAATTGCAACTGTCAATTCATACTCTGGGGAACTGTCAGCTTCTTACATTAGCCTTGCATGCTAACCCTTGCTATTCTCTCTGAGTTATATGTATTTTTTGTTGGGTCTTCAGAATTTTCTTTACAGACTGTCAGCTGTCAGTGAAGAAACAAAGACTCTTCTCCTTCTCCAATCTGAACATGTTTTATGGCCTTTGTTGTCTTTTGAGCTAGCTAGAACTTCTGATGCAGTGCCAGGCAAGAATGACAAGACAGGGCCTTTCTGCCTTGTTCCTCTCTTATAGACAGAGATACAGAGTCTAAACATCAAGTGTAATGTTCCTATAGGGTGTTGCAGCTACTTCTCCCTAAACTGAAGGTACTCCCCTCCGTTTCTAGCTTGACACAATATTTTATTATTGGTGTCTGCTAGGTTTTGTCAAGTCTATTTTCTGCATCTGTTGGCATACACACATAGATTTCCTTATTTACACTGCTAATATGCTCGATTGCATTATTTGGTCCTGAAATGTCGGACTGGTCTTGCATTCCCGGCACATGTCCAAATTGGTTGTAATGTCTAATTCTTTTCTCTGTGCCTGAAAGTAAATGTCACCACATGTCACCTCCTACTAAAGTCCTGTTTGAATACTGCCTTCGGGAGCGTTCACGGAACTCTACGTCTGCCTTTAAGATGGAACTCACTGGAATATATTGTTTGGATGTCGTTTTAGCTCCACAAGCACACTGCACACCTGAGAGGAAAGCCACTTTTCAAGGTGGTTGTTGGTTTTCCTGTTTGTTTGACTTGGTTATAGAGCCCCCAGGGTTCTAGAAACCATTTAATTCAGGTTTCTTCACTATTCTTCCATCTCCAGTGCTTAGGATCCTGCTTGGCCCATGCTTGTATTCTTAGAGACAGATTGAAGGCAAAAGGGCAAAAAAGCAACTTCCAGACACAGAACATGGTTCCAAGCCAGTGGGCAGAGTGCCAAATGTTTCAATAACATAAACCTGGTGCCGAGGGTGACATGGAGGGAGAAAGGAATCTCCATTTATGCTTAGTGACATTTTAAATTAATAAGCTGGGAGACTTTATCAGCAATGTGGTTGCAGGTTTCTTACCTCTGACCTCTCTGAGAGAGGAAGGGGAAGGGGGAGACGGGGACTAGGCCACAGGAGATAGGGATTTGATGTGTGTGGTGCTCTGCGGACGTGCTGACGCGGCACAAGAGCCTTCGATTGCTTCAGTCACCTTGAGTTAGCTCTGAGGTCAACCACCCTCTAACATTTCCAGCCCACTCTCCTGTGTTGGGTTGGAGGGGAAAGTAAGGGGGAAGTGCTTTGTGTGGTGTGGGAGATCAGAGATGCTGAGGAAACACAGTCACGCCTCAGGTCTGGGAAACCAGTCAAACTCAGGGAACCGTGGTGAGCCCAAGGAATCTTTAACAATTTTCTATAAAATGATAATGAGAAGAGAGTATAGCCTCGGCAGTTTGGGCCTTCTCTCTCCTCAGACATTCTGAAGGTCCTTTCGTCCCTCCAGTGAAGATACCTGTCATGAAAGACTTATCCCAACTGAGGGTCCTAGCCATGGATATTACTTACTATGCCTCCATTGTTCCTGGAAATGAGTTATGGCCATAAGTGAATCAGGTAAGACTCCTTACCTACTTATACTACTCAGTGAGGGTAGCCACCATCTATATAAACTGATGATATATTTTTAAATTACTACAAGAATCCAAAGATTCCCAGCACAGAGAAACAGCAAATACTTTGAGTAGATAGAATTACTGATTGCTCTGATTTGATCCATGTAATGTGTATTGATATATGCATGGATTTAGCATATTATGCCCACAAATATCAATAAATGCTATGTCAGTTAAAACAGATCAAAATATGCCTATCAATGTTATTTATACATGCAAATGTACTTTAATAAACCAAAACAACCTATTACCCCACCACCACCCCACAAAGAGTATCTAAACACAAGCGTTATCCATTCCGGTCAGATGTCAATGTTCCTCAGTGTTTTAATGAGAATTTTCTTCCCGAAGCAGTAGCAGGAAGCTAAGCTCCAGCCTGCTAATTGCAGGGGGTTGTTGAAACAGGGCTATTTTTGTTGTGAGAAACCACTGCCTTTGCAGGAACGCCAAGCTTTTCTTCCTCGGCATCTGACATTATCTTTTCACCCTGGTCCTCTCCTGCCCTCTTTGGGCAAGTCTATATTCTAGCTATGTCTATACTGATGGATTCTTTCCTCTTAAACTTCAGAAAAGCACAATTAGTTTCAAACGAAGCATGGTCAAATGGAAGTGTTTCTCAAGTGTTTTTCCTTTTGAGTATTCCAACATTCCAATGGGATATGAAAAAGCCTAATGACACGACTGATTGCCCCACATATAAAGATGTTGTCATGGGTTATCTTTGCTGTCACCTCGCCTGAATTTAGACTAGCCAGGGAGTCACACACCCACGCATCTCTGTGAGGGTGTTTGCAGAGGGGTTTAGCTGAGGAAGGAAGGCCTACACTGAATATGAGTGACATCATCCCACAGACTGGGGGGGGCAGATTGAGTGTAAAGGGGGGGACGGAGGAATCCAGCTAAGCCCCAGCATTCATTTCTTCCTGCTTCCTAGTCTGTCTATATGAAAGCACCCCAAACTCATGCCATCATGAACCTCATGAACCGTGCCATGATGGATTGTATCCTTTCGCCCTGTGAGTCTCAATAAATCCTCCCTGCCTTCTGCTCCAATGATCAGGTTCTTTTGACACAGCGATGAGAAAAATGACACACTGATGAGAAAAATGACACACTCAGGCTTCTGGACTTCCAGAGAAGGCTCGTTCTACCAGCTGATGGGCTATCAGACACCACATGCTAATCAGTGATAAGGACATGGTTATACCCACTGGTGATAGTATGCCAGTTTTACATATGAAGGGACCGAGGCTCACGGATGTGAGGCATGTTCTCCAGGAGACTGTCATTTATAGACTGAGTGGGACATTTGGGTTACACTAGAGCAATGCTTCCTTAGACTGGCACTGGCTCTCTACAATCAAAATCACTGTCCTCGGTCATCGAGAGGACACCTGTACAGAGGCCCCCGGTGTTCCAGACCTAAGAGGCCAAGATCAGTCCATGCACTGGCCAGGGTCATCAGGTCTCGTTCCTTGGCAAGAAGTGGTCCTCGGAGAGATGAGGAGGATTGGAATGTCTGGAGTTGGAGGACAGTTTTTCTACCCCTCAGAACCCTGGAGGGTCCCTTCTGTTCATCATTTCAAGAGGTTGCTGACTGGACCATACATGTGGTCTTACCCTTTATGGTCTCATCCAGTTCTCCAGAGGACAGGCCAGCTGGAGTTTAGGAGTGATGGGTAAGAATTGCAAAACTACCTTCTCACTTCAGGGGTGGGTCACACTTCTCACTGGAAATCATCTCCCCCACTCCTTCCTTGGGGTAGAGAGAAGTCAATACATTGGCTTAAGATTGTGGGATTTTATGAAGAAACTCAAGAGTCCCTGAAAACGTTATACCGGCTACTAACTTGTTGCTGATAAAAGAGTCCTGTAGCTACTGGGCAGTTAAATGATCAGGCTACAGACTAGGAATTTCTCGATTCTCAATAATTGATGTTTCTGGTGAAACTCAATTCAGTGCCTGGGACCATCCCTGGAAAGTCCATAAAACTTTAGAAATCTATAAAAAGTCAAAATAATGACCTTAGATTTCCCAGCATGCCCATCGTTCATACTTCAGCTTTTCCATATGTTTATCAAGAAAGAAAATTTACCGAGTCACCAAGCCCCCGGATTCTCCAGGAGTTAGCTTGTAAGGTCCTATGACTGGAGGGGTTCTTTTAAATGGTGAGTAAGTTAACGAGTGTTATTTACATGTGGATATAATGCTGGGCCCAACTGGCCTGAAGTCAAGGTGTCTGAGAAGTCGGTAGCAGCTTGGCTACCCTGCATTTATATCACACAGTTAAACTCGACACCTACTGCAGCAATGGAAAACACTCCCCATTCGGGAGCTACCTCTACTGGGAAAACCATAACTTGGGATTTATTGACTTTGGTGTGTTGAAGGTGTCAACCTGTTGCGTGGGCACATTAGACAGAGGTATCCAGGGTAGATGCCGTGTCTTGTTTTCAGACAGAGATTGATCCAACTTTAAACATATCCCCCCACCCCCTACCCCCACCTCCTCAGGATTTCTGTCTGGGACTTCCATGTGCGTTCACTAACTCCAGGTCCATAGCCTGACAGAAAATCCATCGTCTGTGTCTGACTCACAAAACTGAGACCCAGAAGGAAAAATAAATTTCTTGTGAGGTCATCCCCACAGTCTGAACACTATCTGGTAGACTCCTTGAACCACTAAAGTGGCAAAGAACTTGGCTGTCTTCCCAGTTGTTGGAGAAGGTGCCAGAGACAAGAAAAGTAGCCAGAGGTGGTGGCACATAAGAACATGGAGCCTGAGTCGGAAAACAGAAAACAGGGCAGTGGGGGCTGAGATGCTCACACAGAAAAGCAAACCCAAGTGTGCATGAGGCTGGAGGGGGGATGCAAGCCTGCTAGAGAAAGAGAAAGGGCTTGCTCGCTTTACTTTTTGCAGGTGCAGAGTCACAAAAAACCTTCAAGGCTGTATAAAAATGGAGCTTTTTTGTGTGTTTGAAAAAGTCCAACAAAAGTTAAAGGAGTTGAAAAGGAGGGGCAGAGGTACAGAACTCTGACGTTTATAAACTATTTGGAAGAGAGGCTTGGGCGTGACTGAGTCTCTGACTTCCAGCTTTGTTCCCAAGTGCTCATTTTTCCTCAGGCTGGTTTCGCAGCCAGCTCTCCGATGACTGACCTTTGGAGGACTGGGGATATCAGTAGTTCACTCTGGAGCCTGACTCGAGGCATCTTACTTCTGCTGCCTTCTCTTTCCAAATACATTGGCATCAGAATGGAGCTAAGAGATTAAGCAGCTCCTGAGTTCTAATCTGTCTGTGGCAGGGAGACACGTGGCGGCAGGCAAGAGACAGAGGCATGGATAGGCACGCCATGCATAGTGAGGTTGGATATTTATTAAGTGGGTTATGGAAGGGAAGGGGGAGAAAAAGAAGAGCAGGGTGGGGAGAGAGAGAGGAGAGAAGGGAGAGACAAAAGCTGCCTCTCCAGAGGGAGACAGAAAAGAAAGAGAACTCAGGTTGGAAGCTGAAGATCAGCCTGTCTCAGCAGGTTGGAGAGGGAGTGGGCATGACTTGTCTCTTAAAGAGACAGAACAACCATTACATTCCCCTCTCTCTCTCTCTCTCTCTCTCTCTCTCTATATATATATATATATATATATATATATATATATATATATATAGGCAGGAGGTTAGGCACCACAGGTTAAAGGAATTGGGGTGGCAGATTCTCAAGACTTTTTCCTGCTTATTTGTGGGCACTGTCTTTCAGGGGAACCTGAGAAGGCTAGGTGCTGGCCACATCCTGACATAGCTGGTCTCTTTGCTCCTGTCTGGTTATTGTGGTATGGAAATGTCTGGTGTATCTTACACCTATTTAAGGTATTGGCAGAACAGAGGACAAAGTTAAATTGAGGAAAAAAATTTTAGGACCAGGGAATTGAGAGGGATGAATCTGACCTGTTTAAGGTAGATCCTTTAATCGTCTCCCTGAAACTCACAAGAATTATTTGGGTTTGTGAAAACAGAAGTTTTAGACATATACATTGTATAAACAGCATATTTATGTCAGAATGACTGTGACAGATATTTTTTCATAATAAAAAGTATTTTTAAGACTTTGGAAGGCAGCATGGGAGGGAAATTTGTCCTCATACCTTTATAACTTTCAGGTCTTATATTTGTATTTTTCTAATCCATGTAGCTCCTTGATTTCTCCAGGATTTAGCTCCATTCCACTTCTTGGTGCTTTTTTCTTCTACAAAACTTAACGTTTTGTCATTTACTATGCTCAGCTTGCTCCTTTTCAGTAGACCTCTTTATAAGCATGAATGCTAGTAACCACAGGACAGAGTCTACACTAGGCTGCTTTGAGATTTCTTCTGCCAATGGAATTAATCCAGAACTCTACACTTTAGGCCCAGGCAGACTCTTTGGACAAGGGCAAAAAGAAATCACATTCTTCACCAAAATATCACAAGAATAATATCTAGGCCACTTACTAAAACTTTTCTCCTCTGGTACCTCTTGAGTTAGCCCCTCACAGTTCAAATAAATCTTAATGCCACTGTCTTCCATGCTCCTACTAGGATAGCCCATTAAACAGCAGTTAAATCATTCATTGAACTGCTTTTCTAATCTGCAGTCCCAAAGTCCACATTCCCTCAAACAAAAGCACGGTCAGGCCTATCATAACAATATCCCAATCCCTGGTACCAACTTCTGTCTTAGTTACGGTCTCTATTGCTGTGAAGAGACACATGCCCAGGGTGGCATCTCTTATAAAGAAAAACATTTAATTGGGTAACTCACTTACAGTTTCAGAGATTCAGCCTATTATCATCATGGTGGGAAACATGGCCACATGAAGGTAGACATAGTGCTGGAGAAGGAGCTGAGAGTTCGATATTTTGCAGACAACAGAAAGTTCACTGTGACACTGAACAAGACATAAGCAAAAGAGACTTCAATGCCTGCCCCCACAGTGACACACCTCCTCCAACAAGACCACACCCACTCCAAAAAGCCATACCTTCTAATAGTGCCACTCCCTGTGAGATTATGGGGTTCAATTACATTTAAACTACCACTTATATGTACTTACATACAGTATATAACACTGGAAAAAAGGCCATTAGTTTTAAAGAAAGTAAGAAGGGGTATATGGGAGGATATGGGGGGAGGAAAGAGAAGAAGGAAATGATGCAATTATAATATATATAATATATACAATTATAATCTTAAAAAATAAAATAAATTTTTTAAAAATAAGATAACATTCAAAATTAGTTGTATAAACTGAGCTCCCACAATGAATTGATCACTTGAAGGATTATTCAAGTAAATACAAACAAAAGAAAAGACTCAAATTTAGAAACAACTCAGTTTGTCAAGGGCTTATGGCATCTCCAAAATGTGCAAAAATTTGAGTGGAACTCAGTGAGCCATTGATACCAGAAATTGACCAGATTTCCAATTGTCTGTACTGTTTACTAACCCAATCCCTCTGCAGTTGTTTTGTGGTGTGTGGGTGTGGGTGTGTGTGTATGTGTGTGTGGGTGTGTGTGTGTGCCTTGGGATCACCCAGAAGTGATTTCAGCAGTGGACAACTTGCCTCCCCTTGTCTGAGGTAAGACATGATCAGGAGATTCTCTTCAAAGCTCTCAGAAGAGTGTGATACTCAGCCAGGGCTCTAGCCTGGACAGGAGAAACAAGCATGGACTTCTGAGCTGACTATTTTGACCAGGGAACTACAGTTGATGGGCTTTTACTTCAGGAACCAAAACTGTGGGATAGTTGAGCATGAAGCAGCTGATCTCCAATTATATCCATGGGCAGCTGTCAGAAGGACCTGAATTCATTAGGGCTGAGAGAAATTAAGTGATCTGAGAATGTGAAAACAGGTCTGCAAGTCCTGGTTGGCCTTTGGAGAATGAGTAGATGATGAGGATACTGAGGTAGTAGGAACTCCATGGCATGGCGCCATCTCCCAATCACACAGCTGAGGCAGTCAAGAAGGAAAGGAACAGCATCTTCCCTGTGACAGCTAGGAATGTCCCAAGAGTCTGCGCACCAAACTTTGTCCCAGCTTCACACCAGCGGCTGACACTAGAAGCTTTAAGGGATCGAACTTAGTGGGAGGAGTTCTAGTTGTTAGGGGTGTAGCCTGGAAGGACAAAAGGACCCCACCCCCTCCTTGTTCTAGTTTTCACATCAAACAGTGAGGGGAACATCTCTGTCCCTATCATGTGCTGCCTCAGCACAGGCCCAAGAGCAGTATGTCCTGAAACTTACAAAGCTGAGGAGCAAATAACCCTCTTCTCTACTTTCAGAAACACTTTAATTCAATTTTTTAAATGTTAACAACAAGTGTACTTAAGGTAGTCTTTGGATGATGTATACTTTACAGTGAGGAAATAAAGGGCTAATGGAAGGCAGAGGGTAGCATAAAGGAAATATGTGAAGGAAAGAATAGGAAAAGGAAAGACAAAATAAGATGCCACTTGGTCCAGATGCCTCAGTGGTTAGGAGTGCTTACTACTCTTGCAGAGGACCTGGGTTCAGTTCCTAGCATCCACATCAGGTAGATCACAACTGCCCGGAAGACCAGCTCCAGAGAACCTGGCTCTCTCTTCCGGCCCCTGTAAGCAACCACACTCCCATGCTCACAGCTGGACACACACACATAGATAATTCTAAAAACATATAAAAAAAGAAACACATAAAAGATAAGGACTGTTTGAATGTTGAAACAAATTAAAAAAAAACAACCAAACAAACAAAAATCTCAATCATTTATAGCTGTGGCCATAAGAAACAAGGCAGCAATGTTAATGTAACGGTTTTGGAAAGGGGGAAATACTGCTAGAAACAAATCTAGTGCTGTTTGGTATATAACAACAACATGGAATTTAAAATGAAAGCAATATAAATGCAAATGAATAGTTAATAGCAGCCAGATATATAAGAATTATGAGCTTGTATGTATCCACTATAATAAAAACGTGATTCCAAGAAAGATTTCACACAAGTTCTTCAGAAATGATCAAAAATCAATGCTTCTCAAAGCAGGAAATATTGTGATTATGAGCCATTTTCTCACATATTTAGATTTTCCTTTTCACTTTTAACATCTCTCTCTGTGGTATGTATGATATGAGTGTGTGTGTGGTGTGTGTGTGTGTGTGTTTGAGCGTGTGTGTGTGTTTCTTGAATAGATACACCGAGGAATATTAGGTGATAAATTTTCTGAGCATTTATTGTGTTTTGAAAATTGTGCTTCTGCCAAAAGCATGATAATAAATCTTGCATTATTTCTTTAAATAAAAATCAACTGTCTCCTCTAGATTTCTGGAGAACCCTATTCTGTTGTTGGTTGTTTATCTCCGATATTTGTTACAGCTGAGGGACACACACTTCCCCACTGATCCTTCTGATCACTAACACCATTCTCCCTTTTCCTGGGCATTCTCTGAAGCCAGTCCAAGTGAGTGTGTAGTGTATCAACCAGCAACTTTGTTACTAAGAGTCGGCTCATTGAGTAACAATTATATCAGTTCCTGAATCAGTTGTGTTCCGGTTCTAAGGTACATTTTCTAGGAAAGCCCTTAATATGGCAGGACTTTAGTCCTCGCAAAGCACTGTCACAAACACTTTAGGGTCGTGATAAAGAAAAGAAGGAATGGCAGTATTTAGATCACAAAACGATAGTCCGTTTCAGCATTGCCTGCTTTGTTTACATGAAGCCGGGCGCATACAGGCTGGCCCGGTTTGTTTGGTCACTGTAGTGTGTTTTCTGGGTAGAAACAGTAAGAAGTCTATTCTTCCTTCTACTTGAACTTTAATCGTCAAACTTCCTAGTGTTATCATGTGTCCTGTGAGTTGAACCTTGCTGTTGCCTTGGAAACAACTGCAGCTTTATTCAGCTCACCTGAGCCTTTCTTACACTTTGATTTTTTTTCTTTAAAACGCACATGTTTGGTATTGTAGAGGTTTCTGTGTGCTTGACTGTCTTTTTACCTTTCTGTTTGGCACGTTAGTCACACTGTCTAGCCCATGCTGGCATGGAACTTGCAACCCCCCTCCCTCAACCTCAGGAGTACTGAGATTACAGGCACCAGGGTGGCCAGCCCTTAGCATTTAGTTCTCGGTGGTAGGGTGACCTTAGTCTGTAGTTCATTGTCATGGGCATTGCCAATTTGCTGCCAATCAAAAGGCTTCGCCATTGTGCTGACAACCTTGTTCTGCAACTTGTGTAACTTGTTTCCATGTTACCCGAGAAAACTTTCATCTAATTACTGTAATTGTATCTACTTTATATGCCCTGCTTTTAGCTCATCTTAGTTAGTATTCCTTGATTCCTCAGTGACCATGGACTTCATGTGCAGAGAGCAATCTCCCTGAATCGCCTTTTATAAATGAAAAACGCGAACATGCTTTCTGGATGAATCTTGAAATATCAAACACGCCGCCTCCTCCTAAGTCACTTCCTCAGCTTGAGTGATTGTGCAGAGAACAGTGGGAAAGGCTAAGTTTCACCTAAGCCTGGCTCTAGCACGCGAGTTACAAGTTCTCAGTACCAGGTAGAGTTCCATACAGAGTTCTCTCTACGTTCTGAACACCCGCCTGCCGTCCTCCTGCAGGCCAGGCCACATTCTCCGCTTTCCAGTGTAATGCAAGAAAAAAATTAGAATATATATGCCCATAAGCAAAGACAGAGAGAGAAATGAGCAAAGCAGTTTGGTCCACAAAACAAAAACCAAACTATAAGAAAATACAAAGAGAAATGCTTTAGAAGTGGATTAAAACCCACCTTGGTTGGGGAAAGACTTAGTATTTTTTTTTTTTTTTTTTTTTGCAGATTGATGATACCTCCTTAGCAGTGAAGAGAACCTTAGAAAAGAAGGAGGTATCTGGAACTTTCCAGGGATGGTACCTGCTAAGACTACAGGCTCCTTGCAGGAGCAGAAGCAAAAAAGAGAAGAAAATAAGAGACAAAATAAAAGAGGGTATTGTTCTCTTTACCCTTTAAAAAGAAGTTTTTTGTCAATCTGATAAAATGTTTTTCCCAGAAAAGACATTTTAGATTTTAAAATTTTTTTTAGATCTATTTATTTTACATTATGTGTCTGAGTATTTTACCTGTGTGTGTACCATGTACTTGTCTGGTGCCTGCAGAGGACAGAGGAGAGAGTTGGACTCCCTGGAACAGAGTGAGATGCTTGGGATTCACCATGTGGATGCTGGGAATCAAACCCAGGTCCTCACAAGAGTAACCACTGCTCTGAACTGCTGAGTCCACCTCTCCAGTCCCCAAAACTGTTTTAAATACACAAATAAATAGAATTACAAAGAAAAGCACTTCTGGGAACACCTGCTGCTACGAATGGACCTTGGGACAGAAGGGGTTCAAGGATCCTAGCTTAAGGATCTATGCTGTGTCTAAGTCAGGGGCTTTGCAGGGAATGGGGCAGCTCAGGTTAGGACAACTTGACATTTATTTCATTAAAAAAGTATTTACAAAGTGAGGGCACGGGGTAGGGAAACCTGCACAGCAAGGGCTTGCATGATCCCAGGAAATGCAGAGTGTTTATCAGCTCTGCAATCAAGGATGGGGAACAGAATTACCCACAAGTGCAGTACCTGGAGATGGGTGACTCTCTGGGGACTCAGCCAGCAAATAATGTCCCTCTTGGGCTGCGAGGCTGAAGCACACATTTGCTGACTCCACTGTTTTCTGACCATCTGAGCTCTTCAGAGATGTCATATGTCCAAGTGTGGTCCCAATGGTCCTGTTCCTGAGTCACTACCAGGCCAGGCCAGCAGCTAAACTGGCTAAGCAAGGCTCTGAGACCTGAACTCTTGCTCACTGTAGAGTTGTCTAGTAGGCCAGTTGCCGCTGATGTCACTGGTAAGGAGATCCACTTCCTGTCACCCAACCTCATTTGCATTTGCAAATATTTCTGAAGACTAAACTCAAATGAGGAATTAGACAGTCTCTCTTTGCTGGAAGAACTCTTCTTTTGTGATTGACTTAAAAGAAAAAAAACCAGCATTCCCCGATGGCTTCCCCAGGAAGTCTCATCATTCAGCCTCCCTGCCCCACGTTACACTGCTCAATGCTTAATGAGTGAGCCCTTGAAAGCTTTAAGGGATGGTTAAATTTGAAGAAGTTTTCAAACAGGTCAAAAAAGATGAAAGCACAACAGATGGTGGTGGCGCACGCCTTTAATCCCAGCACTCGGGAGGCAGAGGCAGGCGGATCTCTGTGAGTTTGAGACCAGCCTGGTCTACAGAGCTAGTTCCAGGACAGGCTCCAAAGCCACAGAGAAACTCTGTCTCAAAAAAAACAAAAAACAAACAAAGAAAAAGATGAGAACGCATCCCTCTGGGCGCAGGTGTTTGAATGTGAGGTGGGGTTTCTTGGGAACTATAGGCGAAGGCATTTCTTCTTACTGATTTGTACTGACATTCTACAAATCACCCCAAACTACTTCAGAAGGGAAGAACCAGTTGTTATCTACCTGCAAAGATGTGCAGAGAACATCCGATGTTCCCAGAGGGATTTCCTTTTCTCAGTAACAGAAGATGGATGGGTACTCAAGCCTCATACCTCTGTGCGGACAGAGAGCCAGGTGGCCAAATACCATGACCTGAAGGTGAGGCTACTTCAGTAGTGGAAAGAAATCCTTTCCTCTGGGAACTCTGAGGGCAGCCTGCTGGATTATTTGCATACAGGAGGACCAGGAGTTCCCAGAACTAGGTGCTGGGGCTTCCCCTGCTTCTGCATCCACCGCTGGCTGAAGCTGTTTGGGTGTATGTTTCTATGTCATAATGTTCTGTTTCCAAATACAGCAAAGTCCAAGAGGTTTTGCTTCTTTAAAAAAAAAAAAAAAAAAAAAAAAAACCCTCAAAACCCTGAAGTCTGGAAAGGTCGCTCACACCTGTAGTCTTGGCACTTCGGAGGCGGAGGCAGGGAGATTGCTGTGAGTCTGAGACCGGTCTGCGGTACAGGGTGAGATCTTGTGCCCCCAAAGCAAAGCACAGCAAAATGCTCAACTCTTGCCTCCACAGGAGATAGTGAGCTTTGACTCTTACAGAGGTCTTGGCTCTTTGTTCTTGACCATAAACTGGTCCTCACTCGCAGGGTGGCAAATTCTCTGATAATGGCTTTCCTAGTTACTGAGTGCCACTGTGGCATTACTGCTGCTTTGTGAGCCTTTCCTGGAGGTCATTCTATGGGAGGTGGCTTGGTGACCGGGGAGGGTTGGAGAGGGGGACATTTGCCAAGCACTCCACTGGCCTCCAGCGGTAATTCCCTCCAGATTTGTCATAGTTTTTAGTGAGTGCTCCGAGGACAAACAAAGATGAAAAGCTGAGGCCAGCTGAATCCTTCTACTGATGTTTTGACCAGAGCAGTGCTAAAGCTGCTCATTCTGTTTATGAACACAGAGGAGGATGCTGGGATAATAAGGTTAGTGTTGGAATCACTCAGCCAGGTCATTCCTGCGGAGTGTCTGCCTAGATGAGGGGAGGTTGCCAGGGCTCCATCTGTTAGCAATACAGCCCCAGCTACAAACACAACTGTCGTGACAACCACACCAAGTCAGTCTTTCAAATAAAACTTGTTAAAAGCTACTGCCTCCAGCCTCCACCCACTGCGGCTAACTGCATTAAATCATCCCCTAACTAGTATTTATTTTCTTCGGCATTTCTTCCTTCTGTAGCTGTGGGCCTGCCAGCCTTTGATTTAACATAACCCCACCAGGATGAGCATTTACGGTCCCAGAAGGTCAGGTGTTTGAGATGATGTCCGGAAGCCACGCGCCACCTCACCTTTCTTGGATAGCAGGACTGCAGGGGCTCAATTTGTCCCCCTGGTGCTATGGCTTTTACGTCACCTGCTAGTGAGGGGTGGAAGACCAACTCTCAAACTCATCCATGCCTTACCAGTTCCCTTGGTTTGCTCATTATAAAGAATTTGAGTGGTAAGGGACAGTCTGGGCTCATCTTGCATCAACCTGTGAAATCTGAGTTTACAAACAAATCAAGGTCTCACTGAATCCACTAGCCCTGTGTGCTTCGACGTGCATTTTCTTGTGACTTACAGATCTGAAATCAGAGGTGAGCAAATGGCTCAGTAACCCCTTTGGTGCTACTCTCACGGAAAAGTTACCAAATGTCCTCAATACTTTCAGATCTGTCTGTGGTTAAGAGGCGTCTTCCTACAGGTTTATGTCTCTTGTCATATTGCCAAGTGGTTTCAAATGAATTGTCTGGGGCAGGGAAAGTGAAAGGAAGAAACACAAGGAAGGATTCTCTTCTCTGCAGTTTTGGGAACAAAAAGGGGAGACCTTCCTGGTTGCTAGGAGAATTTCAAAGGCCACAACTGTATCTGAGCATTGTGCTTGGGACCAGATTGACAGAGAAATATTTAAGCTTTAAGTACCATGAGACCAATAGGGGCTTTTGCACCCCTAACTCCAATATCTGCATGCTTGCTGGAAAATGCACGAAGGGAGCTAACAGGGCCTGGCACTGTGGGTCATTCGGCGATAGCTGTTGGATGAACAAGTGAATCAATAAACGAAAAGTGATGGGCCAGGACAATGGCTGAGTTTTTGCAGTACTTGTCCTAAGAGCATGAAGATATGAGTTCATATCTCCAGCACCCATGGATAAAGCTGGGCGTGGCAGTGTGCACCTATAGTCCTAGATCTATGGAGGCAAAGACAGGAGGATTGGGTGTGGAGCTCACTGACCAGTTGGCTAGTCTAGGTGAATTGATGAACTCTAAAGTCAATGAAAGATCCTGTACCCAAAATAAGATGGAGAGGGATGGAGGATACCCAGTGTCCACCCCTGACCACCACATGAATGCTTGTATCACATATGTTTAACCAGCACCTACATATGTGCACCACACACATGAACATGTGTGTGTGTGTGTGTGTGTGTGTGTATATATATATATATATATATATATATATATATATATATACAGGAACATGTATATATATTTCTCTCACATACACACACACAAAATGACAACTGCTCTCCTTCTTATAGACACCACACACACCCACACCACAGAACACACAATGGTAATGATGTAACTATTAAAAGATATAGTTTAAATAGGAATAATATCATGACTTACATACAAATAGGAAATTGGAATGAGTCAACTCTTTTATCTAGCATGCTAATAAAGAAACTCATAAGGTAGGATTGTAGCTGACTCATAAGAAAATAAGAGACCAGAGGATCACGAATTCACAATGTGCTAAGGGGTCGGGAAACGGATCGACAAGTGTACACAAACTGGTTAAGAGAAGGCTGCATCTGCAGGATGATAATCAGTTGTCTCCTGTGAGACGAGGAATGTTTCTCTGTGGTCAAGAATTTGATTCATTTCCTCCAGTTAAACTTCTATGTGTGCCTACTCGGGAAGCAACTCAGTCAAGGAGGACCAACCCTCTGCAGAGAGGCTGTATATTCAAGTGGTTCCTATACCATCAGTATCAAGTGACAGGTTATCCTGGGCACATTTCAAAATCTCCCCTAACTCCTCTCTACATTAGCTCATATGTACACAGTACACAGTATGTGTTATCTCCCGTGCATTGTTCTGGGTTCTAGTCTTACCATAGTCATTGCTATAAACTTCATAATAGGTGGCCCAAAGTGACAGTGCAAATAAATAGCAGCCAAGATTTAGATCGAGCTAGTTCAAGTCCACCATCTCCAGTCTGCAGAACTGCCTGAGACTGGCTATGGCCAGCATGTGTCCATTAACCATGGACAGAGGCTAGAATGCTGGCAGTATTGCTTACTGGTCTGGAGTGAACACAGCAAGTTGTGGGGAAAGAAGGGAAGTTAATGCTGTACAGAGTCTCACTGGGCCATTGGCAGGAAAGGCGGGGTCACTGTGCATGTCCCCTGGGTCCCCTTTGTTCATCCACTGTATCTGTACCCTCGCACGCCACATCTGATCTCTCTATGATTTGCAAGGCTTGGGCTGATACCCCAAGCCATGATAATGACAGACTGACCTCACTGCAAGTCAGTGTGACCCATAGCTGCGAGTGAGGCTGAGCTGGGGAGATGCTTTCGACAGTGAAGTGCATTCTAGGCAAGCATAAGGACCTGAGTTTAGAGCCCTGGAACCTGCAGGAAGTCAGCAAAGGGAAAGGGGACAGGTTTAGAGTTCACCAGCCTATTAGCCTCACAGAATCGTGAGCTCCAGGTTCAGTGAGAGACCCTGTCTCAAAACAAAAGGTGAAGAGTGACAGGAAGGAGATCAGCATCAACCTCTGGCCCCTATGTCCAGATAATGGACACAACTTAGAGACAATGGAAAATCGTGGGCACTCAAAACTAACCTTGTGAATGGGACCAAGCCCTCCTAATCTGTTAATGTGTGATGAATTAACATGCACACATGTACACACACACACACACACACCACATAGTAAGAGGACTGGGGACAAATATTGGTCCCATGTGTTTGCTTTGAAGCAAACCTGGGACTGCACTCAACAAGCCTTTAGGAGGTGACATGTCCGTTCTGTTCCTGTTTGTGGGGTGCTGGAACACCCCTTTATCCAGCAGGGCTGAGACCTAGCTTTGTAAAGTGGGACATGGCAAGCACAGTGCGCTGCAAATTTCCCAACTGGCAAAACTTCTGCGCAATTCATTTTCTCCCCATTTTATTGCATCCTATTAAAAAAAAAAGTCCAGGAAATATTTAGCACTGCCGGACAGCTGTGCCCTGGGCCCTTCTGATTCCTTTCTCATCCACTTGTCCTCTGACCCCAGGAAGCCTGTTCTTGGGAAGGTGCCAGGAAAGGAGAGGTGTCTACACAGCTCCCATTCTCCCTCAGCCTCTGCCTGCGCTGTGTGGAGCCAGCCCACTCTAACCGCAGTTGAACAGCCCCGAGACGAAACCGCGTCACACTCTCCTTTATTCAGTAAGTGCAGCTCTTTCTCTGCGCAAGAGCAGAATAGAGAAGTTACGCCATCCATACCTTCAGACAAGTGTGGAGGGACACTGGGTACGTCCTTGTTTTCTTCCAACAATGCTGGGGACCAAACTCAGGGTCTTTCCCATGTTAGGCAAGATCTCTACCACTGTACCACATGTCCAGCTCTGGATTTTTGTTTTCAAATGAGCTGCCTTAGTCTTCCATTTGTAAACAAGCCAACGTTTTCTATGATGCTTTAGGAAGAAAACAAGGAAGATAGGAGTGGCTTCCAGCCTGCAGACAAGGAAGATGGGCGTTGGGGTGGGGGGTGCTTCCAGCCTGTATAGCTGCTGAGATTTTCATGTCCTATCCCAGAAACACTTGGTGAGGGACAGATAATGTGTCACTCCTACCTGCGGGAGCGGTGCCAGCAAAGAAGCCCAGAGGACAGGGGTGGGAGGGCTGATGGTGTCTTCAGTGACTTGTTCTGTGATGTGTGGGACCAGAGCAGATCTGAACATCACCAGAGATCACCATGGACTGAGGGGTGGGTGGTTTACAACATAGTAGTGGGCAAACTGCTCTCAATCACGTCATCCTCTTTGTCTCAGACCCCAGAGTGCCAAGTGATTGCTAAATATTTACCATCAGAACACTCAGTATATGCCAGGTGTCCAGGGCAGTGCTTGGCACATGGTTTCTGTCTGATAAATTCTGAATAAAAATAGTAATAAATGCCATTGACATTTATAAGAATCTTGAAGGAAATTTCGCTTTTGTAAACATGGTAGTATTGTTAAATTATCTATTTGGAATTGTACCTTGAACTTCTGGAAACAATGCGATTTACTTAATGTTTGGTATGGAAGGTAGAAGTTGCTCTCCAAACAGGCTTAGGCAAAGCAAGACTTAATCTCTTCTTGGGGACTAACTGAAGGCCCTGAGCAATGAAATATAAAAGCACAGTTAAGGTCAGCGTGCACAGTCCTGGTGTCTGACTTGACCTGCTACTTGGCTGGCAGACTTAGGGATGCCTCTTCATCAGCATCGGACTCATGCCATAGACATGGTGCCATATTCTGTACAGGGCCATGACCCTTTCTTCTGCTGGTTCTTGAAGAGTAGGGTCACTGGACCTCTGGCTTCAGCAACCTTCCTTTGTTTCTCATTGTGAGGACCAGAGGGAGTCAGCTGGCTGTTTTCACTGGAGATCATCTTGAATGGCAGACGGCAGAATAAGTGCTAAGCAGAACAAGCATAGCGGGATGAACGAGTCCCAAGGTTAGCCCGATTGCATCACCCCAGACACACAGTGTTCTGTGAGGGCATGGGCACACATATACGTGTTGGTGTAGGAGGTCCTTCTATATTTGTGTTGCTTTCTCAATGGTTAAATAAAGAAGCTGCCTTGGCCTTTTGATAGGGCAGAAACTTAGGTAGGCGGGAAAGACAGAACTGGATGCTGGGAGGAAGAAGGCAAAGTGAAAGAGAGCCGCCTTGGAGTCACCAGAGTCAGACATGCTGAATCTTTTCCAGTAAGCCACGACCTCGTGGTAACACACAGATTAACAGAAATGGGTTAAAGAAGAGGCTAGGTATAATGGGCCAGGCAGTGTTTAAATGAATACAGTTTCTGCGTCATTATTTCGGGGCCCACCACCGTTCCATACAGTAGCGTGTGCCTCCCTTGTCTGAGGCCTTCAGTGACTTCCACCGCTGTCACAGGTAGAAAGCCCACAGACAGACACTATCTGGCCAATGCTGGTCTCCGTTTTTTAAACATCATGGGAAATGCTGAAAGTTACATACTATACTAGTAACCTTTCTGTCAGCTTGACACAAGCTAGAGTCACTGGGAAGGAAGGACCCTCAACTGAGAAAGTGCCTCCATAATACCCAGTTGTAGGGTATTTTCTTATTTAGTGATTGACGGCATAGGGCCCAGCCCACTGTGGGTGAGGCTCCTCCTGGGCAGGTGGTCCTGGGTTGTATAAAAATTGGGCTGAGAAAGCCATGGGGAGCAGTAAGCTGATGGCCTCTGCATCAGCTCCTGCCTCCAGGTTCCTGCCCTTCTTGGGTTCTTGACCTGACTTCCTTTGATGATGAACTATGATATGAAAGTATAAGCTAAAAAAAAACCCGTTCCCTGTCCAAGCTGCTGTGGTCATGGTGTTTCATCACAGCAATAGTGTAAGACACGTGGTAAAGGAAGCTAAACAGACCTATCCTGCTTGCCTACCACAAGGACCTGTGCAGTGTTTAGAGTTGAGGGATGAGGCTCACTGTCGGGCTCATTTTCTGTGCATGTCCCTTCTGTTCTGGTCCCTTTACTTGCTGGAGCATGGAAAGAGGACTAATAGGGACCCAAGGGATGAAATGGAACAACAATGGCCAGCCATGCCAGGCCCAGTACTGAGACCCCTGGCTGTTAGGCTGCTCTGAGGCCTTTGGAGTTAGCATCATCTCTGAAGGGGTCATGAGCCGAGCTAGAAGAGTCTGCTTGGAACCATCATTGCCATCCTTCAGCTAAGGAACCCTGGAGGGCTCCTACCCTGGAATCTCAGTGTATCCACCAAAAAGATTCCCCTGTTGCCACCCTTCCATGCTCCCATAGGGGCTGAAGATGCCAACCCTGGAATCCAAAGCTTTTCTGACAGACTTTGAAGTTCAACCCAAGGCAACCAGCCCTGAAGCCCCAGCCTTCCTCCCAGTGAGGCTGGCTGAGTGCAGCAAGCAAGGTGCTGAGGTTGACACAGCCCTAGGATCACCTCCTTAACACCTCTCCTCCAGGATAGGCTGGGACATTCTCTGAGGGTGCGGAAAGTTTGGCCACTCTTCGGTTCTGCAATACAGAGTTTGGCCTGTGCTTATAATATATATGATGGGACATTAACATGGTTGCCACATGAAGAACTCAGAACTTTTAATAAAAATAAGCTCTATGTATGTAGACTTGTGATGATGAAATATAACTGCCATGCCTTGGGATCAAATAGCCGGGGCCCATGGGCTAGATCGAGGGAGAGGCTAGACTGGCGGACAGAGCATCTTGGGGGGAACAGCTGAGTGTCTTAACTTCACTGTGAGTGTGGTAAGAAAAGAGTGGGGGCTCTAGAATTGGAGGAGAAAAATGTAACGCTGTGAAGTGTTACAAGTCTTGTATCTTGCTAGGCTGAACTACTTGAGCCCAGGATCTTCCTGTGTCCGCCTCCCAGGTGTGGAAATTACAGCCATGTGCCACTGTGCCCGGCTCAAATATCTTTCTGAGGACAGCCATTAAGAAGCTGGGAGGACAACCCGTGGTGGGAATATTGAGGCAGTCCAGGGGGGGCGGGAACAAACATGACATCCGGGGAGCTGTGCGCTGGTGGAAAGTATTCAACAAAGCCTAAGGAGAAAAATTGACAGCCGCGGCTTGGGTGTTGAGAGAGGCAGAGCCACAGTAAGCAGAGGAACTGTTAGTAGCCTGCAGGTGACTGTCACAGACACAGGGGCCCACAGACAAAAGTTCTGGTGAGTTTCTTGAGGTGGGAACACTCAGGCACAGGAAGATAAATGGTTCCCTGAGTGAAGGCGAAAAAGATTTGGGGTGGAATGCTGACAGGTTGGAACATCCCAGTGGTGATGGGAGAGAGCTCCCAGAAGCTGCTGGCTCCAACCTTCTCTGGCTAGTAGGTGACACTACTAGGCAAGAGGGATGATCCTTGCAGACAGTAGGAGACGAGCCATCCAGGGAAACCTGCTGAGGATGGCAGCTGCTGCCTTAGATACTGGTTTCATTGCTGTGGTCAATGGGAAATGTGGTAAAACAGAATGCAAGGGATGCTGGTGCTAATCCCACTTTCTCCTTCTCCTTCCCAAGGATCCCAGTCCACAGGATGGTGCTGGCAACATGTAGAGTGAGTTTTCCTACCTCTACCCATTCTAGAAACTTCCCGCACACCCATGCTGAGCTGTGTGTCTGCTAGATGATTGTGGATCCTGTCAAGTTGACAATCACTGCTCCTGTCCACCACAGTACTTATTTCTATCTCTGTGTGGGAATCATGCCTGCACGGGGGTAAAAGGTACCTGTAGACAGGGTGTGAGCCCTCCAAGGGGCTCTTGGAGTCAGCTGGAGGTGCTGTCATGTGCTGGTTGCTTCTTGTCAGCTTGACAGAAACTTTGACATGTCTGGGAAGAGGGGTTCTTAATCGGGAAAAGGCCTCCATCAGATTGGCCTGTAGCCAAGACTGTGGGGTATTATCTTCATCAGTGACTGATGTGGAAGAAGCCAGCCGTTGTGACTGGTGCCACTCCTGAACAGGAGGTCCAAGATGATATAAGAAAACAAACTGAGTAAGCCATGAAGAACACGCCAATAAGAAGCCTCCTCCATGGCCTCTGCTGTGGTTCCTGCCTTCAAGTCCTGCCTTGACTTCTTTTTCTCTATTTATTTATTTTTCCATTCAAAAATTTCCACTTCCTCCCCTCCTCCCATACCCTTCCCACTCCCCCACTCACTCTCCTCCCTTCCCCTCCAGTTTTAAAAGAGGGCAGGTATGCATTCAAACAGACTAGGGTCCCGAAAAGCCAGTATATGCAGTAGAAACAAGTCCCAGTGCCATTATCAATAGCTTCTCAGTCAGCCCCCATTGTCAGCCACATTCAGAGAGTCCGGTTTGATCCCATGCTCATTCAGTCCCAGTCCAGCTGGCTTTGGTGAGCTCCCATTAGATCAGACACACTCTCTCAGTGGGTGGACCAACCCCTCACGGTCCAGACTTCCTTGCTCATCTTCTCCCTCCTTCTGCTCTTCAACTGGACCTTGGGAGCTCAGTCCAGTGCTCTGATTTGGGTCTCTGTCTCTATCTCCATCCATCGCTGGATAAAGGTTCTATGGTGATATTCGAGATATTCATCAGTCTGACTATGGGACAAGGACAGTTCAGGCACCCTCTCCTCTGCTGCCCAAGAACCTAGCTGGGGACATCCCCGTGGACACCTGGGATCCTCTCTAGAGCCAAGTCTCTTGCCAACCCTAAAATGACTTCCTTAATTAAGATATCTTCTTCCTTGCTCCTATATCCACCCTTCCTCCATCTCAATCCTCCCACTCCCCCAAGCTCTCCCCAATCCTTCCCTTCCCCCTTTTCTCTTCCCCTCTCCCCTTCCCTCCCCACCCCACCCCACCCCCATGTTCCCAACTTTTGCCCACTGCCTTGACTTCTTACCCTGACTTCTTCAAGATGGGGTATGACCTGAGGTTTGTAAACTGAAATAACCGTTTTCTTCCCAAGTTGCTTTTGGTCCTGGCATGCTTATCAAGCAATCGAAGCCTAAGGCATAAAATTGGATATCTCCGTGGTTCCAGGCTTGGAGGGTGGGGCTTCAGCATATGGATTTGGGGATATGCAGCGTGGTCCTTTATCAACAGACAAAGAGGACATTTTCTTATTTTCTAAACCCATTCTTTGAATATCATTTTATTATAGCTTTCCACCCTGCAATCTGAAAGTGTGGCTCGCAGTTTTTTTAAGCAGATTTTATTCTCATCTATTGAAACATCATGTATTTCATAAGATTTTTCATATTTTGTTTTATTCCTGAAATAATGTTTGAGAACAAAAGGATCATGAAAATTGTACAGTTCTTTTTCAACCAGATCTAAAGAAAGGATGCTGGTTTTTTCCTGTTTTCATTTATTTTTTTAAAAGATTTTTTTGGCTTTGTGCTACTCTATAGAAGGGACCTTTAAAGGAAGCCACATTAAAAAGTCAGTTATCCCAGCCTTGTTTTAAAAAGCACAATTTTAAGAGGAAGTAGCAACATAGACTCTTTCGATGTAAAAATGAGATTAAATTCAACACTATATTTTTTTCTAAGAAAATTTTCAAAACATTTACTTAGTTTTAGAAGCCCTTAGCCAAGCAAGCAGAAAAGTGTCGTTCTAATATTAGATTTGGTCTCTCTCCCGTTTCTCTCCTCCTTTACACACTTACAATCAATTTTAAGGCATATCTAGCTTTGCTCTTTTACAGCCCCACGTCCTCAGAAATAAACCTGATGCTAGTATCCTGGGATGTTGCTGTGTTTCCCTAAGCTTGTTGTCAATCACAACTATCTAGCAGGGCAATGCATTAAGCAGCATGTGAAAATTTGCATTTCTCAAGGAAATTCATCTAGAATAGGGTGTCCTAGGTTGGGCTGGGCTTCCACGGACAGTAGGGATCCCAGTTTTCTCAAACCTCTCTTTTACATTATCACAGAGCCTCGCCAGACTTCTTCACAGTTCAAGGCGGCGGCATGGACTCCAACCGTCTTAGCCGAGTCCGGACTGGGAAAGCAAATGGAATTTCGAGAATACTTTCTGCAGATTCTGCCGTCCTGTGCATATATCTTACTGGAAGAATTTACAGTTAGATCCCCCAGAGCTGAGATAGTGTAATTCTCCAGTGGAATAAAGTCCAGAATAAAATCAGGATTCTGTTGTTGGGATAGCTAGTTTTATGTCAACTTGGCAAAAGTTATAGTCATAGTTTTTGGGAGAGGAGGGAACCACAGTGGAGAAAATGCTCCTATAAGATTGGGCTGTAGGCAAACCCATAGGACATTTTTTAAGTAAGTGATTGATCAAGGACAGTCCAGGCAACTGTGGGTAGTGCCATTCCTGGGCTGGTGGTCCTGGATTCTCTAAGAAAGCAGGCTGAGCAAGCCATGAAAAGCAAGTCATAAGCAGCACCCCTCGGTGACCCCTGCATCTGCTCCTGCCTCCAGGTTTCTGCCTTGACTTCCCTCAGTAATGGCTTGTTAAATACAAATATAAGATGAAAGAAAAACAACAACAACAACAACAAAAAAAAACAAAAAGCAATGCAAACAAACAAACAAATAACCTTTCCTTCCTGGGTTGCCTGGGTCATGTTTCATCGGAGTAATAAAAAGCCTAAGACAGTCACTGGGGAAGAAAGGGGAAAGGTTCAGGACATAAAGAGTGCTGGCTGCTTGTGTGTTGCACATAGTGACTGAACCTGAATGTTAGGCTAGGGTGACTGTGCCCCTTTCCTCAGGGGGCAGATGGTAGCCAAGACTGCCCAAGAGCAGCGGCGGCAAAGGGAACACATGGGCAGCGATGAAAGCACCGGGCAGTTTGCAAAGCTCTTTCCAACAGCTGTCTTGGTCAGTCCTCCAGTGACAGCCTTAGGGAAACATCCCCTCAGAGACCTGGAAGCTCAGGATCCTGCTACAAAGACTCTAAGAAAATGTGACCTATGAGGGCTGAGGTTCTCCTTCTCCATCCCACATAGAACCCGTGGGTGCTGCCCTTCCTGGAAAGGCCTGCCTAATGGGAGTGTTTCACAAATCCTACCCCCTTGTTTTGGGAAAACTTCTCTTGAATCTGCTCACCTCCACACTCTCTGCCCTGCATGTTCCCTTGCTACCCTCTGACTCACTTCCAGACAGTCTCCTCAGGCGTATTCATGTTGCTCACCTCCCAGAGCCCACTCCTCCTCCTGCTTCTGCCTAAAGCCGCGGGCTGCTGAGCCCACCTCTCACAGTCTGGGTCTCATAGCCAGGTATCAGACCGGTGGGGACAATCATCTGCCCATATCTTGGGAACTATAACGAGCTAGCTCTTAAATGGCAGTCATCCCCTGAGCTGTTGGCCTCATCACACTTGAATAACAAAAACCTACAATTGTTTTTGAGACAGGGTCTCCATGTATAGCCCACGTTGGACTTGAACTCATAATCCTGCCTCATTCTTCCAAATTCTGAGACTCCAGGCACATGTAATGTGCAACCATGCTTGGCCAAAAACCAAAAACCAATAAACAAAAAGTGAGTTTTTAAACTAAGCAGGGCACTATGGTTAGAATGTGAAGGGGTAGCTTCAGGCTCCTGTTTCGAATGACTGTTTCTCCGTGGGTGATGGCACTTTAGGAAAGTGTGGAATCTTTAGAAGGGTCTTAAAGGAAGTAAATTACTAGGGAAAGGTCTTGAAGCCTCATACCCAGACCCCGGTTCAGGCGCCATCTTTATTTTCCTGCCTGTGTACCACAATAGAAGCCACCTCAGCCACCTACTTCTACCACTGTGGATTGGGCCACTCTCCCAGGCTTCTCTGCTTGGATGGAAGGAGGGCTCCTGAGACCCTGAGTCCAAATGAAACCATCCTTTCTTACACTGATTCTGCCAGACACACAGCAGTGTAAGAGCAATGAGCACACGAGGGCTTCCCTTTATTTCCCATCATCCTCTGCGGTGCTGATAGTATGTAATATGCAGTGTTTGTTCCGGGCTCTGAGGGAGGAAGCAGGAGTCCCTAGGCTCAAGTGCAGCCCTTGATGTAGGAGGGGGTCACCAAGGCTCGCGAGTGTGTAGGATGCTCCAGCAAGATCCAGGCTGCATCTTCTGCCTGGGATGCTCGCAACTTGCCCACCCTTTCCTAGTTGTTCTCACATCTTTAATGCTTTACTTCTTTCTCATGTTCCCAGGAAACTCCATGGGCCATGCAAACCGATTCCAATGATTCATTATGCACAACCGTGTCATATTTTGTAGCTAAGGACAATGTGTGTTTAATGTTTGCTGTGTCGCGTGATAGCAGTGTGTGTCTCTTTGCTAGGTGTCTGCCTCTGGGAGGGCAAGAGTTGTGTCTTCCTAGATTCATTATTGCCTCTTACCAGTGCATTTGTTTGCCAAGAATATGATCATGTGAGCCAGGGCACAGGGAGCGTCAGAGTGGCTGGCGTGTGTGGTAGGCATAGGCTGGGCTGAGTGGAGCTCTGGAGAGGTGACCTGAACTGGTGGGTCATCCTGTACGGAGCCTTCATTCTGCAGCTGTGGCCTTGGAAACACGTGTTGAGAGGAAGGAGATAAGACAGCTGGTGACAGCGAAATGAAAGAATGGGCCAGACAGGAGTGACGGTCCCGAAAGAAGAAACGGGCACGGGAATGTGTCATAGTGGCAGAGACCATCAGGACTCTGCCGTATGACAGACAACAGACTTGCGTCTCTCAGCGATGTCAGCATTTACTGAGTAGCAATAAAGCCACAAAGGGCATTGTTCTCACAGGCTGGAACTTTCTGAGTAATCCTGGTGGTGGCCACAGCCTCTTTTATTACGCCGTTCATTTCCAATATAAATCCTCAGATCCCAGTTACATATTGCACAGCAATCATATCCCTATCGATGTGTGATTTTAGGTTACAGGCTAACTGCAGAAGGGTTAAAGAAGTTGCAGCACCCTGGGCTGGGGCTTCTGAGAACAGAGAAAGAGAACTGATTCAGACCCAGTTGGATAGATGGTAACAAACTCTACTGAGCAGGTGTGAACACTGCACTAAGAAGCAGGCTAGAAGGAGCCTCCATGGTGGCAGAGCAGTAGATCCAGACAGATGGGGACCGTGGAATGCCTCAAGGCAACCCAAATTGAATGCATGCACATGCTGAGCAGTGGATAACATGGCCAGCCGAGCCCAGGGGAGTTAGATGTTCTCTGTCTGCTGGTTCCCAGATGGACGATACACACACTGGTGGCAGATGAAGGATTCTGCCCCTGTCTTAGTTCGGGTTTCTATCATTACAGCAAAACACCATGACCAAAAGGAAAGAGTTTATTTGGCTTACGCTCCCATATTGCTGCTCATCGCTGAAGAAAATCTGGACAAGAATTTGTACAGGCAGGGACCTGGAGGCAGGAGCTGATGCAGAGGACATGGAGGGCTGGGCTTACTGGCTTGTTTCCCATGGCTTACTCAGACTGCTTTCTTATAGAACCCAGGACCACCAGCCCAGAGATCGTACCACCCACCATGGGCTGGGCCCTCTCTCGTTGATCACTAATTGAGAAAATGCCTTACAGCTGGATCTCATGGAGGCATCTCCTCAACTGAGGCTCCTTCCTCTCCGAGGACTCTAGTTCATGTCAACTTGACACACAAAATCAGCCAGTACAGTTGCCATTACAATGTTAAGTGTCCTTCTTTCTACGTGGTCTGGATGAGGGTGTTATACATTTTCTTAAACTGCCCTCTTCCCTAAGTTCCCAGGCCTAGTTTTCATATGTGATTTCCATACACCCATGCGGTCACATACTTCCACTCTTCTTTGATAAGCTTCTGATGGGTACATTTTATAGGATGAAGTCATTTGTTAGTGTGCTGCCCATGGGTAGCGCTGGAGGCACATGTGCCAACGTTTCATGCACAAGAGTCATCCTGCCTCTATATCTGCACTGAAAATAGAACCAACGTCTGCTTGTAAAATGGAGTCATCCGGGGCAAGGCATGGCCTGATGCCACCGTTCCTCACACTCCTGAGTTACTTAGAGCTGGGCACAGCAGACTGGACACAGACGTTAAGAACGGGCGCCATATCTCCTTTCCCAGCTTCGGTGCATGGCTGTGACTTGGCCAAACCATGTACAGGTTCCCCCGAATTCAGCCACAGGTGCTTGTATAGACAGCCACAATTTTTCTGCTGCAATCTGCTGCTGCGTTTATTGCCCCTCTTGGCAGAAAAGCATAGCACATTCTAGAAAAGTCAACACAAGCAAAATGCAGAACCGCTTTGCTTTATTGTGCTTCTGAGCACATCGGCTTGTTTGTGAATAGGAATTGTGGTTCCATTCCTGGAATTGACCACAATCATATATTTCTCTATACTAAGCATGGACAGTGGGGAGAGGACCTGGTTTTTCTATTTTTTAAAAACATAATGATAAAGAAAACTTAAAGGTCAGAGTCTTCAATTCCTGTCCCTAATCTAATCACACACACACACACACACACACACACACACACCACTACACACTTCCCTTTGTATGAGGAAAGGCCAGCATGTCTCAACAATCATTTCCCTGTTATCTCTACTGGAGTGGTCTTAATAACTGGGAGACTGAGAGCCATTGAGATTTGATGACCCTTTGGTGGCCTCAAGTTATAGGACAAAACACACTAAGGATATCTCTCTTGAGGAGTCTGCCTTGCTGATTTCCGTAAAGGACTCCACTTTAAACCAGGATTGTGTGGCTTCCTACAATTCCCAGTATTCTAATTTCCTGGGACTAACTTTAGAGGGGGGAGATTTTAATCAGGACAAGGAACTGTTGTCATTGTTCAGCCTATCTTTGGAAGCATAGTTGAAAGCCAGTGCCCGAGCAAGCTCCCAGAAAATTCCACGGGGACTGGGCAGCTAGTGGCCCTGTCTCCAGCCTGTAGAAGACAATCCTCCAGGAATCCGGAGCCACTCTGCTGTCCTCACAGAATTCTTGCCCTATTTCCTTTGCATGCGAGGATACAGAGGGTAAGTTCGGCTGAGAAATCCAGAGTTCCTAGGTGCCTGTTTTTGTAGTAAGCTCCATGGTGATGGTGCTCTCTGGTGCTATAGCTATTGAAAGCCTAGGGGCGGAGCCAGGGCTGTCTCCAGTGAGCAGAGCCTTCCCCCATCAGCTTCCTCCTTTGCACAAGCAATGGGAAGGCCCACAAGGCTGTCAACACAGTGGTCTTTAGAGAGCTCAAAGAGCTTCTCTAAGGCACCTGGAAGGGTCCTCCATGTCCAGCCGGGCTCACCAAGTGATATGATATGTACTAGCCCAAGTTTAGTTAAGATTTGGGTCTTAGCTAAATAGCCTTTGTATTAAGTTAATGTCACCCACTGAAGGGGTATCCAGGGCCCACCAGCTGGTGAGGAGGAGCAGTCTGCTGTACCTGTGGCTCCATTCCACACTTGGGTGACAGAGTCCAGGACACAGATACTACACTTAACCCACAACCTCTCCTCGCTTCCTTCCTCCCACAGAGTGACATGTCTACTGTTAGACCCCAAGAAGAACACGCTTAGTCTGACACAGGTTAGTACAGGGAAGCAAAATCTTCTGGAAGATTCCAGAAAATGCCATTAATTAATAAAATTGACCACCAGTGGAAGAAGGGGGCTAGAAGAAGGATGCACCAACAGTGTTTGTCTCTAATAAGCATCCTAAGGGTCTGTTTACACACACTTTCTCTCTCTCTCTCTCTCTCTCTCTCTCTCTCTCTCTCTCTCTCTCCCTTGGATCATGCAGGGGCATCTAAGTCCGACTTTAAGCCTTCTGAGCCTGAGAGCCACTGTAACTTTGTAGAGCTCCATTTTCGATGTCTCTTATTCCCGTGTTGCTGTAGGCAAGCTTCACTGTGAATATCCATCTGGATGTGAGTCTCAGGGGCTGTTTCCTCCGGCCCACACGTCCACATCCCAACCTGGAAAATTAGTGACAGGATCAGTAAAAAAGATGGCTACATCACAACTGCTTTGACAGTTTGGGACTCTGCCGAGGCTCCCTTGAGTCACAGAAGAATCACTTTTGCATGAGAACGTATACATGTGATTTAAAACGTGATTGACAAATATACCAGCCAGTATAGCTCTGATTACCATGTGTGAGCATTCCTCTGGAGACTTCTTGGAGAAAGAACTGCTAAACCATAAGCTACTGACTGGATTCCTCCTTACCCCCCACCCCACTCCCTTTCTTCGGTTGATCTCAAATCCCACTTTAGCTGTGATGTTTGTATTTCTGGGATAGCGACCCTCTTAATGGGACTGAAATGAGCAGCTCTCAAGTGGCCCTCCCCAGCTTCATCTTGAGCCCACATGGTTTGCTGGGGCAGGTACTGCCCCAGCGGGGATCCCTTCTGTCACAGCTGGGGCTGCCCCCTGATTGCCTGTGACATATGCTTCCTTTTGATCTTGACTATGTTCTCCTAATCATTTAATCGTTGACAACACAGAAACATGTTTGTTGGCATACTAGGCATAAAGACCCGGCATGGTTCTTCTCCTGAGGCCAGAGTTTGGGCTGCATGTTCTCCGCAGTCGCAGCTGGAAGAGAAACATGTTGCTTTCCTGCACTGGGTGCCAGAGGGCCTTGGTGATGAGGATGGGGATGGGGAAGCTCTGCCAGCTTCCCCTGCTCTAGAGAACTGCAACTGGTGATGCTGACTGACAGCCTCCTCTGCCAGAGGAAGGGAGAACCGTGGGAGTTATTAGGCAAAAACAGGGCTTGGGCAACGATGTTTTATGTGTGTGTTCTTCTTTTCTATTTGGGAATATTTACATTTTCTTTTTAATGTAGCTGTGTTTGTGTGTCTTTTCCCTTCCTTTGAGTCCAAGCTGCCTGTGGATAGGACCCGTGGTATTTCATTCATCACCTGTGCTGAATCAGTGAGTGAGTGAGTGAGTGAATGAATGGATGGAAGGATAAATGAGTAAGTAGATGGATGGGTGAGTGAGTGAATGGATGGATGGATGAGTGAGTGAATGGATGGATGGATGAATAAAGAGTTTTATCAATGAGTGACAGAGTGCATTTATCTTTGGGGCCTTAGCAAATACCCATGTGTGCACTCAGAGGCCTACTGCTGAAAAAACTCAGAAGAAAAATACATCTCTTGTGCATGTACATGTGTATATACTGTGTGTGCATTTAGTAAATGCATGTGTGTACTTGTGTGCATACATGTGTGTGTGTGCACATGCCTTCCTCACTATTGCATGCCTATGTAGAGGCCAGAAATTAGCATCAGGTGTCTCCTGCCATCTCTCTCCATTTTTTTGGTTGTTGTTTGTTTTGTTTTTGAGATAGAGCCTCTCACTGAATTTGGAGCCCAAAATTTCAACTGGATTGGCTGGCCTCTGGTAGTGTCCCCAGGGCTGAAATTCCAGGTGTGTCCTGCCGTGCCCTGCTTTTGAATTTTTTCCAAACATGGGTACACTTTATTGACTGAGCTATTTCGCATTGTTTCTTAATCACAAATAAAAAGATCTGCCCACTTAAAAATTCTAGCCTCGATCTGAACAGTATAACCCAAGGTCCTAGAACCAACGACACTGTTGGAGACTTCCCTTTCATTATTTATCCATCTGGGCTAGGATTGCTTAGTTTTCCCTCAGGCATCCATCGTCAGAATTTATACTTTCCTCACTAGTGTGTCACATCCAGACTGAACTGTTACTATGTCCTGGGAGAACTGGGAGCTGAGCGGCAGGTAGTCTCTGTATTCTGCCAACACCTGTGCAGCTCAGCTGAGTGGCATCCTCTCATGTTGCTGAGAACTCAAAGCAAGCCAGGTAGTGCCACTTTGTTATCTCGGTCATGCTGGGATCCTCACAAGCTATGGACAAACACCTCAAGGGCTGCAGTGTTTTCTCTGAGGTAACAAATATCCCAGGCTGCGTGGCTTTGTTGGATTCTGTCACAATCCTACTCTGCCATCATAGCGAAAGGTGAGACAGAGATGTCACAACCGGGCATAGCTGTAGCCAGTAAATCTGAAGTCTGTATTTCTTGGAATCTTCAATGCTGTGAAATGGTCCCTCGACTCCTTCCTGCCATCATTTCAAAGTGTGAAATCCAGGCTGTAGTCGCCTCGAGCCATGAAAGGCATGGAGAAGGCAAAGCTACTGGACCATGAGGACTGACACAGCACCCGAGATGGGGACCTGGACACACTGCAGCCTTCCCAGAGGAAGTGCATTTGCAGAATGACCTATGAACTTTCCACTGATGGGCTTTCAGTAGGTTGTTCTTGCTTCCTTGAATGCCCTTGGCTTTTAGCACTCTGCATTTGGCTGTTTCCGTTTGAATCTGTGTAGCCTTTGATGGGTTAGGAGTTGTACTGTGAAGTCTCAGTGTTTGGTCTGCAGAAGACATACTTGCACTGGCACCCTCTCCATCTGCATGAGATTCTGACAAGCCTGCTGGGTTAGCTGCACTGGAAAAACCATCCTATGGTCCTGTATTATTTGTTGCTCACTACTGTTACAAAATGCCTAAGGCTTATTGCTTTCTTTATGAATAAAAGACACATTTTGGTCCACAGTTCTAGAGGTTCAGAGGCATCTGCTTGCTTTCACGGAGGACCTGGTGGCAGATGGCATCAAAACTCAGATATGCACATGCATAACTGATGTCTCATGGTGAGTTCAAGCCCAAGAAGAGAGATCTAGGGATCCATTCCCCAACTGATCTCAGGATCGTACTTTGTGTTTAAGAGCTGGCATAATCCCAGTGGCCAACCAACTCCCACAGGCCCTACTTCTGAAAAGCCCCACTGCCTTTTAACGTTGCCACCCTGAAGGCCAGGTTTACAGCAGGATGAAGCACAGTCAAGCCACAGTGCTCCCGCAATGCTGAAAGGCCCAACAGGACTGTTGGGAAGGTTCCAGGGGGTCTCTCAGCCTCCCCACCTTGGATAGGTGAGCATTTGTGGACATAAATTCAGGTCCTTCTCAGGCTTTGTGCTGAGCCTTCGTTTTCTTAGAATAATATTTCTCTGGCCGTCAGCGACTGAATCAAACAGATCCCCTGATTGTACCTGTTAGTCTATTCAAGTAGCTGGGTATCACACCTGCCTAAGGCTCAAGAGCAAACCTTGGGACTTTATCCTTCTTTTTTTTCTTTTTTTCTCCCTTTTGAAATGAAACAAGATCCAGAGAAGGCTCAACTTTGAATCGTTGGAGACTAACCTTGTCTTATGATGCTAGAATTTTCGGGAGTATTTTTTTTTTCCTGAAACTCATTCCAAAAATGGGACAAAAATGGAATAAGCAAGGGACCATCTATGTGGGGTTCTCTCCTCCTCTTTGGCGAGTCTCCATTACAGCTCCCGCTTGTCACACACATGCAGAACTACGTCGCCTGATACTTGTGTTTGCCAAATAAGCACGACGTGTTCGCATGTCGATGGAAAGTTATTTTCTTAGAAATTTGAGGAGCAGAATCATCTGTCAATAAACTTTCAGAAGCAAAGGACCCCAGGAATGTGAGTGCAACCAAGTATCATGACTATGGTGTTTGCGACGTTATGCGCGACACCTGTTCCAAACTAAATAAAACACGATCGGCCCACGCAGTAACTCCATTCTGCCCCCCATCGTGTGTTATCATGGGACAGGAACACACACATCTTCGCATCGTTATAGACACGTGTCAAATTGATTGTCTTCCAAAACCTGTATGATCAAAAAGTTCTCAAGTAATTTTAGCCCCTGACATAATCCACTTCTCAGTTTCAGGGCCTTTTAAGCCATTTTCCATGAATACTGGCAGAAAGTCGCCCATGTGTGCAGAACGGAGTCTGGAATGTGAAACATGGCATGGTCTCACGATGGAGAAGGAGCTCCCATTTCAAAACAAATCCAATATTTGGGTTTTCCCTGGCTGCACAATCCCACTTGTCCACAAGTGTCTTCAGAGTTCTTTGATTCACAGGTTTGGAGCAAGGGTCAATGTCTCTGCTGATTTTATGGTTCAATTGTCAAAAATTTGTAAGCTATATGAAACGGGCCATTGTGGCTCTTTGATAAAACATCGTAGTTGCTTTTTCTCATCCTGGAGGAACGTAGACTTAGTAATCACTTGTCTATGTAGGCCTCATTTACAACTGTGTCAGCAGGCCAAATTCCTTCACCAGTCCAGGATCTCATAAACCTACAGAAGAAACACAAAATCTAGGGAGACAAGCAGAAGAAATGCTATGACCCAGCTGCACCTGTCTCGAGTCCAGTGAGTTTCTTCCTTTCTCCTCTCCGTTCTCCACCATAAGGTTGGAAGACTGGAAAATCCAAGTGACGTTTGGGGATGAGATCTTCCCTTTATTTGGGTTTCTTGGTCGTGGAGGCTGAGTCCAAGGTTTCTTGTACGCAAGGCACACGCTCCACCTCTGATTAGCACTGCGCTACAGGAAACGAGTCTCAGGAAAGCTGTGAAGCAGCTGTGGGGACTCACAGCACCGGGGTTCCCTAGGAACCAGTGCAGGGACTCAGCACCGGGGTTCCCGAGGAACCACTATAGGAAGACAGTGTTAGGCACTACGTTACATACATTTACTGTGGGATTATGGAAAGACGGAGGAACAGTACCTACAGGTTAGCCCAAAGAATAGCAGCACTAAAGGAGCAGGATAGGAAATGACGGTGACAAGCAGTCAGATCTCACACAGGGGTCATGGGGAGGCTGCGGTGAGTCAGACATGTGTCCTAGCTCCAAGTATCAGGCTCCAATTAATAAAGAAAGAACAAACAAGTTGGAAAGAGAGAGCCGCTGGCCTATGCACTTGAAAGTGTCCCTGTGGACAGGGAGTGCCCAGCAAAATCTGAGTGTCAAGGAGAAGACGGAATGTCTGAACTCAGGTAGTAAATGAGCAAAAAATCATAAATAGAATTTACTTCGGCAGTCACTTCTGAACTTTGAAAAAGCTATTTTAAGATTAAAGTCATAGAGGGAGAACATTCAATGGGGACAAAAGGAGGGGAACAAAAACCAATGATTGAAATACTCCCAGAAACATAGACAGTCCTTACTAATCCAAACACTAATTCATCCCTTATCATGGATATTTCTGAAAATCGGGTGGCCATCCCTCTGGGAGGATGTCAAAATGGCAAAACGTAGTTTTGTGGTGGTGATCTGGCAGGCCATGCTGGAAGCTCTGAGTGCATTTAAGGTTTTTGTTTAGTTTTGTTTCCTCTTCCTGTTGGTACCACACGGATGGATGGCCTCTGGGATCATGGTGTTGATATGGCAATCTCAGAAGAAAGAATGCCTTCATACACAGCGGTTTGTATATAGAACGCTTGCTGAATGACCAAGGTCACAGTGGCATTCTAGCTCCCGAGTGGAACACTGCCATGATGCTCAACACATTAGCCATAGCTGCCCTACAGCGTCATGGTTTCCCGTGCCAAATAACAGTATAGTAAAGAACTCTTATGATACCCAAAAATACAACTCACGAGCACACCTAATTGTGAAACCCGAATCATTTGGAATATCTGACAGGTGTTTCCAAGGTGACACGTGGTGAGACGTGACGACCATGGATGAGTCTAAAAATGAGATGCACGAGGAATTTCGGAAAACGATGGAGCCGAGAGCGAAGATGTCATATCTGAGGCTCTGCAAGCTGCTGGACAATGGTGTCAGCTAGCTGTGCCCTCCACTTGCACCCCCAGCCTTCTCTCCCCTCCTCTACTCTCTCTTTTCTTCCCACTTCCTACTGCTTCTCAAGAGACTCCGGAGACAGGAAAGAGCCTCTGCATGGGAGTGTTTCCCACCCTGCTCCACTGATTTTTTGAGACTCAGGTCTGGAGACCACCTTGAGGGGTGACAGGGTAATTCAATTTCCAATCTCATTTAATTCTTGCTCTTTCACTGGAGACAACCAACAAGACACCAATTAGGGGCGACGAGGGGCTGGAGGGAAGCAGCAGTCGGCTACTGTATTGCCTGTGTGTGTTTTCACATTTGGCTCGAACTTCAACCTGACCTGTCCTCCTTTGAGCGCTTTCAAGAAGAAATAAACTCCATCTCATTACCATCAGATACAATGATGGGGGAAATGGGCTGGAAAAAACCCGGCATTTTCCTGAGCCCTATTTTGTGCTTACAAAGAGAAGGGCAAATTCTTTACTGCTGTGCCAGTCAGCTATTATGTTTAACAATCTAATTAGAAAGGCCGGGTAGCCTATTCCCATTGTAAAAGCTAAGACGGCACACACAAGCACATCCAATTAGACAGCTGTCCTTTATGATGCGAGCTGCCCTCTGGCCAGATTCTAATGAAGGACCCACCACTTCAGCCCCTCCCTGCAGCCCCAGGAGATGGGTTTCATCCATAAACTGGGCCAGCTGACAGTGGTGGGGCATTCAGGCCTGTATGCCAGTAGGCAGGCATATCAGCACGAGCCTGCTCTGTGGCACATAGTTGGACATCTTCTCGGAGGCTCCTACCCAGCTGAGGTTTAACAGTCTCTTGACCAGCAAGGGTTTTTTTCCCCCATATAATTGAGAGACGTAGGATTATGGTGCTTGCGTCACTGGTGCAGGTCAGACTTATGCTAACAGGTGTCCATAAATCAGAACCATTGCCTTCATTCTGACTGTTACAGTCGGCACGCCAGGGATGCACATAAATTGAAACAGACCAAGAGCTCTATACATTGAGCTGAGTGCTTGCCATGCTGGGGTTTTTTTTTTTCTCCCTCCCACTACGTATGGCTTAAATTAAGGCGCCCTGTGTCAAGTAGATTTCTCACTGTGACTTTGTCATCTGTTTAGTGTTTGGCATGTCCCACAAGGCAGTTGTGGTTATTCACAAGTCTATTAATTAAAAGGAGATCTGGTCGAGGGCCTACTAAGTGGGCTGATGGACTTCAAAGAAAAAGACGCGTTGGAAAGTGGGCATCAAGACCATGGGCGCTCGGTATGTAACCTTGTTGTCTACGCGGGCATTGGTTGGAAGGCAGCTTGTATGTGTGGGGGTGTGTGTGGGAATGTGCTTTTTGAATGTAAGCCAAGAAGTTTTACACTAAGAACTGGAGCACTGCTGAGTAGGAGTTGAAACCACAGCAAGGATTCTACTTTTAAAGTTGTGTTTTTAGGGACTGGAGAGATAACTCAGTGGTAAAGGCTTTTGCAAACTTGAATTCAGATCCTTAGCACCCATGTGAAAAGCTAGGTGTTTTCACCTTTAACCCCAGGAATGAGGAATGGGAGTGGATACTACACTCTCATGGCTTACTTGCAAGCCCATCTAGCTGTATCTGCAAGCTCCAGGCTCTGTAAGAGACCTGTTCAGTTGTTTTATCATTGGCATAGTGGTTGCCCCAGAATCTACTGCTCTATCTGCTACCGACTACAGCTTGGCTCTGCGATCATTGCTCCACTGCTCAGGCCGAGGCCTGGCAGACTTCAGCGTCCCTCTGGAATTGCCTCTGCCTCTGCAGCCAAATGTAGTTTTTAACTAAGTCTCTATCATTCTATTTCACCAAATGACCTGGGAATCAGATGCTGGGTACCTGCTAGTTCAGAGAGGTTGAGGAGCAATTAGCTGGCCTTCCTTTGCCTGCATCTCAGAAAAAAGAGCATCTCTTCCATTGCTGCACACCAAAAAGGACCACCACATTCAAAGTCCCCCCCCCCCCATACACACACCACTATTTCCTGTGCAACTCTCTATCCATTTCCTGGACACCCTGTGGCTCTCTATGATTACTTTCTGTCAACTACTTGCTGACTCTGTCTCCTTTCTGAAGGTTGATTTTCTTTAACTAATGCAAATGCAAACTTGGGGTTTGCAGTGTGATCATAAATTCCACAGTATTTTTTTTTGTCTAAATAAAAAGGTAAGGTTTTAACTCTAGTACAGTAAAACTATATATGCAAATTCAGAGTTCACAGTGATCATATATCCTAAAACACTGTTCCAATACATAAGGTAAAGAAAGCTAGGGACAGATACTCAGGGTTGACTGAGCTATGGCACTGACCATGTGCACACACACACATAGCAAAACAGGCCAACACACACACACACACACACACACGCCTACACCTATATTTTCAACTTACTGAAAATGCCTACCTGGTCATGAAGCTGGGCCTTCCCAGAGCAGAAAAATACAAAGGAACTTCTGATGAACAGCATATCATTTCTACTTCCAGTTGGGTGGGGGTGAAGACTAAGATGACCTTCCTACTCCTAAGTATTTTGGAACCATAGTGTTGCTCATGTCAACCCATTTATTCCCAAATCTATTTTCTCATATCCATGAAAATTAAAGCCGTCATATCCTTGAGAAACTGTGTGCAAACTTATGCTGTATCTGTTACATTTCAAATCACTGAAACCAAAGGACCAACAAAACACCTTAAGAGGTCTGTATCTTGGCTCATGGTTTGAAGAGATAAATTATTATTCAGGAAGCAATGGTGGCAGGTGGCTTATGTCTATGGGACTCGTTGCCTTCTCACACCTCAGTGGGATGGAGGACTGGGAAGTAGCACAGAATTTTCAACCCTCAAGTCCCTCCCTCCAGGGCTAGTGACACACTTCCTCCAGCAAGGCCCTCCCTGTAGAAGATTCCACAACATCCCTAAACAGCGCTGCTAAACAGAGATCAAACACTCAAGCATGTGAGCATCAGGGGACACTTCCAGTCCAAACCTTAGTGCATGTGAATTGTTCTGTTCCCTTGCAGGTGTGGCAAAAGTGGGACCTATCAGAGAACAGCATTCTCCTTCTTGGGTGGTATCGCGGTAGGAAGAACTGGGTTTTGAAGCAATATTGGGAAGTGGGTGGGTGCTATAAGATGTGTGTTTGGCAACCACATCGTGAAAATGAGCCCATTTTTGCTTGTTCTGTCTGGGATTGTTCTTAGTAAGACTAGGAAAAGGGATTTCTCTTAATTAGTGGGCATCTAAGATGACCTTGGTTTGAGACGTCAGGTGACCAGGGCTGAAGTGTAAACTTTGTTCTTCCAGGGCAAGCTTGGAAGGGGAAGCCGCTGGAGGAAACCCAGAGGCATCTCATCAGCAGATTGAAGAGTCCTCAGTGGCAAAGCAGTTCACACACAAGTATATGGATGGAAGAAAGGAGCAGGCGTATACTTCACTGTCTTATCATCGAGAGCTTCTCATCTAACCAGGAATCTAGATACTTAGCCATGAAAGCTCAGCCACGCTCACTGTAGACAGCTTCCGGTAAGCTTCTGGTGCACTAGGGAAAAAGCATGCCATGAACCTTGCAGCAGGGACCACTGTGTTTTCCCAGGATTTAAGATGTTCCTTAAGCAATTAGAACTATGAGCACAATGAAGCTTATGGTTTAGCTTGGCTGGGGATGAGTCAATGCAGACTTGGGAAGAGTGTGTGAGGCTGGAATGATGAGTCCAATGAAGTGAAATTTAATGGGAACAAAGCAAAACCTGTGCTTAGATCCTAAAATTTAGATGCCTAGTTATCCACTGAGGCAAACAAGCCATGGCAACTGTGGTACTTTGAACGCAACTGGCCCCCACCATCTCAGAGTGTATTGTTGGAGCTGGTATGGCCTTGTTGGAGGAATTGTGTCACCATGGGGGTGGGCGCTGAGGTTTCTTATGCTCAGGATACAACCCCGTGCCTCAATCAACCTCCTGTTGCCTGCAAGATGTAGGACTCTCAGCTCCAGCACCACATCTGCCTGCATGCCTGCATGCTCCCCACCACAATGATAATGGGCTGAACCTCTGAAACTGTGAGTGAGTCAACCTAATTAAATGTTTTCCTTTAAGAGTTGCCATAGTTGGGCTGGAGAGATGGCTCAGAGGTTAAGAGCATTGCCTGCTCTTCCAAAGGTCCTGAGTTCAATTCCCAGCAACCACATGGTGGCTGACAACCATCTGTAATGGGGTCTGGTGCCCTCTTCTGGCCTGCAGGCATACACACAGACAGAATATTGTATACATAATAAATAAATATTTAAAAAAAAAAGAGTTGCCATAGTCACGGTGTCTCTTCCCAGCAATAGAAACCATAACTAAGACTGGGACCATAACTAGGGAAATGACTGTTGGATAAGCAAATCATGTAAAAGAGCAAAGGTAAAAGAGCAGAGGTTTGTGTTTGTCGTGTAGTTACTGCCATGTCCCAGCAATGAAGCCTTGGCTCCATCTCCTTCCAGCAACACTAGGATGAGGCAGAGCACCATCCCCGGAGCGCATGCTTCCTGCTCACTTTCTCATCTTCGTTTATTATGATGATTATTATTTGGGTTAAACACCTCACACCCAAACCCCAGGCATCCATATATCTAAAGAGTCTGGAATGTTCAGATGGCTGTTCTCCTGGGAGTTGCCTTGGTCCAGACTCTGCCCCTGAGAAAGCTTGTCAAATAATGACCCATCCTCAGAGATACACAAGACCACTACCAAAGGATATTTAAACTGTCCCCAGAGAACAAACATGTGGTTTTCCGTTCTTCCTTTTCTGCTTCCTCTCTGGGGAGCTGGAAAGTCATCTGGGAGAATTTGTATCCATTAAACCTGGGCTTTTTCTAATTCAGTTTGATTTGGTCTGATTCAGATTACTGTGTCAGCAGAGAGGCTTATTGGGGTGCAGAAGCTTTTCCATTATTATTCAAATCTTTTTCAAAAGAATATTTTATCATATTCTCCCCCAGCTCCTCTCAGACCCTCTTAGCTTCCTACCCATCCAACTTCATTTTAAAAGTGAACATAGCTTTTTAATATAGCTCTCTGTCAGGAGAAAAAAATCAAATCCCCAAATCAAAACAAATCAAATCAACCAAACAAACAAACCAACAAGACAAAAAATGTCAAACCAACCAAACAAACCAATAAGACAAAGAGTACCAAACCAACCAACCAACCAAACAAACAAACAAAACACACAGAAAAACACTGAGTCTGTTTTGTGTTGGTCACCTATTCTTGGGCATAGGGCCTACATTATGGTGTGGTTGATATGCCCAGTGACTCTTCATTGGGGTAAACTGATTTTCCCTTTGCCAGCAGGTATCATTCTCAAATCATCTTGGTTTAGGGTAGGGCTTTAAATCTACTTTTCCTTATTTGTTCTGGCATTTGTATGACTTGAGCTTAGATAGCTCTTGTCCATGCTATTAAAGTCTCTCTGAGTTCATGGATGTATTGGCCCTGTTGCATCTGAAAGATGCTGTTTCATAGAGTTATCCACTACCTTGATCTCTTACAATCTTTCTTCCTCCCCTTCTGCTTAGATCCCTGAGTCTTGTGAAGAGAGGCTTGATAAAGTAGTGCCACGTAGTGCTGGGTGCTCCCAAGAATCTTTCTCTCTGCACATTTTCCAGTTGTGGGTCTCTGCATTAAACAGAGACATTAAGACCAAATATCAATAAATAAGACCTTATGAAGCTTCTGTGCAACAAAGGTTATCATTGCTCAAGCCAAATAAAAGCCTTCAAAATTAAGAAAAAGTCTTCATAAGTTATACATTTGGCAGATTAGTATCCAGAATATACAAATAACTTAAAACATCAAAGAAACAAAACAAAAACAAAAGCAAAAAAACTAGTCAAAAAAAACAAATAATGCACTTAATGTGGTATAAAACTAAGCAGATAATTTTCAAAAGATGAAACACAAATAGCTAAGAAACACTTAAAGAAATTTTCAACATCCTCCAACATCAAGGAACTACAAATTAAAACTACTGTGAGATTTCATCTCGCCTGAGTCAGAACAGCTAAGATAATTAAAACAAATGACAGTTCATTCTGTCAGTGATAGAGGGGAAGAACACTCATCCATTGCTGATGGGACTATAAATGTGTACAGTCGCTATGGAAATAGGTATAGTTGTTCCTCAGGAAGATAGAAACTAATTCACCTCAAGATCCTGCTCTATACCACTCTTGTGTATATACCCAAAGAACCCTATACCCTACTACAAAGATACTTGCTCATCCATGTTCATTGCTACTCTATTCATAATATCCATAAATCTGAAACAACTTAGATGTTCATCAACACAGATAATGAAACTGTGGTACATTTACATAATAAAATATTGTTTTGCTGTTAGTAGATAAAGTTATGAAATTTGCAGGTAAATGAAGAGAGCTAGAAACAATCATCCTGAGTTAGGTAACTCAAATACAGAAAGATAAATATTATATATTTTCTCTTCTATGTGAATGTTATCTTTAAAGCTTTAGGTATATGTGTTTTGATCCAAACAGCCATCGAGGCTAGGTATCTAGTAAGGGACAAGGGGAGGGAGAGGTCTTCCAAAAAAAGGGAAAAAGAATATGGCACTATAAAGATATCAATGTCAAACTAACATATTAGGATTATATAGAGAGAAGGATGGAAGGGCAGAGAAAAAAAAGAGAATATGAGGAAGGACAGCTAGCAGTAAAGAATATTTGAAAAACTATGTGGAAATCTACTATTGTGAGAACTTCCTAAAACACATACATATATGAAATGAATTTCAATGGAGTCACCGTATAATAGGGGAGACAATGCCTCAAGTAGACATCTTAAACCACCAAGTAAAACCTCTAGGGCCAGGATGGGTTACATCACATTGAGTCAATGGCAAAAAGGGTTCCACAGACACCTAAAACATTATGAGATATTTCAAGGCTATTTGTTACCCACCACAACCTGGTGGTTAGGCTCCATTGTTGAAGACATCACTTACCCTATTGAACATGGAGAAACTGAGCTGGTACCCAACTAGAAGTTTTACCCCTACTGACCAATATTTTTTGTGCTAGTGTGTATTAAATGTGCTACCAGAGGAAAAAGGTAACCATCAGTATAACCCATTTACAAACACTGAGATCTATAACAGAAACCTGCCTGCAAGAAATAATGGAGCAATAGTGGCATGAATGTCTTGGGAGAAACCAACCAATTTTAAAATTTTATTTAGGGCTTACTCAATGAAATAAAACCTATACCTGACATCGCCAAAGTGGCCAAAAACCTGAGAGCAGGTAGGTCATTGGCCCTAGCGAAAAGCTCCTGTTATTATTCTGCTAAGTGAACATATCAATAAAATAACTTCTAATGACATGCTGCTATACTCTAGATCAATTCCTTACTCAGCCCTCATAAGAAAAGCTGCTTCTTTCAGTAGGTAGTAATTCTTGTTCATTTTTAATGACCACTTCACATCATGGAGCCTGTTTTCATATTGGTAATAAGACGACTAAGGTTCTGCAGTAAATTAGCTTGGGCAAACTGCCAGAGGCAATAAATGATAAGAAATAAGATTTCCTAACTTTGTATCTCCCTTCTCTTTCCTTATAGTTCCCCTCCCTCCTTCTCCTCTTCCCTTTTCTTCTCTCTTTTTTCTCCTCTTTCCTTCTTTTCTTCACTCTCATCTCCTCCAATTTTCCATGTTCTTCTTTCTTACCAGGCTGTGATATGATGATGTAATCCCTTATTATACAGAATAAAGGGGCGAGTGATCCTATTTTGGGGGCAAAAGGCTCATGGTACTCAGTACCAAGCAGATAGTACTACATTGCTTGTTTCTCTACCAAGTCATTCTGTTTTTATCCTTTGGTTGTGATCTGGGTATCTTCCCTAAAGTCTTATGATCTGGGAGCTTGGTGCAGTGCTGTTAAGAAGTGGTGAAACAGTAAGAATTTGAGCTTCTCAATAAAGTGGTATTAAAGGTAGGACCCCCCCCCCCCCAAGAGCACTGATGCTGCTCTTTGAGTGAATTAATTCCCTGAAGGGAGAATGTTATAAGAGAGCGGATCTGGTCCCGTCCCAATCCCTGACCTCTACTTTTGTCCTGTGACCTCTCTTACTCTCATTATATACTATCACCCATCATAATGCCTTCACCAGAACCAAGCTCATGCTCGAACTGTGCTCTTAAAACTACTATTCTGTGCATGGACCTATGTTCTTTATAAATTACTCAGCCTCAGGTATTTTGTTATAGCAATATGAAATGATCTATTTATATTCCTGTATACCAGCTACATAGCCTTGAGGAAAGTGTTAAAAACAAAAACATCATCCATGCCTCAGTTCTTCCATATCTAAAGTAAGACTAGGAATAGTATGCACCTGCCTCACAGACTGTCCTGAGCTTATGGTCCACTGAGCTTTCTTTTGTAAATCTTCCAGAACAGCTACTGAAGCTTCCTCAGAACCATGTGCACAGGCTCCCCCATGATGCTGAGTCCCATGTTCCTGGTGCAAATGATTTGTCCCTAAAATTAAAGAGCGGGAAACAACTACCTTACCAAGTCATGGAAGGCTATGAAGCATTTAGTTTAAGTGATAACTGCTGTTGAAATGACAGTCAAACTGAGCTTGCTCTAAGTTGGTGCTAAAAAATATGAAAATCGGTGCAGCAACTATGGAGATCAGCATAAATGTTTCTCATGAAACTAAAGATAGAACTTGCATATGATCCAGTTGTCTCACTCCTAGCAAATACTGATTAAGCCCTATGACTCTCATATTCACAGTTACTGCTACTCCATTCACAAGCCAAGAGAGGGAACCAGCTTAGAGGTACATCAGCAGATGGATGTAAAAAGAAGACAGCCAAGGAAACACAGCTTGCTCCAATACTGAGGGAACCTAAGAGGTAAGTAAACAGCCACACGGTGGGACACCCCACTCTCTAGGATCTCCACAGTGGGACAAAACCCCAGGTCTCTCCCACAACTCCCTTGGCTTTTCTAGCCATCCAGCAAGCAATTTCCTTAGGGTAGGCTCCCCTAAAATGCAACCCCATCCACTCAACCCTCTAAGCTACTAGCCACATCCTGCCTAAGAGCTGAGATCATCATATAATACTGAGGGGACCAAGAGCTTGCTAAAACATTGAGGAGACAAGAGAGAGCACAAAGAGTGCAAATGAAAAGAGAAGACCAAGAGAGCAGGCTTATAGAGACTTCAGAGTCTTTCTGAGACAGACATTCATAGTATAGAGCAGACCAAGAAAAACTCCCAAACACTCAGACAGCCTCGGAAAGGATTGCACCAAGATGCAAAGACACTACTAGCCACATTTGAAGAAAGAGATAGGTAACTGAAGAAGGAAGAAGGTAACTGAAATATCACTCAACTTCATGTTCTTTCTCTCTTAAAAAAAAACTAATCAAACCTGAAGTCAAATAAAACCAACTAAACTAGGAACAAAAACAATATGGAGTTGGATATATGCTGTCCAACTACTCCTAGGCATGTGAGCTACCCTAGTGTGGTTGATATAATCAGTGACAATGGGATATCTTTATTACACCCTTCCCTTGAAGCTTCAGGGATCTGTGTGGTGGAGGAGCTGGAAAGTGTCAGGTGAAAGGAAACTCCATTTCCCTAAATTCTAGTGGTTAGACAGAGCCAGGATTTCCCAGGAACTTGTGAAGCCAGTTTCCCTCTACCAAAGCAGACATTTCCCTCATGGCTGGCAGAAGGGGAAATGGCTATCTGTGGTATATGTGGTATATCTATACCAAAAAAGCATGCTGGCCTCCAGGTTCCCTCCATCTCACAAATGCCTATTGCACACTTCAAGGTCCATGCTGACATCCTCAGCTCTTCTTAATGCCTTCCTTACTCTAAGTTTCTCCAGCTCATGGGCTTCCCCTGCCCACAGCTACACAATTCTCCTTAGAATACTGCTGTTCCAGCTACACTCCCTCTCTTTCTGCTCTCTCTTTTGCCTATGCTCTCTTTGCCTTCCTCTCTCATTCTTCCCTTCTCTCTCTGTCTCTTGCTCTGCTCCTGCCTCTCTCGTGGCCAGATCTGGCTTGCTAGCCATGTTCAGTCTATCATTTTCTCTCTCTGCTCTAGATGATTCTAGATGCCCCTGGAAGTTCTCTATCTCATATCTACAATAAAAATCCTTCCCCTAACCATTCTATGGGGCAGCCATGTTGTCAATTTATGAAGAAAGATTGTAAGAGCCAGAGATGGCTGATGACTTCAAGGAAACAGCATTTTCCAAATACAGCAAGAACAATACACAAATGAACTCTGAAACTGTGATATTGCATACGAGATCTGCACAAGGTCAAGCCAGGCGGAATCCTAGTGTGGAGAAAGGGAAGTGAATGCAAAGTACGATCCTAGGCAGAAGGAATTTATACCCGATAGCTTCTAGGAGAGAGAAAAACAGTTCTCTTCAATGGGGTGCTCCCAAAGTTCTAACAGGCTTGCTTCCTTCAAGCTATAGCCTTTCTCTTCAGTGTTCTCCTCCTCTGAGGACTGCTAAAGAAAGCCAGTACCCTCTTTCCTCCTAGCTAACTCTTGTTTGCTTCCAAATGGGGCTCTTTCCAAGTTAGACATATTTCTTATACTTCCTGAAATAACTGATTCTTTTTAATTAATCTCAAGAGTCATCTCCATTCTGACTGCCTTATGTTGATAATACCATATGATTTTAAAAAGCACTAATTTGTACATGTAGTCATGATTGTAAAATCCCCCACTTATAATGAGTGTACACACACACACACACACATTTATATGCAGTACCTTCTGGAGAATGCCTCTCACAGTCTCCATCTCAATCTTTCCATCCTGCATCAAAGTATGCTAGAAAGGCAAACATCTTAAAGCCCCATATTTTTTTTATATCTGTCCAGAGACAGATGCATAGACAGAGTGTTTAAATGCTGGCACTTTTTATACAGATCATTTGCATTGGTCATAAAACTCACTTTATTATACATAGGAAAGAAAAAAAATCCCATTTAGTTTTTAAAAGCTTATCATTGAAGATGAGTTTCTAGGTCTTGTCATCCAAACAGCAGGTTTCTCTTTACTATGAAAACAACTACAAGATACACAGGTAGGTGCAATCAACCAATTCTCTAGCTATGCATTTGATAATTACATATATTTGTATGCAAATTGTAAATGCATCCATTAAAATGGCTGGAATAATCCCATTGTGAAGACTGTTTGTGGTGTCTGTCATCCCCTTTGTCCCTGTGACTCAGACAGAAAAAGCCATCTATGTTTCTCAGAGGTGGCAGTTGAAGCACTGTCCATGGGCATGGGAGAGTGTGGGCCCTATTGCACACCCTTCTCCAAAGTCTTTGAATGACTGTGACCCCAGCAGGATAGGGTTTCTGCAGAGCCCCTCCCAACATGGAATGAAATTACAGGGAACACCTATGGGGAAAGAAGCATCTAAGGTAACATCCTACCCATCTACAGTCCCTGAGGGCTGGTTCTTATCTTAGTATGCACATGCTTTAGCGAAGGCAGTGGGGACTGGTCACTGGGGCTTTGGGATCAGGGACTAAAAAGAACTCATTCTTAGCAGTGATGGAGAGTGCCAGGGATTTTCTCACCTCACAAAACAAGCTAATTCTCTGAACTAAGAAATAATGAGCAGGACTGAAAACCTGGCAAGCAGCACAAGCGCCTTGAACAGAAGCCTTCCGGTAGTCTGGAGAGCAAAGATGTTTAGAAAGGATGAATTCAAAGGGCCATTTGTTTAAAACAACTTTCCTATAAAATGGTGGAGGTGGAGGACACGATCGGTTGGGGTGGGAGAGCATGTGGGTAAAGTAACAATGGGTAGGGATGTACCTTAATATCCCACCTGCTTAAGTCTGAGCACAGCTTTCAGGTTATCTGTGCTGGCTAGTTTTATGTCAACTTCACACGACCTAGGTTTTAAGTTTAATATAATAAAATTACATATAAAAACAGGTATCAAGCAAGAATTATATGATGTAGGAAGTTCTTATGTATATGCATTGCTTTTATTGACTAATAAATAAATCTGCTTTGGCCTATGACAGGGCAGAATATAGCCAGGCTGGATGGTTATATATATATATATATATATATATATATATATATATATATATATATATAGAGAGAGAGAGAGAGAGAGAGAGAGAGAGAGAGAGAGAGAGAGAGAGAGAG
>JABTXL010000002.1:51413068-51440947 GCA_025134845.1 Neodon shergylaensis | reverse complement strand
GTTTAAGTATGTCTCTGTAACAATAGCTGGATGGATTGTTTAACAAGGTGTTGTTGATTAATTCAGATTAGAGAATTAGATCTAGTCAAGGAAAAGCAACCTAGCATAGTTACACTTGTGGGTATCCTTAGAGGGCTTATCTAGACCTAGTAATATTATTTTATTTGGGCTCACAAAACAAGTTATGCATTCCCTTAGCCAAGTTTGCTTAAGGAATTAGACCTGGTTTGATAAAGGCTAGGCTTCTTGTGTGTTCTGATTGCTGTACAATCAATTGTTTTTGGCATACTGAGGTATTGCTTCATTTCAAAGCTGTTACTAGTCATAATAGATGATTTATGTTTCTTCAAGCTTTTTTGAATTCCTTGCCTTTATCAAGAGTTTACTTGTGGAAATGATTCTTGCCTTCATACATGCAAGCCTGATACCAATCATGTACATACAGATGGCAGCCCCAGAGGGTCATCTCAGGCTGTACTCTGTCTGCTTCTGAGCACTGACTGCCCATGATTTCCAGGAGACCAGAGGTACATTATGTTTCTTTGTTCTCATTTACTTTCTGATCCCAAGAGTCACTTTTCAGCAGTGACCAAATTGAAGAGGAATCCCTGTCAGATGGGCACTGAGTACTTTTTGATAGCCCCAGTGGTACCTGAGGCTTGGGAGGTCATTGTTATTCCTCCTTTCTTTCGGTTGTATCCACCAAAAATACCCAGTTTATGAGTATTTCTTCTTTCAGAGCTCTTGCTGTCTCCTGGATATGGAATGCTCCCCAAAGGCCCATATGCATTCTTCTTGGTCTCCTGCTTGGGCTACTAGGAGGTGGTAGACATCTTACCAGGGCCTATGAAAGTCTTCAGGTCACTGAGGTCATACTATTGGAGGGAATTGTGGGATCTGTGTCTTCCACTTTCTTCTCCCTCTGCCCCTGTGAGGAGAAAAGCTTTGCTGAGATAGATGCTTCACATGGGTCCCAGAATAGTGCAGTCAATGATCACAGATTGAAACTTCAAAACCATGACCAAAGTTAACCCTTTCTCTCTACAGGTTGATTATCTAAGGTGTGTGTTAGAGCAACACATAGCTGGCTAAGAGTTCTTAGTTTACTAGAATGCCCGTTCTGAGTCCTGCCCGCTCTTGGCCTGAATCCTCCACTCACTTAGAAGCATATTCATAGTCCCAACAGGTTTCTGCGCTGTACCCATATGGGTCTGAAGCTGTCCATGAACAGAGACTGGTGTATATCATCTGGCTCTCAGCTGGGACCCCTTTCTGTCACCTTGTCTTGTCTAGGACCCCTTTCTGTCACGTCTAGGGACTATTCTCTAGGGAGATATCTGTTGAGATAAATGACAAAACAAAACAAGCAAACAACAAACCCACCCTGGATGACTTTGCCTTTATGGGTGGGATCGATGTTGATCTAAGTGGCTGTAATGGAAATCAGATGTAGATTATTCTGGGTACTTTAGATGCCATCACTTCATTTGATCTGAAATATTTGTGGGAAAGCTCTTATGGACTGATGTGGAGAATGTTGAAATATATAATCATACGTCAATAAAGAATCAAATAACTCCACTTTCCTCCTCTTGAAAATTGACAGCTGAAAATACAGCAAAGTAAGCAAATAAATAAGTAAGTAAATACATAACTGGTAAATAAAAGAGAGACTAAATGGAAGAATAGGAAAAGGATGTATGATTCAGAAGATAGGGAGAAGGAAAGTGAATTGCCTTCCCCTGGGCAATCACCGTAGCCGCCTACAGTGGGCCTGCAAAAGACTGGACCTGCCAAGAACCAGTCACGGGTGAGAGAGGGACTCATGGAAACTTATCCCTCTCTGATAATCGATGGGCTACTAAAATTGAAGGGAGGAGGATGTCTCTAGATGTGTGTCCACTGGTGAGCCCGCTGGACTCCACTGGATAGCTCCATACTCAATGGTCACATAGACGGCCTTGGCTGAACTCGGTGGGTCACAATATAATACAATACAAAGAGTCACAGATAAGGAAAGAGGCCTCTAGCGAGGAGGGGGAGGTGACAACGGTGGTGGGATGAATACACAGCCAACAGGTAGGTGAGAGCAGTCAGTATGCATTACAATTTATGTATAAAATGTATACAAGTGTCCAAGAAATTTTAATCATTAAAAATATCAAAATACTTGGAAACCCCGAACTTGGAGAACCCACTGCGGATTATGATGTGGGGCAGATTTCTCGAGCTTCTCAGACCTCCCTTTCCCATGTGGTAAAGGGCATGACGCCACTTGGTGCAGATTAGAGTGATGCTGCTGTGCTGAGAAACACTTCAGCGCTACTTAGCACCACGGGCATACTTTGGTTCATCATTTGCTAAAGCATGCAGTTAAACTTGTCTTTGGAACTGGCCACAACCGAGATGCAAATTTATTTAGTTTTTATTTTAATATAAATAACTTTGTAGGCAGTTGTCTGCTTGATACCAAGTGTGTGTTAGTCAGGCTAATGCTTTATTGAAAAATGTGTGCTTATTGTTTATTGTTTTAGCAATTCAGAATGAGTTCCAATGATTTCAGTTAGGGATAAACGGCCAATTTAAAAATCCTATTTTCTTCTTTGTGGTGAGAGGTGTTCATTTGTGAGAGCAAAAGAGAAAGACAAAACCAAAACCAAAAACTTCACTTCGGTGCCCTTTCCAAGCCCAGAGATCAGGACAGAAAAAAAGAACTATCTGTCTGAAACTATGGACTAGGCTGGGTTCTGACAATGCAATTCTCTTTGTGAAAATCCTGCCATTCAAACGAGGGAAGTCCTGATTAGTTGAGACTGAGCGGGGCCTGGGTTTATAAACTAGAGCTCTGTCGTCCCAGGTCAGGGGTAATTTGATTGTCTGGACTTAGTCACAGTTTTCCTCCACTCCTCCTTTGGCCAGAAAAGAGTCACTAGTTTCTGTTTTAATTTTATATAGATCTATTATTTAGGTGTGTCTGTCTGTCTGTCTGTCTGAGCGGGGTATGTACATGCACATGTAGGTACCCTTGACTGCCAGAAGAGGGAGTCAGATTCCCTGGAGGTAGACAAATAGGTAGTTGTGAGCTGCCAGATGCTGGTGCTGGGAACAGAATTCTGGTTCTCTGCTCCAAGAGCAAAGGCTCTTAATCACACAGCCCTCTCTTTAGCCCCCACTGTTTTCTTTTATAGTGTTATAAGAGACGCTTTCCAAATCAAACTTGCATTTTGGAAATGATCCAGTGGAAATGTATTCTCTTCCTGGCATCTCAATATTGAGCACAATTTCTAAATTTATTTGTTCCTTCTAAAATTATCCGAGAAAGTGTGACTCTGTTGAGTTCAAACACCAATAGAAGAATAATAACACTACTCTAACTCAAGCGCCATTTCCTGTCACATACTCTTAGTATCCTAAATAATAATAGCTATTGAGATATCAACATTGAAACATTTGGTTTTGGAAAATAACTGTAAGATAGGTACTCAAATGAATTCGTGATTGGAAAGATGCCTCAGTGGTTATGAATACTAGCTGTGTAATCCTGAGGACTGAACTTTTCATCTCCACACACAGACACAAGGTGGGGGGGTGCTCAAATGCTTGAAACTCCAACCCTGAGGAACACTAGACTCTCCTTGGCCTCTGTAAGGGCACAGGAGTGGGTATCTACCCGGGTGAGCACACACACACACTCGCTTTCTCTCTTTCTCTCTCACTGAGGCACACACGTACACGTAAGTAAATAAGTCCTTTAAGAAAATGCCTTCCCTTTATTCTTCATAAAATCAGCTTTAAAATTTCAGTTTCCAGTGCCTAAAAAAAAAAAATACAAATTCAGATTTTTCATCAACCCAGAATCCTGGCTGGTCCAGGATCTCAGTTCAATTTCCTTTCAGTCCCAAGAAGAAGGTATATTTTTATCCCCATTTTATACATGAAAAGTGTCTTCATAACTTATTTGAGGTCATACAACCAAGTGTCGAGAAGCCAAAGCCATGCCTGACCTTCAGCTCCAACATCTTCCTATTACAATCCCAAAGGGAAGTTGAATTTCTCTTCGGCCACTACCCAGGTTGCCTTAGGAACAGCTTGCTGTCTAGGTGTAAGTAAAAGGCTTCTAAACAGTACAGAGGCCAGCCTATTACAGTGTGAACCCTTAAGGACCATGTCAGACCCTAGAAGACAACTGGCCGAGTGCTACTGTCAGGGATGACATTTTGGCTATGTTTCGTAGATGCGTGAGATACTGAATTGCATGTTTCCACGTCACAGCGCGAGGTTTGCTTTGGAGGAGCCGGGGAGCCGTTCATTTTAACAACTCAGGATTAGAGTGTGGTCATTTACGCTTCGGCGCTTAGAAGCTCTATTTTCTGTTCTGCAGCTCGCCACCTGAGTGTTTTGGAGAGCTTCGAGGATGCCTTGAAGGTTTGCTTTGGCAGCAGCTGGACAGACATTGCGCTGACTGTGGTAAGCACCTCCGTTAGCAGTGGGTTTAATGCAGTTATTTTCTGGTCATAAAGAGCTAAAGACTTTTGAATCCGTGATTATTTTATTAGATCCATATTTTGTTTTATTTTATTAGCTCTGATTCTGTAGCAGGCTACATTACAGTTCCTACGAACACATCCTTTTATTAGATTCTCATGCACACAAACTTTTGGGCAAGGCTATTAATTGGGGGTCTGTGATTTTAGCCAGATCATTTCTAAGTCTTCGACACAAATACTCCCTCTGAGCTGTGGAGCAGTCCAAAACAACTTTTTCTTTTCTTTTCTATGTGTATGGCCACTGAACATATTATTTCCCTTCTGGGCTGTCTCCACTGTGGTCAGGAGTCTTTAGATCCCCAATGCATATTCCACAGGCTGTGGTATTTTATTTTTGAAAGAACCAGCATTTGTTTTGGTTGAATTTTCCAATTCATTTTTCATCGTGTATTCAAATGGGTTTCTTATTTTCTACTTCGTTGTCTTCATTCACAACATTGGGGGAAAAAAATCCCTCCCAAATTTAACCTCTGTCTTCCTCTGCCGTTTTCAACCGTTCCCTGTGAAGTAGATGGGATTGCAGTGTGGGAGACAGCAACACAACCAGGTCCCTGCAAACCTTCAATCATTAGCCAGCCAGTCATCTCGCCTTGGAAAATTGCTTGGAAACCCTGAGATGTAGGCTGGGGGAAGAGAAGGGCGCTTTCCAGTGACTGTTTTTCACCAAGCTGACCACGAATGCCATGAAGCCACTGTAATGGTCTTGCTAATTTCATTTCCTGCACATAAACAAACTGGGCTGTCCTTTGAAGTGCCCGAGAGAGGTATGAGGAGTTTCAGCTTGCAATAACTCGACCCCTCGCAGAAGGCTAATTCATCTTTTTTTTTTAAAATAAATCAGTAAAACAGAAGTTAATTAAAGTATAAACAATGGGCCGTATTGTGGCTGAGCGAGTCAGCAAAGGAGCCCTTGCAATTCTTTGTGTAATGGATATTACCTGATTACACTTGGAGCAGGGTGGAGTTTAGGGAAGATCAGGTTACTTAGCTCTTTCCCCTCTTGCCCTGAACTAAAAAAAAAAAGAATCAAAAAAAAAAAAAGGAAAGGAAAGAAAGAAAAAGCACAAAATTGACAACAATTGCTTTATTTTTGACAAAGTAGGAAGTGGGTGGCAGCTTCCCTGCTTGAGATGCTGAGGCCCTTGGGGCTTCCTTTTCCCCTCCTGGGGGTCCTGATGTTGTTGGCTGGGTTACAGTTGGCTCCTTGGGAGGCCCTGTGGGGGTGGAAGAGCTCACTGAAGCAGTGCACAGAAGATATTTTGCCTTGTGAGTAACACCAACCCAGCCTGTGCAAAAGGCAGAGCTCACTCAACACTGAAATCCCTTCTAGTCCCCAAACAGGGCTGGGCAGGGCCCTGAGGGTTAGTTAACACAGGCTTGCAAAACCTTCCCTTATTTCCAAACACAGGGTGGGAGTCAGGGGGCTTGGTTATGAGAGGCACAGACGTGGCCCACACAACCCAAACACCAGGCTAAAGGAAGATTTTCTTGACTTTGATGTTAAGAGGGTGTAAAGAAAGATGAGGCAGAAGATGAAGGCGTGTGTTCAGGGGCTCACTGCCCGCGGGAGGAGGCCTTTGTCTACACTGATCCACGAGGGGCTCTTGGGGTTTCTTTGTAGGTCAGGAAGAGACCTGATGAGGAGATGAAATTCTTCAGCAATAAAATCCCTGAGAAAAATGACAGTGTATGTTGTTACCCACAGTAGGGCATTCAAGGGTGACCTTCCACAGCACAGAGCCTGCCTGGCTGTGTCCGGAAGCCCACATGTGTACACCTCAATATGTGGGCATATGTGGATATGTGTTTGGGGGTGCAGGCATTTGTTGAGGGGTTTATAACACAGATTGATGCCTGTATGCCTGGATGTGTGTGTGTGTGTGCATGCATGTGTTTGTGTGTATATGTGTTTGAATATGTGTATGCCTATGCCTATGTGTGTCTGAGCGCATGATGGTACAGATGGAATGAGATTTGAGGAGACTGCAGTACGGAACCACGTAGAACCCGGAGCAGGTGGCCTCTATGTGAGGTGCATCAAGAGGCCCCATACGACCCTTCCAGGAAGTCCAAAAATTCTCAGTTCCTGTTTGCCCTGCAGGAATCTCTATCACTGCGATTGATTTAATTTTGCAAACAGGAGGACTCTCTTAAAAGGTCAACTCTCCTCTTAATTGGATGTTGGGGGATGGTATCTTAGAATCAATTATTCTAATGGAAAACTTCACAGCATCGAGCCTTAACTGTCAACCGGCTGGGGAAAACAGGAAGCATAAATGGTGTGATGGGCACATGTGCAGTGGACAAGGACCAGGACTCTATTGCTAACTAGAACTGAAAGCTGAGGCAGATCGGTTCAGAGTGAAGCCAAGGAATCCCGAGGAAATAGATCACTTAATTGTGGGCTTTTTCGGGAAAGTATGCACCCAGAACTTGGACAACAGAGTTGAGTGATGGCTAGGGGAAGCCAGCGTCCTCCACTGAGGGAGGGAAGGGTATGGCACTGGACCTCAGTCACACCACACAGCAGTTCATGGCTATGGTTCTGGGACAGTTTGGTCCAGAGCTGTCAAATCAGCCCAGCTGTCGCAGCCCTCACACAACCATTGCCCCAAGTTCAATAAATCATCCCCACAAAGCCATGGGTTTTGAGCACAACTGGCTGCGTTCTAGCTGGAATCTCCTATGTGACCACGCTCACTAGAGGCCCACTAGTCCTCAAGTCATGGTTTATCCAATGCGTTCACCACAGTCAGTGCCAGCTGAGTATTGCTGGCCACGTAGATACAGGCGAGGAGAGAGAATCTGAGAACTAGTATTTGCTAAAGCCCAAATGTAAGGGAGGTTCAGGACCTCTGGCTGTTGCTTTTCTTACATCCTAATATTACTGATAAAGAGTTAATGCCTCAAATATGCTTATGTTTTTCCAGCTGATGAGCACACTCTAGAAAGACATGAGCCTTTCTAGAATATATATAATATACATTATATATTTTGCATATGATATATTATATATATCCCCAAACTGAGAAGGAAGGCTAACTTAGAACCATGTAGAATTAAACACATAACCTAGAAGTGGTTCTCTGGCTATTGCCCAATGGTGTAAGTGGTTCCTTTACCATTCAGGCATAGACGGCAAGCTTTCAGTATCTCACTTATTTCTTGTGAGTTACAAATAATGTCCTTATCCTCGCAGTCCCTTAGGGGCTTTTTCAGCCCTGTGTGTAGGGTTAAGACCAGCTTACACTTGCTTTTTTTTTTTTTTGAGAAATTGTACTTTACAAAGCAATTTCTTTTCTTCAACACCCCAGGTCTGTCTGCAAGCTTGGAGATGAGGCGGCCTGTGGCTCTGTAATAGCTGCCCACAGGTGGCAAGGCAGCTCTAGAGGCGAAAGGCATGCTGTGTGTTGTTAGCAAGACTTGGTCACGAGAGGGCACATTCTGGAGTCGGCCGGCCTACCTGATCTTGCTACATTCCTTAATGTCTTTGGAGCCTTCATTTCCTTATCTACAAACCGGGATAACAAGGAGGAGGAGTGAGTCCTGAAGTTTACTTCAGGAGTTGAGGGAGTTAATAGATGAACTTCTTAGATCAAGGCTCTACCCACAAAGAGCAGGACACATTAGAGGAGAGAGCCTACATTTGAGAACAAGACAACTGACAAGTGGAAGAAAGAAGGATGTCCCTGCAGGGGGCACCAATTGAAAAGGTTTCTCATGCAGTATGATTCCTCCTCCTCATAGTCCATGTTTTATGGGTCTACAAAGGGTACACATTTAAGAGCTAAAATATTATCATATCTACAAAACACACATACAAGGTTTTAACACAATTTTTTATCCAAACAAATGCCCAGTACAATGACTCGTTTTAATCTATTTCTTAACTACTCATTTCTAACTGCATCCTCAGCATCTTTGATACCAGAACAGCCTCTCCTGCTCTAGGACAGCATCTCCTGCCCTAGGTCGGCATCTCCTGCTCTAGGATGGCATCTCCTGCTCTAGGATGGCATCTCCTGCACTAGGACAGCATCTCCTTCCCTAGGATGGCATCTACTGCACTAGGACAGCATATTAACTACATCAGGTTTAATTCATTTTATTCATTTTAGCTTCCTGTCAGTGTAAGTAAGGCTGCTCAGTTACTGGAACACCCTCGTTTGTGTTCACTGTTAGTGAGCATATAGGAATCCACTGATGCTGGTTGCTTACCCATACTCTGTAGCATAGCCTGAATTTAGGAAACTTGTTTTTACCCTTGAGACTCTAAAAATCTGAAGCATTTCATGCTACACTCTGCTTCCTCACTAAAGAAATTCAACATCAACAGAGGGACAGGTGACCTATTTAAGGAATTAAAGCTGTAATGTGATTGTGAACCTCTTCTCTCCCCCCCCCCCCGTTCCTCTGGAACTGCTGGGTTATTAATCCCTGTAGAAGTTAGAGTCAAACACCTTTCACTTCCTTCCGAACAGAATGAGCACTGGTACTTGTGAGGGTGGCTTCCCTCAGTTCCCAGGACTGCCCATAACCTTTGAGCCACCTCCTCTGTTCTACCTTCCCGGACTCGAAACACGAGTGAAAACAAAAGAAGGAGAATCGGTCTTGGGTTTGGAGTTTAAATAAACAAGGAGGTTAACGAAAAGGCTGTTTCAGTGGATCAGAGGCCCAAGGGTTCCCATGGTTGGAGGCAATTTATCTTTCTATATAAGATATAATAGTTTCATGTATATACATATACACAATATATGTATATATGTGGTGTATGTGTGTGTGTGTGTATGTATGTGTGTGATTCCTGCAATCCAATGACTTGGACAAGTTCTGAAACCCAGGAGAGTTCTATTGAAGTGGATAAGCCATTACATTATTAGTTCAAGAATGGAGAGAGCCTTTCTTTTCCCTTCTTTTCCTTCCTTCCCTTCTCCTCTATCTCTTAAAATACTGAAGTTGTTGAAGGAGATACTCATGATTCCAGTCCTTAACTGTGTAAAATGGGAAAGGACTGGGGCCAGTGGAATGTTGGTAAAGAAAGAAAGAAACAAACAAAACACCTGCCACTCAAATGTGAAGATAGGGTGGCTCTGAAGACAGGGTGCATACAGATTTACATGGTTTTAACACATCACATGTCTGATATTAAATTACCAATATAAAGCCACTAGTTTAGTGCTTGCCAAGTTTGGGGAAAAGATTTAAGAGCTCAGGGAGTGTGCATAGGTACAAGCCCACTCAGGACTTTCGTGAGTGACAAGCAGTGCTCATGTGTTGTTGTAGAGAGGAAGAAATTGGATATGGAACTGTGGACACAGGTGACCTGAAGTCTGCCTGTTATCTGTCTATGTCTCTGCTGATCATCCATCTCCTGGCCTCCTTCCATCCATCTGATATCTATCCTTCCACTCTCTATCTATCCACCCCTTTACTTATCCATCACTTTCTATTACCCGCTTAATTGCCTGACGGTTCTTAGCTGTACACTCAAATAATCAGCCGATCAGCAAGGCTTTTGGATCATTTTTGTTACTGTTTTCATTATTTATTCTAATCATTATTATTCCATTATTCCACAAGACCACTGAACTCATGGCATAGTGTAAGTTCAATTCCTTTTACAATGTTATTTGTGTCTGCCTTTCTCTTCGCAGCTCTCAGAACCCCTCCACATTTTAAGAATCCTTGATATTAGGTGCTTGGGCTCTGACAGAGGATAAAGCGTCAAGAAATGAGCGTATATTTCAGAATTAGTACAGCTTAACTGAGCAGTCTTGGTCTTGCAATCATGTTTTCTGTTTATGAAGTGCTCTTTGGCTCATTTCTCAGAGTCCAAGGCCTCAGAAGAGGTGCACAATACGCCTCTGGCTGGGAAGTCACCATTTGCAGAGGTTGACTGGACAGAATGGGACCCCTTGCCTGCTCAGCTCCACCTGCACTCAGCATCGATCACACAGCCCTCTCTCTTCTGATCCTCCTCTCTGGGACAGGTGGGCAATGACGGGCTTTTTTAGATGAACTTGTGTTGTTTCATAGATCTGAGCATGAGGGGAGACAGGGGATGCTGATAGCACTTCCTGCTTTAAGGGATCCTTCTCTTGCTACCATGTACCATCGGAGGTCTTTCTGCCTTCCTTCCTTCCTTCCTTCCTTCCTCCTGCCCTCTCCCTTTCCTTCCTCTCTCGCTCCTTCCCTCTCCCCCTCTATTTTCTTTTTGTCCCATTTTCAGTTTACTTCATCATACAGTGATACTTGTATTACATTGGGCACCAGAGGCACAGAGATGGGTAATAAAATGTTCCCAGTAATTTGGGGGAGTGTTATAAGAAGAAAACATATGATGGTGGTAAAAGCAAGGGGTCATCCTAAAACTATAGGGCTCTGAGATGGGATGGTTTATTTATTTATTTATATTTATCCCTATGTAATTGTGAACATCATTGTGTGACCCTGAATGGCCTCAGGCTCCCTAGTTCAGAGACTGTAGGTGTGAGACACTATCCCCAGCCTTAGAATTTTCCCTAATAGACACTTACTTGGGTAGTTATTACTACACCTGTTTAACAGTATCTTATTCCTAAACTGGAGAGTGTGAACAATAGGGCCTGTGGTGTGGTTGATGGTCTATCAAAGTACAAGAGGGGGGTCCTGTTGACTCAGCTCACCATCACTGCCCTTCCACAGTCTGTGATCAGAGACTCAATGTGATTGATCATCTTGCCTGTCAGGGCCACTGGGTGACTTATAGGCACTACCTTGGGGCTGTGCCAAGAAATGCCTATCCTAACTTCAGCCAGCAATGACTCGTGATTTACGTACTTCGAGGAATATGGCCTCTACAAATTAAAATATTCCAGAGGGTTGATCAAACAAAATTTACTATATGGAAATCCAGCCAGCTGAATCATGACATGAACACTCTGGCCATGATTGAGTAAAGCTAAGCACGAGGTTCCTTTAAAAGGTTCCTGGTTTCACAAGTAATTGAGGTCCTGCAAGCCTCAGAATGGAAGTCAGTGAGGTCTGTTTTTAAAGAAACCTTGGTGTGGGCCAGAGTGGATTTAAATTAGATGGTAACGTCAGGCACGAAGCATCTTGGGCACCTGTCAGCGAACCACTTCCTCTCTCTGTAGCTTTCAGCCCTTTGAACTGCAACTTGAATCCTCGGAAAAGTCAAAGAAGCTCGGAGTTTTTGTCCCTCCGAGACACAAGTCATCTCAGGTAACGGTGTGGCAGGAAAGTGGTTCTGCTCTCAGCCAATGGGAAATGGATGGAAACTTCATGAAATTGGGCCTCTGGGCTTGCTGAAAGCCGGAAGGAACACAGCAACTTTTACTTATCTCACTTGGTGGATGTTGTCACGCGCAAACGGTAAATCAATAACGCCAAGATCAAGCATACCCATCGCCTCCTCAACACGCGATGCCCTCGTTTATATAAATCTCAGCTACTTGACATCCCGTTTGAACGCATGCGCCTGCTGAGCCTCTTCTGTCTTGGGCTGTGTCAGTCTCTCGGGAAGTTTTATGGCGAGGAAGGCTGACTGAGGACAGAGCCGAGTTCCTAATTAGCCTTTTAATTGAGAAGGAGCTCTAAGTAGGGGTCATCTGAAGTGTTGAGTTCCTGCCCTGCCTCCGCCCTCCCGAGCTCCCTGCCCTCATTTTGCACAAAGGTTGGAAGTGGCCTCCTGGTGACCCCAGGCTGAAACAGATTATGATCTTCTTAATTAGCCTCCTCTGTTTCTCCACCTCCCACTTCACACTGGTTCCCCCAGGGGGCATTTCTGTGTGAAGCTGGGAGCAGTTTAGAAGGAGGGTTGAGAAATGTCGGGTGGGCTTCCAGCTCTCAGGTGGTTTTAAAGAGTCCAAAGTCCCCAACTGTTCCCTGTCTCCTCCTCGGTCCCTCTCCCTTGTCCAGCCTTGAGGCCATAGGAAGGTCCTGCTCTTGACACGGGGACCTCAGGGGACCCAGGGCCCATGGCTCCTTTACTGTGGCAGAGACTTCCTTTGCCTTGCTTTACGACCCACCCACCCGCAACCTGTTCCTGAGTCTGTGGTGCTTGGTGGCTTTACTTTGGGTCACAGTGGTCGGAGCTGAGCATTGCCACGCTCCCTCGGCTGTGCCTTTACTGCAGGGTCCTTCCCAGGGTTCTGGGTGCCCTGTCCTGCTCTGTTCCCAAGACACCTCCTGCTCTTCCCACCAGGTGGCTATGTGGCAAGAGTCCAGATGCCCAACTGCATGAATACGGTAGAGTGTTTTGTTATTATTTTTAATATCGGTGTTGGTAAGTCATGTGGCTTTAGCTTCCCAGGGTTCTCTCAACCAATGGGCTTGAACTGTAATAGAAGAAGCAGGCCAAGGTGCTTTCATGTCTCTGGTCAAGAAACGGGATGGATCTCAGGAAGTAAAATGGTGATTTTGCTTTTGCTTGTTTTCTGTATTTCTGGGGCCAAAAGCCCAAATCCCAAGAGAAAAAAGTGTGTGTGTGTGTGTGTGTGTGTGTGTGTGTGTGTGTATGTGTGTGTGTGTGGTGTTTGTTCCATGTATATACTTGCATTTTCTCATGAGACTGTCTGGCCTGATATAGTTATGATTCCAAAATCCTTTAGTCTTGTAACCCTCAGCTGTCACTGTGTGTGAGGGCTTCGGAACACTTTAAACAAAGGTGTGAGTGTCTTAGCGTGTGAAATGTAAGAGCTACCCGCCGGTTGGCAATCATCCACAGCTCCTTCAGATCTCAGAAAGAGAGCACTGGCTTTGGAAGATGCCCATGTGCAAAGCGCCTCAGTGGAAGCCGCCCTCTCTGTGCCACTCCAAGAGTTCCGAAGGGAAGTCGCTAAGGTCAGACATGCATGCACACATGCACATGCCGCAGTTCATCTGAAGAATTTGTTTTATAAAGAAATAAAACAAATAGAATCAGGAAAGAGCACCCCTAGCGTAAGGGTCCTGTCATCCCAGACTTGTGGTGATCTCTTAGTTCTGAAGACACCTTGTTCTGGGAAGCCAAATGAGAAAATGGCTTCACCTCATCCTTTGTGTAGCCGTTCCCTCCACATGGAAAGGACCCCTTCAGGAGGGAAGAAGGAAAAGGACCGGAGAACCGCAGAATTGTGTGAGGCTCAGGAAATCTACAAGGCTGAGGAAGTTCATGAAACTTAAAACGCTCAGAAGTTGCCAGAATCACAGAAGTCCCTCTCTAAGGCATATAAGCAGCAAACAGTCACTGAGTGGAGGAGTCTGTTCAGTGGAGATGCCTGCCATTTGTGCAGGGAGTGCTGGGGTTTAGGGCTTGCAGCTGTTGCGAGTCTTTATCCATGCTGGCAGGGGCTGTTCAGTGACAGCAGCCCCTGAGTCACCCAGACTCCTGTAACTAATCCCACTAAATTTGGTTCATCAAACTCGCTGCTGTCATTTCTTTGATCTTGCAGTTATCTCTCTAGGATGAACAGGGGTTTGTCCATGTCTCCCCCAGAAAGGTCATATAGCATGTACAGTTTAGATCCTGCCATTTGGAAAATAGATATTTTGACTAATGTGTATATTCCAGGGGGCATATATGTGTGATATAAAGATGTATAGTTTGATTTATTTATTTATTTGGTTTTTCTGTGGCTTTGGAGCCTGTCCTGGAACTAGCTCTGTAGACCAGGCTGGTCTTGAACTCACAGAGATCCGCCTGCCTCTGCCTCTGCCTCTGCCTCTGCCTCTGCCTCCCGAGTGCTGGGATTAAAGGCGTGCGCCACCATCGCCCGGCCAGATGTATAGTTTTAATAATACATATTTGTATGTATTTCCAAATGTCTGTTAACTCAAATCATAATGCTGATTGTAGCGGTCTAAAAGAAAAGGGCCCCCAAAGGGAGTGGCACTGTTAGGAGGTGTGGCCTTAATGGAGTGGGTGTGGTCTTGTTGGAGGTCTTTGAGGTCTTATACATGCTTAAGCCACACCCAGTGAGACAGTTCACTTCCTGTTGCTTTTGAATTAATATTTAGAATGTTCCAGCACCACGTCTGCCTGTAAACCGCCATTCTCCCAGGCACCATGCTCCCTGCCATGCTAATGTGCTAAACTTCAGAACTGTAAGCCACCACCTCAGCCAAATGTTTTTCTTTATAAGAGTTGCCATGGTCATGGTGTCTCTTCACAGCAAGAGAAACCCCAACTGTGACACTGATGAATCCTCATTTAAAAGTCTCTCGTCCTAGAGCCTTCCCTGAACTCTTAGGACTTAGAAACAAATAGTGCATATCTCAAGTGTTGTGCTGCTAAGCACCTGACCCCTTCACCGTCAGCTGGTGACCCTTTAACAAGGCATACTTAAGGACGATTGGCATAGAAAGAACACTTGGGTAGGAACCTGCTTGCCTCCTCGTTCTCCGTCTACTGCAATGTGCAGGATGGTGACTGCCTTGTTCACAGCCCGCTCCCCCAAACCTTTGAGCTCCCCAAAAGCCTCATGGGCTTCACACTGGAGTCCTTTCTCCAGACACCAGTGCTTTTCTTGACCCCTGCTGGCTCTTCCCTGCCTCAGGCAGCACAGCTTTCTTCCTTCTCCACCTGCCTGGGAACACCAAGAAAGCCCTGCCTGCCTTTTCCTCCTTTGCACACTATAGCCAGTGCGTACTGGCTATAGCCCTGCCATCCCTACCCATCCAATCTTGAACCTAATGTATGTAGGACGATGTTTCTGTCCCTATCAGTTGCTTGAGGCCCATTCAAGGAAGATTCTTTGAAAGAACGCACGTGGTAGAACATCCTAGATAGAGTTCAGAAGCCTTTCTGTGCTCGAAGACTTCAGGTCCAGTCCTTGGTCAGTATAGGCTAGTGTAGTAAAGTCACATAGTCTGAAGAGCTTCTGTAACTTCCTGGAGGTGAGGCTAAGGGTCTGCTGGGAAACTCACTTGAGAGTACTCACTGACCTCTCATAGAAAGGTGCTAATACCAGGCTCCCCCTTTATGCGGTAATTAACCCAATCTTCTCTCACTGTAGGACTTCCACATAGGAATTTTGAGGGGCCATGCACAGCTTCAGTTCACAATAGCAATGATTTCTATTTTATTCAAAATCCCATGCAACCAAAGCTGCACTCATAGGAGTTCCAAGTTTGTAGTGTTGTCAATTTGAAGGCTGAAATATCTCAAAATTGTCACTCTGTCCCCCTTGGAACCAATAGGAAAAGTCACCAGTGAAAGCTCCAGGAGACTGATTGAAGTTGACTGGAGGACCAGGCCTGAAGACTCAGCTAACATTGCAGACTGTTCTAGATGCTCTCATGCATCTAGAAAGATGTCCTGTCCTTCCCTAGTTTACTCCTTCATGGCTGATATTCAGAACACCACCTTTTCAGTGAAGAAGGAAGCACGGTAGATGACTGGGATGGTTTGAATAAAATCAGCCCTGAAGGCCCATAGGGACTGTCGCTATTAGGAAGGGTGGCCTTGCTGGACTAGGCATGGCCTTGTTGGAGGAAGTGTGCCACTGTGGGTGGGCTTTGAGGTCTCAGATGCTCAAGCCAGGCCCAGTGTCACTTTCTCTTCCTGCTGCCTACCAACCTGGATTTAGAACACTTGGCTCCTTCTCCAGCACCATATCTGCCTGTACCACCATGCTTCCCACGATGGTGATAATGGACTAAACCTCTGAACTATAAGTCAGTCACAATTAGATGTTTTCCTGTATGAGAGTTGTTGTGGTCATGGTGTCTCTTCACAGCAATAGAAATCTTAGGGTCTCTACTTAAGACAACTACAGAAGGGGATGTGTGTGTTTAGACATAAGTTCATTTCTACATACATATTCACAGACATATTAACAGTCCGCAACGGCAGGAAGGAACAGCGAAGCAAGATGTGTACCATATCAAAGTCAGGAAGCTGACAGAGGTGAGCGCTTTCCCCCGTCTCCAGGAGCCCTGGCACATGCCATGGTTCCAACCATGTTTAGGATGGGTCTTCCTTCCTCAGTCAAACTTTTCTGGAAGCACTCTCCTCGTGGACATCCCCAAATGCATGCAAGGATTTCAGCTCCCATCAGGCCGACAGTGACGCTTACAGTACATTTTTATCTGTACAGTTTTAATGAGGCAACTTTTTGTACTATTACGTTTGTTGTTCTATTTAACTGTTAAGAAGAGTTTTTTGTTTGTTTTAAACCTGATGTTTATTAATTTTTTGTTGCTGTGATATAATAACTTTTCAAAAGCAACTTAAAGGAATAAAGGTTTGTTTTGCTCACAGTCTGAGGTTGTATGCCATCGAGGCAGGAAAGTCATGATGGTAGGGGCTTGAGGCAACTGCAAGTCACGTTGCATCAGCAATGACTGTTTCCCTACCTTTCTCTTTCTGTTCAGACCTGGACACCAGCCCACAGGCTAACACTTAACCCCGATGGGCAGGCCTTCTACCTCCACTTACCTAATCTGGAAATCTCTCCTAGGCCTGCCCAGAGGCTGGTCACCTAGGTGATCCTAGGGTCCATCAAGTTGAAAGTCAAGATCGACCATCATCACTAATAATTCTGTTGGGGATATTCAGGCAGAGAATAACCCTATTTTCTAGGCAGTCATGGTTTGGAGGATGAGTGCTCAACTTCCCCTTGTTTTTTAAGTCAGGGAAAACAAACTATCTATACAAAAGGAACATTACTAAAATATTCTACGGCTTGCTGATCACTGCTGTGTTGTTTCAGTAGAATTCATAACACTGAGGTTGTCAGAGCCTTCTAGTGCTCTGCCCTCCAGAATTGTTAATGATGGCAAGGACATGCCAGGTTTTTAGCTGGCTTCTTTCTTCATTAAGTGGACTTGTGAAGAATATTAATCAGCAAATCTACGTAGAACAGTCTTCATCTTTGTCCTGTATCTGAAATGCTCTCAAAATGTAGCTAATGAGTTGGCAAGGCCTCCACTTTCAATTGCACAATTTGTCCTACGCTGTACCAGCCCAGATAGCACTGTCACAGAGCTGTGGGTGCAAACAATTCTTCCAGTGGCCGTCACTGTGGCCTGCACATCATGAGCGATACCATGGTTCTTTCTCTTGCTTTTTGTCATCCACACTTATATGGAGCAGAGGACAGAACTTTTACACCATTTATCTTCAGTGAAGTGCCTAGTCTCTGATGGCATTTATAACTGGTCCTTACCTCCCTCCTCAAGCTAATGTCCATGATAGCCACTCAGTGGATTACCCGCAGTCTCCCGATTGAGTCTTGCCTTCAGGGTCACCTAGGTGCTGGTCACTCTCCATTTGTCCCTTGTCATGGTTTGAATGTGTATCCTCCAATGTTCTATGTTGGAAATTATCTTCAGATCATCATGGCTTTTGGAGATGAGGCCTTTGGAGATAATTGGATGATGTCATGAAGGTGAGACTTAGTGATAACACTGGTGGTTTTGTTACAAAGAGACAGTTTGGTTTGCACACTTCTGCCTCTTTCTTGTCCTATAATGTCCCCTGTTGTGTTGTGTGATATCACCAAGGCTCTCAACAGATACCTTGCCGTGATGCTGGGCCTCCAGCCTGCAGAACTGTAGGACTGAGCCTGCTTCTTCTTAGCCTTCCATCGTGGGTTTTCTGTGAAAGCACCAGGAATGGGTCCCAAATTTCCAGCAGCCTCACTCCCAGCACTTGCCTTTCCCACCAGGAGGTCAGCCTCACACTGCCTTGCTTATGTGCGTCTGGCCACAGTAAGCCAAAGCAATGTTCTGGCGGGTTGCGAGGGCCCGGGTGAGACACTGGGATGCTCGTTATATAGCTCTCTCCTGCAGGCTGTGTCCGGTAGGTACACATTCTGTCTGCCAGCATCTCTGACTGTGCTGCCCACTCTCAGGCTATAGTCCAGAAATCCTGTTCACCCCCCTCACCTTGCCTTATGCTAGGTGACAGTGGCTTCCCATCGGCACTGACATTGACACTCAGTGCCTCTCTACAATGATAAATCTTGTTTTCTAGAAACAAGACAGCCCCCTCCCCCAGCAGCCATCAGTGGCTATTAACTCACTGTGGCTCTTGTTATTGTACCAGATCAAGTCAGTCAGCATTCCGAAGGGGGATGAGGCTCATGAGGTTTCATTCCTAGACCTGTTCTCTGAAATATGGTAATGTTTATATCGGTCTTAAAAGCCTGCATTTGGTAATAAAGAACTTCAGCTTGTAGGAAATACTACTGATAATGTATAAAACTTGCCCTGAGACTTTCAGTATAAATAGTTACCGGTTTCTGTCCAAATAACCTTTGAATGAAGGAAAAGATAACTGGAGTGAGTGTGCTTGCTACCTCTCCGTTACCTCACTTTCTTTTCTTCTTCCTCCCTAAATACTGAATGTTCATCATTTTGAAGTCAATGGTGTATTGACATTGGGAAAATTAATGTTGATGCAGTATTGTTACATAATCAGTTTCTCTGCCAGTTTGATCGTTTGCCGCAGTAATGTTATTTGATACTTAGAAAATACAAGGTGTAGCCTGTGAGCTCAAATTTAACAACAAGCTCCTCCATCTTCCTTATCTCAAGTATTCCCAGCTGATTGTTGTCTTGTGTTATCTCGGAGTGGAATGTGGATTCCCACAGGTAGGATCCTCTGCTTGGCCTTCCCACGCATTTCACACGGGAAGCAGTGCTCGGGATGCTGGATGAGTGTGCAAGCTGGGGTTCAACGTAAAGAAGGCAGAATTGCCATCTGACGTTCTCCAGTGATGGGGTGCACAACTGAGGTCCAGCTGCTCACCGAGTTGTCTTGTTAATTAGCCCAGCAATAGTTAACTGGTGCAGTAATTACTCGTAAGTTTTCAGTGCCTTAAACCCCACTTAACAGCCATAGTCTATGTCCCTGAATGTCTGTGACTGCTTACTGGCCTGTTGTGTAGCCCTCAAAGGCCCCTGTGCTAAGTAAGGTACAGTGCAGTGCTCTTGGGAAGGACCCTGTGGGACTTTAGGAAGTAGGGCCTGATGGGAAGTCATTAGAAACCCTATTGGGCCATAGTATTTTCTTCTCCTCCTCCCTCCTCCTCTTTTTGGTCATGAAGTATGTGGCCTCCTCCACTACATGTTTGAGCCATGATGCAGTGCTCGGGCTTTTCTTCTCTTTCTAAGCTAACATTCTCAGCTCTTTCACCACAGTACCCGTATGCTATCTACATCCCTGCACTGAACAGTTTTTCCATGCTGGGCGGGCATTTACTCATCCCCTAGAAAAGTGTCTATTGAGGTCTTTTGTCCATTTAAAAAATCAGATTATTAATGTTTTTCCTATTGAGTCTCTTAATATTGATCCCCTTTCAGATGCATTGTAGGAAATTATTTTCCGCCATCATGTAGGAACAACCTCTGATATTTTTTGGATAGTTGGGGACAATGCAATATTATGTCACATATTTCAGACTATCCAGAAAGAGACATTCTGGAGTGTAATGGTTTGAATGAGAATGATCCTGTAGGCTCGTGTATATGAGTGCTCGGCGGACTATTTAGGATTAGGAGGCATGGCCTTGTTGGAAGAGGTATATCACAGGGATTAGGTTTTAAGGTTTCAAAAATCAACACCAGACTCAGCCTCCCTCTTTTTCTGCCTCAGGGTTTTGGATCAGGATATATGGTTCCAGCCTGAGGATTGCCTTCCACCGTCTCCCGACCGTGAGGATCATACACTGACCCTCTGACCCTGTATGCCAGTCCCAATTAAATGCTGTCTTTTATAAGTTGCCTTGGTCATGGTGTCTCTTCGTAGCAATAGAACACTAAATAATATATGGAAACTGGAAGTGATATAATGTTTAATCTTCAGCCAATACATACATATGCAAAACATGGATGCTATATTCCACCAGTGTGTAAACCCCAGTGCCAAAGAAACCTCTTGGTACAAAACTCACCTAACACTGCACAGGACCCCGGGCTTCAACCTCAGCATCACAAATCAATGTGAATAAACTAAACACGAGAACAAGTTTATGAGAAGATGTTGAGGGCCATATTGAGGGCTGTGTGGTGTGTTCACTATAGATGTGACAAAATGGGACATTATGACAGTTAAAATTGTGAAATCATTGGCACACAAGTAGCCTTATGATGCCACGTGGGAATGCAGGCTTTTACTGGCAACTTCACCTGGAGCTGGCCGCACAGGGGCCAGAAACCACTGGTTTCTGTCAGCATGATTATTTGGATAATTTCTTATATGTTAAAGTATAGAAATTAAAGGCACACCTTATTCTTTGTGCTTAGATCCTGTGTGCGGAATTCTTAATCTCTACCCCAGATCTTGACAACATTCTCTATAACATACGCCAAGAAGTGCTAACAGAGGCTTTTCTGGTCCAGGAATTTCAGTCCCTTTATTATGTCACACTAGAACCTATAATCACAGAGATGTCTTTTAAAGCACTGACTCTTGAATTAAGAATCTGCTGTGATGTTAAAAGCTAAGCTCTATTTACATCAAGCAGGTGTTTATGTAAACGGCACTTGGGGTTCGTTACTTCTATTTGTTTCTAACCTGTGAACTATAGCCTTGGACTTGTCAATAGTGTGCACACCTAACTAATGTGGGCTTCAATACTTTGGAAATACTTGGGAGACTCAGGCAACTGTATATATAAGCAACAAGCCTTACAGGTTGCTCAACTCTTTCTTCGAAAATAGATGTACAGCTTTTTGTTTTTTGATCATTTTTTCAATAAAATAACCTTAAACAAATGAAACGAATATGCTGTTACTTTTTCACATCAACTGTAATTATAAGTTGAGGCATTACTGGATGGGTGGAACATTAGTGTGTGAAGGGCAGTTGTGCTGGATCTGAAGATGGTGGCCATATGAAGATGGTGTCTACTGCTCAGACTGGCGCTGGTCACGGTTGGATCTGCATTTGGGATTAGCTTGCTTCCAAAGCTGGTGAATGACACAGGCAATGGACACAGACTTCCAGGGGCCGTGGCTGAACCAGTAGGGGAAGACTCAGTAGGAACCATTCCCTACTGTCCATCTCACCCCCAGCTTCTGACTCTACAGGAGGAGGAACATATCACCTGTCCCTCTCATCCATACCTGGATTAAAATTTCTCTCTCCTTCAAAGTTTTTCCAAGAGTATTCAGGAGACTTGCAATTTAGATGCAGCCTAACAAATACATTAATGAATGCAGCTCAGATGAAACCCAAACAGGTGACAGAAGCAGTTATACATATGCCATGGGAGATGAATCCAAGCCCATGGGCCAGGGCTGCAGGTGACCTGATTTGCATAGAGACTGTAGCTGCATTTCCATTTCCAAGAGCAGATTGTACTCTGAAAATATCTTCGGGATTTTTTGTTACCATTGCTAATTTTCTAGGATGTGTTCTCTTTGCTGTGCTTTCCATGTGGGGCCCAAATTGCTGGATGTGGAAACTTTACAGAACACACTGGGCTGACGAGTCAAGGATTGACATTCTCTGATTAATAGCATGGATGGTTTACTTCCCATCGACTTCAGTGCAAAGTCACAGGACTTGGAAGTCTGCATCTTTTAGTTACTGCATGGCGAAGCAGCTAGGTACTAGGTACCAATGTCTTCTTTCTCAGGATGCTGTTTTCCTTCCAGGAAGCTCTGAAGGTTTCATTGGATCTGTACAGTCCTACTCAACTTTACAGATTTTCTTGTTCAATTTTTTTTTCATGTCAGAAAAAATTCAGATGTGCTAGTAAGCCTTGGGCTGTATCATCAAACAGTGACGCTTTCATTAGGTGTTTGAAAAACAAAATAGTAAATCCATCTTTTCCACACATCTTCATCATGTGCAGTTCTGGGAAGTGTTGTGCACAGCTCTGGGGAGGGAAGGGTGAATAAAACAAAGTTGCTTCCCTTAGAGATCTAAATGTCTAATGGGAAAGAAACGCCTCTCTCCACTGAGCTGGATTGTGATAGAAGTGCTTCAAAACAGACTGGAATGAAAGGAAAAGTAAAATAGGTCAAGACCAGCATTAAATGATGAAATAAATTGTGGCAGGTTATAAGTGACATGTGTAGGCTTGCTTCTTATAAAAGATAAGGATTGCATAAACTACTATCCCTTGATAAACACAGGCATCAACTCTTTGCAGAAAGTAGTAGCAATATAACATATACTGTAAGGACTTGGGAAACTTTAAGAAGCTTTACTTGATTAGGAGCTGGTTAACACACATGCCCTTTGCAATCTCATAGGAGTCAGCAGGGAAAAAAAAAACAACTGTCCCTAGCAGCTAGCCCCCTGTCAACACCCAGTTCTGTGGTCTAGAGAGGAGCAGAAAATAACTGCTTTGGGGGAGGGTGGGGAGCATACACAGAAGCAGAAGTAGCCACTTAAAGAAGGAAGAGTATATGCAGAAGTAGTCCATGCCCTGCACTCAGCAAAACTAGCCCCCTTGACCCTGAGGAAACCTGGCTTGCAGTTTTTGCCTATATAATGTCAACCCCAAATGATGAGGGGGTCTCTTCCCTACTGTGCTGCATTGAGTAGTGGTCAAGCCCCTAGCCTGGCTAGAGAGCGCTCAGAATTAACCTTGCTTTTGCATTCTGGACTTGACTGAATACCGGTGGTGATCTCTCTGGGGGTCTCAACTTGGGCACAACAATACAACCATGTGAATGTTGCTAATACCACGGATAGTATTATTGAATGTGTGCAGCCATTATATGCCAGGCATTTGAAATGTGTTTTGTGGATGTATCACGTTTGAGCTGAGAAATTAAGCCATACACGAGGAAAGTGGCAGAGGGCTGCAGCTTATGAAAGCAATGCAGAATCAGAAGATACAGATTCAAACCTGCACAAGTTGTTTCTGGTTGTATGTCATCATTTCAACCACTTCATTTTGTATTTTTCCTTGCTCAGCTTTCTCCTTTTCCTTATAGATCTGCATAAGAGTGCCACTAATAACCATACAACAGAGCCAATACAATCTCAAACTCTGCAGTTTAGCCTCAGGAAGAAATTCATGGGCAAGGGTGGAAGGCAGTCACATTTTTTTTTTTGCCAATAAATCGCAATAATGATCTTTAGGCTACCAACTAATATTCTTCTCTTCTGAAACTTCTTGAAGCTAGCTATCATAATCTATTTTATTCTCAGCTCCACTGTCTTCCATGATCCTATGAGAATGCTCATTAAGCCTCATTTAAAGCATTCAACTACTTTCCTAACTCAATTGCAAAGTTCCCATTCCAACAACAAGCAGCATGGTCAGGCCTGTCACAGCAATGTCCCACTCCCTGGCACTAACTTCTGACATAGTCACTGTTCTATTGCTGTGAGAAGACAACTTTTATGAAAGATGGCATCTAATTGTGGGCTTTCAGAGGTTTTAGTCCATGCATGGAGGAATGCAGGCAAGCACTGGAACAGCAGCTGAGAGCTACATAATAATCTGTAAGCAGAGAGAGAGAGAGAGAGAGAGAGAGAGAGAGAGACACCCTGGATTTGACATAGGCTTTTGAAACTTCAAAGCCTGCCCCAGTGACTTGCTTCCTCCAACATAGCCACACCTGTTAATCCTCCTAATCCTTTCAAATAGCACAACTGTCTAGCAGCTAAGCATTCAAATATATGAGCCCCTGGGACTACTCTTACACAGACTACCAGAGCAGAGAAAACACGATGGCAGGATCATGAACCTGGACCATCACATTGCTTTGATGATCTAGAAGTGGACAATGAGAATGGGAAGTGGCGTTGGACTCTAAATGAACAAAGTCCTCCTCAGTGAGGGACCTCCTCCAGCAAGTCTCCACCTCCTAATGGTTTCATAACTGACCCAAATAGCACCACCCACTGGGGACCAAGTTTTCAAACAATGAGCAATGGGGTTTATTTCATCTTGACATAACTGATGCAGATGGAGATTCCTCTGACAGGCACAGTGTTGAGGAGGAACTCTATCTTCTCCACAGCATCTGCACAGACACTGCAATGGGACACGCTCATCACATAAGGCATGGATGAAAGTCCTAGGCCTCTGGTCCACCTTCTCCACCAAATAATGTGGCTGGGGTGTCCCCTACCCTAGAGGAAGTAGATAGCAATCCTCATTTATGTTTTCTGGCATAAGAGAGATACTGGTAGCTCATCCCATGCCCACAGTGATGTAGATGAAATTGGCCATTTGGCATTTTCTTTCCTTTTTAAAAACTGATCTGTTCCTTTATCCCATTTTCTTAGCACACTTGCCTTTCACGCATCCCTTTCTTTTCCCTCTTAGTTTCTGAAATATGCTCCTAAAACCATCCTCCTTTCTCTGTTTTGCTCTAGTTTTTGTCTTTGTTCGCTGGGGTTTTGGGGGCAGTAGTCCCAGTCTGGTTTATATTTATCTTTGTGTCTCCATCCTCTTTTCAAAATTACCCTTTCCATTGTAACTATTCCCCTTCATTTATTTTCTCATCAGAGAACTGAGAGAATTTAAAGAGACCTCCCAGCTGATCTCTTAGGACTAACATTCATCTGTGTGTTTAAAGATACTCTTTTCTGATGCTGAAAGATGGAACTTCATATCTTCCTTCCTCGGATGACATCTGCCCTGATTGATGCTGACTTCACTTTCTTTGCTCTAACTGAGTTGCCATTATGCCTGCCCTACTGGGATAGCGAAAGGGAATATCCTGTGTGTGTTTGTGTGTCTGCCGGCTCTGCGAAGGACTGCCATGCAGAATGGAGGCCTAGAAGAATGCTAGACTGTGCTTGGGCATGTTTATTTTGGAATGTCACTCCGAATCAAATCTAACATTTATAACCAGCTTTCCTCCGTGGCTTTCTGGGCCCACGGTTTAAATGTCCAAGAGTAAACATGTCAGCTGTAAATGGAAGATTATGGCAGCAACTAAGGAAGATTGTCATCTCATCAGCCATGTCTATGGGATATGGAGAAGGCAGATATGTAGAACGGGCTGGAGGACATAGGATGTTAAAATCACTCAAGCACCTTGTCTGTCAAAACAGGACAACCACTGGGAATGGGACTTCAGTCAGAATGTTTCAAGAAACGCCCCCAAACCACGAGCGTCTGGAGTCTAGGGCCATTATGTTTTCCAGTGGAGATGTGCTATGCAGTTAGGAAAGCCTGTGGTCTCCCTGTCCTAGGCCTGCACATGCTTATCAAGGATGCCTGGTTGCAGACGAAGGGGCAGTTACGTTCTGGTTTGCCTTTGCATGTGGAGTATTTTTGACAGCCGACTGCACCCAGCTTGCTGACACCCTCCCTGGATACATCAAGAAACATCACAATGTCAGGAATCATTTGCCAGTGTCTTCAAGAGATACGCATTTTTAATACAGCTTTCATATTCGGGAAGCCGGTGGAAGCTGTCACCCGGCCAAATGAAGGATGTCCCACAGAGCTGGGTTCATATAGTCAAGTGGATGTGATGCAATGTGACGTCCTCGACACTGGCATGTGGGGATGCTTCAGGAAATGTGCCCACTCCGCCCTCCCAACTGCTGGGACAGCTATGACTCTGGATCAAGGGCGCCTGGGAAAAGATTTGATGCAAAGAAATCAAACAAAGCCTTTAGAAAAAAAATCTGCCTCAAAGTCTCTACATCCAGTTTGGGCTTTTTTAGTGTAGTTCCAGAGTTTTCTAGATCTTCTCACAAACAGATAAAGGAGTAGCAATTTAGAGCTTTAACAATGAAGCTGTAGCCTCACGTGTGGTAACCCTGGGGAGAGCAAGCCATGATGTGATCATGGACCGTCCTGATTCTGGGCTGTGATCTCAGAGATCCAGAGAGGAGCAGCTGCAGATGCAGAAGAGTAGATCAGTGCCATGGCCATCCCTCTCATTGATTTTCCTATCTCTGCAAAGCAGAGTTTCAAATCCCACTTCCCTTAGTGGAGAGAGCACCCAAGGTCCTTCATAGCCATGAGTGGCTGGGTACTGCTTACTCTGCTTCTCCACTTTGCTACTACACAGGCAGCAGGGAGGAAGATGGGCTGAGACTGACCTGCTCAATAAAAAAAGAAATGAAAAGAACCTAGCCCATGGTCATTACAAGATATCAACTAATGTTTTGAGAGCACTCAGCATTAGTGATTGTTTGAGGAGCATTGCTGCTGGTATCAAAGCCTGCATTGTTCCTCCATGAACCATGGGAAACCCTACCTAGCTCATCTGTAATGCAACGGCTACTCTCAGCCAAACAAAATGAAGTAAAACACCAAAGATGTTTTCCTGTGAGAAAAATTCTGGTTTTTACCTGAATAGTTCAAGAGGAAAAACCTTAGCAGTTATGAAATTGCCTGCAGAATTTATTCCATTTTCATTTTTCCTAATCTTCTCCGTAGCCCACAGCCTGTGAGTATTAACACAATAAAGCAAGGAGACCATATTATTTAATACAGATCACAAAACTGGCAGCAAATACTGTATCACGGCTTGTTGACAGAGATATTGCTAGTAGTTAAAAGGTCTCCATCATGCTCATCTGTCACCAATTAGACACAGAGTTGGTGTTCCTTTTCTTATAAAACATGGACGAATTTCTATAATGTTCGGAACTCAAAGATTGTACAATTTAAATTTGTAGAAACTAATTTTATAGTATTAGTAATGTGTTTTCTGATAAGTTTTCAATGTTTGCCATGGCAGTTGAGAATATGCTCACTACTCCTTTTCATCCTACAATTACTATAAAAATATAATTCGCCAATGGTTATCTAACGCTATCCATCTGACATCCCTCTGGTTACGGTGCATTTCACGCAGTGATTTGTCTCCCATGCTGGGGAATGCTCTCCCTATCTGAGTGATGTCTAGCAGATGATTTAGAGATATGGGTCAGCTGGGAAGCATATGCGGGGCTATGGAGAAATTGGCCTGAAATAGCACAAATTCACAAATACGCCATGCCAGACGTGGTATTTTATTTATCAGAAATCTTAATAAACACTTCCATCATAATTTTCTTCAAAGTAGCTTGGCACATCTTGGGTTTCTTTCTTCTTTGGGTCTTTATAGCTCTTGATACACAAACCGTGGTGCAGCGCTCCATACCATGTTCCTTTAGCCAAGCTGGGAGTTCCGGATGCCACATTGGAGGATCAGGGTTAGCAGCCAGTGAAAATTGGTGGTCAAATAAACGACTTTGCTCTTGTTTAATGGTGTCAGCACAAGAAGTTTCCCCATTTGTTAGTTTACAGCAGGCAGGCAGGCAGGCACGCGTGCACACACACAGAGGCATGTGTATGTACACATACATACACATGTAAGGCCAGAAGTCAACTTGGGTAATGTGTGTGTATGTAGTTTTTTAGGTGCCTTGCACATTATTATTATTATTATTATTATTATTATTATTATTATTATTATTATTATTATT
>JABTXL010000002.1:51373747-51413058 GCA_025134845.1 Neodon shergylaensis | reverse complement strand
TTATTATTATTATTATTATTATTATTATTATTATTATTATTATTATTTGAGCGAGCCTCTTAATTGTCCTGTAGATTTTGATTCAGCTAGGCTTGCTGGCTGCTGAGCCCAGGGAGCTTCTTGTTCTTGCCTCCCCAGTGCTGGGGTTACAAGGCTACGCTATGATGCCCAGCTTTTTATGTGGATTCTGAGGATTGAGCTTGGTCCTCAGGCTTTGCTTGGCAAGTTCTTTACTGAGTTGTCTCCCAGCCCAGTTCGATTTCAAAACCTGCTTCTCCTCATGGAAGAAGTTCTAAATGTTAGAGAACAAGAAGGGAGGTGGCTGGGGAGGACTGTGCAGAGGCCCCTGTGTTCTTCTCATTGCTACGATGCTTACTGGTACGCTGGATGCAGAGCGAGTGGAAAGTATAAGGGAGTAGTTGTCCTTTCTCCTCAGCAAAGCTCTGCGGGGAAGCTAAAAGCTTGTGTATCTGACCTGGAGGATCCCAGCTATGGCAAAGAAGAAGAAGCCTGTGCCTTCATTCTTTCCTTGGTTACTTTTCTATTGCTGTGATAAGACTCCATGACCAAGGCATCTTATAAAAGAAAGCACTTAGTTTGAGATTCACAGTTCAGGAAGGCTAGTCTACGATCATTGCAGTGGGGAGCATGGCCCCAGACAGGCAGCCGTGCTGCTGGGGCAGCAGCCAAGAGCTCACGTCTCAATCCACAAGCGCAAGGCAGAGAGATAACCGGGGATGGTGTGGGTTTGAAACGTCAAAGCCCACGCCTTGTGGCATTCCTCCTCCAACTAGGCCACGCCTCCTAAATCTTCCTGAATATTTCCACCAACTGGAGATCAAACTTTCAAGATATGCGCCTATAGGGCCATTCTCACTTAAACCACGATAGTGCTCAGACTATGGTTCAGCCCAGAGGACGAGAATTGTCAAAAATTTATTTGAAATTAGTTTTCTACTAAAAGGCTTCTAAGTGGTTTTCACTATTTAAAAAATATTTTTAGGATGTTTCCACTCCACACACCCCACCTCTGCTAGTCAGAGAGGAAGACAAAACACTGTGGGAGTTCACCCGTCAGCTGGGCTGGGGCTTGAGGGAGCTGGTTTCCAGGGGACACAAAATGAATCAATTTAACCCGAGCACATTTCATTGTTCAGAGAGTCAAACGGTGGTGGAAGTTAGATCAATGATAACACATCATATTTGGACAAAGAATTTGAGTTTCTATTACACAACACTTAGTATTAAATCCTCTTGCCTTTCTGGTTTAAACGTAGTGGCCACTAATGTTATGCTCTGCACCCAGACTCCTCAGAATATCCCATCACCTCCCCACCCCCTCTCTTCCTGTAGTAGCTTTACTTGCTCTGTGGAGACAGATTTAACAAAAGGGTGAAACACTTCCCCTTCCCCCATTCTTAAACTTCCTGCTCATCAAAACCTCTCTACTCACTGGATGTCCAACACAGGTCTCTCTCTGGACTTGACTCCAAATCATTTTGTCTCATTGCTGAATGTTTGAATTTATTCTTTGTTCATTTACTTGCCTCAACATAAATACTTTCTCAGCAGTCTCCTCAGAAGAAACTCTTCCTTGATTCTGAATCAGCTCTTAATCACTCTCCTTTCTTAATCTGATCTCAAGCCTTCACCAAAAGTTTACTAAGCACCTGTTTTATATTAGATCCAAAGTGGGTCCCCAAATACAGTACTGGTGACAAGGTCCTAAACAGAAGGGCTTAGGCTAGATAAATGAAAGGATTGTTATGGGGTAAACAGAAGCCTAAGGATTGGTTTCTGTTTGCCAGGAGCCTCCCTTAAACAACCAGGCACCTCCCTTTATTTGGCCCAAACATCAATTACCTTGAGCAACAGCCGTCTAGTTCTGGGTCAATCCAAACAGCCTGTATCAGTTCAAAGACCCCACCCAGGTGACTGTCTCATGAAATCCACTTGAGTTTCCACCATTTTGCTCTTCTCTCCGCCCTGCGCCTCTCCAAGACACAATTTTGGCAGTTTGATTCCCACTAAACCTTTCTTTATGCCCTGGAGTTGTCTAGTTTGGTAGTTTCACTGCGTCCTTGATTACACTTTATACAGAAACCCAGGAGGATCGCAAGGGGCCCTTTCAAAGGGCCATGCCTTTCTAACTGAACCAAACTGCTGATTTTGAGCCTCCCGGGTGTGGATCATTTTTTTTTCTGCTGCCTCCTTCTACCCTCCGTATTCAACTCAAAATCAAGAGTTGGCCCCTCTACCCATCTCTCCGCCCTACCTACATTGGTTCTCATCCCTCCTCACCTACTCAGTGAGTCTTCCTTGGAGCCGTCTACTCTATTCTGTCTTTCTTGTTGACTTGCTAAAACCGGCTGTCTCTTTGTAGCTTTTGGATTCTGGAGCACACTCGACGAAAGTCATGCCATTGTGTCAGGCAGCTTCTCTAGCCCCGCTGGGCACCCATCATGTGTAAAGAGATGCCTCGCCATTGGGTTTCAGGGCAACTCTCTGACAAGTCTGGGTCTACGTGGGGATCACCTTGCATTGAGACTTTCACCATACACTTACTTGCTTCCCTCCCTGTGCCTCCATTCCTATACCAGTGGAGTACTCCCTGGTGAGAGTCCTATATAACTCCCTTTTCTATGTCTCTCCTACCTTCTCCTTGCTCCCATCCTAGATATTCTTTTTGGTTCTTTCTGTGTGTCTGCTGTCCTTCTGAAGAGGCAGCTTTCTGTTTCTCTCCCCCTTTATTCTCTTCCCCCCCATCCCTCTATTTCTCTCTCTCCCCCCATACCCTCCCAGCCTCATATCTTCCCAAAGTCTCTATGCTCAAGCTCTCTCTGCATGGTGTACCTGTCTGTCCCTTACCTGCCATGGTCCTCCACACACCTTGGGATCCATCAAGGTCACTTGCGCCATAAATCATAACATCCTCCCCCTCTTTTGCTTGGTTTTGTTTATGATCTTTGATACTTTTGCTGAAATTAAGACTTTAAATCTCGGAATGGTTAAGACTATTAGAGTATGGTTTTAAAAATTGTAAAATCCTAAACAGGAAAAGGTTAACTTAAAACTTGTAACAGAAAGTTAACAGTTAAAAATCTCTATATAGGTGATCTTAATTTGCTACAGCATGCCATATATGTAACTTGGATTCAACTCTTATTTAGGAAAATGGATTTTTTTATTAGATCAAAGAGGCCACATCAGGTTTCTAAGATGGTTTCTTTTACTTTATTTTCCCTAGACTAAAGAGGCAAGAGACTGGTCTCTGAGATATTTTGAATAAGGATAGACTCATATGATGCTTTTTGTCCTGAAAGTAAAAATAACAAATGGGGACAAAACCATAAACCTTGCTTATAGAAAATGGGCCTTGGGAACAACATATGTTTGATGATCACGGTATGAATTCCTAATGTTATCATGGTCGATTCAGAGAGCTCTGTTAACTCTGGCAGCCAAGGTATCTAATGAAGGGAAGTCTAGAAAAGGACAGGAAGAGTTTCTGTGATAGATGGAAGTACAGTTGCAGTGTCCTCTTGCTGTCCCCAGGCCCCAGAAGATGATGATTGGGTGACATTTAGGGCACTAATTTGTTGCATAGTGGTAGTAACTAACCCAGGGAATAAGGAAAACAACAAAACCATCAAATACTAAAATACACATTTCAGAGGTTAAAATACACATTGTGATGGTATCTGGAGGATGCCTCTTACTGTGGATTCATTCAAACAGCAGCTTAGCTTTTCTCGCATTTGATACGCCAACAATATTTTTTTCTTCAATGTGTCCATTCATTCCCAGTGTATTTAGATTGTATGAAAATAATTGACTATGCAAAAAGTACAAATACATATCCAATAGCTAAGAAGCTACATAAATCTTGATTAATCCTAAGTTAATTACAATGCACAACCTTTTGCTTATTTGGCAGGTAGCTATAAATAACCAAAGCACCATTCCTTGATCTTACCTTTTATCAGCATTTCCTGTGGAGTAATAGACCCCACGTTCCTTAAGAAAACACTCAGCCCTGGCCTGCCAATGGGAATTTATGTTACAGGTTTACAAACCCGACAGCATCATGGCAGTTTCGAATACACTGACTAATTGTGTACATGACTTAATTTAAGTAGCTGTCTTCTTTCATTCACTGTCTTTGTCTGTTTACCCTTCCCCTCTTTATTGTTATTTCCAGGATGGGGCAGAATGCTGTAATCCTAAGAATGGGGATGACTTCTGAGCAATTTTTTAGTCACAGGCCAGTAATCTTGGTAGCCAGAGGATGTATGCAGTTTTCTGGCTCTAAGAGAATTGCCAAGATACCAAACACCAGCAATAGTACAAACTCAGGCATCACCAAATACCACTCGCAGGGCATAGCTGGGTATTACCAAACACCACCCACAGGGCAAAGTGGGGAATCACCAAATACCACCTGTGGGGCTAAATCAGACATGACCAAATACAGCAGATCAAGGCTGGCTAGCTTCAAAAGGGACGAATTATCACAGAACATTTTACTGTGGGTCGGGGCTGTGTGCCAAAGTGCTCTGATGGCCATAAATCACATTGACAGATTAAACTCATTGCTCTGGCCTAAAGGGGCTTTTCTAGGTTTAATAATTAAATTTTTTGGTTTAACCATTTTCATATGTTTAAAAAAATGTTTTCTATAGAGACATATCGGTGATCCCTACTCGTGAAAACTTTGCTGCATTATATTGCTGGGGCTTATTGGAGGTTGATGTTGCACGCGAGGAATATCCTGAAGATAAAATTTAATGGGGCATTGAACCACTAAGGTGGGTCGACACCATAAGTCACACAAGGAATCCGCAAGAGATGAGTCCCACTGTCAAAGCTGAGGCTGCGTTAACGGCCTGTACCGTAAATTTTTATCTCCGTGTACTTCTGCCTGTCACCAAGCTTTGCAGCAGACCATTCCATGCTAAGACATGTTGACTTTATGTCTACAATGAATACTAAACACGACAATAGCCAACAGGGTGCTTATTGCCCCAAGACTTAAGAAGATGATTTTCTTTGCTTGTATTTTACAGCGTGCGCATACTCACGCACACACGCACACATTCACACATGCACACATGCTGAAGGATTGATGTGATTCAGTGTTTTATCCTCAGAGCTTGGTCCTCAAAATAAATCTTCATATAGCTTATGTTTCCCTGCAGTAACATGCTGTTTTCTTTCCTCATCTTGGCTCTGGAAACTTGTCTGCTTTTCTGGGCAGCAATTTACGCTAGTATTTTACACCCTACTGCTTTATGGTCACACACGTCTGCTGGGCAGTTGCTTAGAGCAGAGCAAAAAATTAGGTCTTTTTTGATATTGGAAAAAAAATCTTAGATCTGTGCCCACCAGTATGATACTCACAGCCACGAGTCAGGGCTAGTGTTGAACGTGACTGTGAAGTGTGTTTTTAATGTCGCTAGGTTTGATTGAAAACCTTAATGGTCATGTATGTCTCCTTCATGGATAACACAGTCTATGGGATGAAGTGATAATATCCACTGCTCCTGTGTTGCTCCTTTCAGTGAAAGTCAATCATGTTTTCACAGCCTTTTCCCTCCCCTCTTCTCTCCTCCCCTCCTCTCTCTTCTCCTCCCCTCATCTCCCCTCCCCTCCCTTTTCTTTCCCCTCCTCTTCTCTCTGCCCCCATTTCACTAAGTGATTATTACAAGCCAAGTTCTCAAGTTATCAGTAAGGATGCTTATATATTTCTGCTCCTTGTGTTTATCCTGGAGCTATAAATGGCTTTTGAGCTTCATAGGAAACTGCCTTTAACCCAGCATGACCTGAAGATGCCTCTTCAGCGGGAACGTTGTTTTGGCATACAGGTCATGTCCATAATCTGTCCAGGAAACTGGGCATTTTGTTGCCTCCTGCTATGTTGACTCAGACACAGGTAGTTTCGAGGTTGTACAGTCATATGCTTGAATGGAAAGACGTCTTTCTTCCTTCCTCTCTTGTCTTTTTCAAAAATACTCTTTGAGATTTTAACATTATAGTAGTAAGATATTCCTCAAATTATAAAGAGTATTATAATAGCTATGGATTTTCTGAAAAGCAAAGCCCAGACTTCTAAATACAAGAAGACCCTGTTGAAAGTGTTTTGCTTTGAGAGTTCTCAGGTATCATAATAAGAGTTGCATAAATCTTTCAGAACATTTCTGCCTGATTGGATTAAGATCAAATTTATTAAAATATGTCTGAACCAATTAAGTAAATTGTGATATAGTGTAAGGTATAAAACACCCACTATTGATAATAATTTCTACCAACATTTCACATCTGTACTTAACCTGAAGCAGATGCTATAGACATGGCCCATTGTTTCGTATTTGCATCAGACAACATGTTTTGATGTTTTCTTTTTAATCGTAACATTATGTAAGGCAACTTTTAAAAGTACACGTGTGGGAAGTGTCAATGCCTGAGTGAAAATTTTATTTCCAAAACCCTTTGTAGCCTTTCCAGGGCTGGATCCCATCCTTTGCCATGCACTCCGCAGGAACTGAGGATGTGCACAGCTGAGGACAGGATGTTCTGGGCTCTATACCACCCGTAAGGGACACATGCATTTTGTTTGTGCTTTTTTCATGTAGATTAGATGCTACATGGAAAGTTGCCTGTCGCTTTTCTTTCGCAGAGCAAACTTCTCCAAGTATCACCAGGTGGCCATTAACAAACAATATGCCTTTGCATGAATTCTCCCATGATTAACAACTGAGGAAAGAATTCTCTGAACACCCAAGACAGAACTGGGGTGAGGGCTCTTCAGTCTGGTTTTCCTTTGTTTATCTTTTAAAAATGTGTTTATTCTTATTTTATATGGATGAGTGTTTTGCTTGCATGTGCACTACATAAATGCCCCAGAAGTTAGAAAGTATTTAGGTCTTTTGGAACTGGAGTTATAGGAGGTTTTGAGCTGCCATGTGGGTGCTGGGAACCAAACTCAGGTCCCCTGGAAGAGTAGCAAATTCTCTTCACCAGCTGAGATATCTCTACAGCCTTTTTAAAAAGAGATTTACAAATGGCTGCTCATAGAGACAGAAGAGGAGAAGAAGCCAAAACTTTATACAGATCTCTGAATAAGAAAAGCACCTATCTTCCTTATGATGAAATGATTAGAATTTAAGGAATTTCTTGAGACATAATTGAGAGAGAGCCATATCATGAAAGTATGAAGCCTTCTTTACCATGCTGTTAGTTTACTAAAGCAAACAGAATGGAAATCTGCTGTGGGCTTCCCCTCTGTGTGCTATGAATATGTTACATTACCATTGGTTAATAAAGAAGCTGCTTTGGCCTATAGCAGGACAGACTATAGCCAGGCTGGAAGAGATACAGCAAGAAAGTAGGTAGAGTCAGAGAGACTTCATATAGCTACCGAAGGAGAAAGACTCCAGCTGCCAGACAGAACCTTACCAGTAGGCCACAGCCTCATGGTGATTCACGGATTAATAGAAATGGGTTAATTTAAGATGTAAGAGTTAGCTAGAAATATGCATAAGCTATTGGCCAAACAGTGTTGTAAGTTATATAGTTTCTGTGTTATTATTCGGGTCTGGATTGCCGGGAAATGAATGAGCAGTTTCTGCTTACAGAAATCTGTAATTTAAGTGCTAAAGAGGGAACAGAATGAAAGGTATCACCTCTGATCCACGTGGCAACATCTGTTTCCAGGCTTTCTAGAAACATTGGCTGGCAATGTGCCCAGATGCCCTCTCCCGAAACCCCACGGCCCGTTTCCCTCTTGTCTCTTCTTTCCCCCAGGTATCCAGTCAGATACAGTTCTGTGCCCCATCTCTGGCCCCATCTTCTGAACTTCCATGGTAGCCTGTCAAGGGCTAGTTTGGAAAATCTCAAGAGACCTATACGTTTAAAAAAAAATGGCTATTGTTATTAAGCAATTCTGGCTAGAAGTGTATTGCTTATTTCTCAGCAGAAGGCATCACATGTTCCAAAGACATGGTCAGAGAGAGGCTAGCTCTGTAGCCCTGGTACTCACATTGCAGCATTTAAAATGTAATATTTATATTAATTGGAGAATTTCAATCATGAACACAACACGTTTTGATCATTCACCTCTCACTTTTCCTAGAACCAACCCAACCTCTTCCCACTCCCTCCCAGTTTCTATCTTCTTTATTTGTGATTCACTGAGTCCAATTTGGGATGACCCTGTCTTAATAGAAAGGGCATGGTCAGTCTACCAGGGACCACTTCCTTAAAGAAAATTCTCTCCCTTTTCTGGTAGCCTTCATAATCTGTCAGTTGCTGCTCCTCCAGGACTGAGGGCTGGTGAGTCCTTGCCACACCCATGCTGCACTGTAGACTGGTGTAACCTTGTACAGGTCTTTTATGTGTGCAGCCACGGCTTCCGCAAGTTCATGAGTACAGTGGTCCCTTCATGCAAAGAAGACAGCGTTTGGCTTTGGTCATCTCCAGCTCTGTCTTTTACGATATTACTGCCTCGTCTTCCATGATCGTCCATGAACCTTGAGCAGAGGAAGAGTGGTATAGATGTGCAAGTTTTGCCTGATCACTCCTCAAATGTTTCTTATTTGCCCTGAGCAGCTGTAAGTATCTGTGTTTACCAACCTGAACTGCACAAAGAAACTCTTCGATGAAGACCGAGAGCTGCACTAATTATGGCTGTAGAGGTCCTTGCTGGTTAGTTTTTTGTCAGCTTGATGCAAACTGGGTCATATGGGAAGAAGAAAATTCAATTGAGAAAATATTGCCTTCAAATTGGCCTATGAGCCTGACTTCTTTGCTCATGTTCTCCCTCCATCTGCAAAGAAGTCAGGACCACAAGGGGTGCACCCACCCACGGAGACAGTGGGGCTGATCTATTGGGAGCTCACCAAGGCCAGCTGGACTGTGACTGAAAAAGCATGGGATAAAACCGAACTCTCTGAACATGGCGGACAATGAGGGCTGCTGAGAAGCCAAGGACAATGGCACTGGGTTTTGATCCTACTTCGTGTTCTGGCTTTGTGGGAGCCTAGCCAGTTTGGATGTTCACCTTCCTAGACCAGGATGGAGGGGGGAGGACTTTGGACTATCCACAGGGCAGGGAACCCTGACTGCTCTTCAGACTGGAGAGGGAGGGGGAGAGGAGTGGGGGGAGGGGGAGAGGAGGGGGGAGGGGGAGAGGAGTGGGAGGAGGGGGAGGGAAATGGGAGGCTGGGAGGAGGCGGAAATTTTTTTTTCAATAAAAAAAATAAAAATAAAAAAAAAGTTTACTGGGTAAAGGCACTAAGAACACAAACTTCAGATAACCCCTAGTCAAGCAAAATACAGATAAGTACATCACGCTGATCTGTGGGTAACTTCTAGTCAAGCTAAAATATTAAAAAGGGGAAAAATAAATCTGAGCAAGTATGCCAAAGGTCACACAGACACATTAAGAGAGACAACGATTCCAAGTCAGTTCTTCCAAGTCATTAAATAAATAAATAAACATGCAATCCAAAAGAGCCAAACACACCCTTTTGGTGAGGAAGCTCACATGATAAGCTAAAATGTCCCATCTGTAACACAATTTTATGATTATACTCAGAAAATATAACTTTAAAAAAAAAAAACAAAAAACAAATTGGCCTATGAGCATGTCTGTGTGTTTTTCCCCATTTTCTTTTTTTTCTTTCTTTCTTTCTTTCTTCTTTCCTTTTCTTCTTCCCTCCCTCCCTCCCTCCCTCCCTCCCTCCCTCCCTCCCTCCCTTCTTTCTTTCTTTCTTTCTTTCTTTCTTTCTTTCTTTCTTTCTTTCTTTCTTTCTCTCTGTGACTTATGTAGGACCATTAGCTCACTGGAGTGACCACTGCCATGCAGGTGGTCCTGGGCCTCATAAGAAAGCAAACTGACCAAGCTATGACAGTAAGCAGTGTTCCTCTGTGGCCTTCGCTTCAGTTACTGCCTCCAGGTTCTTGTCTTGACATCCTGCCTTGACCTTCTTTCATGATTGATTACAATCTGAAAGGTGAAATAAATCTTTTCCTTTCCAAGTTGCTTTTGGTCAACATTTTGCCGCAGCAATAGAAGCTCACTGAGACAGAAATAGGGACCAGGATTATGGGGTAGTGGCAGCTGTTCCAGACTTGACCGTGCTTGGTGGCAGTGGGGGAGGGAGATGTGTGTTAGATTATGGAAACCTTAATTCAAGTGCATTGGCCAGCCATTACTACTGGAAAATCCATGCAGGCCCATAGACACACACTCATGTACAGACACATATACAGGCATATACGTACACACACATACATGCATGCACAAACATGCATGTACAGATATACATGTACATGTGCACAGACACTCACACATGGATATGTGTGCATAGACACACATGCACACATATTTACTGCCACACAATATATGTGCCACCCACATGTATGTATACACATGTACACATTCACATGCAAACATATACATACATGCACGCACAGACACATACAGACATGTGTACACATATGCTGTTGTGGTTTTGTTATAGAGATGAATTGTCAAGCAGATTGATGCCAACCTCTAAAATACAACCCAATAACAAAAAGTATTGAGAAGATCTTTTTTGGCCAAACTATGCCACATAAAACTTCTCTAGGTTATTTTATATTGTACAAAGGTAGATTTAACCAGGTTGGTGGTTGAAGATAAATCTGTAGGAGGAAAACTAAAAACATCAGTTGCTCCAAAATTTGTGTTTTTCACGTGAAGATTGTGTGTGTGCCTGTCTTGTTTCAATTATTTTGACTTTCTTTCTCAGGGATGGAAACCTAGAGACTGGAGCCAATAGGATGTTCTGATTTTCATTTCTAAGTTTTGCACTGAGCTGCAGTAACAACAGCGTTGCCCTTGGATGCTGTGGCACTTATAATCAAATCTTCCTGGTCCACCATTATTTCACTAATTGCTTTGAATTCTTACTTTTTGAGAAGCCAATTAAATACACAAGCTCTCTTTCTAGAAAACTGGGTGTCAACATCTGTAAGCACATGACATTTTGGTGTGTTAGGATTTGAAAAGTTGACTCTCATCTGTGAACACTAGGCAGCTTTCATCCTTGATTCTCAGTACACAGGGTCGGCCTTGTTGTGGGGTATTCACCAGAGAAACCCTCTTAGATATGAGTTTAAGCCAATAGAAAATCTGAATTAGCAGGCTGGCAACTACGCTGGATGCTTAGCATCCCAGGGTGGCCTTGAGTATTTTTCAGAATGAGCTTTTAAGCACAAAAAAAAAAAAAAACATGTTCTGGGCTGACATACTCAGTTCACAAGAACAGTTAGCCAGAAATGGACCTACAGAAACTAAAAAGAATGGTTAGTACACTTACAGACTTTCCCAGAACTACGGGCTTTGATGGATTAGGCTTTTGTTTGAGTTTTGGCAGGTGGTGCTGTCTACGTGCTGAGTTTTACAAGCTGAATGGTACTTCTATCATGGAGTCCATTGTGTTAAGGTCTGGGGCCCTGTTATGAGCCTCACAGGGAACCTGCTTAGAAGGCAGATTCTTGGGTCCTGTGCTAGGCTCCTGCAAACCTAAGCTCTGAGGATAGGGGTCTACCAGGCTGTTTCAGCTGTTTGCTATGGTCCAGATGTGGTCTGTACCCCAGAAACTAGTTATACTTGGTCCCCAGTGTGGCACTGAGGAGGCAGTGCCTTGTGGAAGGTGTTTAGTTCATGGGGTCTTGATGCTGATTTCAGAGTAAGTTCTGTTAAGAGCAGGTCATTACAAAGCCAAAGCTCACCTTGTGCCTGGTGCCTTCTCAACACACACATTTTCCTTTTTGTTTCTAGGTCATGATTTAATTTATTTTTTTTTAAATTTTCCTTTTTATTAAAAATTTCCACCTCCTCCAATTTTCCTCCCCCTCCTCCCAGTCCCCCTCCCCCTCCCTCTCCAGTTTAAAGAGCAGCCAGTGTTCCCTGCCCAGTGGAAAGTCCAAGGTCCTCCCTCCTTTATCCAGGTTCAGAATGCTGACACTAAACTGTTCAGATCCCAGAAGCCACCTCTTTATAAAGTGCTGGCTTCGTGTATTCTGTGAAAGCAACAGAGAACTCCAGTTTCCCATTGGAAATGAGCCATGTGCTTCTAGAGTGCATAACCTCTGATGTTTTCTTGACTTACGATCTTGAGCAGTAGAGAGAAACATCCCAAACAGGCGTTTGGGATGGGATGGTAGTAAACCTTTCTCTTTGGCACCCATGTAGGTTATTAGGAATCAGCTTGGGCTGAATGGAACATAATGACCAGACTTAACATTCTTCACCTAACTTATGCTGTGTATATCTAGTTATGGTCTCTCTCAACACACACACACTTGAATATACTTAACACATTTGACTATTGAGTAGGTATGTCTGAAAATATTTTTCTACTTTCTCACTTTTTTATTCTTTTTTATACTTTATTGTTTTAACTGAGTCATATATTTTCCCCATTTTTCTTCCTTTTTCCTCTCTCCCTTTTCACCCTTCCCTGCCTCCCATGCTCTGAATTTACTCAGAATACTTTATCTTTTTCTCCTTCCTAGGTGGATCCATGTATTTCTCTCTTAGAATTTTCTTTGTTGTCTAGGTTCTCTGGGATTGTGGGCTGTAGGCTGGTTTTTCTTTGCTTTATGTCTAAAAGCCACTTATGAGTGAGTATTATATTTGTAATATATTATACTTGTCTTTCTAGGTTTGGGTTACCTCACTCAGAATGTTTTTTTCTAGTTCTCTCCATTTGCCTACAAATTTCAAGATGTCATTATTTTTTTTAACAACTGAGTGGTGTGTACCACATTTTCTTTACCCATTCTTTAGTTGAGGGACATCTAGGCTATTTCCAGGTTCTGGCTATTATGAATAATGTTGCTATGAACATGGTTGAGCAAATGTCTTTGTGGTATGATTGAACATCATTGGGTATATGCCTAAGAGTGGTATTGCTGGGTCTTGAGGCAGACTGATCCTAATTTTCTGAGAAAATGCCATACTGAATTCCAAAAGTGGCTGTACAAGTTTGCACTTCTACCAGCAATGGGAGATTGTTTCCCTTACTCCACATCCTCTCCAGCATAGGTTGTCATCAGTGATTTTGGTCTTGGCCATTCTGACAGATATAAGAGAAAGTGGGAAGTAGCCTTGAACACATAGACTCAGGATACCACTTTCTAAATGTAACTCCAGTAGCACAGACACTGAAAGCAATACTTAATAAATGAGACCTCTGAAACTGAGAAACTTCTGTAAAGTAAAGGACACAGTCAACAAGACAAAACAGCAGCCTACAGAGTGGAAAAGGATCTTCACCAACTGCATATTTAACAGAGGACTGATCTCCAAAGCATACAAAGAACTCAAGAAACTAGATATCAAAAGAACAAGTAATCCAATAAAAAGTGGGGTACAGACCTAAACAGAGAACTCTCAACAGTGGAGTCGCAAATTGCTGAAAGACAGTTAAGGAAATGCTCAGCATCTTTAGTCATCAGAGAAATGTAACTCAAAATAACTCTGGAAGTATTCTTAAACATAATCTAATCATACCCAAAATGAAAAGATCTATGTAAATTATGTGGAAATACATTGCCACCTTTAGAAGAATTTATGAAATATAATCTGAGCAATGACAAGTGCCCATTGTGTGATCTGATCCCTCTGTATGGAGACATATTAAAACTTTGTGTCTGTGGGTCTCTGGTAAGAATTGCAAAGCAATGAGAACCCAAAAGCCTGGCTAGCACCTGTGGTCCAATTCACAATGATTGGGTGAACTTGGACCAGCTGAACTTCCTTAAGATTCAGCTTGCCTAAGTCAAGTATCAGTATTATAGACACAATTTGCTACTAGAGCACCAGGTTTAGTTACTGACATTACAAGGATATTGCTCAACAAATGTTTTCTTTCCCTCCAGATAATACTCTTTCCTCTTCTCCCAACCCCTGCCTCTAGACCAACACATCCACTCTATTTGTATTAGCCCAGCATAAACTTTTTAGTAATGAACTTAAATCCCTTTGGTATAAGGAAATAATTGGGATCTATATCTATTGTATATTTTAAGCCAAAATAAAGGTTAGGCACCAATCATATCACTTTTCTAGATTTAACACAATCACGGCCAAGAAGTAAAGGTCTCAAGATTTTCTCTTTCCCTTATTAGGAAGATCACAGAAAGGTTGGAAAGAAAACATCTTTATGAATCTAGTGCCTTTGGGCTTCCCTAATTTCTTAAAAGAGCTAGGAGTAACCCACTCAGTGGGTATCCAGCTTACAGTCAGAGTTGAATGCTTTAGAGAATTCTTCTGAGATGGAATCCTATTTTGGAACTGGCATGTCGATGTAGAGCGAGAACACGCAAGTGATTTCTAGAACTCTTTCAACATAATCTCGCTGCAAGCTGTAGGAATGGACGCCACCTTCCAGGACCTTGCCACTCAGTCCATGTCCCATGGGGCCAACTACATTGCTTACACCTGGTTTCATGCGAATCTCTGACCTTCTCTAGATCTATGGAATCAGAATCCATGTTTCTTCTTTGATTTCAATGAGGCAGGTTCTTGATATGTAACCTAAGCAGATCTCAGACTCACTGTGTGTGTTGGGCTGGTCTTGACCTTACAGTCCTCTTGACTCAAGCTTCCAAATCTCAGGAATTCTGGATTATAGATAGGAGATGGGAACTACCCTGCCCATCTCAGAAAAAATGTATGTGTGTGTGTGTGTGTGTGTTTGTAGTCTTCAAATGATTCATAGTTATAGGAAAACAGGAGAGGTGCCAGACAAGTGCTTGTTTTTGACTGAGTGAGATCATTGTGTCTATTTGTGATCAGGTCTGACTAGAGAACCCTTTTCTTTTAATATGAGCAAGGACAATCAAGGATGCCGGAGATATCCTAGAGTCTCACCATGGAGCCCAAAGTTAAATTCTAAGTTGTTTTTTTTTTTAATTTAGAGCGTGTTACCTAAGTGATTGGACACGAGTCTAGAAATCAATAAACCTAAAGAACAGAGCGCCTCCCAGGGATGGAAAGAAGGAAATCACTTCCCTTCATGACCTCACCTGCTTGTAACACCCCCCCACACACACACACTGTTCCTGACACCATACATTCTTACCCTTATGCCTTGCTCTCATCCCAGAATTCCCCAGGCCTGACAGCAGTAGCCATGATGGATCTGCCTTTCTTGGAGAGTTTTGTGGTCTTAAAAAAAAATGGGGACATCAAATTCTTAGGACCCTAAGGGGACGAATGTTTATCTTTGAGATTCTAGATATCAGAATGAGTTGACTTTGGGGCCAAAGAACTCTTCAAAACACAGTAGGAAGGCAACTGTTGATTTGTTAGATTCTGTTTAACAGCTGAAGATGATACTCTGAGCTGAGACATTGGGGAAGGTCATCATACACAGGACCCTTAAAGGTCTGTTTTCTTCTTGTATATACCACCTTGTAAAGTTTTGAATTAATAGAAAGCTAGGGAGTGTCCAAATTTATAATGGAGATGGTGCCCCCTGCTGGTACTGAGTAGCTTAAACTTCCACCCCTTGGGGTACTTGTGCCAGCAACCCTGTTAAGACAGAGCCTTGCCAACATAGCCCACGGGTATGAGGCTAAGTCATTTAATTAACCTCTCTGCTTCAGCTCCTTGACACTTAAGAATGGGATAACAATAGCAGCCAATCCTAAGTTGCTTGTTGAAAGGTAGAATTAATTAGAGATGACAGTAGAGTGCTTTATAAAAACTGGATGCTAAGTAGCGCTAAATGTTAGAACATGCCTCCAACATCCCCGTGGCAGGAAAATGACAATTCGCTGTGTCTTATTACTAAACCTGCCACTGCTAATTTTATCTCACTACGGATTCTAAGTTCTCTTGGAGTTGAAAAAAAAATCCATATTCACCTTTACCTACTCTACTGATGTGACATAAACTCAGTAATATCACTGTCCTGTCATTTCAGCATGTGCGAGAAGTAAGGCAAGAGACTTTCTATGAAGGCCAGTCTGGGCCACACAGTGTGCTCTGGACCAGTTTAAACTACAAACTGAGACTCTATTTTAGCATCTATGTACCCATGCAGTGCACACACGCATACAGGTGCGCGCGCACACACACACACCAAGAAAAAATTACACTCCCATGCATGGAGTGTGGGGGTTGAGGGCTTCAAATATTCATGATGAGGTAACCAGGATGGCAAGACACCTGTGTCGAACAGGTGTGCTCCTATACCCATTTAGAATACTTCTGGCATGCGTTCTGACTTGGGCTCCATCCTAATTTCGTTTCTATTGCCCTGACACAAAGACAGCCTAGGGTAGAAAGATTTAAACTCCAGCTTACAGTCCATTATCATAGCTGGGAGCTCAAGGAGACAGAAAGTTAAAACAGTCACATTGCATTCATAGTCAAAAGCAGAGAGGAAATGAGTGCGTGTATATGATTAGCGCTTGACTAGCTTTCTCTACGCTTAACAGACCAGAGCCCCCCAAAGTAGGCAATTGCCCACTTTCAGGCTATGGCTTCCCACATTAGTTAAGACAATCAAGATGATTCTCTACTGATACGACCACAGGCCAACGTGATCTAGAAAGCCCTCATTGAGATTCTCATCCAAGATGACTGTAGGCTGTGTCGAGTTGACAGGACTAACCATCACAGGCTCATTGATGAAAAGTCTTTTGGTCATGCCAGGTGAAGACTGAAGAATGAGAGTCCCGAAGAACAAAGTCTATCCAAAGGAAAAAAAGATAATGGAATTGAGGAGATTCTGTCCTGACAAAAGGACAAAAAGGGTCCCCTCTCTTTCTGACTAGGCCCCTGATGGGTAGAAGCAAACAAGGTTACAAACAGAAGTGTAGGCTCTCAAATTCCCTCTTTGAGTTGAAAGGCCAGGGGGCACTTCAGATAATGTTGTGACAAAATCTTAAGGACATTTGGAGGCTGCTGTGCCAGGGGAAGTGCAGCAAGTCTCTCTGTGTTGTGCCAGCTCCCGAATAATCACACAGAGACTGCTTATTAATTATGAAGTCTCGGCCTATAGCTTAGGCTTGCTCCTAACTATCTCTTATAACTTAAATTTACCCATTTATATTAATCTACATTTGCTACAAGCCTCCTGGCTGTTGCCTCTCCTCCTGCACATCCTGCTTGCTCTGAGTTTCCTGGTTTCTCTGCCTTTCTTCTTCCAAGATTCCACTCTGTCCCTGGAAGTCCTACTTCTTCCTAACCTCTTCCTGCCTAGCTATTGGCCATTGAGGTCTATATTAATCCAATAAGAAGAAACCTTAACAAAGACACATCTTCACAGTGTAAACAAACAATAAGGAATCTGTGCTCAAAGTGGCCTTCAGTGTGGTGCATCCCTTGAAGAAGTACTGAGGCAAAAATGATGGAGCTAAGGCAGGTTTCTGGGATTGGTGGTATGCATGAGTGTAAAGAAGATTAGAAGCACACGTACATAGCATGGGAAGGCATGAGGATAAACAATTGAGACAAATGCTTTGAGTTCCTCAAAGGGAATAAAAAAACAGACACTGGGGGTTTTGATAAGAAGAACTACCACATCCTAGCACTCAGGAGGTAAAATCCTAGCACTCAGGAGGCAGGGGCAGGTGGAATTCTTTGAGTTCCTGGACTAGAGATCAAGTTCCAGGATAGGCTCCAAAGCTTCACAGAGATACCCTGTCTTGAAAACAAACAAAAAATCAAAACAAAAAACAAAAGAAAAGAAGGAGGAGGAGGAGAAGGAGGAGGAGGAGGAGGAGGAGAAGGAGGGAGAGAAGGAGGAGCTGCTACCATAATGCCTGAGAGGCTTTGTACTCAGGACCAGCTCCATGATTGTTGTGGGACCATTCAGAGACTGAAGAATGTCACTCAAAAAAAGCAGGACTCTGCTTCCTGGTCACCTATTTTCCAGCGAGACTAGAAAAGCGTCTTTCTTATCCATAGGAACTCAGATGCTTATGTGAGGTCAAACAGGAGATATGGAGCATTGAGAATTAACCCCAAGACAAGATTAAATTTGGGGGTTAGATTGAATTCAGCTGACCAAGCAATTGGAGGATCCTGGAGAAGCAAGAGCACTTCATTTATTTACACCTCACCTTCCACATGGGCTCCAAGACTGATCCCACAATGCAGCAGTATCGACTTAGGATCCAAATACTGTTTTAAATTTTGTATTTTGTTAATGTGTATGTGTGTGTGCTTGTGCATATGTATGTGTGCCTGTGTGAGTGTCCAACAGAGACCACAAGAAGGCACACAAATCCCTTGGAGTTGGGCTTACAGGTGTCTGTGAGACTGCTGATGTGGGTGCAAGGACATCAACCCCATTTCTCTGAAAGAGTGCTCTTAACCTCTGAACATTTCTCTAGATCAGTGGTTTTCAACTCTTGGGTCATGACCTTTTGAAACATATGCTTCTTCATAATTGTAATTTTGCTTCTGAATGGTGTCTCAGTTCCTAAGACCACCAGAAAAAGTGTGTTTTTCAATGGTGGAAACCAACAGCTTGAGGATTGCGGTTCTATATTAATACCCAAAGATTTTTAAGGACCATCGAGCTGCATAGTGATTCAGTGCAGTGAAGGCCTGTGTCTCAGTGGCACACAGAAACATCTTTCTGCTGAGTTACCCAGACTCGGTAGAGTTCTTGAGATCTCAAATTGCCCAAGAGGCTATGTGACATACTAACAAAATTATTGAGGTGTCATGGACAGAATAAACATACTCTTACGGGGAAAGGACTACATGGTAGATGGAAAATTCTTCATTTTTTTTGTAGGAAAGGAAATACCATTAAGCTCTTTTCCCCTCTGTAATAACACAGAGGTTTGGGAAGAAATCAAAATCACTAGCATTGAGAACCAAGTAGACCATAGCAGGTCTTTGACGTTTGTGACTCCAGCTCTTCAGAGAGGAATCTTCTCCAACAGAATGTAGTCTGAGGAACAGGTGAAACGGTATACCTACTCAGTCTATTCTCACCACAATCCACAGCCCTGGTGGCAGCACTGAGGGCTGTGATCCATTAAAGTCTCTCTAGGACCTCTGATGAGAGAAATTGGCATCAGCTTCTCTCCTCCCGCCTCTTTGTGGTATCAGGACACAGCTAGAACTAGAGAAATGGAGCAAGATACAATCCAGGGTCTTTGCTAAAAGGAGAGACAAGAAGTGCAGGCCTATTGTGCACCCCACAGGATGAAGGACAACACAGAGCTAAGTGTCCTATGCTATTTCTTCTTTTCGGTGAGAGGATTTATTTTGTCTCATGGTTGAAGGTGTAATTCTATCACAGGGAAGCTGTGGTAGCCAGAGAAGCCTGAGGCTGTGGCAGCAGGAGTAAAGATGCAGGATCACATACCCATGGGTCAGGAAACAGAGGCAGTCAGCTGACTTTCCCCTACTTACAACACCCCCTTTTTTCCATTTTTGCATTTTTTCATTTATTTTGTGGGCACACACAGTTTAACCATGTGTGCAGAGGACAAAGGACAACTCGTAGCAGTCAGTTTCCTACTGTTGGTCCTAGGAATCAAGCTCATATGGGCAAGCTTGGCAGCAGGAGACTTCCCTGCCTGAGCCATCTCACTGGCCTCCTTATTAGCATATATTCGTTATATACAATAATAATGTTTGTTATGGTATTTCCAAACATACTCACCCCACATTACCCTCTCTTGCTTCCTTCTCACTCCCACTGATCCTTTCCCCTTCCCACTTAGTTGACTTTTTATGTTTTTAAATTTTTGCAATCAATAGTGTTTTATTAGGGATTCTTATAGGATTCTGGCAAACAGATTATTTACAGAACCATGCACTCTTTGCTAATGTTTGCATCACTATGGAAAATGTTTTTCCGTCTCCCAGTGACCATTAACTGTCCATAGACTTTGGCCCTTCCCTTCTCTTTCTCCCTTCCTTTCATTTCCTTCCCCTCCATCTCTTCTCTCCCTGCCTCTCCCCTGCTTTTCTTTCCTTCTAGATAGAATCTCTATATAGCCTAGTGTGGCCTTAGAGCACTGGGGTGATTGACACGTGCTGCTTTGCATGGCTTTTATTGAGTTTTGTTATCTAGCAAGAGAAGGAAACCCAAGCTTCATGTCTCCCAACAGTGACCCTAAGCAGAGGTTAGTCTACTCAGGACCCACATGGAGCTGTGATAAAGACACTAGTGGACAGTTTGGGGAAGAAACAGAAGTCCTGAGGACAAGCAACCAAGGCCAAGTCAGAGGGTGCTTCTGACTCTATACTAGTGAACAACACTTGCCATCTTCCTCTGGAGACATTTGTGTGAAGTTGGGTACCTTCCACAATAAGCTATCCCTACCAAGAGGTCCTTATCACATTGACCCCCCCACCATAAAACCCAACAATGCCAAAAAATATTGAGTAAAAAAGTGTTCATGTGATTTGTGGATAGCAAAGCTGCTATGGGACAATGATCTTGTACTTTGTAAAGATTAGTCACTTGGATTTTGATAAAATGCTGATTGGCCAGTAGCCAGGCAGGAAGTATAGGCAGGGAGACCAGGCAGGAAGTATAAGTGGGACAATGAGAACAGGAGAATTCTGGGAAGAGGAAAGCTCAGTTTGTAGTCATCACCCAGACACTGAGGATGCAAGATGAGAATGCCTCACTGATAAAAGGTACCAAGCCACGTGGCTAACACAGACAAGAATTATGGGCTAATTGAAGACATAAGAATTAGTTAATAGGAAGCATGAGTTAACAGGCCAATCAGTTTATAATTAATGGAGGCCTCTGTGTGTTTCTTTGGGATAAAACAGCTGTGGGACTGGGGAGAACAGAGACCTCTGCCAACATAATGCACAATCAGGTAAAATGGTAACAGAAGGGATTTTAAAAATATTTAAAATGATATATTACAATCAATTTTTTTTTCTGGAAGACAAACCTGTTAAATACTTACAATTTCACTAATTTCACACTGGCATTTATAAATACAACCAAAGAATTCCTGTGCTACTCTTCCAAAGCTAAGTAAGTGTATGATATCCAGTTATGATGGAAAATGGCTGTAGTGAAATATCTTATATTGCATTTTCACTTTGCATCATTTCATGTACCTGCAATTGACTGTGATAAATGAAAATTCTGAGTAGAAAAGTCTAGAAACAAACCATTCTTAAGTTTGCACATGAGTCCCAGGAGTATGACGGAATCTCGCACTGGCTTGCTTCATCCCATTCAGAATCTGAGCTCGCCTTTGTCGAAGGTATCCATGATGCATGTGCTCCCTTCCCATTAGTTACTGGCTGTTTCACTATCAAAGTTCTTGCATCCAACTAAACCTTATTTGGTTTTCTGATGAGGTGGGGACACAAGAATAGTAATGCTGGCAGCTCACATATGCCAAAGCCAGTGTGTACAGCGTTTTCTTTATGTGAAAAGGGAATGTTCTCAGGTCACAAAGAAAAGGAGATGTGTGCTAGAGAGAGACCAAATCTATGTGAAATGTTATGAAGAAGGAAAAGGAAATCAGGGTAGATTCTGCTGCTGTGCTTCAAGCTGCAAAGCATGCGGCTGTGGTGTGCGACAGTGCTCAGGCCCAGCAGGCAAGCATTGCATCTGTGGGCAGAAGACACAGACAGACAGCAGGCCTAAATGGGCAGAAACCTGTTGTCGCACAAAACATTTAACACTGTGTGTCTACCAGTTTTAGTCTGGGATTGAACCCTGAACCAGGCTTGAGCAAGTACTGAAACTCTTCTGAGCATCAGTGTCCATGTACGTAAAGGAAGAAATAAGAGTATTTCCTGCTTGTAGGACTGTTGAAAGTTCATTCAGGTAGTTTGTATCACAGATACCATGCATGGGAAAAAACATAATTCAATGTCTCTCAGTAGTTATTGTTTTTTGTATATTAGCATTTTAAAAATTTAAAGGTCAACAAAACACCTGTATGGATCCAGATGCTCTGTACATTTTCCACCCTTACTCTTTATATTACTTTATTCTTTATCCTTACTCTTTATATTACTTTATTCTTTCTGTGAAGACTTCACTTGTTTTTAAATGACTGTTATCTACAACCTGGCTTTTGTGTGAGTCAAATCTTAAACTGCTAGGCTACCACCACAAGACTCTGCCTAGCATTTGGCACGCTGGTGGCTGGCTCCACCCACCTTGGTTCAGTGACCTAGTGTCATGGTGGCAAGTACTAGCCCCAGACCCACATTTACCTGCCCCAGTAATGGGAATGTGTTGTGTCTGCCTGTGACACTGTTCCTTCAGGGATTTGTGTGATGACTCCAGCTCATCTTTCATATCTGTAGAATGTACAGCCCCTAATCATTTGAGCCAACACCTTTTCCTCCATACTGTGTTCAGCATTTAATCTTCTGAGTAGTAGCAACCTGGGGATTTCTATAGACTTCTTACCTGATTATTTGTTTAATTATCTCTTCGTTCACCTGGTTTCTGCCTTGTCTTTTAACTGGGCAGCATTTCCCTCTTTTTCTTTATGGCCTTGGATTAGGATGGGTGGCAATATGTAGTGATGTGTAGATCACGAAAGGATTCTTTGATCCAAGCAAGCAGCGACAATACTTCACACAGTAGCCATTCATTTGTGAATGTTCTGAGCATTTTCATAATAAGGAAATAAGTATCATTTGTTTAACTCAGAGTTTCACAGTTTTACTGAGACACAGACATTTGTAGACATATCTCCAACCAACCTTTTGAGAATCATGGCACAAACCTTTATAATAACATTGTTTCTACATTAAAGGAACTCTGCATTGTTCCATAAAACTACTTATGAAAGAAACTAGAGTAAAGGAACATTGAAAGGTGTTTCCTATGGAGCATGAATGTGCTCATGTCATTCTTCAAGGAGAATTTTTTTTTCTGCTCTGTATCAGGTACACGGCATATCCTAGGGACAGAGTGATTGGCTCCTGAGACTATAGTGTCACTAGCTCTTGGCTCTGTGAGTAGGGGGTGACCTTAACTCAGTCTCAAAAGTCTGAGAAGATTTTCTAATGAAGTCAAGACCCAAAAGATAAAATTACATTTTGAGGCCTGTTGATAGCTGAGACCAAGAAGCAGCTGAGGGGGAGGTTGAATGATTCCAGGAAAGTTTGAGCACAGGATATGAGGCACAAGAATTGACATGAAGACAGGACAGTAATCACCCATCATATAGAAGAGATCTGAAATTACTGACATATCTCTTCTACCAAACTGGGCATCAACAAAGACGCTTTGGACCTAGTACCTGTTTATTTCTAGGGTTTACCATGATGGCACACGGTACCCAGTCAACAGTTGGTAATATTTTGTTAATTGATGCAATTTAACTAGTTGAAGACAATAGGCATCTTTGGGGGACACGCAAGTGGGAGAAATCACTGCTCGTGAGTGTGTTTTGATCCACTGCTACTTCATTTATTTAGTCTTGTTGGAAACCCAGGGAGGCCAGACACAGAAGCGATAGTGATCGCAGCGCTTCCTGACAGAGTCCTGGGCCAGAACTACTGTCTCGGGAAAGGGAAGCAGCCATTCCCAGCACAGTGGGGAATCCTTCTTTTAGCTTTTGAATAATTCAAAGTGTCAGGAGCATTTAAACGTTCAGAATATGCAATATCAAAAAAATGGTAAAATGAGGAGAAAAGTCCAGAAGAAGAAAAATAGTAGACACTACAGATTAGTTTCCACATCACTGGCCAATAAATGACGTCTAGACTGTGTCCATTGCTCCCGTCTGGAGAGGTCTCCTGTTCTTACCTAAAAAATGAATCAAAGAAAAACAATCACACGTGGGAGAAGCAGCCGGCTCTTCTCTTCACATTTGCCTCCTTTAGAAAGGCTTTGCCAACGGGAAGGCAACACTTACAGCTCAGGCAACCAACACTTCATGTGAACAGCTCAGTTCCCAGCTATCAAGCCTCCTGACCAGCCAAGCCATTTCTGGGCAGCTCAACACTTCTCACTTTGGCCCAGAGCCAAGGCTTCCCTCTATCCTGAGAATTCATATGAAGAAGATTACATAAACTTTCCATGACTTTTTTTTTTCAGGACTTGAAACCAAAGCAATATCTAAACATTCTGCTACCTATGGTGAGTATGTCTGAGTGAGTAGTGCTCAGGTTTTTCCATAGGATGGGATATAGGTTTAACTGAGGAATGAGAAGCAGTAGAGAGAGCTTGGTCCTTGGAGAACCAGTTATGTAAATAAACAAAGCAAAAACAGTGGTTCTGAAGGGAATGCCCAACCTCTCTCTGCCTTGGCTCTCCATAGGTCTTAAGTCTTGCTCAGATGACATCTCTCAGTGCTGTAAGTTTCTGTGTGTTACTCAATCCTTCTTCCATCTCTTGATTCCTGAATCCTTCAAATGATAAAGGGCACTGTCCAGTAAAAGATCAGGGAGGAAGCTGACTCTGCAGGCTGGGGAGGGGGATGGGGGTTGCTGGAATTCTCTGTAGTGTTCCATGATCCTCTGCATCTTTAGATATTTGGAAAGAAGAAATGAAGCAGTTGGAGGTTTGGGGCTTCTTACTGACTTCCTTTGTTTTCTTGAGATGGGGTCTCACTCAGCAGCCAGGGTTGGTCATGAAGGCCTGCTTCCTGGTCCACCCATAAAATCTATTCTATTAGTCATTCCCAGGGAAATCCATGCATCCCCACGAGACTCATCCCCCTCGTTACCTAACCTCTCTGGGTCTATGCATTACAGCTTGGTTATCATTTACTTAATTGCTAATTTCCACTTATAAGTAAATACAGACTATATTTGTCTTTCGGGATCTGGGTTACCTCACTCAGGTTTTGTTTCGTTTTTTCTAGTTCCATCGATTTACCTGCTAATTTCATGATGTCATTTTTGTTTGTTTGTTTGTTTGTTTGTTTATTTTTCAAGACAGGGTTTCTCTGCGTAGCTTTGGTGCCTGTCATGGAACTAGCTCTTGTAGACCAGACTGGCTTCAAACTCACAGAGATCTGCCTGCCTCTGCCTCCCGAGTGCTGGGATTAATGGCGTGTGCCACCACCACCCGGCTTATGTCATTTTTTGAACAGCTGCGCAATACTTCATTGTGTAAAATGTACCATATTTTCTTTACCCATTCTTCTGTTGAGGGACATCTAAGTTATTTTCAGTTTCCGACTGTTATGAATAAAGCCACAGCTGAGCAAGTGGCCTTTTGGTAGGATGGAGCATCTTTTGGGTATATAACCAAGAGTAGTATAGTGAGATCTTGAGGAAGATAAGATCAATTCCCAACTTTTTGAGGAACTGTCACACTGATTTCCATAGAACTTGTACATGTTTGCACTCCTCCCAGCAGTGGAGGAGTGCTCCCCTGGCTTCATATTCTTAAAAGCACGAGCTGTCCCTTTTGTTATTAATTTTAGCCATTCTGACAGGTATAAGATGCAATCTCACAGAAGTTTTGATTTGTATCTCGCTAATGACTCAGGATATTAAACATTTCTTTAAGTGTTTCTTGGCCATTTGAGTTTCCTGTATTTAGAGCTCTCTGTTTAGATCTGCACCCCATTTTTAAATTGGGTTATTTGTTTATATGGCAGATTTCGTTTACTGATTTTCATACATTGAATTGTCCCTGCATCTCTGAGATGAAGCGAATTTGATCGTGGTGAATGATACTTTTGGATGTGCTCTTGGATCCATTTGCAGGTAATTTATTGAGTACTTTTTATATATGTTCATAAGGGAAATTGTCTGTACTTCTCTTTCTTTGTTGAGTACGTTGTTTGGGTATCAGATCAACTGTGACCTCATAAAATAAGTGTGACAATGTTCTTTCTGTTTCTATTTTGTGAAACAATTTGAAGAGTATTGACATTAACTCTTCTTTGAGAATTTGGTAGAAATCTGCACTAAAATCTTTTCCTTTTATTGGTTGAAAGACTTTTATGACTGATTCTATTTCACTATGAATTATATGTCTATTTAAGTTTTTTATCTGATCTTGATTTAATTTTGGTAAGTGATACCTACCAAGAAAATGATCCATTTCTTTTAGATATCCAAGTTGGTGGCATAAAAGTTTTTAAAGTTTGTTCTTATGATTCTCTGAATTTTCCTTGGTGTCTATTGTTATGTCCCCCTTTTCATTTCTGATTTTTGTTAATGGATATTCTCTCTCTGTCTGTAATTAGTTTGGATAGGAATGTCTCTATCTTGTTGATTTTCTCAAAGAACCAACTCTTTGTTTTATTGGCTCTTTGTATTGTTCTGTTTCTATTTTATTAATTTCAGCCCTCACTTTGATCATTTCTTGTTTACTTCTCTTTTGTGTGATTACTTCTTTGTTATTCTAGAGCTTTCAGGCATACAGTTAAGTGTCTAGTATGGTATCTCTCTGATATTTTTTATTTAGGCACTTAATGATATGATCTCTCCTCTTAGCACAGCTTTCATTATGTTCCACAAGTTTGGGTATGCTGCACATTCGTCTTCCTTGAATTCTAGAAAGTCTATAATTTCTTTATTTCTGTTTTGATCCATTATTCATTCAATAGAGAGTTGTTGAGTGTCCATGAATTTGTGAGCTTTCTGTTGTTTTCGTTGTTGACGATAGCTTTTGACAATACCTGGTGGTCAGACAGGATGCAGGGAGTTTCTTGTGTCTGTTGAGACTTGCATGGTAACTGAGTATGTGGTCAGTTTTGGAGAAAGTTCCATGAGGTTCAGAGTAGAAGGTATATTCTTTAGTGTTTGGGTAAATGTTCTGTAAATACCTGCTAGGTCCATTTGGTTTACAATGTCTGTTGGCTCCAGTATTTCTCTGTTTAGGTTTTTTTCTGGATGATCTTGGTGAGAGTGGGCTGTTGAAGTCTCCCCCTATCATTGTGTGACAGTCAATATATGATTTAAGCTGTAGTAGTATTGCTTTTATAAACTTTGGTGCCTTTGTGTTTGAGGCATAGATGTTAAGAATTGAAATGTTATCTTGGTGGATTTTTCTTTTGATAAATATAAAGTGTCCTTCTCTTTATTTTTGCCTTGAAGTGTTTTATGTTAGATATTATAATAGATACAGCAGCTTGCTTCTTAGGTCCTTTGTTTGGAATATCTTTTTTGAAACCCTTTTACCCTACCTATGTTAGTAATGTCTATTTTTGATGTTGAGTTCTGTTTCTTGAATACAGCAGGATGGATACTATTTGTGCATCCATTCTTTTAGCCTGTGTATTTTTATTGGGGAATTGAGACCATTAATATGGAGAGATATCGGTGGCCAATGATTGTTGATTATTTTTATTTTGTTGTTAGTGGTGGTGGTGGTGGTGGTGTGTATGTGTGATTCTCTTCTTTTGATTTTGCTGATTTGAGATTATTTCCAGGTTTTCATATGTATAGTTAACCTCTTTAGGTTGCATTTTCTCTCCTAGCATCTTCTGTAGGGCTGGATTTGTAGATAAATATTACTTAAATTTGCTTTTAAGATGAAATATCTTATTTTCTCCATCTCCTGTGATTTTGCCGGGTAGAGTAGCCTGGGCTGGCATCTGTGATCTCTTAGCATCTACAGCACATGTGTCGAGCCCTTCTGTCTTGTAGTGTTTCTATGGAGAAGTCAGGTGTAATTCTAAGAGATCTGCCTTTATATGTTACTTGGTCTTTTTCCCTTGCAGCTTTTAATATTGTTTCTTTGTTCTGTATGTTTAGTGTCTTGATTATTATGTGGCACTTTGACTTCCTTTTCTGGTCCAATCTATTTGGTGTTCTGTATTTTTCTTGTATACCTCTATAGACTTTTCATTAACTTGGGAAAATTTTCTTCTATGAGTTTGTTGAAAATATTTTCTGGGTTTTTGAGCTGGAATTCTTCTTCTTCCTCTTGTCCCATCTTTGTTAGGTTTGGTATTTTCATAGTGTCCCTGATTTAGTGGATATTTATATTAGGAGATTTTTAGATTTAACATTTTCTTTGACTGATGTATCCATTTCTTCTATTATATCTTCAACACCTGAGAAGACTTTCTTCTATCTCTTGTATTCTGTTAGTTAAGCATTCCTCTGAAGTTCCTGTTTGAATTCCTAATTTTTTCATTTATAGAATCCCCCTAGTTTGTGTTTTCTTTATTTCTTCTATTTTCATTTTCAGATCTTGGACAGTTTTATTTTGTTTCCTTCAACTGTTTGTGTTTTATTTGACTTCTTTAAGGAATTTATTCATTTCTTCTTTGAACATCTATCATCTTCGCATATTGACTTTAAGGTCTTTGTCTTATGCTGCTGCTGTTTTGAAATATTCAATGCCTGCTGTGGTCAGATGACTTGGCTCTCTTGGAGACATATTGCCTTGAGTGTTATTATGGCTTTACACTGGCATTTAGACATCTGGGTTTTGGTTGATTATAGCTCTAAAGTGATCATTTTTGAATTTGTCTTCCTTGGATAGAGGCTTTGTTCCTTGTTTTCTGTTTCCTCTCTAGACTTTTGGAGTATAATGGCTATATGTTGCCTGTTTTCCTGGCCTGATAAGCTGGTATGCTCACAGAGAATGGCTGCTGGTGTTGGAGATTGGTTGGGATACTGGAATGAGCTGGGAGAAGGAAGGTTGGAAGAGATAGTCCTTGCCATCTGTTGGGAATGGGGTGAGAGGGAATGGGAGGTCACAGTAGGTTTCCTTCTACAGAACTGGGAATGAGACTGAGGGAACTGGATTTCAGAAGCAGTAGGAGAGATGTGGCTCTGCCCCCAGTGGACTTGTCCCTGAGGGGAACAGCTCTTGGGTTAGCAGGGGTTGCCTACTTGGGGTGGGTTCTGGGACAGAACAAAAAGTAGGGAAAAGAAGGTTAGAAGGGGACAATGTGTGGGATTCACAGGAGATGGGAGTAGGGGTGGGGCAGGGAAGGCTGCCACAGGTGTTCTATTGCAGTACTATGGATGAGACTGGGTGACTGGATTTGGAGGGGAGGAGGGAGTAGTTAGGGTCTACAGCTGGCTTCCCTGTTCTGCTTAGCTGGTGTGTTTCTGGTGAATGCCTCCTGGTGTTGGAGCTGGGATAATAGGATGAATTGGGAGATGGAAAGTTGGGGAAGAAGATCTTTGTGATCTGTAGGGCGTGGGGTAAGAGATGTAAGAGAGACCAAAGTAGGTTTCCTGCTATTAATCTGGGGATTGGTGTGGGCCTTTTAAAACTCAAGGCCCATCCCTAGTAATGCACCTCCTTCAACAAGGCCACACCTCTCAATCCTTCCCAAACAGTTCACATTGTGAACTCAGCATTCAGATGTATGAACTTAATGGGACCTTTCTCATTCAAACCACCACACCATCCTACCTTGCTTTTAGTAGCTGTGATAAAGCATCATGTCTGAAAACAACTTTGAAAGTGATGTGGAATTCCCCTCTGTAAGCTGTGAATATGTTTTATTACCATTGGTCAACAAAGAATATGCTCCAGCCTATGGCAGAACAGAATAATGCCAGGCAGAAAATCTAAACAGAAATATATAGATAGAGTAGGTGGAGTCCAAGAGACGATGCCAGAAAACCTTACTAGTAGGCCACAGCCTCCCAGCAAATCATAGATTAATAGATTGGGTTAATTTAAGACATAAGGGCTAGCTAGGAAAACATCTGAACTGTTGGCCAAACAGTGTTGTAATTAATATAGCTTCTATATGATTATTTGGGTCTGAGCAGCTGGGAAACAAAAGAGCAGACTTCACCTACAGAAAGGAGGGGTTTATTTCAGCTTACAGCTCATCTCTTGAAGGGAAGTCAGGGCAGTAGCTTGACCAGGAATGTGGAGGTAGAAACTGAAACAGAGGTCATGGAGGAGTGCTCCTTACTGACTTCCTCTGTCTGCCTTGCTCAGTCTGCTTTCTTATACAACCCCAACCAGCTTCCCAGGGGTGGCACCACCTACAATGAGACAAGCCCTCCCATATTAATGGTTAGTTACAAAAGTGCCCTGTGGTCTTGCCTGAGTCAAATTTGATGGAGCATTTTCTCAGTTGAGATTCAGTGTTCACAGATGTCTTAGGGTTATTGTTGCTGTGAAAAAATGCCATGACCAAAGCAACTTGGGTAGAAAAAGGGTTATTTGATTGAAGCTTTCATATCACAGTTCATCATCAAAGGAAGTCAGGACAGGAATTAGCAGGGCAGGAATCTGGAGACAGGAAGTGATGCACAGGCCATGGTGAGGTGCTGCTTACTGGCTTGCTCAAACCTTTTTCTTATAGAACCCAGGACCACCAACCAAGGTCTGGCACCACCCACAATGGGCTGACCCCTCTTCCATGAATCACTGATTAAGAAAATGCCCTATAGCTCTGCCTACAGTCCTGTCTTATGGGGGTGTTTTCTTAATTCAGTTTCCCTCTTCTCAGTTGACTTTAGCTTATGGCAACATGAAAAAAAAAAAAAAAACAAAGCAAGGCAGTTGTCTTTCTTAACTTTCTTGCTCTTGGGTTTAATTTCTATCATTATATGTATAAAATATTATGTTCATATCTTCTTTAGCTATATGCTAAGTCTATGCCAGGTTTTTCTTTACATTAACAGTTAAATTTAAGGATTTAAAAAGTACTCTCTTTTGATTTTATTTTATTTATTAGATTTTTAAAAAATACCAATCCAAGTTCCCACTCTCTCTCCTCCTTCTATGCCCTCCACACACCCTCCCACCCCACCCCATCCAATCCTCAGAGAGGGTAAGTCACATTGCTTTGTGGAAGGTCCAAGGCCCTCCCTATTATATCTAGGCTGAGCAAGGTATCCATCCAAAGAAAATAGGATCCCAAAAAGCCAGTACATGCAGTAGGGATAAATCCTAGTGCCACTGTCAGTAGCCCCTCAGTCTGCCCCTGCCATGCAACTGTGAACCACATTCAGAGCGACTAGTTTGGTCCTATGCTTGTTCCTTCCCAGTCCGGCTGGAGTTGGTTGAGGAGAATTTGAGGGAGTGGGATAGTCATGATGGAGGAAGGACAGAGATGAAAGCAAGGAAAGAAATATCTTGATTGAGGGAGCCATTATAGGGTTAGCAGAAACCTGGCTCTAGAGAAATTCCCAGGAATCCACAAGGATGACCCCGGCTAAGACCTTTAAAAAGTATCCTTAAGGACAGGTTTTGTTTTGTCACATTTAGTTGAACAAAACATGTTCACTTTGTTTTGTACATAAGAGATAAGAGGATCTCCTTTTTTCCATACACTCCATTTTGAAAACACCTTCAGTATCACTATGTGTAGCATTTTAGGTAAAACATACATTAGTGGAGTTTAAAATCTATCTATGACCTTCTTTAAGGACAACCAATGCCACACTTTCTGTCCCCACAGTTCTCACACTGCAGTCAATATCAGCCATGCTTTGACTGCAAACATCTGGCTGTAGTATGCATGCAGAGATGTTTTCCTGTGACATCCACTTCATTGTTACTGAATGCACATCTTTGATTTTGCTTCCACTAATAGAAAATTTTAAATGAATGAGCTTCAGTTTTAGATCAGTTTTCATTCTCAAAAAGTTGGATAGGAAGTAGGGAGTTCCTCTGTACACCCTGACCTCTCAGCCTTGATACCCATCACCAGGGTGGGACATTGCTATAATCCATACCTCACCTGGTTCACAGTTCACACAGCTGTGCACACAGGTTTTAACAAATGTTGTACGACATGCGCCTAGCAGGGTCATGTAGCACAGTGCACTTTTATTGTCCTAAAGATTCTCTTGACAGCTGTCCCAGACTGCTTTCTGTTTCTTTGATAAATACCATGACCAAAACTGGCTGAAGAAACAAACGGTTTATTTCATCTTGCAATGATAACAGTTTAGTTCATCACGGAGGGAAGGCAGGTCAGGAACTCAAGCTTAAAAAGAACTCCAACAGGTCAGGAACTTGAAACAGGAGCATGGGACTTCTACTTACTAACTTGCTCCAAGGATCATGCTCAGCTATCTTTCTTGAGCAGCCCAAGCCTACCTTCCTAGGAATAGTACTCCCCTCAGGTGACTGGGCTCGCTTAAAAAGTTAGCAATCAAGTAAATGCATCACAGAGATGCCCATAGGCCAATCGATTAGATACATATTTTTGAGGTTCTGTCATTCTAAATGTATCCAGTTGATTACCAAGGTTAGCCATTACAACAATCCAGGATGAAGATGATCTCTCTGTATGCTTCTTTTACCAATGCCATTGACTAACGTTTGGTATGGGCTCTGACTCATATTTCTATCAGAGGATTTGATTTCTTGATATTGAGTTCTTTGTGAATTTTGGGAGCTGGAAAGATGGCTAAGCAGGTAAGGTACTTTCTGTGTAAGAGCGATAACCAGAATTCTGATCATCAGAACCCACATACGGCCAAGAGTGCTGCTGTCTGTAGTCTCAGCGCACGGAGAATGGGAAAGGAATTCCTGCATCAGTCTGCTTAGCCAGCCCAGCCAAAGGGTGAGCTCATGGTTTAAAAAGAAACTGCCTCAAGGTACACAGTAGATCAGAATCTAGAAAGACTGACATCAACATACACATACAACACACACAGAGTTCTTTGCATAGCTCAGATAATGGCCCTCTATTTGATGTTTCTTTTGAAAATATCCTATCCAATCTGGCACTCATATTTTAATTCTCTTGGTAGTATCTTCAATAAACAAAAATTAATTCTACTGAAGTTTAGTTTATCAATTCTTTTTTCATGTCTCATGCATTTTGTATTATATGTTAGAAGGAAACACCATATCCAAGGACATGTAGTTTCCCTCTTTGAAACTATGAGTCTTGTAGTTTTACAACTTATATTTTGCTCTATTGTTCATCTCAGGTAAGTTTAGGTGACAAGTGTGACATTTATGTTAGATCTAGCTTGGCTGTTGTTGTTTGTGGAGACAGTGGTTCCATGGCTACTTGTTAGCCCATCTACCTCTTCTCCATTGCATTGCCTCTGTCCCTTCATCAGGGATCAGTCAGATCTTGTTGGTTTCTGTAGGTGCATTTTTGGCCTCTCTGTGCTGTTGGGTTGCTCTATTTGACTCATTGTTTACTAGTATCATACTCTCTTGGTCACTGTGACTTTATAATAAAACTTGACATTGAGTCATGTCAATCCCTCAGGCTCTTTAGCACTGAGTTGATTATCTTGGGTCTTTTGTATCTCCATATAAACGTTAAGATCAACTCATCAACATCTATAAAATGAGCTCTGCCTATGGCTGTCTTAGTTGCTCTTGTCGCTATGACAGGGCATTGGATGAAAGCAACAGAAGAAAGTCCAACATGGTGAAGAAGGCAGGGCGTGGCGGCTGGTCACTTATACCCACACCCAGGAAACAGAGAGGCAAATGCTGGTATTCTGCTTCTTTTTCATTGCCATTTAGTCCCAAACCCCAGTTTATGGATGCTGCTGCCCACATACAGGGTGGCTCTATCCACCTCTGTTGATGGAGCTGTGGGCCGCTTCCTGCCACCCAGCTCCCGGCCGCCTGGCTAGCTTATGCCCCAAAATAACAACACACAAACTGTATTCATATAAACACTGCTTGGCCCATTAGCTCTAGCTTCTTACTGGCTAATTCTTACATCTTGATTACCCATTTCTATTAATGTGTGTAGCACCCCAAGGTGCGCTTACCGGGAAGATTCTAGCCTATGTCCATCCTGGGTTGGAACTTCATCGCATCTGCCCCAGAGAGGAGAGCTATCGAGTCTGAGCTCACTTCCTCTTCCTCCCAGCATTCTGTTCTGTTTACTCTGCCTACCTAATTTTCTGTCCTATCAGGGCCAAGGCAGTTTCTTTATTTAACCAATGACCTTCCTCCATCACACCTCTGTTGAATCTTTCTGGAAATGTCCTCATAGAAACCTTCATAGGTGTGTTTCCATGATGATTCCAATTCAGTGACATTGACAATGAAGATGAACCATTGCAGTGACCTCAAGTAGGATAAGGCTTTGGTAGGTGCATTTAAGGCAAAGATCTAAAGGGTGGTTGCCTATGACTAGGGTGGGATCTCAGCCAGTTATAAAGGTGTTCAAAAGACACACAAAGAAGAGATGACCCAGAGACCCCAGAAAGAAATATGAGTAGCGAAAGAGGCAGGTGCTGAGAAGATGTACAGGCTACAGGTATTTCAGTCTCAGAAGCTGGGTGAGGTGAGAAGGAATGTCCCCTAGTACTTACAAAAGTAACATGGCCTTGCCCTCATCTTATGGAACACTTGGCTTCCAGAACTGTGAGAGAATCAAGTTTTACTATTTTCAGTCACCAGGTTCATGGCCATTTGTTATGCTTGTCCTTGGAAATGTGTCTGTGTGGAAATCTAAGGTGTTAGCTTTACTTCTAGATTTTAATTTCTCTTGCAGAGATCCCAGGAAGCGAAAGGAGCCCGCATGCCTACCTTGCCATCCTGTCACATTATCACTTGGAATCGTCTCTAAATATGAAGGAAACCATACCAATCCCTCCAGCTCTCAAGACAGGCTGTCTTCTGGGAGATAGTGGGGCGAAAGATATGTTTCTCATCAAGAGCTGCCTGAAAATATCCTCGGTTATTTCTCCCTCCATTGTGGGAGTGATGCAGAAACTGAAGTCATCTTGCCTACGCCCAAGGAAATTCTTCCATGGGCAGAGGGAGATGAAATATGGGGACTTGGGTTCATTGCAGAGGCACGGCCATATTGACCCAAAACGTAACTTGTGGCCAGAGCCTCGAAGTCGGATTCCAAACCCTGAGAACATGGAAAGCAGCTGGCGATAAGGCAGGAAAATGTGCAGGTTGGTTGCCTTCGCTGAACCCTCTGTTGGCAAAGGCAGTGCTGGAGCCTGCTACTTAGCCTCTCCGTGCATCGCAGCTGAGCTTTCCAGGACACGCTCCATGTGTCCTTGCTGGCTGGTCAAAGCCGAGGCTCAGCTGGCACGGCACTGGCAGAGAGGCATGCCCTCTGTTTCTGCACTGTCTTGGCAGGAAGAGCAGAGACAACGTCAACTTTGGGACCTGCTGGGCACTAATATCACACAAATCACTGCCATGCTAACACAGATCAGTTTTCCCATTTGTTTGTGAGGCTTGAATGGGAGCTCCAGGCTGTGGGTGTAGACAGCCTGCCTTGTCTTTTGGTTCTGAGTTCACAAGTGATTGATGCTGTTCGGGATGCCCCATTGCTCACCAAACCACGGGCATTTTATCCCTGTGAATTCCTCCTCACCTCCCCACTTCCAGTCCAGTTCCTTCCCTTCCCTTCCCTTCCCTCCCCTCCCCTCCCCTCCCCTCCCCTCCCCTTCCCTTATCTGTCTTTTTCCCTTTTCTCCCCTTTCCTCTCTTCCCTCCCCTGCTCTCCCCTCCCTTCCCATCCATTCTCTTCTTACAATCTTTCCTTTCTCCTCCACTCCACTCTCCTCTCCTTTCCTCCCCTCCCCTGCCCTTCCCTCTTTCCAGCCTGTAATGATTACTCTTCCTTGTCACCTTGTTTAGATTTGCATCCCCAGCAAACAAAGCTCTGGGCAAATTTAGGAGAGTGTTTCTGCAGAGATTAGCAGTGGAGGGCAAGGGATGACCATCCTGAATGTAGGTGGTGCCATCCAAGGGGCTGGGGTCCCTGGCTGGAGTAAAACAGGGAAGGGCAGGAAGATGCCTGATTCCAAGCTCCCATCTGTCTCTGCCCCTTGATTGAGGATGCCGGAAAAGCAGATGCCTCATGTCCTCCCTGCCACACCTTCCCTGTCCCGATGGGCTGTACCCTCTAACTGCAAGCCGAAGCAAACCCTTATGTTGTTTCTGTCGGGGTATTTTGTCAGAGCAAGGAGAAATGAAGCTAATTCTATCTCTTTTCTGAGCATCCCTATTTTCGCTTTGCCCTTCAGCTTTTAATCTTCCTTCTTCTGGCATGAGTTGCGGGAATTAGGACAAGGAACTGAGAAGTTCTCTAAATATTGTCTATTAAAAACCTTTAAAAATGTTCAAAGATGAATTAAAGCCTGAAGGTAATAGAAACTGTGACGGGTGGAATAATATGGCTTAGCTGAACCTCAAGGATGCCCAGAGGAAAAGGGCAAAACCAAAACTAACAGAATCCTTTGCCCTGACCCTCAGCCTCTGCCTCCAGCAAGGCTCTTGGCTCTGCACCACGCCCTCTGTTTTGTGAGCCGTGCCTGGGACTCTGAACACTTCTTTCCTTTCAAGTGGAAACATCTATAAATTCCTCGTATTCTATTAGTCATTAATTCCTCATCTGGAGATCTGATTTCTTTTTCTTAAATATCTCACTCCCCTTCCTCTACGTGCATTCTGTCTTGTTGAAAAATCGACTTTATCGAGGTCCAATACACTTACACAGAAGCCACCATCCCTGAAAAGGAAGCCGTTCAGCAAGTTTTGTGCTGTGCTATCTTTAACTTCAAAAGCTGGGGCGAGACACATAGAGCAGAACTTCCCGTTGAACCATTTCTAAGGATCATCTTGGTATAGACGGGATCAGGTCCCTAAATGTGGCCTGTATTTGGTGGAGTCCAAGAGGGTGAAAGCCTTGAGTGTGCAGGGCCCACAGAGCAGACAGCACAGCTACAGGTGTGCTTCCTGGCTAATGGGGAAGCCTTGTCTTCCTGTGAGTCACAGAAGAAGAAAATGCATTACGGTGTCTAACCAAATGGCACAGCACGTTTGGGGTTTTTCTTATATTTTTAAAGCATTTTGTTACATGCTTGGGTCCAAGAATGCTCATCAGGCTGAGGGCTTCCAGGCTGGATCACACTGTATCTGTCAGGTTGTGTAAAGCAGCATGGCTGCCTGAGCCCCACATGGGAGGGGTCCTCTGAGTCATAGGGAAAGGAATGGGCAGGATGCTGTGGACCACAGATGCTCAGCTTATCACCTCCTCACGTTCAAGTTCTTGCCCTGTGAATGAAAATTCCTGGAAGAGAACCCGTTTTCTAACATGGCTGGTGAAAACTCCAATGCCCACAGAGAAGTGGGGGTGTTGCAGGTAGAGGGCCTAATGACTCTCGGGTTATCTTTAGCTCCCTAGGGGCCATTCTTCATCCCATCTCCTCTGTGGCAGACATAACACCTTGATACGCAGATAAAAATCTTTGAATATAGTAATATAACAAAACCCCGCTGTCCACCAATCAAAAGTCTAATAGCGCTACCAGATAACTTCTGAGGCCTATAAGGAAGATTTCTTCACTCAACTGTAGCCCACCTCTCTGATGTTTCCACCAATTTATCTATTCATTCATTTATTTGTTGTACTAAAAGTGAATTTGGCTTTTTTTCTCTTATAAGAAAGCATTTGGGGGCTGGAGAGATGGCTCAGTGGTTAAGAGCATTGCCTGCTCTTCCAAAGGTCCTGAGTTCAATTCCCAGCAACCACATGGTGGCTCACAACCATCTGTAATGAGGTTTGGTGCCCTCTTCTGGCCTGCAGGCATACACACAGACAGAACATTGTATACATAATAAATAAATATTAAAAAAAAAAGAAAAGACAAGTGTGTTTAAAAAAAAAAAAAGAAAGCATTTGGTTGGGGCTTGTTTACAGTTTTAGAGGTTTAGTCCATTGTCATCAGGGCAGGGAGCGTGTTGGTAGAAAGGCACACATGGTGCTGGAGAAGTTGCTGAGAGTTCTATACCTAGATCCCTAGAAATCCGGAAGAGAGAGACTCTGGGCTTGGAGTGGGTTTTTTGAAATCTCAAAGTCCACCCCCAGTGACTCATTTCCTCCAACAAGGCCACTCCCCTAACCCTTTCAAATAGTGCCACTCCCTGGTGACCAAGCGTTCACATCTATGAGTCTATGGAGCCATTCACATTCAAACCACCACAGAAGTCTGGACTTTGCAAGGGACAGGTACGGTGATTAATCTCACCTGCTATGAGATACGTTAGAAAGAAAGTGGGTAGCCTAACATGAACTTGACGGGGCGATATATCGTTAAGGGAAGTTATTATCCTACCATCAGATGATTTCTTCTTTTTTATTATTTAAAACAATTTTTACATTTAAATATACTTGATCATGTTTTCCCCTCCCCCAAGTCCTTCTAGATTCTCTCCTCCACCCCTCCTCACCCAAGTTAAAGTTCTTTCTCAAAAAAAAAAAAAACTCAATGTAACAAGACCCCTAACCAAAAAAAAAAAAACAAAAAACAAAATAAATAACCAAAAAGAAAATTAAAAAAATATAATCAAATAAAACTACAAACAGAAAAATTGTGGAGTCCATTAGTTGTTGAACAATCAGTTCTGAATGTGTGGCATGGCCTAGAGTGGTTGATATTCCCAGTGCCACTCTATTGGAGAAAACCGACTTCTTCTCCCAGCAAGGATAAATGACAGCTCAGTTGTTAACCAATGGCTAGGTTTCTATTTATTCATTAATTTTTATATTTTTAAAAAATATATAACAAATATAATAAAACAAAAACTATTACTTTGGAATTGAACAAGACAAACCAACAGAAAGAAAGGACCCCAAAAGAAGGCACAAGAATCAGAGATTCACTCTTTCACAGACTCAGGAATCCCCCAAACCACTAATCTGGAAGCCATAATATAAACACACAGGACCTGGTACAGACCCAAGTAGGCCCTGTGCCTGCTGCTTCAGTCTCTGTGAGTTCATGTGAGCTTTGAACATCCTGATTTAGAAGGTCTTGCTTTCTTGGTGTTTTCCATTGCTTCCATTGAAGGGGCTTCTCTTTGCCTAGCCACCGTTTCTATCTGGGTTGCCCAAAGTGCTCTCAGGCATCTGATTGGTAATAATCTCACTTGTGAGACTTCAGAAGATTGGTGAAACATGGTGGGGAAAAAAAACCCAAGTATCAAGAAAATTTGAAAATTTTAAATTAGCCCGCTTGTTAGTAGTGGTACCCATTTAAGGACTTAAAAAAAATTCAGCAATCAGGTCAGTTCAGGGTATTCAAAGGCTTTTTCCAAAGAGGTCTCCTTGCAGAAGACAGGATTTTGGCCTCAAACTCTTTTCAGTGGCATCGTGTTTAGACGTTCCAGCCAAGCAACAGCAAGTCTCCCAGGACGAGAGAGATCAAGGGGTTGCCTCCAACCTCAAAGTAAGATGAGAGACAATAGACAGAGTCAATGAAGACAAATCTTCCCAGGAAATAAAACTCACAGGTAGATAGCCATTTGTTCTGTTAAACAACAATCAGTCAATCAATCAATCAATCAACTAGAATCACGTGTGTTATAGGAGAAGTACTGAGTTCTCAGTCTGACGACAGTGGATTAACTACTGTGGGAGACTCCATAAAATGAAAATCTTTCTCTCTCTCTCTCTCTCTCTCTCTCTCTCTCTCTCTCTCTCTCTCT
>JABTXL010000002.1:51340201-51373737 GCA_025134845.1 Neodon shergylaensis | reverse complement strand
TCTCTCTCTCTCTCTCTCTCTCTCTCTCTCTCTCTCTCTCTCTCTCTCTCTCTCGTATTTCTCCCCTCTTCTGCATGTGCCTACTACATGTTAGGCTGCAGTATGAGACAGTCTATTGCCAGAAGTGTTAATTCAGCCTTGAACTTGTTTGCTTTCAGAAACTCGAGTGAAATAAGCCTATTATTTATAAATCACCCAGTCTCAGATATTCTCCTACAGCAGCAGAAGACAGAGAGCTCTTCCTCAGCTAAAAAAGATCTGCAGAAAATGGAAAGGCCTTAGAAGTAGACTCTTGTCCTACCATTTACACCTGCTGTCTTTGGTTTATTGGGAGTTTACTACCCTAAATGGGAGTTTAAATTGTCAATTTTTAATATATTAGTTAGGATGATAATTAATTATTTTAGCTTGTATTGTATTGTTATAATGAATTAAATTATTAATGTTCAAATGTTAAATGAACCTTGCATTCCAGGTATTAATACCATATGTTTATAATATGCATTAAATTTCAACTTATTTGCAGGTATTCTTTGATATTAATGATCTTTGCAAGTATTTCGTGATGGTCATAGGTCTGTGATATTATCTTATTGTGATGTCTTTGATGTGGATTTATATTCATGTTATTCTTCCTATAAAAATTACAGATTAATTTTATTCCTCTTGTATTTTCTGAAAGCATAGTCAATACTATGTCTTTTCTTCTTAATAACTTGACAGACTTTACTTTTAAAGCCTTTGGTGCTGAACTTTCAAGGAAGAAATTTCGATTATTAATTTTCTTTACTAATCTTTCTGCTGAGGTTTTCCAGTATTTCTTATATCACTTTGGATTTTCTCACTCTCATATTGCCTGATGTGTTTACAAGAATCTCTTGTTGCTCCCTTCTAAGCCCTTACACACCTGTAGAGTTACCAGTGATAGGCCTGGTTTCACTCTCTATTCTGAAAATATGCCTTTTAAAGTAGACTTTTCTTTTGTATGGTTTTTGAACTCTCTGAATAACTATTTAAGTTTATTGTATTTTATATTGATTGTATTTATATGTCATGTGTGCTATGAGATTAGCTTTCCATGGTCAATGGAGGGCCCAGAGAGGGCATTCTAGACCATTCTGCTCCTTCTGGAATGGCTTTAGATGACAAAACATCAAGTATTACTTGGAGTCCTTTAGAGGAACAGCAATGACAGAGTGACCATATTGAAAGGGAATTTATTGGAGTGGCTTACAGGCTGTGGTCCAACTAGTCCAACAATGACTGTCTATCAACAGAAGGACTAAGAATCCAGAAGTCGTTCATTCCTCGAGGCTGGATGTCTCAGTTGGTCTTCAGTATATATCAGAGTCCCAACGAAGTGAGCTCTACTGTCAGTTAAGAAATGGTCCTGCCAGTGAGTGTGAGGGCAAGCAGGCAAAAAGCAAATGCTTCCTTCTTCCACGTCCTTTACATAGGCTGCTTGAAGAAGCAACCCAGATTAAAGGTGGATCTTCCCACCTCCAAATATCTGTGTTAAAGATGGGTCTTCTCACTTCAAAAGATTTAATTAAGAAAAATCACTCACAGGTGTTCCCAGTAGCTTTAGTTAATTCCAGAAGTAGTAAAATGGACAACCAAGAATAGCCGTCACACTTCAAAAAAACATCCCCCAAACACAGGAAGTTAGGTCATCTACATGGTTCTTGGGTGCTTCTAGGGTGAACTTTGTTCCACAGAGTTGGCGTGTTGGAGGTTTGGTCCTTGGTGTAGTCATGTTGACGAGGTGGAAACCCTAAGAGGTGGGGCTCATGAGAGGTGATTGGATGACTGGGATTGTTCTCTCAGTAAGGAGTACAATAACTACTGTGGGAAGGTTGCTAGGGACTGAGGAGCAAGGGAGGCACCCAGTCCCTTTATTTTGCTCAACACTATACAAACAAGTCTACCGGGGGAGGAAAAGAAACTGAATGAACACAGATCCGATCTGAAGGTGTAGCTATCTCCATTTGCAGATTTCTTGATTCTGAAACAAGAAACTCCTGAACAACCCCACAGAAACTTAGTGTATGATAAATATCATTTTAAAAGTTGTTAATCAATGGAGAAAATATGTTATTTTCATTAAGTGCATCTGAGAAAAACTTTGATCCACTTGAAGAAATGTGAACTTAGACTCCTAAAGTTAATCCAAAATTTATTAAATATATCATTGTTATATGAAAATTTTAAAACTGCAACTTCTAAAAGTAAGTAAAGTTTTTGTAACCTGGAATAGGGCAATTAGATTTTGTTTTTACTTTTAAAATTTATTTTGGGCTTCCTGCAATCAGGCTGTTCCAACATACACACACACACACATGGGACCCTGCAATACATAAGACCAACTCTGTCCCCAAACCCACCTAATCTTCTGTGACCTCAGTGACTCCCTGAGAAATGGACAGCAACTGCACAGAGTAGACCAGAGGTGAGTGATCAGCCTCTCAGTTGAAGAGCCCAGTCTCTAGGCCCTAAGCCTGACAGATTCCATATATCAAAATTAAATCAAGACCAGATAAACAATTAAAAAAGAAATAGATGCAGTCATTAAAAGTTTCCTAAGCACTAAACGCCCAGGACCAGATGGCTTCAGCACAGAATTCTACCAGCCCTTCAAAGATGAGATAATTCCAATACTCCTCAAATTGTTCCACACAATAGAAACTAAAGGAACACTGCCAAACTGCTTTTATGAGGCCACAGCTACCCTGATATCCAAACCACCCAAAGATGCAACAAAGAAAAAGAACTACAGATCAATCCCCTTATGAACATTGATGCAAAACTAGTCCATAAATTACTGGTAAATCAAAACCAAGAACACAACAAAAAATCATCCATCATGACCAAGTAGGCTTCATCCAAGAGATGCAAGGTTGGTTTAACATACAAAAATCTGTCAATGTAACCCACCATATCAACAAACTGAAAGAAAAAAAAACACAGTATCATCTCATTAGATGCTGAAAAAAACCTTCTACAAAATCCAATATCGCTTCATGATAAAGGTTTTGGAGATATCAGGGATACAAGGAACATACCTAATCATAATAAAAGCAATTTACAGTAAGCCGGCAGCCAACATCAAATTAAATGGAGAGAAACTCATAGCAATTCCACTAAAATCAGGAACAAGACAAGGCTGTCCACTCTCTCCACATCTATTCAATATAGTTCTTGAAGTTTTAACTAGAGCAATAAGACAACATTAAGACTTTACAACAATTTCAAACATTTTATCTCTATAAGACATCTTTAACACAATGAGAAGATGAATTGCTAGTGGAAAAATAACTCCAAATATTGGATCTTATAAGGACCTGTATCTAGAAATAGTCTTCCTTAGCTCTTTAATATAATCTCTGTTAAAAATCCGCTTGATATTTTACCAAAGAAGATTTGAGGATAGCTGAGAATTGTACATATGTATATAAATGGATAGGACGTGAATTTGAAATAACAGTCATCATCATCAGTCATTAGAGAAATGCAAATTAAATGCCACCTTCTCCACCCTTTCATACCTGCTAGCACATCTACAATCCAAACGTTGATAATAGCAAGAACTGGCAAAGGCACAGAACCTAGAGTCCCCCTGTGGCTGCCAGAAGTGTGTTACAGAAACCCCAGGGTAATGCTTGTAAGTCTTTAAAATTTTGAACTTATTACAAGATGTAGGAATTTCATTTCCAGGGTATGCTCAAGAGAAACAAAATATATAAGTCCATATGATGATTTATATACTTACATTTTTAAAGGAGTAAATTTTTAATGACTTATTTATTTTTATTTCATGTGCATTGGCATTTTGACTGCATGTGGGTGTTGAGCTCTCTGAAACCAGAGTTATTGACAGTTGTGAGCTACCATATGAGTGCTGGGAATTGAACCCAGTTCCTCTAGAAGAGCAGCCCATGATCTTAACTTCTGAGCCATTTCTCTAGTCTCTATATTCTTGTGTTTACAGCAGAAGTTTCCATAGGAGCCAATGATCCACAATCCCCATCAGTGTATACATGGAAAGAAACTGTAATTTTCTGGGCAGTGGAAAAGGGAATTGGGGTTTGTTTTCAGTTTGCTCATAATAATTAATGATACCGAATATCATTTCAAATCAATGTTCTTTATATGTGGATACACATATAAACTATTGACACAGAAGCAGGCAAAGGCAGAATATTGCGTGGTGATATTGGAGAATTGGGAAAAGGCAGTAGGGAGACAGAGAAGGGACTCCAGATTGTGCAGGTGTGGGGAGAAGGAGAAAGGGTTGAAACCAGCAGGAGGCAAGGCTTAGTGATCTAAGACTGCTACAGCCCCTTTGGAATGGCAATGCAACTGTATGACTTTAATAAGATCTTCGGTCTAGACTGAACCGGGTGGAGTTGCTGCTATTTCAAGTTGTTGAAAGCTTTTTTTTTTGTTATCCTGTCATTTCAAAAATTTAGCAAAACTGGAAAAAAATGCATGAACACTGCCAGTGTGTTTGCTCACACTAAAATAACAGGAGACTGGACGTGAGAAGCTTTGTACTTTTGAATAGTATCTCATAAAAAGATGGTTGGTAAAGGAACATGCGCAATAACTATGCACTTGGGAAAGGGGGGTGGAACTCATCCAAAAAACCCACTGACACTGTTGGCTTCAGGTTCCTGAGGCTCCCTGCACTGGTCTACCTTGCATTTTGTCCCTGAAACACTGGAAAACAAGTTTTACAATACGTTTAGCTCAAGAGTCCCATGCTTTTCAGTTTTCAAGACGCTTTGCCAGATTTCCTCAGACTCTTGCTTCTGTGTATCTGCCGACAATACAGATGCTAACCATTTCTGGGCATATTGAGATTGAAAGCACATGATCTGTGCAATGTGGACACCGTTCGGTTTAAAGCGGTCTGAAGATTTTATATGGAAACTTAACTCATAGCTTCACAATTAGCGAAAGATTTACATCTAGACATTTCGAGATGTAGCGTTTACCCATTGCCATTTGGAGACTTTGCTTGGCCCTTATATCTGAAAACTGCTCCTGCCCAGTAATTTACAAGGTGCGGACTGTAACTCACTAGGAGTTTGTCAGACTAAGTTGGGAACTTGTAAGCACAGACTCTTTCTTTTCATAACTGCACATGAAAAAAGAGAGAAAAGAGCTATATGGATCCCCGAGGGAGCAAGGTGGCGAAAGTACAGAATTCTTTCTTCCCTCCCCAGGCATGCGATGACTTGGCCTTTGATCTCAGGCTTGGCAAGGGATTCGTTCTTACTAACAAATGAGAGCCGCCCACAGTTGTCATCAGGGACTGACTGCACCAGTGTCCTGTGTCAAGTCCCCTTGGGCACCTGCATATTTCCGCAAAAGAAGGTTCTGGTGCAAGAGCGAAGTGACCGAGCAAGCCTGATCCTGGTTCTCACCGAGAGCCCATGCGTAATCCCAGTAGCCACACTGAGGGGAAAAGGATTTGCCTTGCTCTTGTTATTCAGTGCTTCCCAGCCAAGCTTACTGCAGCCCAGGGCTAGCATCACCCTGTGGACAGTTGTTCATGGTGTATATGCTCTTTAAGAATGAATCCATGTCTGTGCTGGTAATGTAAACTGTGTTTGACCATTTGACCAAAACTTTGAGAATGTTTCCTTTGGTCTACTGAGAAGTGACTCTCTTAAGAAGATGCTGTGGACTTCCCTTAAGTAAAGGAATGCAGACAGAATTATCTTGTGTCTAGTATTCTGTCCTCATTCTTTCATTATAACAAACATCTGAGTCACTCAACTTATGAAAGGAACAGTTTATGTAGGTGCACAGTTTGGGAGGTTCTAGCCCATGGTTGGTCCTTCACTCTGGGTCTAAAGTGATGCAGTGCATGATGGGTACAGGTGTACCACTGAGAAAAAAAACTGGTATTTCATGACCAGGACCCCAATGTCCTCTTCAAGGAACACCTCCAAAGGGAATCCCCTATACTCTTTTTTTTAAAGATTTATTTATTTATTATATATACAACTTTCTGCCTCCATGTATACCCACACACCAGAGGAGGGCGCCAGATCTCATTACAGATGGTTTGAAGCCACCATGTGGTTGCTGGGAATTGAACTCAGGACCTTTGGAAGAGCAGACGGTGCTCTTAACCACTGAGTCATCTCTCCAGCCCCCCCCCATACTCTTTTGAATCTATTTGTACCTAGCTAGTGGTCAAACTGTGCATGTGTGTGTGTTTCTAACACACCTGGCTAGAAGTACAGTGAAAATAGAGGAGAGTTCATTTAGAGTACGTAACCTGTATTCAAAAAGCCAAAGGCTTGCTGAAGAAAAGAACATTCATAATTTTGTCAGACCTATTCTTTATTAAGAGGGGGCTGAAGAGGCCATTGTCCATGTAAAAAGGGCACAAAATGACAGCTGCTCACGCAGCATGGCCATTCGGATCTCTGAACTGGCAGTGTTCTGTAAACTCAGGCAGGTCCAGTTGAGTCAGGGCAGCCTGGAACGAACAAGCAGTCTCCTCCCAACAGCTCAACAAGCACAAGGATCCAAGTTCAAATCCCCAACATCCACAAAACAAGCTAAGAAAGGCTGCACGTAGTAGGAGATGGAACATGGCTTTACGTCCTTCTCACTGTAGCTGTTGCAACTGTACATGCATAGGCATCTCATTTGCTTGATCGGAAGAATTTTCTATGATTTTTCTGAAAAAAAAATGTGTTCTATATTTTTGAAATTATTCTGTGCCTGCCATTCGTAGATTTGACCTTTGAGTGTTGTCTCACAGATCTTGAGCATTCCATTCATACCTCCTTCTTCTGTTTGTCACTGCCAGTTCCCCCACCTTGTCTTCAGGTCTTGATATTCTCTATGTCCTGTGATCCATTGCATTCGTAAGGTTTCCCCCTGGGTACTTTTTCCCTCTCATAATGTGTACATGTAAGTAGAGTGTATGCGGTATAAGTACACAGGTATACGTGTGTGTGTGTGTGTGTGTGTGTGTGCAATTGGAAGCCAGAGGAGAGTGTCCAATGTTTGTCTGCTTCTACTGCTTTATACCTTATTGAGTCATGGTCTTTCCTAAAACCTAGAATTTGCATGTTTTTGGCTGGGTTGACAACCAGCAATGTCTATGTCCCCAACGTTGCTGAGGTTACAGACATGGATGGTCACACCTGCCTCTTTCTTGAGGTGCTGGGATCCGAATGCAAGTTCTCATGGCTTTGTGGCACGAGCTCTTAACAACCAAATCATCTCCTAGCTGGAGCACATTATTTGATCTATAGGTTTTTGTTTGTTTGTTTTTTAATTTCAGTCTGCCTTTTCTTCTGTATTTCTACCTCTTTTTTGAATTCCACTTTTATATATTATATTGCTTTCCTCATTACATCCAGGTATTTGTGTTCTCTTGAAACCCATTCTTTTACTTTCTTCCAAAAAATATTCATAATAATTTCTTTGAAATCTTTGGGATTTCATCTCACTAACTCTCACGGGAGTCTGACTGTAGGAATGAGAACTTCTGAAGTCATGTCACCTTGGCCTTCCATGTTTTTGCATTTCGTATTGGGACTCTTTTATCTGGGGTTGTTAGTGGTTGGAATTTTTAAAATTTGAATCACCGTATTCTTTTAGCAGAAGTGTTTAAGAAGGATTGGGCTGAAGTCGGGTCGAGATGTCTGCAAAAACAATCACCACAGAAGGGTAGACTCTATGGAGGTGCAGTCTGGTCAAATAAAAAACAATCAACCCTTCTTGCCAGTTACTGAAGACGCGAAGGGGCAGGGTAGTGCTGTGTGCTAAGACACTAGTCACTGTGGGGGAGTCCAAATGGAAGACGGGAAACACCACCCATTCATGTTGGCTGGGGAGAGAAAACTTGAAGAGGGAAGATTAAATAGAAGGAAGGATCATAGGGACAAACCAAGGAGTGAGGACACAATTTTAACTAAAGTTAAAAGTCAAAGAAAGGTAAAGAAATACAATCAGATAGCAGAATGGACCCAGCTCTCAGGAGCCTGAGACACAAAGACCACACAAACCAGGGCAGAGTGTGCTTTGGAAAAAGACAATCAAAGATGATGAAATCAGGGGAAAGAAGAGCTGTAGAGGGGACAAGAGCAGAGGGGTACAGTCTTGATCACTAGGTTATAACTGAGTATTAAAAGAACAAATGAAAAGAGAAGAAGGCTGGATAGGAATGGAGAGTACAGATGTACCTGGCCAGAATGACTTCAGTCCCAAGACTCTTGGCATTCCCATCCTGGCTCCCAGGAGCTTGTTGTACCCTTGGTTGTTTTTTGCAGGAACAACCCTTGGTGGCTCTCAAAGAATTCTTTTGAGATGCTATTCTCACCTCACGCTATCTTTTGGGAGCCTGAATTACATAGACTAGATGGAGCAACCCAGATCAAGCCTCTCTGCAGGCCACACCCCTGGGACATCCTTTAGGGGCCTTTGAGTCTCCCAAAAGCGTATGTCACAGACAGTCTCAGATCATCAAACCACTGATGCACAGGGATCCTTATAAAATGTCTTCCAAGAGAGGGATTTCATGACCTCTCTCTTCCATCTACCAGTGCTACTGTGCGCCCCTCACCTGGCTTCCCCTTCTCCTTCTACTCTTTAAACTGCCCTTTAACAGAGATACAAAGATTTGCTGAGCCTCTGTGCCTCACTTAAGCTGTGGCTCCGGCCACTTGCCCTTGTGTAGGGAGCTCCCTAAACTGAGCCAATCCCCAGGGATGAGCTCTGGCCCTTCTCTTCATTGTCAAAGTTTCTGTTTCAATTTGCTTTTAATGCTATACTGTTGAGTTACCACCCTTCTCTTCTGATGTGTGTCTAGCTTTCTCTGATTTCTTTCCCGAAGATCCTGCCAGGCCATCTGTCTCAGTCTGGATAAAACTTGCTTAACATCTTTTAGTTTTAAATCCAGATGTTTTCCAAGGACACCTGTACTGTTTGTAAGGGCACTTCCCGCCATAACTACTTAATTGTCAGTGGCCAAGAGCACACAAACGAAGACAGACACTATATAAAACGGGGAGCTACACAAAGCTCTTTCTATTGGATCTGTTTATGAGCTTTGCCGTTTTTATTGACTACAATTTACTGGGTACCAGAGAATTTTAAGGCCAGGAAACAATACTTTGGTGTTTTCACCAAATGTGTGACTTGGAGACAGGTATTTTGGGTGTGACCATATGTGGTTGTGATTACCTAACACAACTACACATTTCCACGCTGCCTAGAGCACTCCATGACTGAAACATCCTAGCACCTTGCAATGGCTTTACTGGGAAAGGTTTGAACGCTTGGTCCTCAGCTGGTGGTGAGTCTTCTAGGTAATAGGCCCTAGATGGTGAACAATGGTTGCCAGGTGTGGACCTTGAAGGATTTGCCTGCCTGTAATCCAGTCTGGAGCTCTCTCTGCTTCCAGTCCACCAATACCTGAGAAGAAGCAGCCATGCACTCTTACTTCAGTGAACTCTGCCTGGCTGCCTTGCTGTGATGGGTTGAAACACTGACTTCAAGAAGCCCCGCCCTGCTTGGGCTGCTTTTGTCTGGTAGTTCCAGTTACAAGGAAAGGGACTCACAGGACTGGCAGAGGCTGAGTAACAGTGGAAGAACGGAAGGTGCCTTCCTGGTGCTGAGCTCCCCCAACATCAACATAAGAACACACTGTCAGCAGCCTGCATCATGGGAGAGGCAACACATTGAAAATCACCACACTCCACAGCCCTGCACATCACCGTAGCTGTGTCCTTCCCAAGGTGCCCTCTGTCCTATCTCCTTTCACCTCACTGTCTCTCACTCCCCAATTTACAATCACTGTTAAAAGGGCTACAATTTGGTGGTCATTTGTATTTTCTCTTGTGATGTTTTTTGTTCCTTTGTTTGTTTGATTGATAGATTGATTGTTTTCTACCTGATATTCTGAACTGGCTTTTGTTCTACTTTCACTTAGAGCTATTCACTGGAGTCAGAAATAATTTCTCTCTTACAGAATTATCTGTCCTTAATAATCCTGTCTGCAGCACAGATTTCCACAAGGATGGGTTTTGTTTAGCAGTTAGAACACTTACAGACTTTTAGGGATTTGGCGATGAGATCATTGATTTGATGATGAAGACATTATAGTTTTTTGAGATGCATTTATATATGGAACCCGGAATTGGAGGCCACTTGCTTAGTGTGTGGTCATTTGAAAGGAAATGTTCACAGTGTAACTCAGATTCAATCACAGGAGGAAACCAAAGCACTTTCGTTGTATGATCTTCATAGTTCAACATTGACTGGAAACAAGTAGCACATGGACAAAAAGCCTGGTCTCTGGACTCTTCCCTAGTACATGTATTATCAATCACTTCATTTTGCTTTGGAACTCTGCAGAGTTGCCTCTGACCTCTCCAGACACCTTGACTGAATTTTAATAATAAATCATAAAAATTCATTTTAAGTTATAATTTCATTATGACATTTGATCAGAAGCAACTTGATTTTTACCTAATGAAAATAAAAGCTGTAAATGCATAGATAATTCTATTGTTTTCAGATGAAATTAAAAGGATGTCAAAGTAATTATGATGTATTAAGCTTAAAAATAGTTTCTTTTTGTTCAATTACAGAAAAGTGTGAAATGTTTCTTTAGACGATGTACTATTGTTTTGTTAATCTGAGAGTCTATATTCTTGGTATTTATCCCAAATAGCTGTATTACTTTTGATTCTATCTGCCAATTTGTAATTATCTTAAAAATGTTTGCTCTATTTTTGATATAATAAGGAGAAATCTAACAGAATGATAAATTAAATCCATGTTCTGTTATGGTTGATGTTTTCTTTCTATCATCCCAGTAATTCTAAGGCAGAATTGACATTTAGTTATATAAAAAGTCATCATTTTATTTATGCTACATAAACCACCCAGTTTAGTCATTTTGAAAAAAAAAAAGACTGGACAGAAGAAGAAAAGAAGAAAGGGGAAGGGGACAGAGAGGAAGTTAAAAAGCCAGAGTAATCCCTCCAGGGAATGTGTGTTCTAGCATTCATACACAGAAAGAAAATTACATTTTCTTCTCTAAGGACACCATCAAATTTCAAATACCTTTCTTTCAAAAAGTACACATTTTGTTAATTTTTTAAAATTTCATACAGTGTGTCTTAAGAAGAGACTACTTTGCAGCCGATGTCCTCTGGTCCGCTCGGTCTTACAGTCTTTCCGTGGACCTTCTACAATGTTCCCTGAGCCTTACATGTAGGGTTGTGTTGTCAATGCATTAAATGGGGACAAGCACCCCTTGGGTAGCTGATCTCTGCATTTTGACCAGTTGTGACTTTCTGTGGTGATCTCCGTCTGCTGGGAAGAGAGCAGCTTCTTTGACGAGGAGGGAGCTACACTTATCTGTGGGTGTACAACATTTAGAACGCCTTTAGGAATCATACTGGCTTCGAAGAGCAACAGTAATAGGTCCTCATCCAGGCTCCATGGCCTCAGCAACCATGGGGAGTTGGCAAAGTAGTGCCGGGTATAGATTCCCTACTGATGAGTGTTCCTTAAGTCCAGTTAGAGAGCTGCTGGTCACCCGCAGGATACAAATGCCACTATGCACCCTTACTAATACCTCATCTTTTCCTGGAGGCACTGAGAGCAAATCAACCGTATTCTTGTTGTTTTGGATTGTACCAGGCTTTCTCTTTGTGTGGTGGGGGGTCACCAACAAGTTCCCAAATCAAGGCATGGAGACATCTCAGTAGTTACGAAGGCGTGGCCTAGTTTAGGCTCTTTTATGACTACCTCTTTTTTAACTTAAATTAACCTTTTTTCTTTATCTACCTTCTACCTCAGGGTTTTTTACTTTTCTTTCCTTCTGTGTATCTTATTTCCACTGCTCCTCACGTCTGCTAGCTGGCAGGTCTGCCTGGCTTCTGGCCCCAGGCATCTCCCTCATTCTCTCCTCTCTTCTTCTGTTGTTCTTCCTCTGGAGCCTAGATTTCTCTTTCTATTTACTCTCTCTGCTCTCCAGCCCCGCCTACCTTTTTTCTGCCTAGCTATTGGCCGTACAGATCTTTATTAGACCAACTAGGTACCTTAGGCAGGCAAGGTGAAAAGAATGCAACACATCTTTCCTTAATTAAGCAAATGCAGCACAAACAAAAGCAACACACCTAACACAGTTAAAGTAATATTCCACAGCATAAACACATGTAACACATCTTTGCCTAGTTAAAGTATTCGACAACACCAAATCTCTTGGATTCCCCTAACCAACAATCCAAAAGGTGTTCCATACCTTCCTAGTACAGGTGGTTTTGCTAGGAAGTCTGTGGTTTCAGGGAAGAACATTGTTACCCTAAGTGGCATAACTTCTATTTACACACACACACACTATTTATTTATTATTGTTTACATACTGACCACAGTTTCCCCTTACTCTTTTTCACCCAGCCCCCCCCCACACTCTTTTCTGCCCCCCATCTACTCCTCCTCCATTTCTATTCAAAAAAGGGCAGACCTCCCATGGATACCAACTAAACATGGCATATCGAGTTACAGTAAGACTAAACACCTCCCCTCTTATTAAGGTTATTAAGGTTGGACAAGGCAATCCAGTATGAGGTACCAAAAGCAAGCCAAAGAGTCAGAGAACAGTCCCTGCTCCCACTGTTAAGTGTTCCACGAGAAGACTAAGCTACACAACTGTCACATACATGCAGAGGGCCTAGATCAGTCCCACATAGGCTCCCTGGTTGTCAGTTTAGTCTCTGTGAGCACCTGTGAGCCCAGGTTAGTCAACTCTGTGAGTTTTTTTGTGTTGACCTTGACCTCTCTTGTTCCTACAATTCTTCCTCCCCTACTTCTGCAGGATTCCAAGAACTCTGCCTAATGTCTGGCCATGGGTCTCTGCAACTGTTTGTATCAGTTGCTGGATGAAGCCCCTCTGACGACAATTGAGCGAGGCAGCAATAATAGGCAGGAGAGACTGTAGGTCGAATGTTATGTGGCTTGGTTGGTGCTCCAATCTTTCCACTAGAAGTCTTGCCTGAAGACAGGAGATGATCTGTTCAAGCTATGTATCCCCTCTTGCTAGGAGTCTTATCTGGGGTCATCCTTTTAGATTGCTGGGAGTTTCCTTTGTACTAGGTTTCTACTCACCCTAAAAAGTCCCTACTTTCTAATCTCTTTCAGGTCGGTCCTCCTCCATCCCCCCACCTGATTGCTCATGTTCTCATCCCTATCTGCCCTCAGTCAACCCCCAAAATGTAGTCTATTTCCCCTTCTCAAGAAGATCCAAGTACACCCCCCTTAAATCCTGCTTGTTACTTAGCCTCTCTGGATCTCAGGATTGTAGCTTGGTTATCCTTTACTTTACAGCTGATATTCACTTATAAATGAATACATAGCAATTTTTTCTGTCTGGGTTACCTCATTTGGGTTAATTTTTCCTAGTTCCAGCTATTTGCCTGCAAATTTTATGTCATTTTTTTACCTGCTGAGTAATATTCTGTTGTATACATGTACCATATTTTCTTTACCTATTCTGTTGAGGGATGTCTAGGTTGTTTCTGGCTATTATGAAAAAGCTGCTATGAACATAGCTGAGCAAGTGTCCTTGTGGTAGGATGGGATGTCCTTTGTGAACAGTCTTAAGAGTGGTATAGCTATGTCCTGAAGTAGACAGATTCCCAATTTTCTAAGAAACTGCCATATTGATTTCCAAAGTGGCTGTGAAAGTCTTTGCTTCCACTAGCAATGGAGGAATTTTTCCCTTGCTCCACATCCTCTTCAGCATGAGCTGCCACTTGTGTTTTGGATCTTAGCCATTCTGATAGGTATAAGATGGAATCTCAGTCATTTTGATTTGCATTTCCTTTATGGCTAAAGATATTGAACATTTCTTTAAGTGTTTCTCAGCCATTTGAGATTATTCTGCTGAGAATTCTCTGTTTAGATCTGTACATCATGTTTTAATTGGATTTTTTGATGTCTAGTTTCTTGAGCTCTTTATATATTTTTGATTCCAGGCTGCTGTCAGATGTGGGGTTGGTGAAGATCTTTTTCCATTGTATAGGCTGCTGTTCTATTGATGATGTCCTTATCTTATAGAAGTTTTTATTTTGTTTTGTTTTGTTTTGGGGTTGGGAGGTTTTAATGACTGTTTCCATTTCACTAGGATTTATAGTCTATTTAAATTATTTATCTGATCTTGATTAAACTTTGATAAGTAGTATCTATCAAGAAATTTGTCCATTTCTTTTATATCTTCCAATTTTGTAGAGTATAGGTTTTCCTCAGAGTCTGTTGTTATGTCTCCCATTTTGTTTTTGATGTTGTTAATTTTTTTTTATATTTTTTATTGAGAAAAAGAAAAAAAAAGTTTCCGCCTCCTCCCAGCCTCCCATTTCCCTCCCCCTCCTCCCACCCTTCTCCCCCTCCCCCCACTCCTCTCCCCCTCCCTCTCCAGTCCAAAGAGCAGTCAGGATTCCCTGCCCTGTGGAAAGTCCAAGGTCCTCCCCCCTCCGTCCATGTCTAGGAAGGTGAACATCCAAACTGGCTAGGCCCCCACAATGCCAGAACTTGAAGTAGGATCAAAACCCAGGGCCATTGTCCTTGGCTTCTCATCAGCCCTCATTGTTCTCCATGTTCAGATTTTATCCCATGCTTTTTCAGTCACAGTCCAGCTGGCCTTGGTGAGCTCCCAATAGATCAGCCCCACTGTCTCAGTGGTTGGGTGTACCCCTCGTGGTCCTGACTTCCTTGCTCATGTTCTCCCTCCTTCCGCTCCTCATTGGGAACTTGGGAGCTCAGTCCGGTGCTCCAGTGTGGGTCTCTGTCACTATCTCCATCCATCACCAGATGAAGGTTCTATGGTGATATGCAAGATATTCGTCAGCATTGCTATAGGATAGGATCATTTCAGGTTCCCTATCCTCAGCTGCCCAAGGAACTAACTGGAGACCTCGCCTTGGGCTCCTGGGAGCCACTCTAGGTTCAAGTCTCTTGCCAACCCTAAGGTGGCTCCCTTAACTAAGAATTGTGCTTTCGTGCTCCCCTATCCAACCTTCCTTTATCCCAATCATCCTGATTCCCCAAGTTTCCCTCATCCTCCCCTTCTCACTTTTCTCTCCCCATCCCCTGTTACCCCTTGAATATTCTCTCTCTGCTGCCTTTTAGTTAGTTAGGATAAGGGTTTGTCTATCTTGTTGATTTTCTCAAAACACCAACTCTTGGTTTCATTAATTCTTTTTATTGTTCTCTGTTTCTATTTTATCAATTTCAGCCCTCAGCTTGATTCTTTCTTATCATCTACTTTTCTTGGGTGAGTTTGTTTCTTTTTGTTCTAGAGCTTTCAGGTGTGCTGTTACATTGCTAGAATGAGTTTTCTTTTCAATTTCTTTATTAAGACACTTAGTGTTATCCACTTTCTTTTTAGCACCACTTTCATTGTGTCTTGTAAGTTTGGGTATATTGTGCATTTATTTTCACTGAATTGTAGGGAGTCTTTAATTTGTTTCTTTATTTCTGCCTTGACCCAGTAGTCAGTCAGTAGGGAATTGTTTAGTTTCCTTGAACTTGTATACTTTCTATTGTTTCTTTTGTTGGTGGTATCCAGCTTTAATCCATGGTGGTCTGAGAGGATACAGGGTGTTATTTCAATCTTCTTGTATCTGTTGAGACTTGCTTTGTGACTGATTATGCAATCAATTTTGGAGAATGTTCCATGAGATGCTGAGAAGAAGGTATATTGTTTTGTATTTGAGTGAAATGTTCTGTAGATATTTTTTAAGTCTATTTGATTCGTAACATCTCTTAGTTCCATTATTTCTCTGTTTAGTTTTTGTCTGAATAACCTGTCGATTGGCGAAAGTGGGTATTGAAGTCTCTCACTATCAATGTGTGAGGTTCAAGGTATGATTTAAACATTAGTAGTGTTTCTTTTACAAATGTGGATATCACTGTGTTTGGAGCACAGATGTTAGGAACTGAAATGTCACCTTAGTGGACTTTTCCTTTGGTGAGTATGAAATTTATTTCTCCATCTCTTTTGGTTAATTTTGATTTGAAGTCTATTTTGTTAGATATTAGAAAGAAGAGTTATACCATCTTGTTTCTTGGGACCATTTGCTTAAACAATCTTTTTCTGACCCTTTACTCTGAGGTAAATCTGTCTTTGATGTTGAGTAGCAGAAGGATGGATTCTGTTTTTGCATCTATTCTCTTAACATGTGTTTTTCTTAAAACTAGGAAATTGAGTTGTTTAATATTGAGTGATATTAATGACCCATGATTGTTAATTTCTGTTATTTTATTGTTGATAGCAATAGTGGCAGTGATGTTAGTGTGTGTGTGTATTTCCCCAAGTTTTATCATCAACACCAGCAAACAAATAAACAAACAAATAACAAAAGCTGTTGCTATAACATGAGTGTTGTTGTTTAAAGGCTATGCAAAATTAGCATACCTTTCTGATGTCTTTTGTTGTTTGTTGTTCTGCTATTTTTCTTCCAAGACAGAATCTCATTGCCTAGCTCTGGCTGTCCAGAAACTTCTTGTTGACTCACAGATATCCACCAGTTGTTAAAAAGGTACACAAAACTGCCATACCTTTCGATGTCTTTTGTTGTTGTTATCTTTTTTGTTTCGTTTTGTTTATCAAGACAGGGTCTCACTAGTAGCTCTGACTGTCCTGGAACTTACTGTGTAGACCAGGCTGGCCTCAAACTCACAGAGACCAGCCTGCCTCTGCCTCCCGAGTGCTGCAATTAAAGGTGTGTGCCCAGCCCCTTTTTCTTGTTGTTGTTGTTGTTTGTCATTTTAAATAGTTATAAGAATGGGCCGATTTTGGAAAAAAGTTAGGGATATGTATCCCCAAAGTAATGAGTGAAGCCGGAAGACATGCATTGTTTCCACTTAGTGCCCGGCTCCGTCTTATGGCCCCTGCTCATCGGCTTTTGAAAGACAGCATACAAAGCACTGAAGTTCAATGGCAGCTTTGTCTACACATTACTGACTGGAGAGTGTTGCACAAGTCGCATGAATAGGAGTCCCAGTTGGGGCTCTCTGATCAACTCTCAGAGCCTTCTGCAATCTGGCACAGGATGGTGCTCAGATGCCAAACTTAGGACACAAAAGGACCACTTCTCTTCCTCCAGTTCAGCGTCTGGACCCTGTCTTGGGCTGTCCAGAGAGTGGCAAGATGGCAAGTGAATTTAATTAAAGAAAACGCCGTAAGGAAGTTCTCCAACATTCTAGCATCTGCCGCTCACACTTGGAACAATGGCAGCAAGAGCTGGAAGAGGCAGCCTGCCCAAATTGTGTCAGATCTCACAGCAAGGGAGGTGGGATCTGTTTTATTCTTAAATACTTAGTTCCTAAAATGTGGTAGTGAGTATGTAGGGGAATCCTGAACGGAATGCTAATGATTGGCCTGCAACTTGGGATGTAAGGAATACAGCTGATTTCTATAAACAGCCCAAGCATTGCTTAAATGCAGGTGTTAGCTTCCTCACTGTGACACTGGAGAGGAGCTTTGTGACATACACTCCTTGAAACTAAAGAAGGGACTGGTCATTAAACTAATAGCTCCTTGGCGTATAGTGACTGCAGCCACTGTGGGCTATAGTGGCTTAGTTGATGGTTGGGTTTTCAGATTGGGTGGCCAGGAGCATACAACCTTCCAATCTGCCTTAGGTGAAGTTGTACTGCTTAACTGACAGCTTCTATAGCGCCCTTTAAGAAGAGAATACCAACTGGAAGCTACAAGTTGGGTCTTCTTTTCCTTCCTTGTCTTATTTATTTTACCCTGTTGTTTTCTTTCACATATACTTCCCTTTACTGATATCAAAGTGTAGAAAGATATATAGTACAAGCCAGAAGCATATTATTACCCATGAGTGCCTAGACTTGCAACTGATAAAACAAGCTTTAAGTCAAAAGAAGTCACAATAAAGGGGGCTGTTTTATAAAATAGCCAACATATCAAGAAACTATAAAAAGTATAACTACATGGACATCTAGTAACAGACTAGCAAAATTTTATAGAAACTACATTGAGATTTATTAGAAAATTCTATAACACTTGAGCCTTCCATAACCCATATTTAATTATAAGGACCTTTATACAGAAGATCGCCAAAATATCAGAAGACTTAGAAAGTATTCTACATCAACCCAACCAAACACCTACTGAACACAACCCCAACAATAATGGTGGCTCTGTTTTTCAGTGTATGTGAATTATTATCCAGGGTTGGAAACATCTCAGGCCATAAAACAACCTGCAGTAAGCTGTAAAAGACAAGCCTGATTCGGAATACATTATCTGACCACCGAGGAACAGAGTTGGACATCAAATACAAGGTCTATTTCAGAAACTCATGTGCACATGGCAACCGAATAGGTCCAAAAAGAAATCAAAATGGAAATCGGAAAACATTTTCAGATGAGAAAAAAATAAAGACCATCATAAAAAAACCTATTCAGGGTGTTTCTAGAACAATCCCTAGAGAGAAATTTGTAGATATCTGTGGTATATATAGATCAAGATCTTTATAAATACCTGTATTAAGAAAGATAAAAAGATAGGCAATCAGGGTGCTGAGCGTTCATTCTAAGATGATGGAAAGATTTGTGATCAATGTGCTGAACGTTCACTGTAAGATGATGGAAAATGAAGGAACTAAAGCAGGTAGAAGGTCACAAATTCTAGACGGCATCAGTTGCTTTTTTGTTGCTGCAATAGAAACCATGGCAGAAAGCGACTTATGTGAGTTTCTTTCCCCTGCTGGTTTCAGAGATCTGAGAGTCCATCCTCGCAGGAGGAAGTTTGGTTGCAACTGGAGCAGGAAGCCGAGAGACCACATCTTTAACCATCATCACAAAACAGAGAGAAAGCTGGAAGTGGAGTAAAGTCGTAAATTCCCTGAGTCCACCCCAGTAATGCATTATATCCGGCAGGGTGTATCTCCTAAGAGTTCTTTAGCATCCTCCCCACACAGTGCTGCCAACTGGGAACCCAGTGTTCAAATAACAAGGCTATGGGGACATTTAAAACACCGCAAAGTCGATATTAATCCAACAGAAATGACAAAATATAAAGAAAATCAATGAACCATTTACCTATGAGGATCCACAGAATGAAGAGCCCTCTGTTTACTTTCTAAAGAAGATAAAAGATAAGAACCGGAAGAGATCACATCGTTCCTGACCATCCGCCTGGAGACAGCAGCTACTGTGTGCTCATTGCAAGCATTTTTAATGGCAACAAAGTCCAGAGAAAAGAAAATTAGGTCCAGATGACAGATTTGAGATACTGGAAAGTTTGAAATAGGTGAGAAAAGTATAAATAAATATGTATTATGTAAATTTTCACACAGAATTTTAAACAAATATATCCATGTAAATAAAATACGGAAAACAGTAAGATCATTACTATTAACCAACGAATGGGGAGAATGGCCAGATGTGGTAGCCCACACCTGGAGCACCTGCACTCTCCCTCACACACAGTAATCATAAATAAAAAAGAAAGTAGAGTCAGCCACAAAATTACTTGATTAAATTGTGTAAACTCCCCAAATAGCATAACAGCTATTATAGCAGTAATTCAAAAGTACAGCTGAATTAAAGGAAGGCAAGAAAAGGGGAGGAAAGGAACTGTGTACACAAGAAAAATTAAAGAGCTTAAAAGTATAGCATGAGTGATTACCTACGAAGAATCTCAAGTCTATGTATGTGCCTCTGCTCCCCAGTCACATACGGAAACATTTCAGATTATGTTCATAAAAGTGTGCCTATTAAGACCTATCTATCTAAGGTAGAGAAATCAAAAATAAGTGCACTGTTCACACTTATGTGCACCAAAGCACATGCGATGCCACTGGGTTAGCGCATCCAAAGGAAAACCTAGCAGACGCTACTGTGGAATAATTTCAAAATAAGAAAGCAAAGGAAGAGAACTGCACGTCTGAAAATACAAAACTGTGCTGTAGTTTAAAAAAACGGCAGCGGGTCATCTCATAACCACAGAAGGCTTTTATCGTCATGAAGTTCCAAGTGTATGATAGTAGCCATTTCATTAGGCTGCTGTAAACACAAAAATTAAAACTAAGGGCATTTAGAAGGTGTTTTTGATCCCATCGTTTACTTGACTTGGAAGTGGACAGTTTGAGCAAAAATTATGAAAGTTATAAATCATTTGTATTGTTCGATTAGCAAGTTTTAGTTAATGGAGACATATTTTGCATTCTCCTTAAAACAATGTGAATAATTCAGAGTCATGGCTCCTTTGGGAAAGACATTAGATTTATCTCTCTCCACAAAATGTGTGTGTGTGTGTGTGTGTGTGTGTGCAAGTATGTGTTTGTGCATATTTTATACACTGGGTGTTTCATTATTCAGGATATTTTATAATCATTGAAACATTAAAAATATATAAATGTTTTAAATGAATTATTATGCTTATTGAGAAACCCAATAAGGAAAGAAAGTACATAAAACTTCAGATTAAATGCCTTGTGTAAGAGACATTGTGAGTACAGCTAGAAGGTGGGGAGAAAGGTTAGAAAGGGAAAAAAGTTAGCTTACTTCTATAAATAAAGGTGAGGAAGTAATACACATAAAACAATAATCAAGTTTAGTTTGCATCTCTATTTTTATGTAGCAGGTGCTATTCAATTTTCACTTAGTAATTACCTTTTCTCCATCTTTCAAAAGGGCAACTGAAGCCTGGAAGGGCCATGAAAGCAGCAAGAGACAGGGTTAGACTCAAAGCCATAGTGCCATGATGATTGTGATGTTTTGGATTTGGTTCCCAGGGTTGAGCTCGGGCCTTGCGCATGCTCAGTGCCCACTATCCCACAGAGCGACTCTCCCAGCCTCAGTCCCACCACTCCTGTAGAGCTGGCACAAATTACCGCCACCAAGCTAGATATGTGAAGACTCATCCAGGTAGTTGTAAATGACAAGCGCTACGAAAAGATTAAACAAACATGGTACGTGTACAAACTCAGCAGCGAAAGAAATCTGGATTCAGACAACAATAGCAAAAGAATCTGTTGGGGTTTTTTCTTATCCAATTAAAAGCAACTGGGTAAGAAGTCAGTTCCGATATTCAGTTCTGGAGGGACTGGGGGAAACTAGAAACTTTCAGACACTCTGGTGAAAACGTGTCAGAGCTTTTGATGAAACAGAACTTGGCACTGTTTATTAAATTACAGAGTGAATAAACCCTGCTCCATCTAAACACTAGAACACTGTGTGGCAGATGTGGCAGGACAAGACACGGTTTATGAAGTGACCCTGTTGGTGCTTTGTCTTGGGAGTTCTCAGTCTAAGCCGCAAGATTCTCTCTCTCTCTCTCTCTCTCTCTCTCTCTCACACACACACACACACACACACACAGAGAGAGAGAGAGAGAGAGAGGGAGAGGGAGAGGGAGAGGGAGAGGGAGAGGGAGAGAGAGAGAGAGAGAGAGAGAGAGAAAACCAGAAACACAGAAATCCTTAGAAGATGCTAAAATCAAGAAGGCCATCTCATTAGCTTACTTCTCCCAGAGAGCAGCACAGTCTCCATCTTGAAGTCATAGAATTGGTGACATGGAAAACGTGAAGTCTCCTCACTCACCTGCCTTTCTTCTAATTGATCTTTTCCTCTCGGAAGAAGCTTAACAAGCCTTGGGGATAATCATTCCCAACATTCATCAAAGCTTGGACAACAATTTCCCAAAAGAAAATTTTAATTTATAGGCATCTCTCAGCCACCAGGCTGAGAAGTATTACAACTGTAACCTTTTTTTTTGTAGATACACAACAGCCTAGAGATGTTTAATGGTAACTGGTGTGTTAGGACAGAGTGTCAAAGCTCTACCTTCACCTGGGGAACACACTCCTCGACATTGTTGAGCATCTTTATTAGACTGTTCCCCAAAGTAGAGGGCATGCTGCTCTTTAATATGGAATGTAGGACGTTCCCCCCCCCCCCCGCCTTAGATATACATGATAAGTTTTTGCACAGGCTTCGTCCTAATGACCATGCACATGAGGGTGAGATTTCTGGCTACAGACGTAACCATCTGTGGCCGCGGAGCAGCAAGACTCTGACACATCCAGATAGGGGTCCTTTCCAAAGCTCTGGTTTCATAAATTCCAGCCTTCCATCAACTGAGCCAGCTAGCAGGCAATAAGGTGCTTGTGCCAAGCACCTAGCAGCTCCCCATTGTGACAGCATACTTTGTTGAAGGGGGGACCACGGACACTGCTCAGCACAAAAACAAACAAACAAACAAATAAAATTTAGATGTCGGATTCCATGTGGACTTCCACAGAAATAAAACATACTTTGAGCCTCAACATAAGATGCCTATTATTGGCCCACAGTATAGGTGAAATTGGATTATGATCTCCGGCGACACGTGTAATTTGAGTAGGATGTCCAAATGGAAGCCTTATATGCGGAGCTCTGCTCTACAGCCCACATAGAATACAAGGTGATGTTGACAAACCAGTTCTCGGCTTGGAAGCCTCCTCCCTCAAACACCGCCTTGTCAGGCTCCTTCTGAGTGTGCAAGGGCTGCAAACACAGCAGAACGCCTAGCTGGGGAGGATGTGCTTCCAAGTGTCACTCCGACCGTGCAGGGCCAAGGCCGATGTTGGGAAGGTTTCCTGGGATTTTCTAAAGATTAACCTGCTTTTTCATTCTCCAGCTCTCAGGTGTGAGCTGGCAAGTTAGCCATTAATTACAGGCTACGCGCGTGTTGTTTCCCTATAGTGCCGTAGACAGCGCTCTTGGCATCCGCACGCTCCGATGCCCTGCCAGATGCTTGTACCATGACAAGTGAACCGTAACAGCAGAAACAGTACATTATTTTATTTGTGAGGAGCTATGGGAGAGGGAAAAATATCAACTAATCTGGTAATTATGTTTTGAGAAACTTGATAATTAAAAAAAAAACACCTACTAAGGAATCTGCCAAAACACGTGCTTAATATGTAGGTACATGCCCCCTTCCATCACCTTACCACAAAATTACGGGTTAGAATTCCTCTATCTACCTCTTGATTCTCTCAACAAAAGATGCTAGGCCTAAAACCCCAGTGAGGTGGCTGAGACATTGTTCTCTGCTGTAGTTAGCATAAATAAATAAATAAATAAATAAATAAATAAATAAATAGAGTTTCCGCCCAGGATAACTTAGAAAGAGTTCCCCAGGTTGTCTCTCAAGCCAGCATGGAAGCTGAGTGGGCAGGGCTCTCTACAAGACCTTTTGTGTATTTTCTCATTTGGTGGCTGGCAGTAGGCCCTGCTGGTGGGAGAAGAAAGCAAGAGAAATGTCACTGAAAGTATACTTGGCAGTGAACATCTGGGACCCCTCTAAATGTCTGCCCCAGGAGCAGGGGACCTCTGATCAGCCTGAAAGATTTCCGTAAATCTGGGGTCCACGGACACCCCAGAGCTATTTATGAGGAGATGCAAACTGAGTTCGTTCTCACACTGACAAGGTCAGATGGGCTGAGTTTTGCCATGCGTGCCTCAGTTATTTCTCATAACCCATTATGTGGGTAAAGGTCAGGGATCCGTAAAAGCCTGGATTGTTCTGGTCCCTCCGGGCAGCATTCAGAAGACAGGTGGATGATGCCATGACCTCCAGTGCCAGGAGGTGTTTTCTGCTGTCGGTTGCATTGGTACGTTCTAAAGTTTTCATTATTATTAAGTAGTCTATTTTCCTTCCAACTTTGAAAACATGAATTAAAATCTTAAACTCCTCATTGCAGCAAAAAGTTGATTTTCTAAATGAAGATTTGGAGGGCCAGGTAAAGTCTGTTTTACTTCTGAGCTGTTTTATATTCTCTGGGAGACCCAGAAATATGAAAAACAAGTTTCCCCTACTCTTATGTTCTGGCTCCTTGTTGGGTGCAGTCAGTGATAAATTAAAACCAAATTATGGGGCAAGTTTTCTGCTGGAAGCATATCATGGAGAGGTAGCTGACAGTGGAGTCAGAGGTCAATAGAACAACCTAGACTGTACCCTGACGAGGGGTCTCCTAGAAGAGAGCTGCCTGCAGGTGCTCAGAAATGCAAGCAGTGGTTCAGCTTGGCCAGGGAAGGGTGCCGTGCAGAGAAATGAGAATAAGAGTTCAGAGGCTAAGACCAAAGACAGCTACAGCTCGAGTTACAGCAAAGGATGCGAGACTTCCCTACCCCAACCTACTAGTACGAGCCAGGAAACGCGAAGGGAAATGGGAAATACAACCATGAAAGCAACAAAGTCGGGAAATTTCATGTGTGTTTTGTTACCAAAGTGTAACAGAATGTCACTATTGTGATGGATCATCTTGAGAGAAGAGGTCACACATGTAAAATATGCGTAAATACACAGGTGAATAAAATACGTGTAAATACAGGTGTCCTATTTAGATTTCTGTTGCTGGGATAAAACCATGACCAAACTGAGCTTAGGAAAGAAAAGGGTATATTTACCTTACACTTCCACATCACTGTCCAGGAAGTCAGGACAGGAGTCGGAGCAGAGTCAGAAGCAGAACCTCCAGAGTGACGTTCTTGCTGGAGTTTATTTTGCTTCTGTTCTGCCTGCTTCCTTATAAAACCCGGGACCACCTACCCTGGGGTGGCTCCACCCACAGTGGGCTGGGTCCTCCCCTATCAAACAGCAATTAAGAAAACGCTCCACAAATATTCCCAAAGGCCAATCTGATGGAAATAATTCCTCAACTAATGTTTCATCGTCCTGAGTGTGTCAAATTAACAGCCAAGAACAGCTATCACAACACACATAATGTTTATATGGCACACACCTTTAATCCCAGCACCTGGGAGGCAGAGATAGGTGGATCTCTGTGAGTTCGAAGCCAGCCTGGTTTACAGAGTGAATTTCAGGACAGTCAGGACTACACAGAGAAAACTTGTCTCGAAAAAAACCAAAAACCAAAACTATACACATGTTTTGTGAAAGATGAAATAGCTACTAAATATCTATTTTAATACTGGATGTAAATATTCAAAAAATAAAAGATAAATTGTACACATTCTGGTTTTTTTTGTTGTTGTTTTTTTTTTTTTTTTTTTTTTTGTCCAAACTCTGGCAAATACAGTTTCCTCTAAATCCGCCCCATGATCTGGGAGTCCATGTCCATAATCTCAGCACTCAAAAAACTACAACAAGAGGATTGCCAGTATTCAAGGCCAGTCTGAACTACTACTACACAGTGATGCCTCTCTCAAAACAAAGCAAAACAAAACAGACTAAGACAGACTTTCATTAAAAATGTCATCCTACAAGTGAAGATGTTTCAAGGTAGAATTTAGAATTTTTAATTTGAATAGTAAGCATTTTCTTATCATTGAATCCAGTCATTTCTTCCTGTGCCTTTTCAGGGAATGACACTCAATATTTGTCATGTGTTAGCTTTCTCCTCAATAATTAGAAATACAAAAGTGTCATACGTTAAAATATAAGTCTTTCCTTGAAAACTTTAGTAAGGATTGGGAGATTGCTCAGTGGCTAAGGGCACTTGTTCCTCTTGCAGAGGATCCAGGTTTGATTCCCAGCATCCACATGGTAGCTCAGAGAAACTGTAACTCCAGTTCCAGGGGATCCAGTACTCTCTTCTGATCTCCACGGGCACCTGGCGTATACATGGTGCACAAAAACATGTGCAAGCCAAACACTTACACACACAAAAAATGTAAATCTATAAAAATAATGATAAAGAAAACTTTAATAATAGCCAGGTCGTGGTGGTGCACGCCTTTATTCTCAGCACTCAGGAGGCAGAGGCAGGTGGATCTCTGTGAGTTCAAAGCCAGCCTGGTCTACAAGAGCTAGTTCCAGGGCAGGCACTAAAGCTACAGAGAAACCTTGTCTCGAAAACAAAAACGAAACAAAAGAAAAAAAAAGAAATGAAAATTTTAATAAAATACTTGCTAGTCATTTTGGCAAAAACAGAATCAAATTCAAATTGTTATTTTTTCAGAGCAGACATTCTAATGAGAAATTTTGGTTCAGCCTCTCCTGGCATTGGATACCAGTTATACGGAAACTCTCCAGCTGCTACCACCTGACAAAGTGCAGTAATTGATTGTGGAGTGCCCGGCCATCAGGAAGACATTTCATTCGTACCCCAGATGCGGGAACATCACAAAACTGGGGGTTGAAAGACTGTAAGAGGCAGAAGTTGGGGAGGACTGCCATGAAACCGTATCTCCCGTTGCTAACAAGCCCAGTGGCTTCAGGAGCACACAGTGGCTGCGGTTGCCTGCATGAGACCTGAAGGAGATCAAGCCAGTAAGAATTTCACATTGGATGAGTGAGATCACATAGCCCCACCCCAGCTAAAGAGCTATTGGCAGCTGATGGCTGCTGGAGGGGGGGTGAGTCAGTTTTCTTCAGGGTCGAGAGCCCCAACATTGTCCATGTACCCCTGCACATGTGGACAGCACTAATAGAACTCAGTTTTGTGGATTTGAGCAAAATACACCGTATCTATGTAGGAAATTCTCAAAGGAAAAAATATTTTAAAAAATCATTTCCATAGAGGTACTGCAAAGTAGTAGAAAATTTCCTCAGTATACACAGGCCATGGATTCAGAGTATTTACCCCCAGGTGAGACTATTTCTGAAATCTGTTAACACAGAAAAGCAGCCAATAGCAGCTGCGGGCTGGTGTACTATTCAGCCCATAGCTAGGAGTGTACGAGGGAAGTGAGCTGTCGCACAGGGAATTCACTCCTTGTCTCCTGCATGCCAGTTTCAGGCATATATGCATATTCATAGTCCATTTCACCCGGAGGAAACCGTGTTTATGCCGTGGCTCCCTAAAGCTGAACATAACTGAGACATGCCTATAGCCAAGCAATGCCCTGGTGCAACCCCCAGCCCATGCTAGCATAGAGGTGATGGAAACACTCCTTGCCAACCAGAAAGAAATACCTGATACATATTTTTTTCTTTTGGAAGATTTTTACAAGATGTTTTGTTTTACAATATAATAACTATAACAGTTGATTAGGTAGATTAAGGTCATGTGGTTATATATATACACAGACATATATACATACACACACAAATATATACATATATAATATACAAAAGTATGTAAGTTATTTTTAAAAGTAATCATAGTGTATTAGTACTTATCACATATTTAGAATTAGAATTATACCTCTTAATAAATTATTAAAATAGGAATTATTTAGTAAAAAAAAGATTGTGGAAGATAAAAAGAACCCATGAGAGCTGTAGATGTAGCTCAAATTTTACCTAATATACTAAAGATATTACTGTAGTTTTTGAATTTTTAAACATGAAGAACAAATACTTACATGGCCTACATATGGAGCTATGTGCTTGTCAACACTCCATTATTAGAACATTAGTAGAACTATATAATAGCTGCTATATTGGCTCATGGTTTTACAGACTCTAGTCTGTAGTGGGCTGGTTCTGTTGTTTTGGATCGGTGGCAGCAGTAGTTACATGAACCACTTATGTCATCATCAGGGAGCAGAAGATAAAAGCAAAAGGATGCTAAAGGCCTACAGTCTCCTTTGAGAGCCTATCCCCAGTGACCTAGTGACTTCCCACTGGGCTCCATCCCTTAAAGGTCCCATTTCCTTAGCATTCCTTCAGCACATGAACTTTGGGAGGGCATTCATGACCCAAAGTCCTGCATAGCTAACACGTTACTAGGTGAGATGCGTCACGATTGCTCAAGTTTTAGGCATATTCATATTTATTTATAATTTCCAGACTACGTCGTTTAAAATACCCATTAGCTTAAATAAGTGGGTAGTAGCTATCAGATGCACAGGGGATAAGTTATGGCTCAGTTATTCTTGGTTGTCAGTTTGACTACATCTAGAATCAACTAAAACCCATGCTTCTGGGCATGCCTGTGAGGGATTTTCTTAACCAGAGTATTTGAATCAGGAAGACCCGCCCTGAGTCTGAACCACATCTTCTGGTGGATGCCTAAGTAAAGGGACGTGGAAGAAGGAAGCCCTCACCCTGACTGGCAAGTTCACCTAGCCTGCTTCGGAGGTATTCCTTCACTGGTGTTCGATCTATTTCTTCAGGATTCCAATACGAACTGAAGAGCAAACTCCAGGGAGTCCCCCGACCTTGAGAACCAGATTGCGAATTCTGATGTCCAGTGCTGTGGACTGTACCAGATTCCCATCCTTTCCATTAGTGATTTTTCAACCTGTGAGTCGTGACCCCTTTGGGGATCAAGGGTCACCTAAAACCATTGAAAAACACAGATATTTGCTTTATGATTCATAACAGTAGCAATGTTACAGCTATGAAGTAGCAATGAAATAATTTTATGCTTTGGGGTCACCACAACATGAGGAACTGTATCAAAGGGCCCCAGCATTAGGGAGGTTGAGAACCACTGCTGTAGAAAATCCTAACTAATACGGATTACAATACAGTTGTCTCTCGGTGTCTATGGGGAAGAACTCTCAGGACTACCTCAGATACCAGCATCTGTGGATGCATAAGTCTCTTGAATGAAAAAAGTAATGATTGTATATAATTCAGGCATATCTTCTTGTATGGTTGAAACTACTTCTAGCCAGTATGTAAAATCCAGTGCGCTGTAAATGCTGCGTGAATAATTGCTAAACTGTATTATTTAGGTGAGAACGACAAGGAGAAAGGCTCCAGCTTGAGTATAGATGCAGTTTTTACATGTTTTTGACACAATGATGGCTGAATATGAGGATATAGAGCCTATGGATGCTGTATACTAAAGAGTAGGCTACAGAGCAGACATTATGAGCAAGACTTAAGTACTGGAGTTCACTCTCAATACTTGTATTTATGCATGGAATGGGGAGCTGTGCTGTCTAGGGGTATGCTCCGTGTGTGTGTGTGTGTGTGTGTGTGTGTGTGTGTGCGCGCGCGTGCGTGCGCGTATGTGTGTGTGTGTGTGTGTTTATCTCTGTGTGTGTTTGTCTGACGCTGTGTTTCTCCCTCCCCTTTTCTCTGTCTCTCTCTTTCTCTTTCTCTCTGTGTGTGCACATGCTTGCGCATGTGCTGTTAAGGAGAGTAGCAGATCACTGACTCTAAGAACCAACTGCCCTCTGCAACAGCGCAGTTCTCACAGTATCGTATTCTGCTCTGGACAGATCTGGGATTCTGGTGTGGAATATATAGGGTGGAGTGGAGTATATAGGGTGTCTAACAATCTTCCTCCAACTGAAACAGTCTATGTCAACTTTACACAAGCTCGGGTCACCTCAGAAGGCAGAGCCTCATCTGAAGAATCCCCCGGATCAGACTGCTCTGTGCTTCTGCCTATCAGGTTTTTCGGAAATCACTAATGGATATGGGAACACCCAGCCTACTGCGGGTGATGCCATCCCTAGACAGGTGGTACTGGCTATTTAAGAAAGATAACTGAGCACGCCAAGGGGAGCAAGCCAGTAAGTGGCCTTCCTCCATGGTGTCTGTGCCAGTTCCTGCCTCCAGGTTCCTGTTTGAGTTCCTGCCCTGGTTTCCCTAAATGTTGGACTGTGACACGGCAGGGTAAGTCACATAAAACCTTTCCTTCCCCAGTTGGTGCTCATCAGGACCTTATCACAGCAGCAGAAAGCAAACTAGGAGAGAACTGGCACTAGGAAAGTGGGATGTTGCTGGGAGGGACCTGGTCATGTAGCCTTTATTCCTTGGACTTCTTTGTGGAAGGAAAGCGGAGGATTCGGGAGCTTTAAGTTGGGAAAGCCATTGAGTGCTCAGAGCTTGATGAGCCGTGGTGGGCGCCTGGATGATAACGCTGAGAGCGGTGCAGGTGACAGGGGTCTGGCTGTGACGTTTCACAGGGGAGTTCGAGAGTTCCTTAGATGCTCTATTGTGACTCTTAACATCACATATTTGAGTTAATAATCTGTGGAGGTGAAGCCTTTGCTCTCCTGGATCTACCAATGCGGTTTAGCTGGAGCTGAGGAATCAGCTGTGAAATAAGAGACCATTTCCTCAGGGTCAGCACCACAGGTGCTGGGATCCAGATAGGCCAAGGCTGCACCTCCAGCAGGCAGCCAGCTTGGCTATGTCTAGGATAGTCTCCTTCATGGTACTGGTTTCGAAGACATGAAGGGGTTGTGGAAGGCAGAGGAGGCTTGGCACTGTGTGACAGGGTCAGAGTCTTCCAGCAGAAGCACCGTTGGGTGGAGTGAAGCTTCAGTTGGAGCAGAGACCCTGGGATGTTGGAAGTGAAAGGCTACTGGATGGTCCCACTCAGGAGCTGGCCTGAGTCTGTAACACAAGGCATCTTTGTTGTGGATGGCAGAGCTGAAGAGGTGTGACTGTACAAACCATTTGCGGCCCAGAAAATGGTGAATTCCAGACATCAAACACCAAGCTTTTTATAGTTGGATTTGGGTTTTGCTTTGATCTGTTTGTGACTGTTCCTTGGATCTTCCCCTTGAAGTAAGGAAGCATTTAACTTGCTTCTGATTTTTATAAGAGACTTCAGATTGTTAAAGACACTTGAACTTTCAGTGTTGACATTTTTAAAGACCGAGGAACTTTTAAAGCTGAGCTTGTGTTTCATACAGTGACAATAACATGATATCTTGGAGACGAACATGAGAGGTTGCAGTTAATTGTGATGCATTCATGTCAAACTGACACACACTCAAGTCACCTTGGAAGAAGAACCCTCACCTGAAGAACTTCCCAGATTAGATTGACCTGTGCTCATGTCTGTGGTACTTTTCCATTGTTAATTGATGTCGAAGGCCCAGGTTACAATGGGTAGAGTCATCTCTAGGCAGGTGGGCCTGGGCTATATAGGAAAGGCAGTTGAATGAGCCAGAAGAAGCAAGCCAGTAAATGGTGTTTCTCCATGTTATCTGAGTCAGTTCCTGCCTCCAGGTTCCTGCTTGAATTCCTGCTTTGGTTTCCCTCAGTGCGGTGCTGTTACAGAGCAGTGCAAGCTAAGTAAACCCTTTATACCACTACACCACCCATACCCACACCCCCACAAGCTGGTTTTGGTCAGTGTTTTACCCCAGTAACAAAGAGCAAGTTAGGACACTGTCCCTCCAGGAAACTGCAGAGAGACTCAGGAAATAAAGTTCACATATCTCAGAAGTTTGCCTAAACCTCCATGGTTCACGAGTGCACCTCCACATGGAAACAGCTCTTAGAAGAGGAGACTGGCTAGTCTTTCTGCAAGAGGAGAGTCTTCAACCTCAGCTGCCCAAACACTGCATGGAGAACCCCAGGGTCGCAGCTTTCAGGAGTTGATGTGGAAGGGTCTTCTGTTTGTGTTGATTTCATTGGTTAATAAAGAAACTGCCTTGGCCCATTTGGTAGGCCAGCCCTTAGGTGGGTGGAGCAGACAGAACAGAATGCTGGGAGGAAGTGAGGCAGACGCCATGCCTCTCCTCTCCAGAGCAGACGCGATGAAGCTCCGACCCAAGATAGACATAGGCTAGAATCCTTCCCAGTAAGCCACCACCTGTGGTGCTACACAGATTATTAGAAATGGATTAGTCAAGATGTAAGAGTTAGCCAAGAAGAGGCAAGATATAATGGGCCAGGCAGTGTTTAAATGAATACAATTTGTGTGTTGTTATTTCGGGGCATAAGCTAGCCAGGTGTCCAGGAGCCAGGCGGCAGGAACGCAGCCTGCTGCTCCTTCTACAAGGAGTCATCACCTGTGTTGGGGTGAGCTTTAAGAGATACAATGATCTTTGTGTTTTATCTCCTCCTATAAGTTATGACTCACCCATTCTCTAGAGGTAACTTCTCATTCACTTCCCTGAAACACTTCACCCTTACTTCTCTAAGTAACCCCTCACCCATACTCCTGTAAGTACTTTAGTAAAAGCTCATCCAATCACCAAGTTGGTGATCTAGGGATGCAATCATCACTTTGGTCTATCACGGGTTCCCTGCCTGGGATGAGTAGATGTATCATGTCTCCCCTAGAAAAGTCTCACACATCAGCCCTATTTCAAAGAACTATCTATAACCAAGTTTGTGGGACCTAGAAATTATAAACCATGTAGGAATATTGAATACAGCTGGTGTTATTGAGGCAGAACTAAAGAAGGCTTCTAGTGGACATGACTTGAGCTATTTAAGTGGCTGAAGGAGAGATAGACCTGCCTTGCACTGTTTTCAGAAGCCTGAACTCTGGACTGTTGTCAAGATAGACACACAAAAGCAAAGTGGTTGAGTGTGAAAAGGATGTTTCCAATTGACAATGTCTCTCAGTTACGCATGGTAGCTGCCTCTCTAGGAACTTCTCTGTGCTCCTAATGGGCCGGAGGCTAAAACTGTAGAACTTTATTGGGGGAGGGGGAGGGATATGGGAGGCAGTGGCAGGAAAGAGACAGAAATCTTTAATAAATAAATAAATAATAATAAAATTTAAAAAAAATCAGTGGTTTCAAATGATCTCTGCTTAGTAGAAGGGAAACTGCATGGGAAATGTGTTTGTAAATGTCTTCAGTTATAAATAAAGAACAGTTGCTCTCATCTTTGCCATGTCAATTCCAACCAGCAAGGCTATTTATAAGCAAATATGCCTTGTGTGTGGTAGGTCAAGACTATGATCTTTTCTTAATATAACTACCTAAAAACAAAAGAAACTCACACGGCAATGCTTTACGAGAATGCACTGTTCTGAGGAAACGTGGTGGCATTTCTCTGCAGTGTTAAAAGTGGAGAATGTTTATCCCTAAGCTCATGAAAATTGTATTCAGTGTTCCCACACAGCTTTTTCAGCACACATGAGTAGGAGGCCCAAGGAGATTAAGAGAAGAATTGCTTTTACTTTTTGCTAAACAACTGTAGAGTTGAAGAAACAGTCTAGGAAAATTAAAGATGCTGTGAAATCGAAATTTTTGAAAAGTTTGTTGTTTTGTTTTGTTTTGAAATGAACTCTAGAGAGGATTTCCAATGATGGCATGAAAGCAAAGACTTCTTGTCGTTTCTGTGCCAGCTGGCTCTCCAAAGCACAAGTAAGAGCTAGAAAACTCCCTGAGAAACAGTCAGTGATCATGTCAAAGAGCTCCGTGTTACAGAGGGCACACATCTGAGCCTGGAGTACAGAAGTGCTCTGGATGTGTTCAAGTAAATACAGAAAGACGAAGACAGCCGTAAGGTAATAAAGCTGGTAACTGATAACAAGCAATGATGAATACCAGAATAACAGTATGAAATAAGAGAAGGACAGCATGTGGACAGTATGGCTTTGCATGTGAGGATACAAAAAAAATGGATGTGTGGGCACAGGGAACAGTTAAGTGCTTATGGAGCATGGACTTGTAGAACATAATAAATCCTAGGCTTTATGGACACCTCCCTATGTGCTGGCTAGTTGGAACAACTTGATTATAGACTGTAATTTGAGGACTCGACATTCTGGAGTCTCTACCTCTACCTGGAGGTCTCCCAGGTCTCCAAACTAGACATTGGCCATCTTCTTCTTCTTCTTCTTCTTCTTCTTCTTCTTCTTCTTCTTCTTCTTCTTCTTCTTCTTCTTCTTCTTCTTCTTCTTCTT
>JABTXL010000002.1:51330109-51340191 GCA_025134845.1 Neodon shergylaensis | reverse complement strand
TTCTTCTTCTTCTTCTTCTTCTTCTTCTTCTTCTTCTTCTTCTTCTTTTTTAATCATAAAGAGGATTGTATGATGATAAATTTCCAGAATGACTGTGAAAGTTACTTAAATTTCAAAAGTAAACGATTTCTAGTAATTGTAAAACGAAAGAGGGGTTTTCTCATGATTTCCCAAGTTTCAATTCGTTGGCCATTGGATTTCACCTACTTTGTGATGAATGGAACCTGTTATTGATGGTCGACTGGGTTTCTGTTCCTGAGTCTTGGAAGAGACCTGTAAGGTCAGGAAACTTAAAGACAAACGGGGAGGTAAGAAAAGGTGGGATTTCAAGAGAGAGAATCAAAACAGATAAAATCAAGAAATTTGAAACTTGAGACTGATGCTAAGTGGTAGCTGACAAGAGCTGCCATCTTGCCATTATGCAGCAGTTGGTGGCACTCGGCCATGGAAACCCAGAGTTCCTGTGGAGGGGGAATCTGGTTCCCTTCTCTTGGTTTCCATGGAGAGACTTGCGACTCCGGAATGCTGGCCTCTCTTCCTACTTACTCAAATAGCTTAACAAATCAACTCAACTCTTTTTCTTCCTCTCAGTCTCTTTCACTGGGCAGATACGACTATTCGGGGCTGTGGCAGGACAGGCGAACTCATTTTGGAGGAGCAGTGTTAACCGCATCACTCAATTCACATACTCAGGACCACAGACTTTAACCTAGACTGTGCATCTCTGTGTCGGAGGTGCTCAGAATCTCCATTTGTCTAACTCACCCATCCCCTCGACAAGTGAGGAAGAAGAAAATATATGTTCTTGAGTTCTCCTCATCTTGAATCAGACATTATTCTGGATGTATATGATAAAGTCCAACCTTAAAATCTTTTTCAATGGGCAAGCATATTGTTGAGAGTTCACGGGAGCACCTTCATTGTCCTATAGAGAAGACACAGTGTCGCAGCAGATTCCCTGATCCTCTGACTTCTACACCCTCTTCTGTGATGTTCCCTTAGCCTCAGGCACCGGGACATTATAGTAGATGTATCAGCTGGGGTAAGATCACCATGGTCAGTTGCTTTCTGCATTTTGACCATCTGTAGTTTTCTATGATGTCTCCATCGGCTGCAAGAAGATGCTTCTTTGGTGAACAATGAAAGTCATGATTTATCTTGGGTATGAGGAGACCTAAACAATGACAGCACCAGATGACACATCAACTCTGATAGGGTAAATCTCACAAGGTCCCATCCCTAGATGAAGAGTTATAGGCAATTAACAGCTTCTAAAAGAAGGAGAATCAGTCTTACCCAGGGATGAGTCCTCTAATTGGTTATCCAATACCATCAGTCAACCCTAATATATATATATATATATATCACTAGATGGATTAAACAGATTATATATATATATATTTATACACACATCTATATAACATATAGATGTATGTGTAACAAAAAATAATTAAAGAAAATGTCATGAATTTGAGAGGAAGTGTGTGGGAGGGAGACAAAGGAAGTATTGGAGGGAGGAGAGGGAGAGGTAAGAAAGATGCAAATACAGCACAGATATCTGAAATTCAAAAAGGATATATTAGAAAAAGTTCCCATAGGATGAAACAATTAGAAACATGATGGCGAAATCTTGGCTTCTGCATCTCAACACCACCATTGCTGGACGTGTGGTTTGGGAAAGAGGTGGCGTAATCTCTTTGGGTTTCCTTGTTTGTAGAAAGAGAGTAGTAAACTGTAATGCTGAGGCAAAAAGCCTGTAAACTCTAAGGCTAAACAAACGGGTGTGTTGTCACTAGCATGGGAACTGGGAGTCCCTGCTCCTCTCTATCAACTTTTCACGCCCACCTGCTCTCACCAGCAGAGTCCCAGTTTTACTGTTTACCTGGTAAGCCACAATGTTTTCCTTGTATCCAAACAAGAACTGGCCCTTGGTCATGAACAGCAACACAAACAGCTGAAAACAGCCGTGGATCTCACAGGATCTGCCACTGTCCTCCAAATGGCTGCTAGATTCTACGAGTCTGCCTGTATTTCCACTCATTCACCTCGCTGCCCTAGACTCCTGCTTCCTGTGTCTTCTCGTACTTATTTTCTGCTGTCGAGACTCTCCTGACTTTCCTGCCTGGCATTGGAAACGGCATCAAGATTCTCTGTGTTATTAACCCTTGCCTGGTTCACTTTTTCTTGGACTTGCAGATATCCTATGTTAACAAATCATAGTGGTGAACTCTGGATGTGGTGCTGTTAACTCAGCCATGAAGACTGAAGCTATGGACTAAGGCCACGGAGTCAGGTGTTCTCCCTTACTTGGTCCCTTAGCTCCAGTTGGCTGAACCTTATACTTCTCTTTGTAAAATAGAAACAAATGGAGTTATTGCTGAATAAAATAAGATGGATTTGTGGTTAGTATGATGCTTGGCGTATGTTAAAAATATTACTAAAATTAAATTAATTTAGGTGTTGAACCTTAATTTCTTGTTGTGATTTACTAAAATAAACAGTCTTGTTTTCCCCTTGAAACAGCATCTCACCATAAATTCCAGCTGTCCTGGAATTTACTATGTTGACCAGGATGGCCTTGAACTCAGAGATCCATCTACCTCTCTCTGTTACCCAGTGAGTGCTGGGATTAAAGGTATGTGCCATCATACCTGGAAAATGTCTGTCTTTCGACAGTCTCTGTGTTCCTTCCAAGCTAACAGGTTAGAAATCAATGCTATAATGGGAATATAGAAATGAGAAACGCTAGAAGATTCATAATCTTTTTAGACTACTAAGATTAACATCTACTTAGTAGAAGTGGATATGACTACCAAGGAGGTTTGTATATTTGCAGTGATATCTATGCAGCTGCATATACTTGCATGTGCATACCTATACAGATATGCACATGCGTTTTGAAAGAAAACACAAGAAAGGTCAACTTTGCACCATCCACACATGGTGTACTGTAAGATTCAGAGGCAGAATGTTATACGGGTTGCAGATAGCTCTTGACTCCTACCAGTTGTAGAATGAGTGAGTTCCAAATAACAATGGAAGGCGTTAAAACCTCCCAATCCAAGCCACTTTCAGCAAGAGGAGCTGAAGGCTACACTGATAGAAACCATCTGGAGATTTTCAGACAACAGGGCTTGAAGAGCAACACCAAAGGGATGCCCCAGAATAGCAGCGAGGGCGCAGCCTTGGACAGCTGTGGAAGGACAGGTGCCGCTCTCACCGCAACACTGACTCTAGATGACTCTAGAGTCTACAGCTCAGCAAGCTTGCTAATGATAGGTATGGGGCTGAACAATCTCCAAGGGCCAAGATACACATACAAGACTAAAAATAAAGTATGTGGTTCACATTATTTTGATGGCACCTATGAATCAGCAGAGAGAGAAAAATTTTAAGAAAACAAAACAATAATGAAAAAACAACCCACAGTTTATGAGCCTGCTCCCATCCAGCTGAACCAGCAGTTGTGGTTCTAACACTCCTGATAGATATGACCAAAGATGTGCTGATAATAAAACTGTGATTTCTCCCGGTCCCTTAGAATACAGCCATTCCTGCCCTCTTGCATGAGATCAACTGGTGTGTCTTCACTGTATGATCTGGCTCAGCAATGGTCACTCTAGACAGAATGAAGAGCACTGTGGATGAGGACATCGTGGCAGTGATCTCGGGATCCGATGTGAAAGAGTCCATTCTTGGTCTGGGATCCTCATGCCAGCATTTACTAGGCCTCACTGCCAGTCATCTGGCCTGCCTTTCTATGAGATGCGACCTGCTCAATGCTACTCTATAAGAACTACTGAAAACCACATAGATGAACTAGCAATGGAAACCCTGACTGGAAAGCATCTCCAATGCCCATTCCTTTGTGGTGTTGCCTGGGATACCATAACTGTGTGGAGGGACACTGCTGCTAAGTCAGAAGAAAGCAATAATGTGTATAGCTCCTCGGGGTCCTCAATTTGAAAACTGCAAATAGAACTTGATCCCTTTGATTTTATAAACATCACAGATGCAGCCATGGGAAAGTATGCTCATGAAGAAAAATTTAAGATTCAGGAGATTTTAAGGGTAAAAAGAACTGACGGCATAAAATGTAAAAGCAGGGAGTCAAGAGAACATATTATGAATAATACTGAAATATTAGAGACAACACTGAATGGTCATGTGGGTTGTAGCCGTAGTATAAATACAACCACTACAAACCAATGAGAGAGACAGCTCAATAGAAACGGAAATGCAGTGTGAACTGTGGCAAGCAGAGGAAGCCCTGAGTGAGGGAAGTTTTGGGTGAGTGTGTTTTTGACACAGCTACATGGGTGTAGCACAGCCATACTCTCAGGGTGGGGCTCAGAGGGTTGCAAAGCCATCCTCGGGGATCCTTTACAGATGTTTATAGTGTGCACAGAAAATGTCCACCAGATGTTTACGGTGTGAAGACAGCGCCTCTGTATGGACTGCTTCGACTAAACTTAGGTAAGCCTGTCTTTGTTGGCCTGTGCACATACATCTTGTCTGATTGTTTGTGTGAATATAATAATAACCCTGCCTCCCTGCTCAACTCTTGATGAGTTTCCACAGAGCCCAGACCACTTGATCTCAGCTTTTCTCTGTACGTGTGTCTCTCTGTCTGTCTTTCCTTCTTTCCCTCACAATCTCTATCAGGTCGACTCTGAGAGATTGTACGAGGAGTCAGTCAACAATGAACACACAAATCATAAAAGAATGAGATATTAAGCTGTTCTTTATAATTAAACAGACATAGATTAACAAATTTAAACAATTGGATGCTAGGGGTTTTTTTTTTTGCCACATTTCCAAAACAAACAAAATGGTTGTGGTATATAATTTGTATGAAGATACCCAATGTTGGTGTCACTATGAATGATATAGTTTCTTTGGCAATGATTATGAAGAAATACTTATATCTTATTGATACATATGCACATGCATAATCACACACATGGCCAAGCAACATTATTCATGGAGGCAAATAACTAACGAGGAAATTATTTAAATGATTGATAAAGTAAGTACTAAGCTTGAATATTTGACCATTCAGCCCTGAAAAAGGACAGAAGACACATGCAATATTTTCATGATAAATTCTTAAGTGCAAAAAGCAAGTCACATGCCAATGCTAACATGTTTGTAAAACAAATTGTGTGTGTGTGGGCATATGGAGGTGTCAGAAAAAGTGTGTATTGGATTCCATCACTCTTCCAGCGCTGATGACTGCAACGGAACAAATGTCAATATGCTTATTTTCCTCCCTGGGTCTAAATTTATAACAAGATGTGTGATTATGTCACATATTTCCTGTGATTCTTACAGATCCAATATGCTTTCATCAAATTATAAATGAGGAGTATTTATAAGATGTTAAGCTATAAATTTCTTTAAATTGTTTTTGTAATTAAAATATAAGATGAATCTTGACATATCTAACCTGGAGCAGCTTTCAAAGACTTTCAACATGACACGTAATTCATTACAAATAGAATAGTAAGTCAGCATCCATCAAAATAAATAAGTATTTATACCGCCATAATTTTAGACATTACTTGAACAAAACCCATGTATCAGAAAGTAAGCAAAACAGGATTTTTTATAGAAAAGAAAATATTCTGGAATACATAGGATAAAATTAGAAACTGTTTTAAAAATTTCTTAGTGATATTTTTATGTATAAGAATCATGTTTGCCGCATGATATCCAAATGCCTTACTGTACAGAATGAATATTATTTTCCCTTATGTTTGAAACAAGCATAGAAAAAAATGTGTCATGTTGCCGGTGTCAGAGGTGCCTGCCTACATATGCCTTGCGTCACATAAAAAATGAAGAATGCAGAACTGGAAGAATTCTCGGGGATCTAATCCACAACCAATGGCCCAGTTTAACTTGTTTTGCAAATGAGAAGGCTGATGTCTTGAGAGGAGGAAGAAGCACTGTGCATGGAGATGTGTGGATTTCTGTAGCTTGCGATCAAATCAACTATTTCCTTACATCCCCTCCTGGAGTGTTCCACCATAGCTTCTTCATGTCGTGACGTCCTCACAAACCCTACAGTGCCAATGAGGCTGTGTGCTGTGCCTTCATCCAAGCCACTGTGGCCTGGAAATAGTGTCTGGAGCAGCGAGGTAGGCAAGGTGGCTTAGCCAGCAAAGGCAGCTCTCACAACCAGAGAACCCAAGCGCAGTCTCCACGCATTGGACTTGCACGTGATGGAAGGAGAGAACTGACTCTCCCAACTTGTTCTCTGTCCTTCACATGTGGGCCTGGATACACGCGCACCATACACACAAACACATGAAATAAACTGAATACACTTTCAATAAATGGCTGCTTCTCTGGCTTATCAAAGTAGAGCAGTTGTAGAAAAGCTTTCTCTGTTCAAACCAGAGGCTCACATGAAGACACGGGATGGCAAGCTGGACCTGGGCACACACCCGTAATCCCAGCACTGGGGAACTGAGATAGGAAAATCTATGCTAATCTGGGGCTAGGTAAGGAACATCACTATATATGATGTCATGAGTTCCAGGGTAGCTAAGGTATATAACAAGACTCTGTTTTTCAGTCTCGACACACACACACACACACACACACACGCACACAGTAGCATTGTGTCCATGAGGGCTCACCAGACTAGATAAGTCCTGGATGTTCAGTGTCCTTCGTCTTAGTGGAAAATTCTTTTTATGAGCACAGAGAATCATGGGAAGCTAAAAAAAAGGAAGGAAGGAAGGAAGGAAGGAAGGAAGGAAGGAAGGGAGGGAGAGAGAGAAGAAAGAAAGAGAAAACATCAGCTTTAAGACTAGTCCCTCTCTTCAGAAAAAGAAAAGAACAGAAATTTGGAAATAGTCAAATTATATTTGCATCAATTCATGTAAAACTTTATGCAAAAATGAATTTTCAAAAGTGAATGAATTGACACAAGAATGCTATAGAATATATAACATTATATCTATGTATCTATATAGATACACATTAATATATCTATATAATATATCTAGAGTATAGATAATTACAACAATGAGCTACTAGGTTGTTCTGCTGGTGGGCAATTTGAAAAACTAATGAATACCTTATCTTTTTCACCTTTGCAAACGAATAGATACTCTTATTGTTACTTGGAACATTTCCTTGGTGGAAAATCTGCAGTCACCAGTTTCCCCTGCCCAAGTCCAGCAGGTCCATCTCCTATTCTCTGCTTCTCACTGTGCCAGCCACAGGTTTCAATGCCTCATGCCCACCTCTGCAGGCACTCTTCCCGTGATACTAACGTTGTCCTAATCACCAGCTTGACAGGTGCTAGAAAATCTTTTGCCGTTGTAATCAAAAAACATACTCAACTTAAGCCGCTTCAATCCCTAACACAAAGAAAGAGCTATGGGACATCTTCACTATGACTTATGTCATTGAGCCTGCAAAGTTTTGTGGCAGATACCACCATTCTCAGGACAGGAAAATGACAACTTTAGTGACTGCATTTCTTCAAGTATGGTAGTCTGCTAATGTGGGAAACGGGATGCTCCCCAGCTCTGAGTGTGTCCTCCCTCACCCAGGGGCTTGAGCCTTCATCTCTTGTGTCAGCTCGTATCATACTTGTTTGTCCTCCTTAAGCTCTGAACATAAGGGCTGCATTGCTGCTCCTCAACCACTGCAAGTACCTTCTAATCTTACAGACTTCCGACCAGCTCCCATCCTGCTGACTCGTTTTCTGTCAACGTGACCCAAACTAGAGTCATCTGAAATGAGAGAACCTCAGTTGAGGAAAGGCCTTCATAACATCTGGCTGTGGGACATTTTCTTAATTAATGGTGGATAGGGTAGGGCCCAGCCCGTGGTGGGTGGTGCCATCCCTGGGCTGCTGCTCCTGGCTTCTATAACAAAGCGAGTTGAACAAGTCTTGTGGAACAAGCCCGGTAAGCAGCACCCCTCCGTGGCCTCTGCATCAGCTCCTGCCTCCACTTCTCTGAGTTCTGGCCCTGACTGCCTTGTGACCAGCAGTGCTGAGGAAGCACAAGGAAATGAAACCCTTTCCTCTTCAAGATGCTTTTCACCATGGAGTTTTATAGCCTCAATAGTAACCCTAACTAGGACACCCTCTTTCTTATACACTCTTCACAAAGAGTCTCACATACGGGGCCCCTTCCTACCTTTCCACTTATCCAGTCTGTGCTGGTCTGCATGAACATTTGAACAACTTGCCACCAGCTGGTTTGGGGAGGTTTAGGTGGTACAGCCCTGCTGGAGGAAGTCTATCACTGGGGACAGGCTTTGAGATAAACTTTACGTAGGCCACTTACAGCTCACTCCTGGAGTCACTATTTGTAGTGGAAGATGCGCATGTGCATGCTCGGCTTCCTGCTTCTGCGAGGCCTGCCGCCTGCGGCCATGCTCCCCCCTCTTACACTCCTGGAAGCATAAGCCCCCAAATTCTTCTATAAATTGCCTTTGTCATGGTTTTTATTTCTCAGCAGCAGAAAAGTAGCTAATACACAGGCCTGCCCCCTCACCTAAGAGACACTTACCGTCAGTAGTGACCAGTCACTAGCTTGTACCACTCTACTTTAAATCTCAGGAGAGCCTGAAGAAATACTGACTGAATTTCTAAGTTTATTTTATCAGTCCCCTCTCATAAAAATGCACACTGTCTGGCTCTCTGCTGTGCCCTGGCACCTGAACACCACCTAGTAGGTACCCGACAAGCATTCAATGATGAGTACTTGGCTGTCTTTACCTTGCGAAGATCCAACTAAACATACAGGAGGTAAAGAAAACTCTGTAAAGACAAAAAAAAAAGTATGAAATTTGGCTCTTGCTCCTACAACCCGTCCCTTAGCACCTGGCACGTCCTTCTGCAGAAAAGGGCTAAATTAGATTCAAACCATGGGGCGGGTTTAACAGCTACTAAAAATAAGTATCAACACATAAATTTGGATGTTAGCAAATCCCACTCCAGATCTTTAAACTAATTCTACGTATGCAATATAAACTTAGCATATCTGTCTTAAAAAATACCACATGTCAAAGGCTTAATTCAAAGGAAGCTTGGGAAGTTATTGTGTGATCTTTCAAGGCCGGCTAGATCGACACAAGCGTGATGGAGCACGTCCTGGAGGAGACTTGGAGTCTGTAAGGGAGAGAGGTGGAGGGGGTAGCGTGGGTACCAGGGTTTTCAGGTAGCGAGAGCTGGATGGACTCATGTATATTTATGAGCGCCCTTCTTGTCAGTATGTTGGACTGGTTTCTCTCACCTTCTCATCACCGTCAAAAGACGCAATATACATCTGCTGAGTGAATGAGAGACTCCGGGCTTGCGATTGAAATGAGAATAGATGGCGACCCTTGTTACCAAGCAGTTTGTACACACGATACGGAGAACGTTAGAGAGCAGGATTCCTGTTGGACATTGGAATTGCATGGACTTTACCTAGAAATTTCTCTGGAAAGAGTTCGGCGGTGCCCTGGGGCATTGCGTCTTGAGAGTGTGCTGGTGGCGCTACTTACTGACTTCTATGGGAGACCATTGTTCCTGACTGACGTCCTCTGTAAAGTTCAACAGACCAATCAGAATGGGAGCGGTCTTCCATGGGAAAATACCACAGAAGCAAACCAGTCTTTGAAATGCAAAAGTTTACAAAAGTTTAATTAATGCAAAGGCTGTCTTCTCTGTGTAATCCTTCGAGCTACTTGGAAAGGAGTGGCTCCTTCCTTCTCAATCCTGCTCTACTCGGTACCTGGAGAGACACGGCCCACACTGCTCTGCTCCCCAGAGCCTGCCCCTGTGCCATAGCTGCAGTAATGAGGGTTCCGATCGCCAATGAAGACTTCTAAAGTGAATTTGATGACATTCTGTTGTAGTTTCATAATTTTAACATGCATCAGAAAGCAGTGGGAGTCTAGTTGTTAGTAACTTAGGAAGGAAGGTGAAGCAGCAATATTTTAACCTGTTTCTCAAAAGTCTCATAGAAAACCACTTCAGTTCTGTCTTATGAGACAGTTTTGGAAGCTTGGGTTTCTGTTTTTCTTTCTTTCTTTCTTTCTTTCTTTCTTTCTTTCTTTCTTTCTTT
>JABTXL010000002.1:51226480-51330099 GCA_025134845.1 Neodon shergylaensis | reverse complement strand
TTTCTTTCTTTCTTTCTTTCTTTCTTTCTTTCTTTCTTTCTTTCTTTCTTTTTCCCGCTTATGTTTAGAATCAGAAGAAAGAGATGTGTCTTGTGTGGTTTTGTTGTGCAGAAAGAACAATAGGAAATTCTTTGCTGTGTTTCTACACAGGCTTGTTTATGTACTTAGACTTACTGGAGTTGTATCCACTGTAGAAATATAGACATCGGAAAAATTGGTGCATAAATCATCATGATTTTCCATAATTGCAAAATATTATTCCACATAAGGCAGCTTACTTTGTCAACACTGAAGACACTAAGTTCTCATTTCCTCCCTTAGCACTGTCTTTTGCTTTTATTTTTGTTTTTGTTTGAGACAAAGTCTCACTGTGTACACCAGGCTGGCCTGAACTCACAGAGATCTTCCTGCCTCTGCCTCTGCAGAGCCAGGACTGAAGCACCCCACCCTAAATTAAGTATTTTTTTATATTTTAAATCATTTTAATTGAGGGTCAAAAGTGTGGTAAACAGATTTTCACTGTATATTACAATATTATCTACAGAGAAGAAAAATAGAGGAATTTTAAATTCTTGGATATTCCTTTTCAGAAGTTTGTAGCAGGCATGACCTTGGCAATGTATGAACAAGATTCATAATTAATCATGGACCCATCCATTAAAGGCCACATCTTTAAAATTCCTAATATTATAAGTGAAAAAAATCCGCTTCAGAAATCTGAAATTTTTTGCTCACAAAGTAAAATAAAATGTGGAGCTTTCGATGTGAAGCTATTCCTTCCTTCTTATTGTCACTTATTAGAGGCATTGCATCAGTGCTCCCGTTTCCATAGTAACAGTTGTTTGTGTTATGGTGATAAAACAAATGAAATACATAGTCTCTTTTAAAAACTTTCAAGTCATTCAACCCAACGAGGCTGCCTCATAGCAACAAAAGGATGGATTACTCGACTTCAAACCCAATTTTATGCCTCACTGCTTAAAACACAGACAAAAACCTTACAAGTTTATTTTCAGTGCATGCAAAAATATTCAGGGAGTTGCAAACAACTGGCTTAAGGTCAGACATACAGGAAATAGTACAATTTGAATTTTAAAACCATAATGTCTAAGCTCGCCACACACCTGAGGTTCGCCAGGTGTGAAGTAGTCTGGGCCAAAGTTCTAACTTATGACCCCAGTTTTCATAATCACCAAGAGCTATCTGCACCCCTTAACAACACAGCCACAGAGCTATGAACTTCCCTATCAGGAGGTGCGGTAGGCTTACCCAGCTACAGCCTGCTCAGTTACCTCCTGACCATAACAGGGGTCTGAGAAAGGAATCTTCTGGGTGAGAGTCTAAGCTACCTTGACTGCTTTCTCTGTCTCATAAGCAGAGAATGTGGCTTCCTGCTCACTACTGCCTATGGCCGCGGGTGCTCCAAATGTTTGTCATATTTGGTATTTGAAAAATGATCCTTCGTCTGAACAAGGGTTTTCAGAGCTCATTCCATAGGCTTCCGGTAATACCAGGGACCAGCCACAGACCCGAGAAACACGGGAAGACGGCGAATGGCCTGTGGGTATCTGTGGGCAGCCAAGGCTGTCTGTCCTTCAAAAGCTGAGATGACTTTGTTTCTTTCTTTCTTTCTTTCTCTCTCTCTCTCTCTCTCTCTCTCTCTCTCTCTTTCTTTCTTTCTTTCTTTCGTTCACTGAGGCCCTTCCTTAGCACCTTCCTGTTAACTGAGCAATTTGCCTTGCTTAGGACTCCATAGGTCACTTGTAAACATTTGTGACATTGAAGGCTCTAAAAGGTATTTGCCAAGCCGGGCGATGGTGGTGCACGCCTTTAATCCCAGCACTCGGGATGCAGAGCCAGGCGGATCTCTGTGAGTTCGAGACCAGCCTGGTTTACAGAGCTAGTTCCAGGACAGGCTCGAAAGCCACAGAGAAACCCTGTCTCGAAACCCCCCCCCCTCAAAAAAAGGTATTTGCCAAAGTCCTCCTGTCCTCACGGCTTTATCATCAGATGAGAAACCGTGTGCCCATTTCTGAGCAGGGTGATCTCTTTGAATGGACTGACATTTTGCAGATGTTCTAGTTCTGAAGGAAACTAATGGAAGTCATCTGGTTCCAGGTCCACTCCCCTCTGAGCTAAATGACTGATACTCTCGTTCCAGTAGGTCCAAGGCTGGTCATAGCTGAAGAACACCTGGTGGGCACCAAGCCAGAGAATACCCACCATGCCATAGTCACAGTCCCGTGTAGTCCTCTGCACCCATCAGGGTGGGGACCCCATAGAGAGTGACATGTTTCCATTGGGCTTTGCTCTGGTCTTTTCGTTCCCTTAATGCCTGTATTGATGGTTGCAGAACACAGACTGGGAAATAATCCCAATAAAGAGAACTTTGGGTATGTTCTTTTTGTTAAAATACATTTTAATATTTTTTAAAATTTCTTTCATGCTCTCTGCTTCTGTGAGCGAAGAGGGCTGAGGCTTTCGGAAGTGGTGGATCCATTTTTCCTTTAAGACCAATTATAGGAGGCAAGTCATATCCATGAACATATGTAGATTTTGAGTGTTTAATGAGCAGAAGTTATGAGACGCGTTATAAAAGTGACAGCAAGTGTTGACAATCAGCAAGGCACCTGCCACAGTCATTACCACCCTCCCCAGTGTCCCCTTCTAAACATGGAAAGCCATTATAGTCCCTTGTCTAGAAGTGGAGAATTGGGGAGTGCACACATATGTGCGATACTCATTAAGCAATTCACTCCAGATTCCTGAGTCCCTCTCAATTATTTTCTTTCTATATTAAATTTATTTAAAGTGGATACATCAAAATCATGAGCATTTTACCCACCTTGGGATAAGAATGCCATGTGACATTTTGATACATGTGCACATTGCATGCTATTGGAAGCCTACCAAGCATCCTTCTCACCCCCAACATTTCTTCATTTTTTCATATTAAAAATATATAAAAATTCCCCACCCATATTTTAGAAGTGCACAGCCTATTGTCCTTTCACCTTTCTGGGAAACAGCCTATATTATTGCTTGGGATGTCTGAGGAAGCCCACAGAATCCCCGTCTTTATTTAAAATGGGTATTGTTTTCATCGTGAATGTTTTCACTAATTCTGACTTTAAAATGCTTACAGTGTGTGTGTGTGTGTGTGTGTGTGTGTGTACCTACATAGCACAGCACACAAGTGGAAGAGGAAAACTTGTAGAAATCACTGTCCTCTCCTTCCACCAGGGGAGTCTCAGGGATTGAACCCTGATTATCCAGCTTGTCAGCAAGCCCCTTTAGCCATCTCACCAGCCCTAATGTTGGTATTAAATGTGGCATTAAACATTCTATATCTCGGTTACAGAGTTTATTGACACTTCTTAGATTGCCTGCCAGGGAATGCTTTCCTCACCTAACTCTGAAGCATCATCATTGAGGAATATGATAGACAATCGTAGACCCAATAATGAAGTATATGAAGTTCATGAAAATATTTAGAAGCTGAATACACAGAAATGAAACTTACAAACCATTTGTAAGAAGTTACCAGAGACAAGTGTAAGTCACATTCTGCAAAGCCCCCTCACCCATCACGACGTAGCGTTCACGTGTCAATCAAAAGACCTGTGTGTCCAAGTTTCAATTTTAACAAGAGTTAAGATCATTCTAGTTTGCTGCTGCTAAACAACAAGACAATTTTTATTCTTAAGTTATACATCCATTCAAATTATTTTTACCATTTGTAAGATTTTTCTGAAGTGGAGGATTTATGTGTTCATCAAACAATGTCTGTCTTATAAACATACTGTCCCCTTAACTAGGGTTTCCCCATTGATGTCATTACTTTTCAGAATCACAAATCATGATTTCTTTTCATCACATCTGATTTAAACACCAGTTACTTATCTATAGCTCTTTGTGGGATTCCCTTCTGGATGCTGTGAATATGTTTTATTATCATTGGTTAATAAAGAAGCTGATTTGGCCTATGGCAGGGCAGAATAGAGCTCGGCAGGAAAGCTGAACTGAATACAGGGAGAAAGAAGGCGGAATCAGGCAGATGCCATGTAGCTGCCCAAGAAGCAGATGTGAGGTAACAAACCACGAGCCTCGTGGGAAAATAGAAAAATAATAGAAATGGATTAATTTGAGATGTAAGAGCTAGCTAGAAATACACCTGAGCTGTTGGCAAAACAGTATTGTAAGTAATATAGTTCCTGTGTGATTGTTGGGGTCTGGGTGGCTGGGAAAAGAAAGTGCAGCTTCCATTTGCAATGTCTTGTGAGTTGTGTGAACTTTGAGGAATGAACAGTATTACTTGCATTGAGTCTGCTTCCCTGGTTACCAGCGACTTTTCACTCTGTATTTTTATGAGCCTTAACAGTGTTTTTAGCTGGTGGTGCAATTACCAGACTGGGGGATTTAAAACCATTGTAACAGAGTATGCATGACAGCCAGCACACCGCATGGGCCTGCTATTACAGCCCCACACCTCTGAAGGGGGAATTTCTCTCGAGGCATAAGAAGTCTCCACATTTGGTGTTTGCCTTCAGGGAATGCCTTTGAGTAGAGAAACAGTTAAAATACAGCCTCCTATTTCTCTCTGTGCCTCTCTTAATCTGAAACTCTTATACTGCCCCTTTCTGCTTGACAAATTCACAAGAACATCCAATATAATGAAATACACTCCCGTTCTCCAGTGCTAGGATTCATAAAACAGGAAGAACCAACTCCTGGCTCTTCTCTAGCAAGAGCAGGGGTATCTATTTTTCTTTAGAGTGTGTGATTTTTCCATCACTTTACCTACCGCTCCAAATCTGTATTCATTTAAGAAGTCCCATTTGGCTCTTTGCCGAGGGCTGAGTCAGAATCGCCTGCCTACCAAAGAGTGGTAGCATCTGGCCTTGATCACGCTCCCGATTAGAGCAACCAAAGCCAAAGGTGAAACAAGGTGAGGGGATGAGAAGCCAAAACCAGAACCTGGGTTGGGGATGAGGGAAAAGGAGAGCCAAATTAAGCACACATCCATAGCATGGCCCTGGGTTTACACAGCCCAGGTCCCTCTTCCCACCCACGGGCAGCCAGGAGTCTTCAGAGACTGGGTGTCCATCCATCACTTCTGCCCTGGCGGCTCGACTTTGAGCCTCAGATCACAAATGTGTGCCGCCTTTTCATGGGTGACATCTGCATCTGACTGAGCATCCCTCCACAAAGGGACATCCATCATGCTGAGAGCGGAGTTTCGGGGGCAACTGTGATTAGAGACCCTGAAGGGGAACGGAGAGGCCTGTGGGCACATTCCTCAGGCCGCTATCCTTTGCCTTAGTGAATGCCTAACTTTAGAGTGGCCAGGAAGAAGGCTGTGTTTGTTGGAATGTCTAGAGGTTGATTCTCTTTCCCCAAGAGTGCAGCTCAGCAGACTCATGTGTTCGTGTCAATTTGTAAAGCAATCGCAGGAGGAGTTCTTAAATATGGCTCTAGGGCTTAGGGGCCCTCGAAGCTAAAGCGTCTTGATTTGCTCCGCCAAAACTATTCAAGCCAAATGCCGTGACCTTCCCGTGACACTGTTCTCTCTCCATTGGACATTGGACATTTTCTGTTCCCAACATCAGGACCATAGAACTCAGTTCAGTGACAATTGTGTCACTGGCGATTGTAAAACCCTGGAACTGTGACAACCTGTCTATAAAACAATCGCAGAAACACTAATATTAATGACTAAGTCACACGGTTGCATCTGAGCCGTGGTGGCTGTAGATTTCCTTTCCCCACGCCTTAGAGAATATTAGTGGGTTTGACTTTTGTTCCCTCCTCCTTCCAGACCTATCTCTGCCCCTCCCCCATCTCTCCTCTTGCTCAGCCCCTCTGCTTCCCCAGTGGGTAATTGGGAGACCTGCTAAGCCTCAGCCTCACCCCATTCGCCCTCTGATCTTTATTGGGAGTTTTTCTTTATTTCTAACCAGAAGCCTGATTTCTGTACATGCAGGGACTTCCAGATGCTTTGTGTCCCAGGTTCCAAGCTGAAACAGAGGTATGGTAACTTTAAAGCCCCACACATTGTCCCCATCAACACAAATAAACCTCTCTTGCCTAGTGGGAGATGGGAAGCCAGGAATACAGATTGAAAATAGAAAGGCGCCTGCACTGGAATTCGGTCCAACACCTTCAAGGACTGTCTTGAATGTTTTAAACCACAGGAGATGTCGAGGTTTAAGGCAGACTGAATTTGTAAAGAAAATGCCACGAGGGAAACCACTCCAAAAACCTGCAGTTTTCACAAGCTCCCTGGCTTGGTTGTCCCTAAACTTTAAGGTCTCTCTTTTCAGGAGAACTACATGCAAACATTTACAGAGAAAAGTATTTTTAATTGGCCTCCCTCACTTCCCTGCTCAGACTCTCACTCACTGGCCACTAGTGCTCACCTGGGGTTATTTTGGTTTCCAAAGCCCTGGCCTAACTTTCAGGGTATAATCGAGAGTCCTTTTGAGCAAGGATCTATGTTTCCTTGTTTCCACTCAATCCTCCTTGGAATCCCAAAGAATACACAAAGGCAAAGAGTACACTTTTAAGGCATACTTCATATGCTGGTTTATTAAAAATCTTCTTAAATACTTTTTTTAACTTACCAGAAAATAAAATTTGGACATATATTTTACATTCTGGCCTTATGGTTTAATGACACCTTTGTCTCAAAATCATGGTCATCATGGCTCTGATTGTTTGAAACAATACCGGTCTTGTTGGGAAATGATTGGCAGTGGACTTTCTTCAGGGGGAAGGGGAAAGTATAAGATGCTGCTGTTTCTCTCGTAGAGAGGCAGGCTAAGCATTGACTGAAGAGGGAAGAGAAATGGGAGGTGGCCTTTCCAATCATCCATTCCGTTCGACATGTATACCAGGACAACGGATTATCCCACTGACTGAAACTATCAAACAGTGCTGTGTGTATTTTATCATTTGAAATGACGGTGAGTCTGATGAGGGGATTCAAGGCTTTATAAATGGGAGCTCAGAAGATGCTGGCAGATTTGGTGTGACGACTCACAACACAGTTATAAAGCGGGTCCCACTAGTTCCTTCTCCCGTCACGGTAAGCAAACACCTGGCAGGAAGCAGGGAGGAAGGATTGATTGGGGTTCATAGTCTGAGAGGCCAGAGTCCATCATGGTGTGGGAGCCGCTTATGGATGCGGCTGCTAGAAGTGAGCTGCCTGATCACTTCTCGACGAACCAGGCAAAGCAAGGGGAATTCTGGGGCTCACCTGGATTGCTCTTTCTTCCCTCATATGAAGATGAGTCTTCCTCCCATGAATCCTCTCTTGAAACCTCTCACTGACAAATCCAAAGGTGTGGGGACGTGGATCTTGTTCCATTGCGTTCTCAAGTCTCCTGTCTGTGCCTCAGAGCTTGCTCCCCCACCCTGCCATCCCTTAGCCCTTCTCTAATACGCCATGTTGTAATGTGTAACAGAGGTGGAGAACCTTTCGTCAAAGGCCAAACGAGATCGCTATCTTCAGCGCTCTGTCCATCTCACCTGCAGATGTACTAGGATGCTATCAGAGACACAGAGACACTCTTCCCAAAGGCAGTGTGTCACGATGCTTTTGTCCTGCTTTCTACAACACCGTTCCTGACTGGCTTAGAAGGGGTAAAGTGGTAGGAGAAGAGAAACGTTTCCTAATGGGCTAGCATTCCTCAGTCCCAGATTTACAGCAAAGAGCTGATCTCGGAGCCTCCTCGTGTCTGAGCCCAGCGTTGACAGGCTCAGCACTGACGGCCAGACTCTTCTGGCCTCTGGCCCTGAGGCCACTTTGAACCATCTGTCTGTTGGCTATTGGGAACCACTCCTAGATTCCTGCACTGTGGGATGGTGGGCTCTCCTTTTCAGTTAGAAGTATTAGGAATAGACGACGTTTCTTTGAAGCCACCTTCCCAAAATCTTGGGGATAAAGCTGATAATCAGCTAAACTGTAATCCTGGATGTGATTTCTGCCCATGTCAGGACTGCCTCGATGACACAGCCCAGGCCTGAAATGGAGCCCCGGGCTTGGAAACCAGCCGTCGCCAGTGTCACATTCTCTAGGCCCTCCATTGCTAGAACTTTTCCCAGAGTTCTATGCTCCACTACGCCTCCTCCTTCCAGATCTCAACTGTCACAATACAGCAGTAACTACTTGACTCCAAACAGGGTAAGAATGGGGCTTTGTGGGTGAAGAATTAGCTATGAGGCAGGAGGGTTGTGCTACAGAGAGATCATTAATTTCACTATTTGGAGAGGTGTTTAAAACCGAATGCATTTGGGAAGCAATTTGACCCCCAAAATGGTATATATTTAAATAAAGCCACAGCAACCTAAGATTCACCATTTAACACATGCAAACTGCATGCAAATATTGAACAGTAGGAAACTGGATCCCTGGGAAGATTGATATTGGAACCCTGAAACCAAGTCCAAGCTAGATAGCCGCACACATGGAAAGTGAACCCACTCCAGTTCAAACTGCCGAGGACTGCGTCATTTGGCTAAAGAGCCACTAGAGATGAGGGGAGCAAGCATGAGGTGATGAGACAGTCAGGACCACATATAAGTGTCCGAGGCTGGATTAGACTTGCTCAAGCTGGATTGCACTGCAGCGGTCCTCTGTACAGCAGCATCTCCATCTCTCAGATGAGACCCATGTCTCTTGTGTCTTCAGGTGGTCTCAGGGAACAAGTACAAAGCTCCAGCCATGGTGGTTGCTAATGTAGTATCTGAGGAGTGATTTAGATGCCCTCCCCAAGCATTTCCTGAGCCACCACATCAGTGCTTCTGTTTGTTCACCAGCCTATCTCTAAGCAAGGTCTGTGTGTCTCAATTATCTCCGGTCAATTTCCCCAACAATAGAAGCCACCAAGGTCAACCATGCGTCATTTGGGTCTTTTCATCTTTGTCCAGAAATGTTAGGGCTTTCTTCTTATTGTCCTGGAAGAATCTTCCAAGCAGTTCAAGGACTGAATAAAGATTGCAGAATTCGCATGCTTCTGCCAAATAGTGCTTAATATTAACACCAAAAAGAAATAGTATTAGTCCTAAAGTCATGCCAGAGCAGGTTCAGGCAGAGAACAAAGCATGTCGTGTGTGGATTGCCCAACTAGTGTGCTTCTCATAACACTGACGCTATTGTCAGCAATAACAAAGCCCGAGAAAAGGCCTTGGCAGAGGTACTGTACATTTATTTGTTTTTGAGCTTTGATAATAAGTTGGCTGTGATGTGATCTTTATTATACTGAGGCATGTAAAACGCAGCTTGTTTTTAAAAACTTCTGCCAGTGACTGACAGATGTTTATTTCAATGGCACCCAGGGCTCTGCATGTCTCGTGGCATTCTGTTCTTGCTCGCTTTTCCACACCAGACTTCCCAGGTACAGATGACATGCCTGGACTGATTTCAGCTTGTTATACAGCCCCACGTTGCAGCAGCCAGTTTGGCTCTTACTGTATGTGATGGCCACAGAACTCCAGTTTAGTTATGGGATAGCCAATGGACCAGCATTCATGCTTCGTCTGGGACAGTTTTGCCTAAGATCAAACTATGTGCTGCATTCCCTGTTGTAGGGGTTTAGGCTTAATTTTGTACATGCAGCAGTGAATTTACCCAAGTCAGAGTGGTTGATACACACCGGCTTTAATAGAACTATTTCCTTAAGAGAAATCCATCCTAAGGAGTCAGGGGGGTTACATTTTGGAAGAATTTGAGCAACAACAACAATAAAACACTTCTGGAAGGATCATGAAATTTCTTGTTTTAGGGGTTCTCCTTTGACTGGGTTAAGTCAACCTTAATATTTTGCATTGTTTCCCTAATGGACTGAGAGTCTATGAGGAAGAGACACAAAGACAAAGTCAGTGAACAGCCTGGTGCACGAGCTAGGCACAGGCAGATGCAGGCTCAAGGAAGACCAGTGTGAGGAGCTCGAAACTGCAAAGACAAAGCCAACACATTGTCCTTTATGATATTTCTTCAGATAGGAGGAGGCTCAGCACGAGTTACAGAAAACCAAGAGCCGTGTTTTTGTAGGCAAGGAAGATACTTGGTAAACTTTGCAGTTTGAAACATTTTAGGTGGAATGCACAACCCCCATCCTTATGTTTCTAATGTCTAGTGCCTGACTCCAGTGGTTTTTTTTTTAATATTTATTTATTTATTATGTATACAATATTCTGTCTGTGTGTATGCCTGAAGGCCAGAAGAGGGCACCAGACCCCATTACAGATGGTTGTGAGCCACCATGTGGTTGCTGGGAATTGAACTCAGGACCTTTGGAAGAGCAGGCAGTGCTCTTAACCACTGAGCCATTTCTCCAGCCCCTCCAGTGGTTTTTGAGTTTGGAATTCAAATCATGTGTTATCTCTGGACCACTACCTGCTCATGGTGTATTGGTGTTCTAGACAATGTGCAGACTCCCCCATGGAAAGATGCAAATGAAGGTAAATCCAAAAGTGTACACTACTAGCTAAGGCTTCTTTCTAACTTCGTGCAGATCGCTGAAGACAATGAGCAAGTACCCGGCTGCATTCACTGTCAAGTTCATGGCCCTTTGAATGCGAGTGAATACAGACTTCTACATGAGGCCATGTTTCTCCTGCTCTCTCTACATGCCTCTGAGATGCCTTGCTCCACCACCTTTCCTCAAACCAGCATCTCCCTCAGCTGCTTCTCTTCCTTGACATAGAGATTAGGTTTGATGTACTATAAAAGCATGAGATTGAAAATGCTAAAACAGAAGAAAATGCCAAAAATTGGTATTTGTATTCTTAAAATGTCTTGAGAGTATGAATCAATTTATGCTAAGTGGAAGATTCACTGCTCTGCAATTCAGGATGGTCCAGTTAGTCATAAAATCCCACACAGGGCAGAGGCCAAAATCAGTAGCACAAATAAATAGGCAGTTTTGATTTGCTGATTGATGAAACTACATAATCTTTATGTTTATGGAAGCTGAAACCTCACCATGCTGTCTTATCCCCCCAAATAGGGCTTTCATATTTTTAAATTACTTACTTATTCATGTATTCATTTATTTATTTTTAGACAGGGTCTCACTATGTATCGCATGGCCTGGAACTCACTATATAGCCCAGTCTGGCCTCAGACCCACAGAGGTCTGCCTGCCTCTGCCTCCTGAATACTGGAATTAAAGGTGTGCACCATGATGTCCAGCCTTGATTTACTTTTGTTAATAAGTTCTTATAAAAACTGTAATATTTGAGCCCTTATAATTTACTTTGGCTTTATTGGATATAACAAAGACTATATGTCATAATACAATTTAAATATTCAGTAAGATACACAAACACAAAAGAAATTCCTTCTGAAATCAAGCAGTTTTAAAATATGTATGTATTTATATATGTATGTACATACACATGATCATCTTTTCCAGATAAAGAAAAATACTACCTGTTTTTATCAATGATTTATTTAGTTGCTGAGACTAGTAAGGTATATTATTGTGAAAGATACTCTGGGTACATTTAAAATGGAATATCAAAATATTCTCAAGGCAAAATAAGCTAATTTCAGAAGTGAATTAGAAGACTGTGATGTATTATAATTTCAAATAAATTGATCTGGATTGGAATAATTCCAGAATCCGTATATAATGCGTCATGGGGTAAGGGCAAGCAAACAGGTATAAAATGCTCTGAACTTTATGCAGGTGTGGCTAGTGGAAGGACTCTCATCCCAGAAACGTTTTAAATGTATTTAAGCCTGAACGATTTCTTTAATACATACAGATTTTTTAGGAGTTTGTATTCCCTGCTGCTAGGGTATTGGTACTCTTAGAAACATGGGCCTGGTGAGATTAATAGGAGTTGATCTTTGAAAATACCAGTAGGGAGAAATGGAAGCCTAAGAGAAATAGGAGGATACCTCCAAAATAAGCAAGTAGTTGTAGATGTGTTTGCTGAGTCAGGAGGAAGGCCTGACGCAGAGATATGAGAAGGCAGGAGGATGGAGTCTCAAAGCCCAGAGATGCTGGGGCCAATTCAGCAAACCAGAGAATGTGGGATTCAGAACCAGAGCAATCTGACCCAGACTCTACGGAGAAGGCGATGACAGCCGGCAAGCTCTCTTCCTTTTATGAATCCCAACCTTCTTGCAGAGAGAGATACATGATCTTCGTAACATCCAGACTTTAAACTGTGATTTGGAATCGAACGCAATGATTTCTAGGGCCGTATTCATTCCTCGAATGTAATGAGGTGATTACATTCGAGTTCAGCCCTGACGTGAAATTTTCCGAGTCACTCCACTGTCAAGTTAGGGAACTGATGGCTCCCCGGGCTGGATCCAGGTGGGAATTTTTATTGCTGACAACATTTATCCTGTTGCTTCTCAGAGAGAAGATGAAATACAGCCTGCTGCTTATTTGTTACTCTACATATGGCTCCCAATGGTCTTTATTTAAATTATGGATTTTGTAATGTTATTTTGAAATATTTATTTTAATCTTATATGTGTGAGTGTTTTGCTTGTAGCTATGTACATACACATGTGTGTGCCTGTTGCCTGAGGAGATCAGAAGAAGCTTTCAGAGCCTCCGGAATTGAAGTTATAGATGGTTGCGCACTACCATGTGGGTGGTGGGACTTGAACCTGGATCTTCAACAACAGCAAGTGTTCCTAACCACTGACCCATCTCTCCAGCCTCTAAATTACAAACTTTGAAAGAAAGGTTTTATTTTGCTAATATTAATGAGATTGATAATTGAGACAGTGAAGGAAAAAAAAACCAACACATACTTTGATTAATTCACCCTTTGTGGCCCAGAGTATACAGTGTAGCAGTGTGCTAAATACTCTTGTTTCCCAGCCCTACTATAATCCACAGATAGAGTCTCTTGTTGCTAAAAACATAGGAGGGACAGTTAGCCCTGCAGGTTTATGGTTAGCACAATCAGTTCTAGAGTAGCTTAAAATTGAGATCCTGTCTGTAGATTTGTAAATCCAAGGCCTCAAACACTTTTGTTGGGGGTTTCCCGGTAAAAGAGAAGAAAATGTTAGGAGATTCCTTTTCTGAAGGTGGCAGCCTCCTGTGGCTCTCCTGGTCTTTCCCTTATGTGTCCCTTCATTGCCTCAGTGGGCAACATTTGCATCGTATGCACAGCTGCTGCCTTTAAACCATAACTCTCCCTGGTCATAACTCTTCCCATTCTCAACTCTCACTATCTGATGGATGCTAGCGAAGCCTTTGAGAACGTCAGACTTCTCTTGAATTGCAGAGGGGCTGATAATAAATTTGTTCACTTAAATATAAATCCACAAGAGTGCGTGGAACCTGAGTTACAAGGCTTTACAATACATCTAATTCAAATCATTGCTTTCATGTGCTCAGAGATAAGTGATATTGGGCTGTGAGAAAAGTGTCCCAAAAGAAAGTACCAGTTTAACTCCATTTTTGTTGTTGGGAAAATTAGAAGAAGATCCTAGAAGCTGAATATTGAGACATCATCAAAACCATGAGTGTTTTCTTTCTTTTTATCATTTTAAAATGTTACCAAAGTCAAAGATGCTTGCCAATTAAAACAATAATTAATAGCAGATTAATTTCTTATTTGTGCATTACACCATGCCAAATGGCAAGTTAGGGGAAAGTAAACAGTATTCACACAAAGTATCTGAAAGGAAAAGTAAATGTGTTTCTTCTTCTCTCTCCATCAAGTTTTTATTATCAGTTTCCACTATCCTTAGCCGAAATGTTTAGTTCAGGCTCTAAGTCCAGTGGCCTAAGTTGATTTACCATTGATCCAAAGATTTCTTGACACCACATTAAAACGTGGATACCAGATGTTAGCCATGACCTGCAAAATTACCCTGACTGATCCGTAATGACAGCCAGGATGTACTTGAACATATGTGATAAAGGAGCCTCAGCTCCTCTTTTGTGTGTGTTGGGCCACACTCCTGGACCACGGGTGAGATTCATCTAACTCCTCTCATTCTCTCGAGTCATCCTCTGGCTGCACACAGATGAAATCCAACTAACTGCTTTTGAGTGGTGACATTTTCTGCTTCTCTTGCTCTTCCCGCTAGAAGAAGAGTAAGATGTCTTGAATGTGCTTTGTGCATCCTGACCTCGGGATGTCTCACCTCTCTGCTTTCCATCCCAGGGTCCCTGTCTTATACCTTTTTTACCCTCCTTTCATTCTTTTCTCTTCCCACATCTTCTAATGTTTTCTTTTGTGCCACGCTGTGCCCCATTGTGCCCTGCTGTGCCCCACTGAAAGCTCATGAAAACTTCCTCTCCAACTAATCTCCCCATTTTGTTTAAATAAGAGAGTTCTAAGCCTAATAACAAAATTATATACAATAAGATCAAATATATTCAATAATTATCCTATCCTAATGAGTTTAAGTCTTGTATAATAAATAACTTGGCCAAGTCATAAAAGGAAAGTAACTATAACTATCTGGTCTTCAACCCCATCAAAGATCTGAGAAGGGAAATGATATTACTTGAGTAAGCAGGAAGTGCAATCAAGCAACTTCCAAAATGTGCAACAAATGACAGAGACTTTTTGGGTACCTGGGCAATCTCCCTAAGTCTCATTTGCAACGTTGAAGCAACCAACTTTGGCTAAGGCCTAGAGTAACTGACAGACCATTTTCAGAGCCAGGAAATTTTTCAAAACTGTCTTACCCTGCCTTGGAAAGATTTGACAGTCTTTTTCCTTATGTCTTTCGTATCCATTTCCAGATACCATGTACTTTGTCAGTGGTCGAGGTATGGGCAGTTCATTGCTCAAAGGCCAAGAAGAAAACAAGCTCTGAGTGGAGTGTCTTTGGTGCCCAACATTCTCTCGGGAATAGATCAGTGCTGCCAGGAGCAATCGTGTCTCACTTCAACAGAACCCTAAGTTATTTAAATGCCATATGCTACAGCTCTTTGAAGTGGTTGAAGATTACCTATCTATGCAGAATACAATTTCTGTGTATATAAAGAACCTGGTTAGTTTAACTATAAGTATGACAAACATAGATGACTATTGATCTATAATTCTAATACCTATATAACTTAAAGACTAAGACTTCATATTAGAATATTGACAATAAACAACTGTGCAACAAATGAGGACAATGACCTCAAAATGTAAACAATGTATGAGTATCTTGATCAGAGGTAGAAATGTACATTGCAATATAATAAATATATCCTAAAATTGTATCAATATACAAAAATGCTTTAAGCAGAGGTAGAAGCATGCATGCATACAATATGACAAAATAACTTTGCTTAGATATACAAATATTGTGGACAAAATAGGAACATATTCAATATAATTTAAGTCTATATCAATATATAAGAATCTATACCAATGTAAATTGCCTATAAATAATAGCTTGCAAGTATTCACTCTATTACTCACTATAATTATTAGTGTAAGCTCACACTAATCTATTATCCCATTCAATTTCCAAATTTTTTCAAAAAGATCCCTGAGCCTACAAAATTTCCCCCTAACCCTATACCAATTAAAATCAACCCCTAAATGATATCCCTAACCCTGAGGACAAACTTTGTTGGGTGAGGGCTATCATCTTCTAAAATTACTTCCAATTGTCATGGGGGCAATGTTCTTTCTATGGGATCCTGTGAAAGTAAAATGATGATTAAGTTCCAATATTACTGTCTTGTATAATTGTAAATAGTCTCTAAGTATTGGGTAGCGTTTTTCTGAGGTTCCTATTTGGAGTTCTGGCCAGAACATTGTAAAAAAGTGAACCATTTCAGCTAACCAAGTTGGAACCATCTTGAGCAACTGGTACCCAAAACAAGTCTTATAGTAGCACTATCAGTATTATAATGTCATATCAACCAGGTGAAGTTGTTGTTGTGGGGCCCCATCTTCTTCCTGGAAACTTCAAAGATTACTGCAGGAAAATTCATTGTTCATTGTGGAAAACTTAAACATTATTTATATAGATATATACAGACATATATATTTGATGAAAGGTACAATAGAGACAAAAATAGGTATGAAGAAAAGTAATTCTTTTTCTAAATTCTTTCTCCTTTCTGTCCAATACCAAATGGATCTTGATATGATACAAAAACTCTGAATATTGTTTTTAACAACGTGCTTGGATATAGAGAAGAACAGAGCCATTGTTCAACTCCAAAACAAGTTCTATATATTCACATAGAACTATATATATTCTATATATTCACACACACACACACACACACACACACACACACATATATACATTTAAATGTGTATGTTTGATCACCTATCCTTACCAGTTATATTCCTTTTTCTTGATCATCCTTATTGGATAGTTATTTTTCCTTCTGCCAGCATCCAAACATCCAGGGTCTCTTGAATTTTTAAAGATGTGTATTTTCCTGTAAAGGCAAGAGCAGAACCCTGCCCTAACCCTTATGAGGTTTCCTTACTATCTGTATGGTTGTCACCATTGTGGATGAGCTGTCATTTCTCTTTTTCAAGAGGTTTCTCATTTTCAAAGTGAATCTTTATTAATTTTGATGGTATCCATAGTTTTTCTTTTCCTGTGGAAACAAGAGCAAAACCCCTTCCCCAATGTATGACATCTCCTGGCTTCCATTGTGAGGTCAACACATCCTTGAAATAAACCAGCTGATTTAATTCAGAAGACTTTTCTATTATTCAGTGTCTCTCTGCTGCTGTTGTTCCTGTAATTCTTGCTTGAAAACAGTTTTATTATATGTAATTTTACTATGTTAAAGTTAAAGCCTTCCTTTTTCTTTAAACAGAAAAGGGGAAATGGTGTGGGAGGTCCTTCTGTCTATGTGTTGCTTTTATTGGTTAATGAATGAAAAACTGCTTTGAGCCTATGGCAGGGAAGCTAGGCTGTATGCTGGGAAGAAAAGGGCAGAGTTGGGAGAGACATCATAGAGTCGCCAGTCAGAGATGGTGAAACTTTGCCAGTAAGCCACAGATGAATAGAGATGGGTTAAATTAATATAAGAGTTAGCCAAAAAAGAAGCTAGAACTAATGGGCCAAGCAGTATTTTAATTAATACAGTTTCTGTGTGATTATTTCAGTTCTGGGCATCCAGGATGAATAAGCCCCTCCTGGCAACAAAGAAAATTTGTGGATAGGATGAAGTTATTAAGATCTGAATTTAAACTAGTGTCTCAATTTTTGACTTGACTGCCCCCTAGTTGTTGAATTAGAGCCAGGCCTATAACCTCTCCATGCGTCAGAGCCCCACCTTTGGCACGGGTTTACACTGAGAGCTCTACCATAGGGCTGCTATGAGAAAAGAATTGGTTAATTTGTGTAAACTTTCTATGGCTTCCTGGTTTTTAGTAAAACTTACACTGTTAGCATTGTTATCCCCATATGGAAGCTAGGTGAGCTGGTTGGAGGATGGGATGAGACTCTGAGGTTGTCTTGAAAACCTACCCTACTGTTCACCAGAAGATAACAGGTTTCTTACCGGAATTAGTTCTGACACATAGCTGTGATGAGCCGAATCACATAGTTTTGGGTTGGCGATCCCACACGCTGGAACTGAGTCATGTGGAAGCCTGTCTTCTAGAATTTGAAGTTGTCCCCCTTGACTTGGAAACTGGAATAAAGGTCATTGCCAAAGTCATTCCCTATAGGCACAGATCATTTTCCAAATGAGTGTAAAGTTTCTTTGAGACAGAATGAACACTATAATCCACATGACATAATTCTCAATAAATGATGTTAGCACCCCAGTAAGCCAGCCAAGCAATCCTTTAACCACAACAACCCTCTAAATGTCTGCTGAACCCCTGGCTGTGAGAAAGAGTGAGAGTGGAGTCTTGGGCCCTGGGTGGGTTGGGTCTCCATCTAATAGGAATTATGGGAGGCAGTCTGCCAGCTTAGGAATGCCACATTTTTCCAAAAATTTAAAATCATAGTAGGGGTATAAAAGATGCTACAAACAATGGGCTGGTTCATGTCAAACTGACATCCGGATCACTCAATGACTGGGAACAGCTGTTGTTCGACGCTGTCTGCAGAGCAGAGACCTGTTACACTTTTTTTTTTTAATTCTGAAGAACCAGGCCAGCCTATTGAACATCTGGTTTTGTAGAGAATTTGATCCCAATACTTAGAATCTAATAATTTATCCTCTGCTTAAACTGGACAAGTTCAACAGTCCAGTCCATGAACCAACGCTAGACTCTGAAGCAACGTGCATGTGTATGATAAAGTTGAAGTAAAGATGGATTCAACATGACTTGGGAAATAAGCGAGTAGCTCAGAAGAAGAGGAGGGGGCCTGGGAACCAGGAAAGACGGCTTGACAGCAGACAGAAAGTGATCTACTATTCAGACAGAGGAGAAAACTGAGATCCTCAGCTATGGCCAAAAGATACAACCCGAACCAACTGCACCGAAACTAGACTTAAAGGACATGGCATATTACATAGACTTTTCCCATCACAAGATGTAAGCTAATCTACTTTGCTAAAAGCAAACACACTTCACCCTTGAGAGAATATTAAGTGCCCTGAAAGGGATCTGGGGCTCACTTTAAGACACATTTCATCAGATATTTAGAATTTTCGCTGTAGACTCGCTGGCCTTTGGTGTTTTTCATTTTCTCATTCTTCTGAGATAATGAGAACCACATTCACTCAGGGAACAAGTCACAGCATAACATTTTACCAGCCCTGGTATTCACAAGTATATGCTCATATAGCCTTTTCATCCCCAGGTAAGAGAGCCAAAGGATTTAGCACACAATTTTTAATAAGTAAAACTGTGACTTTAATAAGCTTTAAGTTGTTTTATCATTGAACTTTCTGATAGCAGCTACCCCTGCTGTCTGTCATGCTGCTGTGCTAATTTCAGTTGTGTGGCATTTATTTATTTTGCAGCAGGCAGGTGCATATGTGCCCCTGTACACGTGTGGACATCAGAGGTGGGAGGAAATCGTGTGGAGTCCTTTCTTCTTTCACCATGTGATTTCCTAGGAATGAGACACAGGTCATTCAGGTTGATGGCAAGTGCCTTTAACTTCTGAGTCATCTCACTGGTCTTTTGGGTTCCAGAAGTTTAGAAAGCATCTTAATTGGTATATAAAATTACTATGGAGATGCCATGTAGCAAAGATATCCCATGATCAGTGTTTTTGAAGATCATTCTGGGTCAGAGAAACACAAAGGAAGACGTGTGGAGGCCCAGCGTTGCTCGCCATGGCAACACTGTGACTACATCTGTTCTTCACCATCAGAAAGTGAGTTCTCATCAGAGTAACAGTTGACTGCAATCCACAGTATCGATTATTTCATTTGTATTGACTCAAGGAATGAAAAATATTTTGGAGAAATAATACATCTGCCAATTCTATGGGTTAAAAAGTTGGGAGTGGAGGATTAATAAAAAAATAAAACATTAACTTGAGTGACAATTAAAATGAAATAATATATGTAGCCAAAAGAAATATGTTATCATTTCTTGCTTAGTTTGCAAGTCCTAGCGTACACATGTTCTTAAAAGATACCTGATGTTGCAGGTGGAATCCTGGGAGCTGTTGTTGTCTTTTTTTAAATCTTGTTCAAGCTTATTAAATATTGTTATTTCTTGAAATCCTTTCCTGTGCTAGATGAGTTTGTCTCTTTCTCCCCCATTCTCCACTGTTTCTAGGCAGACTGAGCCCTCGTTTTCTTCTGCCCAGACAATCTCTGTTCCCAAACCCCTCAGTTACTGTACAAATTCCAGCTACAGAATTATCACAGCACCCCGACACGCAGTCATACTGCTTTTCTGTTCACGAGCCCCCCAGGTGTGCTGAAAAACAGTGACCAGATCAAAACTGAACCCAAATCACAGACATCTCAAAGCTGAACTTCAGCTTCAAATACAGGAAAGGAATGATGGGTGAGTAAGAGGCCATGACGAGGCATTCCTACAGCCCTCTTAGAAAGCCCGAATTCTGTGGGGAGGACCCTTTATATTCTGAATTGTTCTTTTTTTCCTCTTGTATTTAAAATTATGTCGTTATTCTATTATAACATTATTTAATGTATAAGTTGTATTGCTATACATAAAAGCAAGTACATTTGTAGTTTTGTGCTCATTTGTTTTGTTTTATTTTTATAAAAAAATCAAGAAGCTAGAACTAGAAGTTTGATGCATGGAAATCTTTTAAGCTTTGAGTGCCTTTACCATAGTGACTGCCCGGTCCACTGTGCTACTCCATGCTCCATGATGCAGCAAACATCAGAAACAGGCAGCGCAGCCTTCCCCTTGGTTGATTGGTTTTAAGGGTTTCCAACTGGAAAGGACTACATGGCTTTTTGGACAGCTGCTTCCGTGTTCTTTCTAACTGAATGTGACACGCAGACTTCTAGACATGTTGGAATATTGCCTCATCCTTTGAGCCCGACTTAAGGTCCTACCTTAAGTAAACGTCTGTAGGCTTTGTTTACAGGCAAAGATCTACTGGTTTGGAATAGCAAGGAAAATACTGAGCTGTTTCCAGCCATAGCCACAGTGATTCACTGGAGGCATTCACTGGAGATGAGTATGTTGTGACAGAACAGAGAAGGGCTGGCCTTGACTCTCTGTCTTCTCTCCCATTTTAGACTCAGACCTTACATAGGGGATGGGGCTAGGTCAGATGCCCAGCCTGGTGGCACTTGTGGTATGGAAGACCATGCTGTGGAACACTTAAAGGCCACAAAGCTGTTTCTAGAAAGAAAGAACTTCCAGAACTTTGCTGTGGCCTTTAACTTAATCGGTTAATTAAAGCAGCATTGGACAAATAAAAGTGATGTGGGAGTGATTTCTTATTAATAAAGAAACTGCCTAGGCCCATTTGATAGGCCAACCCTTAGGTGGGTGGAGTAAACAGAACAGAATGCTGGGAGAAAGAAGCTGAGTCTAGGAGTTGCCATGATTCTCCCACAGACAGACGCAGGTTAAGATCTTCCCTGGTAAGCCACCTCGTGGGCTACACAGAATATTAGAAATGGGTTAGAACAATATGTAAGAGCTAGCCAATAAGAGGCTGGAACTAATGGGTCAAGCAGTATTTAAATGAATACAGTTTCTGTGTAATTATTTCGGGGCATAAGCTAGAGCTAGCTGGCGGCCCGGGAGCTGGGGCGGCAGGGAAGTGGCCCGCAGCTCTGCACAACATAAAAGGAAGCTGCCCAAGGATGCTTTCTGTGATATTAAGTCTCTGCTAGCAGAGGTAGAAGGTGTGCTGTGATATTCTCCATGAATATCAAAACTTCTCTAAGTAAACTTAACATAGTGTAGATTCTAGTGGGGCACCTGCCTTGATATCCATGGCTGGATCTCTGTATTTTTAATAACATATTTTTATTGATTATTTGGGAATCTTACATTATGCACCCCAATCCCACTCATTTCTCGGTCCTTCCGTGTCCACCCTCCACCCTTGTAGCCTCTCCAGCAAAATAAAATAAAAAAGAAATTTAAAACCCCACTTCACTCCTCCGTATTGCCCACGTTTCCATCACATACTTGTTTGTGGTAGTGTATTGGGAGTTGTGGTGTGTCTTGAAGATATTCTTTTGCCCAAACAGCTTCTCTAGCAAATGTTCATTGCAATGAGTCATTGGTATGGTTCAAGGCCTCTGGCTTCTACTACACCTTCAGTACTGGACCCTCACGAAAACTTCTGTTGGATATCCTGCTATTGCCCGAGTCATGGAGGTCCTGCAGCTATAGTTGGGCAGGATCGGTTCCTTCATGGGCTCCAGCATGTCAGCTCTCTTGGGCCCCAGCATTCAGCCCAGCTCTCCTACACCCATGCTACCACTGAAGCCACCACAATACAGCTGGCAATGGCAGGGGCAGCTTCCCCACTTACAGTGGCCGGCAGGTTCTAAAAGTCCTCTGACATGTTGGGTTAAGATACAATGCTCAAAGGCACAATGTTTCAAGATACACCTTTAATTGAGAAATATTCTGAGTCATCTCAAAGACCTAACTTTAACATAAATAACTCTGCGAGATTTTGTTTCAAACACATGCTATCTTGAAGTACTGAGGGTAGGATCTGAATTCGGGGTGGAACACAGAGGCTTAAGACATTGTCTCCAGTTACAGAGTCTACAAGCCAAAAGAAAGGCTTTGGAGGTCAATAGTAAGGAAGTCACTGCAGGGTTTGTTTGTTTGTTTTTAAGAGAGGGATGAAAAAAGTTGGGTGAGTTGGGAAGCCGGGGAGTGTCTGAAAGCAGTCAGGGGAAGAACACGATCAAAGTATAGTGTATGGAATTCTCCAAGAATAAATAAAAGCATCATTAAAAACAGTAAGAAAGACAGACATTGTGACAGAGAGCAAAGGACAGCAGAGCCAGGGCTCGGGAAGGCAGCAGAGGAATGAGGACTGGCACTCGGATATCAGGCTAGATTCCCTGGGACGCTGAGCAATGTGAGGGTCCAAGTTACTCAGCATACATGTACTAGAGGAGAAAGGTAATTATCAACCTGACTATAAACCCTGAAACCTACACACAGTGACCTGCTTGTGAGGTGTGCTGGGGCAATAGTGACACAAACATTTGGGGAGTGACCAACCACTCTTTGGTTGGATTTGAAGCCCATTCCAAGATGGAAACCATGCCTGCCACTGCTAGGGTATTCGAGAGCCTGAGGCTGGATAATCCACAGACCTCAGGGAAACTCAAAACTATTGTTCTACTAAAGAAGCACAGCAGTTCGTTGGCTCACCCAGCCATCAGAGAAGCTTCTTCATGCAATAGAAAGACCCACAGCTGGACAGCGTGCGGAGAGTGAGAGATACTTGCTTGCTCAGTCCTACATGGAATATCTTCATCAAACTCTCCCCTCAGGCCTCAGGGAGCTATGGGGAAGAGAAGGTGAAAACCTTGTAAAAGTCAGGTGATGGATGACTGCAGGGAGACAGTGCCCCCACGGACACAACAGGAAGGGTATGCATATGAACTCACAGAGACCGTGGCAGCTTGCACAGGGCCTGCACAGATGGGTTCAGGCTAGATAGGGTCTCATTATTGAGAGCAGAACACGGACCCTGGCTCACATGGAAGCTCCCTGCATTTGGTACCTGCTTACAAAGAAAAAAAATTAGTCTTTTCCAATGGAGTCTTACTGGGTGTATTTACCACACTTCAAGACAGGCCCCATGCCCAGGAGTAGTCAGTCCACACAAAATGAACTCAACGGTATTTCTTATAGGCTTCTGTCTCTTATAGTATGCCGGGGCATGTTTTGTCTCATTGGTGTTCTGCTTACATATTTGTACATCTAATTTTTTGTCTTTATGGGGGTATGTTTTGAGTGTGTTTGAGTTTCTCTTGGTTTTTTAAAGACAGTGAGAAAGGAGTTGGATAGGTGTGGAGTTAAGGATGACCTGGGTGAGTTAGGAGAGGGGAAATGTGTGATCAGAATATATTATACGAAAATAGTTGTTTCAATAAATAGGTGTGGAGTTGAGGATGACCTAGGATGAGTTAGGAGAGGGGGAATATATGATCAGAATATATTATACGAAAATAGTTGTTTCAATAAAAAAGAAAATACATGCATATACCCTTTTTAAATTGTGCCAGTCAGGCTGATGGTCTGGTGAGTATTTTCTATGGTGTGGGGTGCGAATAACTCATATTTTGTGTAGCTCCTTGGACTGAGATGTGTAGTTTAAAGAGCCCTGGGGGTAAAATTATCCCCCCACAACACCAGTGCTGGCTTTTGAAAAGAGAGGCTGAGGAGAGAACGGCTGATAGTGTTTGATCACCTGAGGAGGACCTAAAACTGCCGTGGCACTTGGTTTCCACATAACTGATCGTGAGCTATCTAACACCTGACTCGGGGATAATAAACAGCTCTGACTCAGCCAAGTTTCAATCAATTACAGGCAGCCGCTTGGAGCAGACTACATCTCAAAAGGCAAAGGCCTGCTGGAACCAATCAGGCAAACCCTGTGTTTTATTTTCATGGTCTGTGTACCCACACTGCCTGGATGCTGGTGGGGTTCACGGAACCACTTGTCCTGAGTGCTGTGAACTGAAATCGTTCTAACGTTTGGGACAGAAGCTCTTGGGACTTTAAACTACTTTTGCAGATACATAGAGAGCTGTCTTGAGGATGGGTCCCATGTATTAACACGGGATTGCTTCATGCTCCACAGACACTGTCCACACAGCCTGGAGTAATTTGGTGCCCTATTCTGAGTGTGTCTGTGTTTTGACTGTGGCATGTCACATGAGGTCAGAACCGAATTCTTCACTTGTGATATCATGCTAGCACCCAAAGTTTCAGATCCCAGTGTGTTTAGGATTTGGTTTGGGGTATGTGCAGCTTGTACCGTGAAGGAGCTATGTAAGGGCAGTAGGGTACGGCTGTGGAGAAATTGTAATGATAGTAAGAGTGTTCCTAACAGCAAGCATAGGGTTTTCCTCCTCGGACTTCTGCTTTCCTTATTCTGAAGTTTGGAAAAATGAGTACAGTCTGGCCTTGTCTGTATTGTAAGCCAGATTTGTGTCTTCTGGCACCCAAATTTTAAGGCCATCACTATGACAAGTATAACCCATATCTTGGTAGATCAAAAGTCCTGGGAGATCTTGACCAATAGCAGAAGAGTCTGATGTCCAGGCCGGCTCGGCAGACTTTGTGAGGGATGCCCACAGTCTACAATACCAAGGAGAAGAAATACTCACAGTTTTATTTTCACCGTGATTGTTATGGTTTGGTCAGAGTTGACCTCCAAAGGCTCATGTGGAGGACTTGGTTATTTGTGCAAGCCTCTTCAGAGGTGGAGCATGTGGGAAGTGATCGGGTCATGAAGGCAGATCATGAAGGTTCTGCCATCTCCAGTGATTTAACCCAAGGATGGATGGTCCACATTATTACTGCACAATCACAGATCAACTGGAAGACAAGAGCTGAGGACACAGATTCACCAAACCCAGAAAATGGTGTGATGCTCGCTGCCTGCTGCCCTCCCTACCCCCATGCCTTGCTGGGACCTTATAAAGAAAGGGACATCTGGTGCTATGATGGCAAGAATGACAGTCCCATCAACCTGTCATGTGAGTCATGGACTGACAGACAGGAGAACTTCCAACTATCCTGTGGATTTTAGCTTAGCCCTGCCCTCCCAACCACCTATAATTCCAGCTCCAGGGGACCTGAGCCCTTTCTGGCCATCCTGAACTCCTCCATGCCTGTGGTACATATACAGATAAGTAGGCACACACACACATACATAAAATAAACAGATTTTTACATAGCTCTTTAGATAAATTGACCCGGCGGTATGTGGTAAGGGATGGAAGGGCTAATACTGGTAATTAAGAAGGGAATAGCGGTATCTGCGTTGACCTTGGCCAAGGCTGTGACAGAAACTGAGAGAGCGCATTTGCCTCTAGAACGTCAGCCCTTTGTGAATTCAGCATTGCTCAGAAAGTTCTGCTTTTGTGGGTAGTTGCAAATATGGCCCCCGTGTATCTGATACAGCTCCCTTAGGACAGTTTTCATTTACTAAGAATCTTTATATGAAATAGCCAAACGATAGCCCCAGCATTTTGATAAACATCAGTCTTTATTAGTAAATTTAAAAACATCAACCTTCTACAAGTAAACACTCATAAAAATACATTCTTTTTTTATTGAAGACGGGTCTCCTTTTGTAATCCTGGATAGCCTAGAACTCACTAAATGACTATCTTCAAGCTTGCAGTAATTTCCCTGCCTCAGAGGCACGAACCACTGTGCTGAGATCAAATGTGTTATCAAATGAACATTTATTATTAATTATTATTATTATTATTACATAAATTATTTAAAAATTCCTTAAGTAGTTTCACTCAAATGTTCATAGAATTAAAAGAAATTGCTTTTAGGATCCTGCAGAACAGATAGGAGTGTTTGGTATAAGTATGTGTCTCATCTAAGTGAAAGAGAAGCACGCTGAGAGTTGACACAGCCTTAATTAAATCAATACCATTTGCTAACGAAAGTGAGCCTATGTCTTGTTTGAGGGTCTCTTGGAGTGACGAGGAAATGGCCAAAACCTAGAACCTGTCCTCATGTTTAATCTTATAGAAAATCTGGACATCTAGAGCAAGGCTCTCCAAAGCCCAGAACTCCAGGGAAAGGCTGGACCAAGAACAAACCCAGACCAGTTCCCCAGTCCAGAAGGACAGCTCAGAAGGCTATGCTGTGAGAGAAGAAAGAGGAAGGGCACTAAGGGAAGTGTAGACTTGATTAGCCTACTTCACGTTCCTATGTGGTCCAGCAACACCGGGCTTGACTTGGCTTTAGGGACTTCCACACATTTTTCCCAAGTGTCTTCCAGAAGCAAAAGCAAAGCTGAGTGATAGGGCTTGCTTTCCCTTTTAAACACAGTCCACCAATTTCCAGCAAGGGCATTTTCAAGAAACAAAAGTTAGTGATAACCAAGCCCAAAAGCTAAACAGGGGCCAGAGCTAAAGCAAGCGAGGGAGGATACCTGAGACCCAGGGGCAAATGCATCAAACTTTTAACTACTGGACTAACAATGAACTGTGCTTCTGTCTTAAGAATCGCTAGGTCTTGGAGTGGGAAACACAGTTAAGAGCCCATATACTCTTCTTACAGACAACCCATGTTTGGCTCCTCACACCCACATCAGGCAAATTGCAATCACCTGTAACTCCAGCTCCCTCTTCTGAACTCCCAGGAGTGCACACACACACACACACACACACACACACACACACACACACTAAGTAAATAATCAAATAAGTAAAAAAATTGCACTTAAAAAAAATAAATGGCGAAAAGTTGCACAAGTGAGTGTACAGACTCCTGTGGCATGCAGGGACAGCAAAATGATGCTGAGCATAAAGCCAGGAAGGCACCCACATCACAAGATGTTCGAGAAAGGAAAGAAACCATGATGGCCGGAAAACCATCTCCACCCAGGCTGCATGCAGTGGCTTGTTCAAGCCTTTGTATTATTAGCTGGCTGGGGTCAAAGGCGTTATTTATAGTTTATGGTTGGATGGCACGTTTCTAAGGGCACAACTAATACAAAAGAGAAAGCACAGAGTTAAATGATGGAAATAAGCCAAAATGTCAAGGGAAACATACTTTAAAATCAAACAAAATTTTAAAAAATGCATCAGATATGGTAACAGGTTGAAACATAAAAATTCCATTTCAGTACCGTGTGGGTTTTCACATTACAGGTAATGAGGCCAAGGAAAAAAGCAGCCAACTAAATTGTTTTATAGTTCTTTTAATTGACACTGTTCTGTTCATACAATCTACTTTGATCACAGTTTCTCCTCCCCGAACCATTCAGATACCACTCACCCACCCAACTCCAACCTTTCTTTCTCTCTCTCTTTAGAAAGCATCACATTGCTATAGGATCGGGTCATTTCAGGTTCCTATAGCAATGCTGACGAATATCTTGCATATCACCATAGAACCTTCATCTGGTGATGGATGGAGATAGTCACAGAGACCCACACTGGAGCACCGGACTGAGCTCCCAAGTTCCCATTGAGGAGCGGAAGGAGGGAGAACATGAGCAAGGAAGTCAGGACCACAAGGGGTGCACCCAACCACTGAGACAGTGTGGCTGATCTATTGGGAGCTCACCAAGGCCAGCTGGACTGAGACGGAAGAAGCATGGGATAAAACCGGACTCTCTGAACATGGCGAACAATGGGGGCTGATGAGAAGCCAAGGACAATGGCCCTGGGTTTTGATCCTACTTCAAGTTCTGGCTTTGTGGGAGCCTAGCCAGTTTGGATGTTCACCTTCCTAGACATGGACGGAGGGGGGAGGGCCTTGGACTTTCCACAGGGCAGGGAACCCTGACTGCTCCTTGGACTGGAGAGGGAGGGGGAGAGGAGTGGGGGGAGGGGGAGAAGGGTGGGAGGAGGGGGAGGGAAATGGGAGGGGGGGAGGAGGCGGAAACGTTTCTTTTTTCTTTTTCTCAATAAAAAATTAAAAAAAAAGAAAAAAGAAAGCATCACATTGAAAATAAGTGAAATGCATGAAGATGTAGGACTAAGAGGTACAGAAAGGACAGTATTGGGGTCCCCAACTGTCCTTGTATCAGCTGACTGTTTTATCAAGCATTGATGAGGACTACAGTTCCCGACAACCCACACCACCTTGAGTTGCATCCTTGTCAGTTAACTAGATTTGGCTGAGATAGGCATCCCTTAGGCAAGCTGCATGGTGAGCAACCACAGCTGATTCCCTTGTAGAGGGTCGAGTCATCCTATGGCAGATCACGGCACGTCTAAATGTGAGACCATCCGCCCATGACGAAGAAACCCAGCTGCCTTTGGAAAGGACCACTGTCAAGTTTGCTGGCGTAGCCTGCACCAGTCTGACCTGTACCATTTTATCCGACTCAGTGGGATGCAGGCAGCTTTTACTGGATGATCATGATGTGTTGAGCATAAGGGGCCCTGAGCCTGCACTATAAAGGTAGATAGTCCATGGTGCCTGCTTGTGTTTCAAAATGGACTTTCTTCTTTTATTAATTATGATTGTCATGACATAGTTATAGGAGTTGATAGAAGTGTAAAACAAAACAATGATGAACAGAGTTGGGTAAAGGAAAAGAGAGAGGAGAGAATAAAGTGGGGAGAGGAGAAAGAGAAAGAGAGGGAAGGGGATGAAGGAGAAAAGAAAGGAGAAAAAGAAGAGAGAGAGGAGAGGAGAGAAGGGGAGAGGAAAGGAGGGGAGGGGAGGGGAGGGGAAAGGAGGGAAGAGGAGAGGAGAGGAGGGGAGGGAAGAGAAGAGGAGGGGAGGGAAGAGGAGGGGAGAGAAGAGGAGAGGAGGGAAGAGGCAAGAGAAGAGAAAAGAGGGGGGAGGGGAGGGAGAGGAGAGGAGAGGAGAAAAAAGCAATCCACAATGATTATAGCTGAAATTTTTAACTCAGCACTTAGTAATCAGCAAGACCTTCAGAAAAAAAAAACATTATTAGCTTATATGCATAAGTAGCTGAGTACATATAAATGTCAAATAAATGATTCCATTCCCATTTACTGCAGAAATAAGTTCTTTTAAATGGACTGGAACTTTAAAACATGTTTATATAAATCCTGCTTTCATCTCCAGAGGATGCAGAACTGAGAAGACAACATAGCAGGCACGGCCCTTGCAGAGCTGTCCAATAAACACTGCGGCCCTACTGATCCTGGGGAGAGTGGCAGAAGTGATCCCGTGAACCACACGATCACAGGGCTGTTTCGGAGGCCTGCGGCTCCCAGGGGCCATGATCAGCAGGACCACTTCCAAAGGCAAAAAGGAAATAACAAGTGGGCGTGTTGTCTGCAGAAATAGCAGTTGAGCAAGTACAGGAAGTGGAGCCCTAAGAAGGAATGCATTCTGGGAGGAGTAGAGCAGGAAAACAAATGAATTCTTGCTTTGTTTTAAGTTTTATTTTAAAAATGTGTGTGTGTATGTGTGTGTGTGTGTGTGTGAGAGAGAGAGAGAGCACAGACCTTCATGTGCACTGCCACACTGCCTATGTACTTGTGAAAATAAGAGTTTCAGGAGATAGTGAGATGTGTCCCCCACCACACACCCAGTGTTGACGAGGAGAGCCAAACCCAGTCCACAGAGAGGGCAGTAAGTACTCTTAACTACTGTCTGCCCAGCCCCTTCCTTTGACTTTCATGTAGGTTATATATTACATATGAAACAGAAAACAACCTAGATCAGTGCTTCTCAATTTTCCTAATGTGACCCTTTAATACAGTTCCTCATGTTGTGGTGGCCCCCAGCCATGACATTATAACATTATCTTGTTGCTACTTCATAACTGTAATTTTGCTACTGTTATGAGTTGTAATGTAAATATTTGGTATGCAGGACATCTGATATGGGAACCCCCAGAGGCTTGTGACCCACAGGTTGAGAACTGCTGACCTTGCCTGATTTGAACAAGGTCCTGTTTTGATTATCTGCTGCTGGATTAAGACACTAACTACAAGTGACCTGGAAAGGAAAGGACTCATTTTATTTATTTATTTATTTATTTATTTATTTATTTATTTATTTATTTATTTAAGATTTCTGTCTCTTCCCCACCGCCGTCTCCCATTTCCCTCCCCCTCCCCCAATCAAGTCCCCCTCCCTCGTCAGCCCAAAGAGCAATCAGGGTTCCCTGCCCTGTGGGAAGTCCAAGGACCACCCACCTCCATCCAGGTCTAGTAAGGTGATCATCCAAACTGCCTAGGCTCCCACAAAGCCAATACGTGCAGTAGGATCAAAAACCCATTGCCATTGTTCTTGGGTTCTCAGTAGTCCTCATTGTCCGCTATGTTCAGCGAGACCGGTTTTATCCCAGGCTTTTTCAGACCCAGGCCAGCTGGCCTTGGTGAGTTCTTGATAGAACATCCCCATTGTCTCAGTGTGTGGGTGCACCCCTCGCGGTCCTGAGTTCCTTGCTCGTGCTCTCTCTCCTTCTGCTGAAAGGACTCATTTTAGCTTGTAACTCTCGGGTTACACTCTATCTTTGAGGGAGGTCAGGGCAGGAACTCAAGGCACTGACCTGGAGACAGGAACCGAAGCAGAGACCATGGAGGAGTGCTGCTTCCTAGCTTGTTCACTAGGAAATATACAGCTTCCTTATAGATCCCAGGACCACTTGCCTAGAGATGTCATTGCCCACAGTGGGCTGGCACTCACGTATATAAACCGTTAATCAAGAAAACGCCCCATAGGCTTGCTTACAAGCCAATCTGATTGTGGCATTTCTCAATTGACTGTCCCTCTTCCCAGATGACCCCAACTTGTGTTAAGTCAACAAAAATAACCAGCATGGGCAGTGACCATTTTATTAAAAAATTATTCCTTTTAACTACATTATTCTATGTAAGAAGAATTAAAAAAAAGAACACAAATAAGCCACAACAATAGCTTTAACTCCCGATTTTTGATTCATATAAACAGAGCACATTTGTGTCTAAAACCTTTTATTTAAATTACCCATTGCATCATGATAACATTCTTTGTGCCACTCTGTTAATGAGACTCTTTTAATTGACCCATATTCCCTAGCAAGATTAAACAAAGAGAAATCAAAATCTTATACTTGAAGATGAACTCCTACAAAAGTAGAACAGGGTTGAACAAGGAATGAGGCTGAGAGTATAACAGAACTACTCAGTTTCTCTAAATTCATTTCACATAACTCTGTAGAGGTGCACAGTTAGCACCACAGTCTACACGCATCCACACCTGGTACCCTCCTATTTAAACCTTGGTCCCCCAGTGTTCTTTCTAGTCGCCTAGCTGTGTACTCTCCAGAACACATTTCACTTACATGAAACATGTTTTCTCCCCTTGCTCCGTTTCTTACCTGGGATGGTTGATCTTGAGACATCCTGATGGTCCCTGCTTCCTTCTCAGAAGCCATCAGATTAAAACCAGTCTTCATGCAGTTATACTATTGGGGTCCTGAACTTAAGTGAATCTCCTTGCCTAGACCTCTGAGTAGGTGGGACTACAGGTATGTGCCACCTTGCCCTTAAAGCTTGCTCTTCTCCAGGTGTTCTTACATGTCTCAGTGCATCCCACACCTGCCATCGTGCAAACCCTGTATCTTGACATTTGTGAGCTGTGCTTTCATCCACGGGAGACTAGAGGGACGCCCTATGTCCTAAACCTATAAACGGTACCAAGGCAGGATTTGTGTTTCGACACTGTTACTCATGGAACCTTGTAGCCCGTTCAAACCTACAGACCTCTTGTGAGTGAATAATATCTGACATACACAAAGCCACAGCATGAAGTTTCCTGTTGTTATTATTTAATTTTCTAGTCAGCACAACTGGTACAGAAGGGTTGACACATAGCAACATTGTATCAGTCCTGTTTCCATCACTACAACAAAATGCCCAAGGTAACCAACTAATAGCAGGCTCAAGCTTAAAGATTCCAGTCCATGATGGGTTGGCCCCATTGCTATAGGTGGACACAGCAGATCCTAGGCGGGCTGGCTGGCCAGCCTATCAGTCCAATTTATGTAATGAGTCTCACAGTGTGAGAAACCTTGCCTCAAAATAATAATAATAATAATAATAATAATAATAATAATAATAATAGTGGATGGTGCCTGAAAAATGATACCTGAGTTTGTCCTCTGACCTCCACTTGCGTACACAAAACTATGCACGTGCACACACATGAAAATGGACACACATGAACACATTCACAGAGAAATAGAAAATGGTCTGGTTGGAGGGTACCATGGATTTGAAGGTTCTTCAAGAATTTGAGGGTTGGCCATGTCAAAAAGTACACAGTGCTCAGTGAATTCAGAGAAAGGCCATGGACAGGGGAGTAGGGTCAGGGCTGAGGGAAGGGCATTCCATACATGTACTGAGAATATGTAGGTATATGGTAGGGAGTTTATGTTCATCTATTGAATAACAAAGTATAAGATGTTCTAAAATGAGTGACATCACAATCAAGAAAACAAAGGAGGGTCTCAGTGTTTCAGGGATGTGTGTAAGGGACAGCAGATACAGGAGGGCATCAACACACTTTATGTGATTAGCAATTGCACTGTAACTGTGCTTCAGGAACAGCATATGAGGTCAGCTCATCGGCTGAACAAAATCCTGGGGGCCGCTGGTCATCCACTCGGCTCAGAGTTCCGAAGTCACCTCACACAGACAGCAGGGGGAACTCATTTCACACTTCTCTAGAGTTGCCTTTGATTGTTGTCAAGGATTAGTTAACACAGCAAAGTGAAGAGAGCACCCCAGCTATAGACTTGGCAGGCTAGGGAAAATTAGCCTCAAAGACGCCGTACCTCTGAATTACGAAAGAGGACCAGGTCCTACTGGGGCTTCGCTGAGCTGGTCCTGAGACTGCAGACATACTCGAGACCCTCAGCTTCTGCAATTGAGGCGTTTGCTAGAGTCGGGCAGAGACAGAGGTGGCCGCTGGAGGGGATGCTGCTAAGTCCTTGCCCTCTTGATTCCGTCATTTCTCACACTTCAACACGAAGCAATCTGTTTCCTCCAGGAATGAGTATCATCTTTGAACGGGATCTCCTTAGCAATGCTGATCCCGAGGAGCTGTAGGTGTCAATTAGGGTTAGCAAAGGCAGGTCTGTGTACCAGTGCCAAGGTCAAGAGGTCAACACTAGTCATCCTTGTTTCTCTTCATAGCAACCCCTGCTGTGATGAGAACACCTGACGTGAATTTCACCCCTTGAGTAATTCACAGGCCTAAGCAGTGTGTTGGAGATTTTAGATTACGCCTTGGGCGCCAAGCATACTTTTACCTATAGGAATAGTTTCTGCTTGTTGCTCTATAGTGTTGCATTGAGTAGGCATATTACAATGTATCTGCCCGGCAACCTATTGTTAGGCATCAAGATTCCAAATTTAGGCCTATTGTGCAGAGTGTAGTGTTATTGTGAATTTTTATGCTGATATATATTTTAAGAAGCATATCCGCTATCTTTGTTCATAGTCTAGAGACTTTTGTAGAACTGGAGTCACTGGGACTATATGTATGCAGTGTATGTATATGTGTATGTGCATGTGTGTGTGTGTGCATGTGTATGTGTGTATGTATGTGAGTTTATGTATATGTGTGTTCGGACTTGATAGTTACTGTCAAATCACTTGGCAAGGCTGTGAAATCCCCACCAGGGGAGGGTGTGTTTCTCTTACTGAAGTCCTTGCCAGCCACGTGGCATATCTCCTTCTTTCCAGAGCAATTAAACAATTGCTCTTTCGGCTTTGTGTGTTTCCCTCAAATTTTCCTTTGCTGCTCGTGACTCGTGCATCTTCGTATACATCTCCTATGAACCTGCAAACTTTGGCTAAATCTGCTGCGCTGTGGGCTGGAATTGCTCGAATCTGTAGGCCAGCGAGGAAAGAGAGTTCCTGTGTCTGAGCCAGATCTGCAGCGATCATAAAACTGCTCTCAGCTATGCTTCTCACGTGGAGTAGAGGTAATGCATGTGCCGGGCTAAGTTATTCTAATGATTTGTCTTATACCACGGTGTGCAATATTTAAGTTTTTGGATTATCGATATGAAAGCACATTAATCTTTTATCCAGGGCTTTTTTGCCAAATCAAATTATTAATGTTCATATTTTGTCTACAGATTTTTAAGAAGATTTTCATTCTCCAAAATAATCTGTCTCTAAATATTGACATCTTCTATATTTCCTTTTAAGCCATTACTGTCCCTTGCATGTCTTTTCTTTGCCATGTGATGAATACACACGGTGACACAACACCCTTATCTTCTTCCATATTCGGGAAGAACGCTTTTGGTTATTCATCATTGGGTACAGGAGTCAAGAAGATTCTTTTCTAAGCCTAATTTACCAAAAGCTATTAAAAGTTTTCAATTGAATTTTATGAGATGCATTCTTCTGTTCTCCGCAAATACAATAAAGTACCCTAAATGACAGGCCCTGTACTCTTCTGTCTCTCTGTGTGTGTGTGTGTGTGTGTGTGTGTGTGTGTATGCACACTCACTCATGAGTGCAGAAGCATGTGGGAGCCAGAGGAGTGCATTAGATCTCCACACCTGGAGTCACAGGCAATTGTGCATGGCCCTACATGAGTGTTAGGAACTCAACCCTAACCTCTACAAGAGCTGGTCAGTCTGTTGACTGCTGAACCACCTCCCAACCTCTATTACTTATTTTTAATATTCCTGAATTTATTTTAATGAGGCCTTTACCTAAGGTTTTTATGAGAGTTTGTACTGCACTTTGTTCTTATATGTCATTTTTTGGATTTCACATTAAGTTTAAGCTTGTCTTAAATACAATGTATTTTGTGAGAGCCTCTATTTTCCTACTCTCTGAAAGAGATTCCATTTTACTGTTTTTAAAAACACAAGTAAAGGTTGTGGTCTTTGTGAACCCATTGTTGGGCCTCCCTCTCTTCCTCTTGCTTGTTAGCTTTGATGAACTTGACACAAACTTGAGTTACCTGAGAAGAGGGAAACTCAGTTGAAAAACTACCTCCATCAGATTCGCCTGTAGACGTGTCTGTGGGGTGCATCTGTTCACCCCAGAAAGGGGATTAGCACCTGTCGGTTACACCTAAGTCCAGCTTGGTGAGCCGGAGTGTTGGAACCACCATGGGCTAAGGGTTGTTTGCAGGAGCAGGGACCCTGACAAAACAGCTAACTGTGCTGTTCATCACGGGAGGTAACTCATGAGCCCTGCAACCCTGGAGCTCTCTGCAGGACTTGAGGGCAGATGTCTACTGTTTATGCAATGTCAGTGACCGGCTTTGAATCTCGTAAAGTTCCACATCACAGTGCGACGTTTGTTTACTTCTTGTCTCAAGTGTCCTGGAGAGAAACTTGAGTGGGAGAAAATTGCTACGTGACAAAGAGTGGAAGGCGGGAAAACCGAACAGCAGGAAAGAGAGGGGACATGCCACAGTGGATCCGACCTGCCAAATGCCAGCGTGGCAGGAGGTCTGATGGCACTATTACTGATGTAGACCATTGGCACCAGGGCATGAGAATGACTGCTCACTCCCGGTCCTTCTCTCCCAAAAGCATAACATTATGGGATTGTCAAACATCTGATGCATCCTGGGGGAACAGCTAGTGCGCAGACCCGAAGAGTGCTCCTAAAACCCAAAGAGAAGACGCACCAGAGACACTCACTTCTACCGCTGTATGAAGAGAAATATGAAATAATGTGGTGTCTCGAGTTGGGATCCTGGGACAGAAATAGACCAAGAGACTCTCAACAATGCATGACTTTTAGGATAGCGGCTCATTAGCATCCTGTTACAAAGCATGTCGTCAATGTGTGAGGAAACAGGTATGACCTGCATGAGGATTTGACGCAACACCCTCACAACTTTCCTGTGCAGGAAGGCGATTCTACAATAAAGAGAACTTTATATTTCAAAAACCTGCTTTCTCCTTTCTTTTGAAGGGAAACTGGGTAAGACAATGTCCATTTTCCATAGTTCTGGCACAAACAGTCTGGAGCACATCGCTGTGTAGTTGGTGACCAGGCAACAATGAGTGTCTCATGACATGTTGCCCTGGAATTTTGCCACTGATAAGCAAATCTGAATAAATTGAATGAACCCACATGAGATGATAGCAAACCAGACAAGACGTATCTGTACTCTGAACTTGACTTGCTACTTTGTTGATTATCCTCCTCCCCTTTGGTATGTGATAAATCTGACAGGACTTTATCAATAGTTTATTCATAATTAATTTATAATTATTAATAGTTTATTAAAATATAGGGACTGAGTTGATGGCTTAGGGGTTCAGAGTGCATCTACCCTTACAGAGCACCTGAGTTCAGGCTCCAGCAGCCTGGTCAGGTAGCTTCCAGCTGCCTCCAAGTCCAGCACCCTGTTCGGGCTCCCTTAGGCTCCTGAACTCACACGCATGTACCTCCATACACACATGCTTGCATACACAAATAAATAAAAACTAAGTTAAAATGGTGCATTTACAAAGATTCGCAAGAAAGTCAGACTGGATGCTATCATGAGACAATTTAAGTGTCATTTTATAATGTGACTCGCCTAGTGTAGAAATCCCTGTCCTCTTCTTTCATAGGCCGGGACTTGTCTCCTCTCGAAGTCCCCATCTCATTGGCTTAGGACACATAGCTTTGTCTAATGAACAGTTTGGGACTTTCAGATACCCCCTTCCTGACTGTGGCCTCAGTCACGTGACAGGCTGCCTATAACTCTCAGAGTTCTGGGACACGCAGGCATCAGCCACCAGTGAGGGAGGGGCCAGTGCCTCCTACTTGCCCTTGTCTGTGACTCTGAGGAGTTCTAAGCACCCCTCACACTACACGTGGACAATCACATGCTATTCCTCACACATGAACTACACAGACCAGCCTTTTCTCAGTGCAAAAATAAAATCAATAAACAAAACAAATTGCTTTCAATTGAGTGTTCCTCTATGATCCCAGTTTGTCAGTAGAAACTCAACTGCATTGTCCATAGCCTGACCACTTATTATCTTATCACGTTCACACACACGTTCTCCCATTAGGCTGTAATCGACTTCATAATTTTCAAAAATCATTTTAAGAAAACTCCACGGCCACTTAAATTTAAAACAAACTTGCTACATTAAAAACATGCTTTGTTCTTGGATACTGAAAATGAAGATCCGTGTTAGTGTATGTACAAAATGAAAGACCACTTAGACAAACTCGCTTCTGCTGCTAGGGCTGCAGTTACAATCAGAACACTCTTTACCTCCAATCCATTTTGTGTAGCTATGATTTAAGTTATGATGTCACCTAGTGGAGTTCCCATGTCATGAGAATAGCACAATTAATTTAACACAAGTCACCAGAAAAAAAAAAACAACTCACCAAGTTCAACATAATTTGACATTAATCTTAAAAGTCCCAGATCATCTCTTAATTAACATAGGATATTGCTTCATCTTCTGTAAGACACCTAAATAATTTACTGAATGATTCTCTCTCTCTTTCTCTCTCTCTCTCTCTCTCTCTCTCTCTCTCTGTGTGTGTGTGTGTACATGCACTCTCCCTTCTAGAAAAGAATCCTAAAAATAAAGAATCCACCGAGAATCCTAAATACAAAGATGTTAACATGTTACAACTCCAAGAACTATGATTTAATGTTTGGGTTGAATACTCAGCACTGAGTTCTAGCCATCAATGTCTCCGAAAAAGAAAATAGACATTATAATAGGACCATTTACTTTCTTGGCACAGGTTATCAAAAAAGTGGCTTAAGACATTATGCAGCCTGTAACAACTTACAGCAGAAATAGAAATAACCCAGATTCAAAAATACCTTACAGACCCATCAATCCATCAAGCAAGGTACTACTGAAGAAGAGACCTAAATGTCTTCTTAGCTGTGACACAGAGGCCTATTTCCAGGGTGGGCACTGCAGACAAGTGCCGTGTGCGGCCGCCACCAGGCCTCATGGCAGCCTGTGCACCTGTGGGAGAGAGGATGGTGATGAGCCACACAGAGCCTGCAGTCTGGACCTGCAGCAAGAGCTGGGGGGAGCAGGGTAAATTTTAGACAGGCACAGTCATCCACGGAGCATCAGGGAACACAGGCCACACAACTGTACCCTAAGTAAACATGCAGTTCAAGGCCCACATCTTACGGCTGGACTTGGAAACAGAAGGATGTGTTCCGTGACCACTGGTGGGACAAGGAGAAGAGAATATGAAGTCAAAGCTTAAAATACAACGCTAACTGCTGGACTCTCGAGTTTATACAAGGGCCTGTCACCTCTGCGTCCTCCTCAGAAGACACTCTGTGCTTCCTGCTAAGATGTGAATGCCCATTTCAGCTCTGAGGGGACACTGGTGTACCATGCTGAACTGCCTCAGCAAGGAGAGAAGTACTTAAAAGATACAAATCAAGACGTCCACCAGTCAATCATGGGGCTCTCGCCAAGGGAAGCATGGGGACCAGGGTAAATGGCTCGGATAGACAAACAAGGAGCTGTTTGAGTAACTTAAAACCAGAGAGTGTGTGGTTTTTGTTTGTCTGTGTGTTTTGGTTTGTTTTTAGTAACCTAAAACCAGAGTGTGTTTGGGTCATAACTCTTAAGATATATATTGATGTATCTAGTTTTATAAAATTAATAGTTGAAAAAATAGTGATTGAACAAATAATGAGAGAGCCAAATCTGTGTGTTACAGGGAACATTTCCACCTTCCTTCAAATCCTCTGCCCTCTAGGAAGCCTGGAACTCCTCACCACATCAGTGCAGATGGGAATATGAGCACTCTTTGCATTAACTTGGGGTTTTTGGTTGTGGGTCCTTGATTATCTTAATAAGCTACTTTTGAAGAAATGAGTTTATAGGCGCCTTTCTGGGACCTGTGTTCTCCCCTCCCGCAGGAAGAGCAGGGCAAGGGAGGCCGGCATGAACGAAGTCTCTTTCCTCTTTGTTCTCTAGTGACAGAGGCAACTGCTCTGTCCAGGTACTGGTGTCTGAAGGGCACTTTATCCCCGAGGGAGCACCTGGCTTGAATGTATTGAGAAGGGATGGGAGGACACCCAAGGGGGCAGTAGGCAGAGGAGGAATCCCGCCAGGAGCCAGGCCTCAGTTCCTTGACAGATTATGCTACATTACTGTCCATACAGAATGAAATAGAACAGAGGTTTACTCTAAAGTGAGTTTTGCACTTAAATTATCTTTGGCTACTTGTAAGTACACAGAAATGTCACGGGGACAGTCATAAAAATACAGCAGAAGTGAAGACATATCATCTTCTGTCCACAAACAATGACCATCCGGGAAATTTCGAGTTGTCCCTGTCAGGTGCTTAGCACTGCCATCTGCAGAGGCTAAATAAACCTGGACATGGAATCTCTCTGAGTCAGGGTCACTGCCCACCACCGGGCCACTCCAGAGGCTAACCAAGGTCAAGCAGCAGCTGCAGGGGATGAATCACACAGGCTCCGTCCTCACTGCATCAGGCTCCCGCCCGCTCTCCAGGTTCTTTCTGGTGTCTGCTTCCTCAGATCAGACTGCCTCTGTTTGCATCCCGGGCCTGACTACTTTGAGAACCCAGTCTGTACACACCAGGTACACAGTGCTCAGTTTGCATGTGTGTATGCATGTGCATGTATGCGTGTGTGTGTGTGTTTATGATTGTGTTGCAGTGGTAGAGAAAGTAAGACAATTGCATTGAGAATAAACAGCATGGAGACATACCCTTGCCTATTACAGAGACTGGCTGCTCACCCCACCCCCACCCCCATTTTGCTTTCTGGGCTCCATTATGTACATCTCAGGGTCTTTCTCTACACAACAGACTCTGAAGAGTTCTCAGCGTCCACTTGACTTGACCTTCCCACATCTTAGCTGATGGCTGCACTTTTCTCCGTAGCTGCAATCTCCTCCCTAGGCTCAGAATACCCTTTGATGAGCTCTGTGTGCAGTCCCAGCCTGCCTAGCCTGACACACTCCAAATCCCCCAGCACTCTCCCTCCAGAGTGGCTGCCGTCTAAGGATCTCTCATCCTTCAGCTCCCACACACCCTACAGAAAACCTGGCCATCATAGCCCCCCAAATGCACCCAGCGTTTCCCCTGGGATCTGAGCCAGTGTACTGCTTTCTGGTCTGTTCTTTCTTTCCCCACACACTGTCGCCATTCAAGATTAACATAGGACACAGTCAGGCTGCTCATGGTTAAATATTATCATACTTGATTCACACTCTGGCATAAACTTCTTCTGCCTGAGGGATTTGCACATGCTCTGCTTTCTGCCTGGTTCCTCACCATGCAGTTCTTTCTGACAACCCCATAGGCTCCGGACATCACCTTCATGACGCTACACCTGAGAATGACTCATTTTAAGCCTGTCTTGCATGTGCTGTTACTCTATCTGTTTATATGTGTCCCCCTCAGCTAAACTGTGTTCTCTATGTGACTAGGCTCATGTTTATTATGTTCTTAAGCCATGCTTTACATCTGTCTAGCTTGCTTGGCTGTATCTTAATGTATTTTTATCATAAAACTACACTGGGAATAGGTACATGGATGGATAGGTCTTACTTATGGGAAAGAGGTACCCAACTCAATCGGTTTGCTGCACAATTAACTGCCCAAACATGCACTTCAAAAGAGTTCATGCTCCAAATTGACAAAAGTTTAGATCTTCAGGTACAAATGTAAAGAAAGATTGTACAATCCATCTGGAGAAAAGTCACAACCAGACCAAAGTAAAATGAAATCATCACTGAATTACTACATATCTGATAGATAAACTTAATACACTTAGCATATCAGTTCTCTATAAGCCAGCATTCTTTTTATCTATGTCCACATAAATCCTCAGGAAGGTGATTTGGGGCAATGACAAGACATAAAAATGTGTATATAAAATAAACATTTATGAAAAAACTCAGAAAAGGACAGTCATAAAGGAGATGAGTCTAGCTATATATTAATGTATATTGCTTGCTTTGTATTAAGCAGAATTGGTCAGATTTGTGCTGCTGTACCAACATACCTAGAAACCTACTTCATAATGAAAATGGTTGACTTTGAATGATTGCTTCAGTGTTTTAGGCCATGGTCACTGGGCCTGTCACTCTGGGCTTCTCAGCACAGTGTACCACACTAGGGACTAATGTGGCAGAAGAGGCTTACTCACCTGATGGCACCCAAGAAGCAAAGAGAGAGAAAGGAAAAATAGGGCCAAAGTCCCCAAGCCCCCTGCCAGGGAATGATCGCAATGACTTGGACCCTTCCATTAGACCCCATCCTCAAAATGCTCTGCCATCTCGGACAAGTCCCACAGACACGTAAGCCCTGCGGGATGATTAAAATCCAAACTGTTTCAGGGTAGCAATACCAATCTATCAGCATGTTGTCTGCAAAAATAGTCTGAGACATTCAAAGGAATGAAATAGAGGAGCACTTGGCATTTTATCTCTTCGAAGCAACACCCTCTGCGGAAGTAGTGAGTACCAGTACGTGTGATGGAACTTTAATCGCCCTCCCTCCCTGCGCCTCAGCCATTGTAGTTCCTTCCCAGATGATAACTAGTGCTACCAGGTTGTGTGATTCTTCCACAGTTGTCCTGCTGAGCGCTTCTCTGCTAGCACAAATGGTAGCAAGCACATCCAGCACCTCTGGGTGTTTTGCTTTCTGTTCTATTTGACACTGTTTCTGAGAAACCAACCCTCACGGGGATAGTTTGCTTCCTCTGCGGAGCATCCCACTGAGGGGATGACTCACCAGCCACCCAACTCTCTTCTGAAGACATCTGTGTGCTGTCGTGGCTGTTCTGCAGCATCTACCTCCTCTCTGTGAACAGAATCCTAGGCATATAGGCACCACTGCCTTCAAAGTCATCGGGATTATAACAAGGACGCTAAGTATTTCTCATAAAAGGTTCGTGGATGCAAGGCTTGCCTTACAGCTGGTGTTGCTATCACTGTTTTATGTCAGGGTCCGGATGATCGGGATGTTCCTTTCTCAGGCACAAACCCTGACTGAAATATAGCTATGCGACTTTGGAAAGCTAAAGGCATGGAGTAACAGCTCAGGAGGCATATCCTCCAGGGTAAAGAAGATCACAAAGACAGGAAAGAGTGGAAGAAGAAACTCAGATAAAGAGGTCGAAAAGACTGCTGAAGCCAGTGGTTCTCCACCTTCCCAGTGCCGCGACCCTTTAATACAGTTCCTCATGTTGTGCTGGCCCCAGCCATAAAACTGTTTTCATTGCTACTTCATAACTGTAATTTTGCTACTGTTATGAATCATTATACAAACATCTGTGCTTTCTGATGGTCTCAGAAGACCCTTGTGAAAGGGTCGTTCAATCCCCAAAAGAGGTCACAACCCATAGGTTGAGAATCCCTGGCTTAATTAAGTACTGTTTGGAAGACTGTCTTTAGTAGCTGGCTATGTGGTATATAAATAGCAATGGTAAATAGCTCCTGAAGTGAGCACAGAGTTCGGGGTCTCTGTCTCCATTGCTTTCTTTTCCAGCTCCCTGAGTCGCCCACAGCTGGCTGAGCAGCAGTGGTGCCCTGAGCATGAGGATGATCCCCTTGTCAATGGATGAATAACTCAACGGACTATTCAGAGCTCCAGATTCGGAGGATGTGGGTCCCAGAAGACAGCCTTTGCAGCCAGAGCTTGTTCTTTGTCCCCACCTCCTCCATCCCTAAGGTTAGCCACTTTGCTCTACCACACCGCAGGCCCAGAAGCAACGGAGTTAGACAACCATGGACTAAATCCTCTGAGCCGTGAGCAAAATACCCCTTTACTTCTCTAGCGTACTTTTCTCAAGGATTTTTGTCATTGTCGTGAAAAGCTAACATGCACTCCCAATACATACATACATATGTGTGCATGCTTTTACACATAGCACTGTACATAGCATCTTACAAGTTTACACGAGGAATCAATCACAGGATGCTATCAAATGGAAAAAGTTGTGGAAGTCCCTTACTTAAAATTGCATCAGATTTGAATATGATCTGTGCCCAACTACCTACATATTTAAACCTTTCTAAATGACTTACACTTCGTAGCGAAATGCACACTTTCTATAAATAGCTGACATTGTTTGAGGCATCCTAAGAAGAAAGTGGTCTGTATGTGTTCCATATTGGTGCAACTCTTTATCCAGATATCTAATCTGTTGGCTGAATCTTAAGATGCAGAAACCATGCGTATATTCCTAATAGAAATGATTTGGCAATGTTTGTTAATATATATTAATAAATATGACCAAGTTATTCTCAACAGAGATTTCTATCCCTAATCGCTGTGTTGAAGAGCCTCTACTTTTTCACATGGTAGAATTGTTAGTAAACCTTCCCACGTTTGCTCACCTGATGGGCTAAGAGAAGACAGCATTTCAGTGAGGAGTCATTTCTCCTAATGTGAGCAAGAGTGTGCACACACTCTGATCTTCAGCCATGTTTGTACTTGTCTTATACACAAAGTGTGTTTTTATACATTAAAGGTCTTAGCCCCCAATTATGGCTTCCAAGTGCCCTCCTGATTCTGTCTTTCCATATGACACTTTTGTAAAGTGGAGAAATATTAATACTAACCTTTTAACTAATCAAACATCTCTTTCTGGATTTGCATTTCATAATCTTCCCAGTTTAGTGAGGGATAAAAAGATGCGGTAATTTTCCTCAGCTACTCTAAGGACCACAACCAACACCACATTAACCAAAGGTGGGTGGATAAACAAGGTATGGAGCAGCATATGAATTTAACTTCTATGCTCCCATCCCCACACACTCACCCTTTTTACATTTGGGGTCTTATCAAAGTGTTGGTCTCCAGTTGATATTGGGAGCAGATGGGACCTTTAAGAAATAAGGCTCAGGAGAAGGAAGTTAGGTTACTGAGTCTGAGCCCCTGAAAGGTTACACTGGGACTCTGCCTCCTTCTTTTGCTATCTGCTCATCGTGAGGAAAGCATGTTCTCTGACATATGTTTCCACCGTGATGTAACACACCTCACCAAAGGACCAAAAGCAACTGGCCCCATAGACTAAAGCCTCTGAAACCCCAAAGCAGAGCAAACTTTTCTTTTTTAAAGTTGATTATCTCAAGCATTTTGTCGCAGTGGTAAAATTCTGCATGGCGTCTACCCACCTACCCGTGTGGATGTCCTTCCGTGACATTGGGATGGCTTCACCAGCACCCACTCTTTGTCCCCTAGTAAATTTCATTCAGATATTTACCCTTTGTCCATTCAAGCCTGTTTTGGGAGAAGCAGACTCCAAGGGTTAGCGGTTGATGAAGACCTAAGTTAATCATCAGTGTGCTCTCCTGAGCTGGCTACGTACAAGTGTTGATTCAGAAATGGATGAGCTAATCTTTCCAGGAAGTGGGAGAGAAGAATGTTGGCTAGAACCAGACTAGCAATGCAGGAGTAACCTTTCAATATCTGATTTGACTTTAGGCCCAGCCGAAGAGATGGAACCTATAATCAGCTCTGCTTGGGTGACAAAAACCTGGACTAGATGGCCGAGAGACCTAGGAGGAAACTAAATACTACGGTTCTAAAAACAAACAGCAACAACAAAACTCCTAGCAATCAAGTGACTCCCAGTGGCATTCTGGGAATGAATCAAGTGACTCCCAGTGGCATTCTGGGAATGAATGCATACATACCTTCCTCAGCCACCATCATAGAAGCCTCCTCCCACATCAGTTGGAGACAAACACAGAGTCTTACAGCCAGACATTACACAGAATGGTAGCATCCCTAGAGGGATTTTGACATCAGTTTCATCTCCTCGGAGCTCAGGGACCCCTGCAGAAGAGGAAGCAGCAACAGAATAAGAGCCAGAGAGGTTAGAGGATACCAACAAGATCCTCCAAATCAACATGAGCAATGCTCATATGAACTCACAGGACTGAAGCAGCTTGCACAGGGCCTGCACCGATCTGCATCGGGTGTTCTACATTTATATCATGACTTCCAGTTTAGTGTTTCTATGGGGTTCCTATGTGTGAGAATGAGTGGGTCTCTGTTTCTTGTGGCTTCTCTTGGTCTCTTTTCTTCTGTTTCTTGGTTTTGTCCAATTCTGCTGTGCTGGCTTTTATTTTATCTTATTATATTTTATTTTGTAAACATCCTAACTTTCTTGGTACTTTCTAATTCATAGGGACTTGGGAACTGTTTCTTTGAATTAACAAAGTCTCCAGTGCATACTACATAACCTACCATTCCTCGTTCCTCTGAGAGTTGTACCAGCTCTTGGTGGTCTTATTATTTGAGCCCAATCTGTGTGAAGTCAGTTCTAAAAACAAAACTGTTTCTTTCAAAGGGCTGACTCCTATAACTGGAACAAGTAAAATGGTTGCTAGATTAAGTAAATACACTATTCTATCACCAGTATCAAATAAATTCATTTTCAGAAGTGTTTTACAATGCAGGACTTAAGGCCCTGCAATGCTAGAATTAAGAAGTCGTGCTGTTGGAGTAAGGGTATGACCTTGAGGTTTAGCACTCCTCAGTTTAGGGACAGAGGAAGTTGGGGCCCTACGATCACCAAGATATTTCTGTGTTCTATGCCATCTCTTCAATCTGATCAGTTCATTTGTTCTTATTAATGAAAGACCTCTTGGGGAAAGAAATCTAGCAATGGCAATGGTTCGCTAACCTGCCCAGACTTCCATAAATGGCTCTCAGACTTTTTCCTAGGATATGGACTTCCACATGTGTGTTCCTCCTCGAGTTTGGAACCTATCCTGATGCCATGAAAGGACAGAGCCATGGGTAAAGATTAATCTGCAGAAAAGAGATGGAGAAAGCCAGGTTTGTACATGACTGACCACTGAAGCAGTCAGCCGCTAAATCTGTCCTACCTTGCCCTTGGGATCCAAAGGCCCTTTGTCCCCTTTAGCACACATCGGGTTATTTAAGTGGGCCTCTCTCTCTCTCTCTCTCTTTCTCCCACAATCAAGTGCACCATGAATTGGTGTGTGTGTGAATAGACAAGAATAATGGGCTAATATATGTTATAAGAGTTAATAAGAAGCCTAGTTAATGTAGACCTCTGTGTGATGTCTTTGGGACTTAACAGTTGCGGGAACCAGGCAAGACAGAAAACTCAGTCAACAAATGGTGCCCAAGGTATGGACGACTGAAGCCACATAAAGCCTGACAGACTTTGGAAAGTAATTCTAGATGAAAAGAATAGAGTTAAGCATGGCTTATTGATAGCAGCATTTTCTCAGGTGGGCTCTGCTTGCTAGAGGCAAGCACAGTCATTTAAGAGAGGCTTCCTGACTCAGCTTTAGCTGTAAAACCTTGCAGTTTTTTAAAGAGGTCCTGCCACAAAGCATTTAAATGGTGTTGATGAAAAGCTGACCACATGCTTTTTGGTTTTCAGCCATAGCAGGAAAAAAGCCACGCCATTTAAAATACTGGCTTTCTGGGCCTTCCTGCCAACATAAACTCTGACTCTTTCAGGCAGGAGGTCTGGCTACAGAGCATTTGAGTGTGATTTGTAAGCAGAATGCTACAGCTTGCTTGCTGGCAGGGACCTTGAAATGCCATTGAGTTGTGGCAATAAACATGGCTACAGCCAATACCTTTGCCATGGGGCTGGAATCTCAGAAAGCTAAGGAATGGGCTGGATCCAGCATTAAAGACTCATTGGTAAGAAAAAGAGAGCTATACAGTAAAGAAAGATTCAAAGATGAAGAAACCTCTAAATGGTTTACAGTGTGTTAAAAATATATGCAGGATTGGGAGAAAAAAGCAAAAGGTTAAAGTCCTTAAAAGAAAAAAGGAGAGTAGTTAGGTGTGGTGGTACACGCCTTTAATCCCAACACTAGGGAGACAGAGGCAGACAGACCTCTGTGAGTTCAAGGTGTGGGGGCATACACCTTTAATCCCAGCACTTGAGAGGCAGAGACAGGTGGATCACTGTGAGTTAAAGGGCAGCCTGGTCTACAGAGTGAGTTCCATGACAAAGATACACAGAAACCCTATCTCAAAAAAGTCAAAAAATTAAAAGTAAAAGAAATAGAGGTTAAAATAAAGCCACGAAAAGATGAAAATACACAGACAGTCTGGATATTGTATGTTATTAGGTTCTCTTTTAATTGTTTGAATGCTGAGGAAGGAGCAACAGCTGCTAAAAGGTATTTGCTTATAAATGCTGCTGGATTAATCCAAGTTAGTTATTTTGAAAATACCTTGACTTCAAAATTGAAGTCAAAAGATATGTTACTTTGGAGAAGAGGTTTTGCTTTTGTTTCCACAGAAAATGAGAGGTTATGAATTCATTCTGAATTAAGAAAATCAGGTTTGATCAAGTAAGACCAAAGACCACCTGAAAAATCTCTGGTAGGAACAGATGGCCCAGGTATCTGAGTTCTACATGCAGAACAGATTCAAGACTGCTGCCTGAGATCATCAAGCCTCACAGGATACTCCAATAAGGACTTGATGATAATTATAAATTTTCTTTAGGTTCCCACAAGATTATCAGCACCCCCAACCAGCAGGAAGTAGCTTGGAAAACTATGCCCACATTTCCCAAAAATGGACTAAGTATATTTGTTTAGAATGTTAGATACAAGTTGTTATGGCTAATGGTGAGGAGAAAAGTTAACAAAGGATATTAGATTCAGAGTTATTATTTTGAAAAAAGAGGGGGAAATGGTGTGGACAATTGTCTGTATTCTGTCTATTATGATTTAAATAAATGCTGATTGGCCAGTAGCCAGGCAGGAAGTATACATGGGACAACTATATAGGACGTAGAGGCAGGTCAAAGAGAACAGGAAGAATTCTGGGGAGAAGGAAGCCCATTCCTTGGCAGTGTGACCTGACCATAGAAGAAGCAAGATGTGACTGCCCCCCTGAATAAGGTACTGAGCCACATGGCTAACACAGATAAGAATAATGGGCTAATATAAGTTATAAGAATTAATAAGAAGTCTGAACTAATGAGCCAATCTGTTTATAGTTAATATAGACCTCTATGTGATTTCTTTGGGATTAAATGACTGTGGGAATTGGGCAGAACAGAAAACCCCCAACAGTATGTATGTATGTAACTGTGTATATGTGTGTATGTATGTATGTGTGAGTGTTTGTGTATATGTGTGTCTATGAATACCCTGGCAGCAAGGGAGATTCACGCACAGAGGAAAGCCATGTTCCCAGCCATATGCTTCCACTGGACTGAAAACAACTCATCCCATCCATAGACTGAAGAGTCTTAAGCCATGAAGCAAAAATAGACTTTTCTTCTTTAAGTTGTTTATCTCATTGGCCATATGTAATAGATCAAAACACAGCAGTGGTGTATTTTCAGGTGGAAGTACAATTGATTTTCATCTCATATTTGTGCTGGATAGTTTTATGTCAACTTGAAACAAGCTAACACCATCTATAAGAAGGGAACCTCAATTAAGTAAATGTCTCCATTAGATCAGGTTATATATAGGCTGACCTAGAGAGTATTTTCTTAATTAGTGATTCATGGGGGAGGCCTGACCCTGTGTATGGTACCATCCCTGGGCTGGTTGTCCTGGGTGATGTAAGAAAGCAGGTTGACCAAGCCTTGGAGAATAAGTCAGCAAGCAACACCCGCTCCATGGCTTCTGCATCAACTCCTGCCTCTAGGCTTCTGCCCTTTGTGAGTTCCTGTCCTGACTTCACTCAGTGATAAACAGAGACAGAAGTGTAGGCCAAACAAACCCTTTCCTCCCCAAGTTGCTTTGGTCATGGTGTTTCATCACAGCAATAGTGACCCTGACTAAGACAAGTTGACATTCAAAGTGTCCCTTCACGATGATCCTAAAATGACTCGCTTGCTCAGCACCACAAGATAAGCAAAGAAAGCAAAACCAAAGCCTCTGAGCTTGTGTGAAAAACAATTAAGTTCAGACTGGTGTGTGTGTGTGTGTGTGTGTGTGTGTGTGTGTGAGAGAGAGAGAGAGAGAGAGAGAGAGAGAGAGAGAGAGAAAGTTTGATGTGTTAAACTCTCATTATTTTCCATGATTGCAAGAAGCTAAATGAGCAACAAGTATGAAAAATGCATATGAACATAATGCAAGCATGGGTTTCTAAAGTGGAAATGTCTTCAAGATTCAGACTCCTAATTAATTATTGAGGGTTCTCTCCTGAGGCCCGACACTGGAGGGGCCATTCTGATGCTCTGTTCTGTCCTGAGACAGTGCAGGCAGAGACTGCAGTGACCTCACACACAGGGGACAAATCACATACTACACTGAGATGGAATGGTAAGACTTCTGAGATTGTTTTTCCCCCACATTTAAAGTTCAGGAGGTCTGAGATTTTGAGTTAGTCTTGGATATTGAAAACACCTCATAATACACAAAAAAGCCATGAGTGGAGCAGTTCAACTGAAATACCCTGGTCATGCAATTGGTTAATGATGGAATTTACCCTGTAAGCATCTTCAAAACACACACCCTGAAAGGGCTCAGATAGACTGAAGTATGTCTGGAGGACAGTGACATGCGTGTCTAAAGCACGGGAGATTCTATTCAAGTGACTCATGACCGAGGCTCCAGACAAGCTTGTAAGGACAAACAGACTTAGAACCCTTCTTGTATAAAGCTGGAAGCCCCTGCAGTTGTCTCGCGAGAGAATATGGGGCTGGTGGAGCGGTTTCTTTTCACTTAAATTAAGTCATAATCTTCTGATATGAAGAACCATCTAAAGATGGTCTAATTTCTCAGGATGTAGTGGGAAGGGAGGATGAAGAGCGTGGGCCTGTTCCTCAGCTTCCATTCATCCTGTTCTCACCAGGACCTGTGATTTTCAGCTCAGCACAAGTTCCCCCACGGTTGCCCCAATCCTTGGCAGGACGGTGAAGTCTTTTACTCCTCGGGGTACAACATGATGTAATCTGATTGTTGCAAGTTTTGTGGGGGTTTTTCTTTTTTTTTTCTTTTTTTTGATTTTGATTTTGATTTTTTTTATTTATTTATTTATTTTATTTTATTAAAGATTTCTGTCTCTTCCCCACCTCCGCCTCCCCTTTCCCCCCCCCCAATCAAGTCCCCCTCCCTCATAAGCCCAAAGAGCAGTCAGGGTTGCCTGCCCTGTGGGAAGTCCAAGGACCACCCACCTCCATCCAGGTCTAGTAAGGTGAGCATCCAAACTGCCTAGGCTCCCACAAAGCCAATAGGTGCAGTAGGATCAAAAACCCATTGCCATTGTTCTTGAGGTCTCAGTAGTCCTCATTGTCCGCTATGTTCAGCGAGACCAGTTTTATCCCAGGTTTTTTCAGACCCAGGCCAACTGGCCTTGGTGAGTTCCCGATAGAACATCCCCATTGTCTCATTGTGTGGGTGCACCTCTCGCGGTCCTGAGTTCCTTGCTCGTGCTCTCTCTCCTTCTGATCCTGATTTGGACCTTGAGATTTCAGTCCGGTGCTCCAATGTGGGTCTCTGTCTCTGTCTCTGTCTCCTTTCATCGCCTGATGAAGGTTAATATTCAGGAGGATGCCTTTATGTTTTTCTTTGGGTTCTCCTTCTTATTTAGCTTCTCTTAGAACCTGAGTTATAGGCTCAATGTCCTTTATTTATGGCTAGAAACCAAATATGAGTGAGTACATCCCATGTTCCTCTTTTTGGGTCTGGCTTACCTCACTCAGGATAGTGTTTTCTATTTCCATCCATTTGCCTGCAAACTTCAAGAAGTCCTTGTTTTTTACTGCTGAGTAGTACTCTAATATGTATATATTCCATACTTTCTTCATCCATTCTTCAATTGAAGGGCATCTAGGTTGTTTCCAGGTTCTGGCTATTACAAACAATGCTGCTATGAACATAGTTGAGCATATACTTTTGTTGTATGATAGGGCCTCTCACTCATCCATTGCTGGTGGGAATGCAAACTTGTGCAACCACTCTGGAAAGCAGTGTGGAGGTTTCTCAGGAAATTCGGGATCAACCTACCCCTGGACCCAGCAATACCACTCTTGGGTTTTTTCTTTTTAATGAGAAAACGGATCAATGAAACCTAGAACAGACTACCTTGGCCTCCCCAGTGTTTACCGCAGCACAGGCAGCTGTGCCAGTGGCCAGGAAGTCAAGTGCCCGCTGAGAGTGACTGCAGAGACATGAGAGAATAGGGAAGAGGCCAGCGGGTGCTATCAGTGTCGGAGAGGCAGAAGTACTGAGGTGCATTCTGAGATCTGTAAGATGTTCAGGTGGGCGAAATTCTCACCAGCCGTTAACACAAACCAAGAAGTGATGGGTAAAACGTATTAGTTACACCTGAGGGACCAACTGTGCTGTTAAAGAAGAGAGGACTGCCAGGCCACACTGCCAGTGTAGTGACTAACAGGTGCCTTGGACAGCAGTGCGTGGGCGTGAGGGAAGTCAATTTTAAACACTTGGGGTTATTTTCTTATTAACTATGACCCCTCAGTGCTTCAGTCAAATTGCGCATGTGTGCATCTTTGTATGCCAATGCATATCTGGCTGGTGCTCTGAGTGATGCCAAATGATTTCCCAACCATGCAGAGTCTCCACAGTCTACAGATGTGCACCAGCGTAGAATGGGATGGGCTTCTACCCATAGGCTAGAATGCTTCTGCTGAAAATCCCTGCTGCCTTTGGGTGCTCCTGCCCCAGCTTGTCCTGGAAGGTCAGGCTCCCCATTGTGCCTTACTCGGAATCTCCCTGGACACGGCCCAAGAGCTTTGTTTCAGCAACTGCTCTCAGGTTTCCTCTTTAAATGTTGTAGGCTCTTTCAAAATATCAGAGTGGGCCTTTTTCTGCTATATAAAAAATTTTAAATATGTGTGTATTTTATTTGATTTTTCCCTTGTGGCCTGGCATTTTACTCCCAAAGAAGTGCCATGTTTAACTTAAAAACCCCTTGTCAGAGCCGTTGAGTTGACTCAGTGGGTGAGGGCGGGCACTTACTGCCAAGGCTGAGGACCGGAGTCTCAGCCTCTGAACCCACATGGTAGAAGGAGAGAACTGCCTCCTACAGGTTGTCCTCTGCCTTCTACACCCATGGTGTGCATGTGCGCGCGCGTGTGCATGTGTGTGTGTGTGTGTGTGTTTGCGTGTGTGCGCGTGCATGTGTGTGTCCGAGTGCGTGCTCATACAGTAAACTGACACATCAATTAACTTTAAAACCTCATACCTTTGGTCAATACTGTACCAGGCCAGGGATGCCTGGCCTCCTGTCCACTCGTGGGATGTATCCTAAGTATTTAGTGTTTTTCTCTCAGGTGTTAACACTGAAAACCACAGAAACAGAAAATGAACTTTCCTCTTGACTCCACAGAGCCTCTCACTCACCGTCCCCACAGTAGCTGACAATGTCAGAACGTTGTGTCTTCGAAACCATCTTCTGTAAGCGCCTTTCTTTTGTGCTGAATGAGTCACAAATCAGCCCTTTCCTCTTTCCTCTCAGAACGGCAATTTTCCCTGCGCCATCCAGACTGAAGGGGTAACACGTGAATGCAATGACATGTTTTCTGCACCCAGCTCTCTTCAGGGAGGAGGGTTTGTGGTGCTGGGAGTAACATCGGCCCCACCCAACAGTAGCTTTGCACACCGTGGGGAGGTTCCAGGGCTGGGGACTTTTGGCAGCTTTGCCCACGCAGGCAGTCAACTTAGAAGAGTACCTTTTGGCTTAGCTTCAAGGAGAGTGAGGTCTTTGTTGTGCCCGGACAGAAACCAGCAGTGTTCTTTGATAGGTGTTGGGGTTTAAGGGAAGGAGAAAGGGACATTAAATTTACAATGGTTACTTTGCAAAATCTTCAGATCATAAACATAGTTCTACAGCTGCTGCAGGATGAGTTTTTGACAAGAAATGCATTAATTCCACATGATGTTGTTCCCTTGTATTCACTTTTTCCCCCATGATTTGAGCAGGTTCACCTTCAAGGCATTATAGAAGGTCTAACCCCAGGCAGATCATTTTTAGACTGTTGGTACCTTTGATATTCTCTGAAATCTGGAGAATCATTCTTGGTGGCATCTGTCTAACACACACACACACACACACAGCTCTGGGAAACACATTTCCACACATCTTCACGAAGAAATACTAGATATCATTTTGAGGTGGTTTGGCAAAAAGAATCATATCTTAAAGAAATATAAAGAGAGAGCTATGAGCTACATTATTATATTCTGAGGTTTGATCTACAGACATTCAAATTGTTACTGCTAGTGATTTCCACGGGTCTTTTGAACTCCACCTGGCCTTCACCCCTCCCACACCCTCCAGGGGAATTTGGTATTTCTGTCTGCAGCAGAATTTTCTGTTACACTGCCCCTCTCATCTGCCTCCAGCTTGGACTATGCCTAACACATTGCTGCCACATTTCAAAACAGAACCCTCTGTGCCCGAAAGCACAGGCATCGTGAGTTCCCTGCACAGTCTGTAGATGGATGTTAGACAGTGGTACCAGCTCTTACCATACACCACGCCATGAGTGCACAGACCTCAAGCATCTCTCCCAAACAGACTCATCTCTCAGCTGATAAACTGCCCACAGTCAGTGTGATTGCTGCTTTCTCGTAGCCCATTGCTAGGCTTTGGTTCATTTTCAACACTGGATAATGGACAATGGAACAACACCGAAACCATTGTTTTTCTCTTGCTCTAGAATATGAATGGAGACAAGGCCTTGTCATGCATGTGTGACATTTGATACAGAGGTCTTCTGAAGTGTCAACAGCTAGTTCCCCAACACCTAGGGACAAGATTTGCTAAATGCCTCATGGCGTATCCAGAGTTTATATATTATCTGCTCTCTGCCTGTCTGTCTTTCCTATAGCTGTAGTCTCTTAATTTGACATTGCCGATGTTCTGGGGACATAAAAACCAAATGTCAAAGCTTATTGGAATGATTAATAAAGTGAATTCCTAAAGCTTCTACCCAAGGTCTTTCCTACCGGTTTTGGACTCTATCGTGTCCATTTCCCTTCTTAGAAGTCACTGTCACCCTTTGTTTTCACAGATGACCTCCTTCCTGGCTAGCTGCTGAGTCAGAGGACTGTGACTTCTGTTTCCTAACACGACTGGGGTGCTTGAGAGCCACAGTAGAAGAACTAAGATCAGAGAAACCCCCACCTCCTGGCCCGCAACCAACCAGCTGTATTGTGGATCCGCATGAGTGACTCACAGAACGGAGTTCATATCGGTCGGGCCTGGCAAGATGTCTCAATGAGTTAAGACACCTTCTGCAGAGGGCACACATGGGAACCAGCTCCCACAAGTTGTCCCTTGACTTCTATAAGCATGTGCAAGCATACATACATACATACATACAAACATGCATGCACAGTTTTATATAATATGTAATTATATATATATATATCAAAAGGAATTGATATTATAAAACAAGTTCATATGGGTACAAAATCTAGTCCTTCATGGGTGAGACCATCACCCAGATAGATTATGTATGGGTAGCAGGTGGGCTGGTTGCACATAGAAGCCGCTGAGCTGAGCTCCTCTGTGGGCAGACCCAACTGTCTATGGATAGAACTTGTCTATGGAGAGTGGATGCACCACCAGCCACACCCCCAGGCCTAGGCAACTGGATGATGACGAATGGTTACAGAGTAGTACTAGTTGGTCTTAAACGTTGAGTTGACTAGTCTTTGGGGACTTTGCTGAATGACTTTCCCCTTAATATTAAACTCCTATGAATCGCAAGGAAAATTTAATCCATATGTTTCTGATTCGATTACTCTTAACTCATTAAGTGCTTTAAAAAGCTATTTGAAATTTGAGAGGTCTTTCTTTATGGGCTTTAACAGTCCTTTGTTCTCTGAATTAGGAGGGAGAGTTCTGCCAAGAGTTAATGGTATTTGAACCTCAGTCTGCTTAAGGGGATTCTGCATTCAGCAAAGCGCCCAGCATCCTGTCACGGCCAGTGCCTCTCGAACTCTCACTGTATCGGCCCTGTGCCCCTCCTTCTGCATGCTTAGTGACACTGGAGAGTTTCTTGTACTCACATGGCAGAGACCCTTGCATGCCAAATAACCATTACCATTAAAATCAGTAAAACCCGAGAATGGAATACAAATTCAAGCTATGACTTCCTTCTGGGGAGAATGGATCAAATGCAAAGCTGATGTTCTGAGAAACAAATGTGAAAATCTCTCCATTCTCCTGTCTCCCCTCATCCTCTTCTCTTTCCTCTTCTCGTGGAGTGAAACAGAGCCTCGCTCTGTAGCTCAGGCTGGCCTGGAACTCATCACTGCCTTGCCTCTACCTCACTAGTGTTGCTGTGACATCATGCCTGGATACTGTTCTTTCTCTAGCTGTTTCTTTTATAGGTCAGAATACAAGGATAGTTCAATTTCAACTTTCGGTATCTAGCATCCAAGATCTGAAAGAGGGATGTGGAGCATTCCATACTCTGAGGAACAAGAAGTAGGTAAGGATGTCAATTGCAGGGTTTCTCAGGACAAGCACTGAGGATAGACTATGTGCAGAAAGGGAAGACATGCTTGAGATCACAATGGCATCAATCTTATGAATGATACAGATTTGTCTTTAGTAACTGCCGATCTGGAGACTCAGAGATGGCAGCGGCCCCTGGCGTTCATGGTAAGATATCAGGACACAGTGCTGCTCAAAAACAGTGGATACATGGTCTTCACAGCTTAACAGTCAGCAAGACTGGCAGGTGTTCTTTCTAGAAAGCAAACTAGGTGACTCCAGATAAAGGACGAAAACAATCTTTAAGGCACCTAAAGCTGCAGGTTAGTACCAGAGGATAAAAAGATGCCAGTTGGAAAGGTGTTAACAAAGACAGGCTCCTCAGTGATGAGAGACACAACGGTCGTCTGGGACCCAAGGTTTCAAACAGAAACCCCAAGAGTGGCACTTGCTACTCTCTTTGGATCACATTGGCCATAAACATCTCCAGCGTCAGCATTAGCATCTTATGGGACAGATTATATGTTGCAGAGCTGGAGTGTATGGTGCCTTCCTTTGGACAAAGGAGTCCAAATGCTCTGCTTAGACTTTTGCTAACACTATTCAACCATGATCTTTGGGAAAGTTTTTGCAACTAGAACTGTGGCTGGGAAATGAAAAACGACAGTTTGAACCATCCAGCTGCTAGGATCACAGCACTAAACCTGGTGCATATGGTCCCTTAGTTGCCTTTGTTTTCATATCCATGTATGGCATGTATCCACAGACACAGACACAGAAGATCAAGCCCTGCAGTCGAATGAAGATCACGGTTGTTTGTACATCATAAGCATCCACTTAGAACCATGTTTCCAAGCAAAACTTCCGAGGAAATCTAACTTTAATGAACTGGAAAGATGTAAAAATGCTCTTTGAAAATTTTTCAGAGCCATGAATTAAACTCAGCTATGAAGTTTTGGGGTGTCCCTGTGTTCTCATTGTAAGTGAAGAGTTTGCAAAAGATGCGGCCGCTGATGAGTTCTTGCTTGCAATGGCACTCGATCTATCAGCAGACTCTGTGACTTTTAAATTGATACAGAAATAGTCAAGAAATAAATTCACAAAAGTAAGAGTTTTGAGAGAAATAAAGACATCCAGCATGGCTATTCAATTCTAGCCGTACTACAACTGAAATGCACTGGAAAAATTACGGTTTTCCACATGTTCTCTGGGAATCTTGCTTCTGTTCATTCTTTACCCCTTTTCAGTCTCTATCTGAGCTGGCCAGTCTGGTTGTCTGGGAACTCTGCAAATAGAACTGGGGTCCTATGGTATAGGCCCGAGAGAACCTCCTTTTTCACCGTGTGAGGACAGAGCAAGTCTATAAGCCAGAAACTGAAGCCTTAGTGCACACCAAGCTGCATTGGTATTGGACTGCCAGCATCCAGAACCATGAGAAAGAAGTCTGATTTCCTCCTTTGTATTTGCTATGCAGTCCAGAGTCAACAGGGGCAGCCCATGATGTAGCATGGACGCTACCTGCGGCCTCACACGGGTGCTGCTTCAGCTCGGGAGAGGAACAAATGAAGGACACTCGCCTGGCTGCAGAAACAGAAGTAGAAACTTTTAGAAACAAAAGCCATATTTACATTTTAAAGACACTATTCAATTTCTGAAAGATAACTGATTTCATAAAATACTAATTTACATTATTCTTCTTTTCCTCTACTCAAAGGTGACTGTTGTACTTTGTGAAATATGTGATGTATTGGGAAAAAAACCCAGATTGTTTCTGGGCTTAGTGAATTTCTTCTTCTTCTTCTTGTATTTTTAATATTTTCTGTTTTTCTCCTCGTCTGTGGTTGCCGCCCTTTGATGATGGGCACAGGTTGGATCCTCTGGGGACCAGAGTCCCTTAGAGATCAGACTCATTCATGGTGGGCAAATGCAAGAAAGCTTAGCTCCACTGAAATCTTAGAGTTAGGCCACTTCCAAGTCAAGGTGGCAAAGCCACTCATCTTGACTCTGGGTCACTGGCAATGGAGTCACAAACTATCGCAGAGCTAGTTTGATATTTGAAGCTACAAGTTTGGTGCTATGAGACCAAAAGTGCTTTAGGTTTCAGGGCTTGGGATCTCTGCTGCTATGCAATGGCATGTATAGCCATAGGACATGCCATATCCTCGGTGCACCTTGCATTTTTAACAGCCACGTGTTCCAGGAGATCATGTATAGAATGTTCTATTCATCGTGTTACATCTGGGCTCAAAAACTTTCAGATTAGACACTTCTAAGTTTTCAGTAGTGTGTCTATGGCTATTCATTGTGTGTGTGTGTGTGTGAGAGTGTGTGAGCATGTGTGCACGCCTGTTTTCAAATAAAGCCTTTGACAAATCCAATGGGCAAATATAGACACAAAATAGATTTTAAATGACATCATCTAAATCTTACTTAAAGAAATCACTTGGTGTCTGCCTTTAATCCCAGGACTCGGGAGGCAGAGGCAGTAGGATCTCTGAGTTTGAGGCTAGCCTAGTCTACAGAGCAAGTTCCAGGACAGCCAGTGCTAGATAGAAAAACCATATATTCAAAAACAAAAATAATAAATAAATAAATAAATAAATTCCTTGGCTCTTTCTTTTCCTTTCTTGTCTTCACAGTACTGATGGTCTCCAGTGAGGGTTGAGAGCTGGTCTCAGAACACTCTCTTCTGGGTTCAATATTTAAGCCTCAAACTTTCAGCTGATCTCTACTGCTAGTGTTTGTCTGGTTTTCTTGCAAAAAACTGGAGAAAAATATTAGAAATGAAACGGTGTGGCAGGTGATAGTTGGAGACACTCACCGGCTCAGTTCACTGCTTCTCAGTCAAAGGTCTCAGACACTGTGCTCAGCGAATGAGAAATGAAAAAGAATAATGTGCACTGGCTTCCCCGAGGCTCTATTGGAATGTGGAAGCACCCAGAGAAGCACCCTGGTGTGTGGCAAACAGGAGTCTGCCAGGATCACCTGGCAACAGGCACAATGAGGTCCACCTTGTCAAAAAAATAAAAAATAAAAAAATAAAAAGCATGGCTTGCCAGAATAGTCTCTGAAAGAAGTGAACTGAAGCCCTAGAATTAACCCTTTGGGAGCTGTTTCAATACACATAAGCTGGGAGGCTGATAAAATGGTATTGAAGGATTTCCCCACAGCTCTGGAGGGATGCTGGGAAGTCTAGAGCAAAGGCACCTGAAGACTTGGTGTCTGCTACAAACACACTTCCTTGGTCATAGATAACATCTGTTTTGTGGTAGAAGGCAGGTGGGTCCCTTGGGCCTCTTTTGTGCTTCACTAATCCTTTACCATAACAGTTCTGTCTGCACGAGTCAGTCATCTCCAGAGGCCTCAAGTCACCTAGTAACAGCACTTGGCAGTAGAACTCTATCATGCAAATGTTTGGAGGACTCAAACATTTAGGCCATAGTAGCACATAAGGGTTGCCATCCTTCTGCACCCGCTGCCATGCCCAGATTCAGGCCACATCATGTGTCCTGAACTACGACAATGAGCTCTGACCCCTTGATACTACTAGCTCTGTCTCCGCCCTACCATCCTGCTATCCTCTCTCTTCTCTTTTTTCCAAGATGGCAGATTGCATTCTGACCACTCCATTTAGTTCTTTGTGATTAAAGAGGAAAGACACAGATGCCCACAGGAAATGGTGAATATAATCTGGATAAAAAGAGAAAATAGCAAAATCCAGGTCCAGGGAGAGACATTATCTGGCCAAATAAAGTGGAGAAGAAAGAGACAAAAACAGGCCCATGGTATCCCCTGAGCTCCATACATGCCAACATGGGGTGTGCACACATACATACATACATACACATTTAAAATTTAATGTTTAATTTTTAAATTAAAAACCCCTTCCCCAAAACCACCTCAACATCAAAGTGTTCTGAAGGAGGAGTTTTTCATTGGAACCACTTGTCAGCTTTGTCCCACAGGTCAACTCTATCCTGCCAGCCTGGTCTCAAATAACCTACAGAGACTTACTATTAATTATAAATGCTCAACGAATAGCTCAGGTTTGTTACTAAGTAGCTCTTACATTTTAAATTAATCCATATTTCTTATCTATGCTCTGCCACATAGCGGTGCCTTTTTCAACAAGACAAGTTCCATCTTGCTTCTTTCCATGTCTCCTCACACTTCTGAAACTCCTGCCTTCTTTCCAGCATCATCTTCATGTTTGCAAGTCTCACCTAACCTCTACTTGTCCAGCGCTGGCCAATCAGCTTCTTTATTAACCCAATCACAGCCATATATATTCACACAGTATACAGGAATATTCTACGGTTTTCCTAGCAGCTTTATGTCTAATACCTAAAACCAAGGGAAAATATGATTGATTAAATGATTATTTAACTGTGGCCCATTCCACAATACATAGCAATAAAAAAGAATGAATTATTGACACACCATCTGAATAGTTTACAAAGATAGTGTGTGGAGAGAAAAATCGATTCCTAATGATTAATGTTATGTGATCTTCTTTATATAAAATTGTTGAGATTACAAAGCTGTAGACAGAGACAACACTTTGGTTCAAGAGTTATGGGTAAGTTGATGGGTCTAGGAATAAAGAAGTAGCAATAAAGGTTTTGTTTTTTCAGAGATAAAGTTTTAATTATGTGTGTGAGAGGGTATGGTCACATGAATGCAGACACACATGGAGTCCAGAAGAAGGTGTTAGTTCCCCTGAAACTGAAGTTTAAGGTGACTATGAGCAACCTGACATGGACAATGGGAACTGAATTCAGGTTCAGAAGCAAGAACTCTTAACTTCTGAGCCATATCTCACAACCCCCGTGTCAGGGATCACATTGGTGACTGAGTTCCTTAGCTTTATCTGGATGATGTTTGTCTCTATACATAGGAAAATATTATATAGAAGTCACACATATACACAAGAGAATGTACACAAAGTGACATCTGAATAAGAATGTGGCTTGGTCTTCTGCCACATATCTGGTTTTGATACTGCTTGTAGTTTCATAAGAATTTACACTGTTTTCAAGATGAAAAACTCAGAAACAATCACATTATCAAATGTCTCTCTCCATCCCTACTCATCCTGGAAAGAGCCACCACAGAAGACTCAGCAGGGACAATGTGTGTGCAGTCAGAACATACACTGAGATATCACATGGAAACAACACATCTTTACTGTGTCCAGCCAACTTCCACTAGAAACAGGGAACTTACAACTATATGACGGAGTAGAGCATGTTCTTGAATAAACTAAGCATCACCCCTAACCACAGCTTTCCAGTTGTAATCCTGAGTAAATGTAGAGATTAAAGAAAGCATTGAGTTATCCCCCACAACCTCAGGGAACACTGAAACACAGCCTGCTACTACACAGAGAGGAGCAAGAGAGAGGACCAAGAGAGGAACTCTGAAGCACAAGCTGTGACTGAACAAAGTGGACCAAGAGGAGAGAACCAAGAGAGCAGACCCAAAGGGGACCAAGAGAGTAAACCCAGAGAACAGACCAAGAGAGCAAGCCAAAAGAAAGGGCAAAAGGCACAGTGCCTCAGTGCCTTTCTGAGACACAGACAGTGACAGTACAGAGCAGACAAAGAACAGTTCCCAAAAACACAGAAAGCCACTGCAAGAATTAGACCAAGAAACAAAGACACTGCCAGCATCAATTGAAGGAGAGATGGGTAGGCACCAACGCAAGAATTCATCCAACAACCTAAAAAGCAACATGGTAACACCAGAACCCCAGTGCTCAAACAACAGGAAGACTTGATCATCCTAACCCAGAAGAAGCAGAAGAAAATGATTTTAAATGTAACTTTGTGAAGATGATGGAAACCTTTGAAAAGAAAATGAAAAATTACCTTAAAGAAATAGAGGAAAAGACAAACAAAAGAATGAAAGTAATTAATAAATCTCTCAAAGAAAATCAAGAAAAAAAAACAATTAAACAGGTGAAGCAAACAGTTCAAGACTTGAAGACTGAAATAGAAGCAATAAAAAAACAGAAACCAAGGGAATTCAGGATATGGAAAATCTGGGTATATGAACAGGAACTACAGAGGCAAATATAACCAACAGAATACAAGAGGTAGAAGAAAGAATACAAGAGGTAGAAGAAAGGTGTTCAAGATACTATAGAGGAAATAGATTCATTGGTCAAAGAAAACATTAAATCCAACAAAGTATTAACATAAAACATCCAGGAAATCTGGGACACCATGAAAAGAGCAAACCTAAGAATAATAGGGATAGAAGAAGTGGGATTCCAGCTCAAAGGCACGGAAAATAGAAGAAAACTTTCCTAACCTAAAGAAGGATATTCCTATGAAGGTATGAGAAGTTTACAGAACACCAAATAGAGTGGATCAAAAAAAAAAAGTCCCCTCACTATATAATAATCAAAATGCAAAGCATACAGAATAAATAAATAGTATTAAGAGCTGCAAAGGAAAAAGGTCAAGTAACATACAAAGGTAGACCTATCAGAATTACACCTAACTTCTCAATGGAAACCATGAAAGCCAGATGGTCCTGGACAGATGTGCTGTAGACACTAAGAGACCATGGATGCATGCCCAAAATTCTATACCCAGCAAAGCTTTCAATCACCATTGATGGAGAAAACATGATTTTCCATGACAAAACCGGATTTAAATAAGACGTATCTACAAATCCAGCCCTACAGAAAGTACTAGAAGGAAATCCCCAACCCAAAGAAGTTAACTGCATCCACAAAAACACAGACAACAGATAACCTCCCACCAGCAAAACCCAAAGAAGGGAAACATACACATACTACCACCAAAAAATAACAGGAATTAACAACCACTCATCATTAATATTGCTTAATATCAATGGAATCAATTCACTTATAAAAAGACACAGGCTAAGAGAATGGATACAAAAACAGGATCCAGCCTTCTGCTGTATACAAGAAACATGCCTCAACCTCAAAGACAGACATTACCTCAGAGTAAAGGGTTGGGAAAAGGTTTTTCAATCAAATGGACCTAAGAAACAAGTGGGTGTAGCTATTCTAATATCTAACAAAATTGATTTCAAACTAAAATTAATCAGAAGAGATGGAGAAGGACACTTTATACTCCTAACAGGAACAATACATCAAGATGTAGTCTCAATCCGGAACATCTATGTCCCTAATATAAGAGCACCCACATATGTAAAAGAAACATTATTAAAACTTAAATTGCACATCAAACCCCAAACACTAATAGAATAAGACTTCAACACTCCACTCTCGCCAATGAACAGGTCAACCAGACAGAAACTTAACAGAGAAATAAGTGAACTAACAGATGTCATGAATCAAATGGACTTAACAGACATCTATAGAACATTCCACCCAAGCACAAAAGAATATACCTTCTTCTCAGCACCTCATGGAAACTTCTCTAAAATTGGTCAAAGCAAACCTCCATAGTTACAAAAAAAATTGGAGTAACTCCCTGTGTCTTATTGGATCGCCATGGATTAAAGTTCGAATTTAACATAATACTACTCTCAGAAAGCCTACAAACTCGTGGAAAGTGAACTACTGAACTACCTCTGGGTCAAGGAAGAAATAAGAAAGAAATTAGAGACTTCCTTGAATTCAACGAAAATGAAGGCACAACATATCCAAACCAATGGGACACTATGAAAGCAGTGCTAATAGGAAAGTTCATAGCACTAAGTGCCCAAATAAAGAAAACAGAGAAAACTCACACTAATGACTTAACAGCACATTGAAATCCATAGAATGAAAAGAAGCAAACTCACCAGAAAGAGTAGAAGACAGAAAATAATCAAATTAAGGGCTGCAATCAATATAATAGAAACAAAGAAAACAATACAAAGAATCAATGAAACAAAGAGCTGGTTCTTTGAGAAAATCAACAAGATAGACAAACCCTTATTCAAACTAATCAAAAGGCAGAGAAAGAGTAGCAAATTAAACAAAATCAGAAATGGAAAGGGGACATAGCAACAGATACTAAGGAAATTCAGAGAATCATTAGGTCTTACTATAAAGATGTACACCCCACAAAATTGGAAAATGTAAAAGAAATGGACAATTCTCTGTATAGGCATGACATACCAAAATTAAATCAAGACCAAATGAACCATTGAAACAGAATGATAACCTGTAAGGAAATAAAAGCTGTCATTAAAAGCCTCACAACCAAAAAAGGTCAGGACCGGATGCTTTCTTGCAGAATCTTCCAGAACTTCCAAAAAGAGCTAATACCTATACTCCTTAAGGTGTTACACATAATAAAAACAGAAGGAACATTGCCAAACTCTTTTTATAAGGCTACAGTTACCCTGATACCAAAACCACACAAAGACTTAATCAAGAAAGAGAATTATAGACCAATCTAATTCATGAATATAGATGCCAAAATACTCAATAAAATATTGGCAAACCAAATCCAAGAACACATCAAAAAAATCATCCACCATGATCGAGTCGGCTTCATCCCAGAGAGGCAGGGGTGGCTCAACATACGAAAATCATTCAATGTAATCCATCATCTAAATAAACTGAAAGAAAAAAAAACCATATGATCATCTTATTAGATGCTGAAAAAGCATCTGACAAAATCCAACATTCCTTCATTATAAAGGACTTGGAGAGATCAGAGATACAATGAACATATCTAAACATAATAAAAGCAATATACAGCAAGCCAACAGCCAACATCAAATTAAAGGAAGAGAAACTCAAAGCAATTCCACTAAAATCAGGGACAAGACAAGGCTGTCCACTCTCTCCTTTATCTATTCAACATAGTTCTTGAAGTTCCAGCTATAGCAATAAGACACCAAAGGAGATCAAGGGGATTCAAATTGGAAAGGAAGAAGTCAAACTTTCATTATTTGTAGATGATATGATAGTATACATAAGAGACCCCCAAAACCTCTACTAAGGAAGTCCTACAACTGATAAATACCTTCAGTGATGTGGTAGGATACAAGATCAACTCCAAAAAATCTGTAGCTGTCCTATACACAAATGATAAAGAAGCCGAGAAAGAAATCAAATAAACATCACCCTTTACAATAGCCACAAATAACATAAAATATCTTCAGATAACACTAACTAAAGAAGTGAAAGACCTATTTGACAAGAACTTTAAGTCTTTGAAGAAAGAAATTGAAGAAGATTCCAGAAAATGGAAAAGTATGTTCTTGGATGATCCATGGTGCAAGTTGCAGTGTAGGGTTTAGGTAGATTATGCTCCCCTCTTCCTCTCCCTACATTTTCTGTCTTCCAGAACACAGGAACCGAAGCTGCTGTCTCATATCCACCTGATAATTCCACAGTCAGCTGTCAAACTTCTGACTCATACCACTCCAAGAATGTTTTGAAGGAAGCCTGTGTTTGAGGCAAATGTGTTCCAGAATCCCCACTCTTGTCAGACAGGCCCACAGTCTGGCAGAGTTCATCTGACCTGGATTCTATGTACGTGGGATTGAACTCACCTGTTCTCTAATCTTGCGTACTTCAGAATCTTCTAGCCTCGGTCTTAGGTGTCTTAGGGTTCCTATTGTGATGATGAAACACCATGGCCAAAGCACAAGTTGTGGAGAAAGGAGTTTATTTGACTTCCGTGTTGCTGATCATTACCAAAGGAAGTCAGGACAGGAACTCAAACAGGGCAGGAACCTGGAGGCAGGAGTTGATGTAGGGGCATGGAGGGGTGCTGCTTACCAGCTTGTTTCCCGTGGCTTGCTCAGCCTGCTTTCTTATAGAACCCAAGACCACCAGCCTAGAAATGGCACCGCCCACAATGGACTAGACTCTTCACCATTGATCACTAATTGAGAAAATGCCTTACAGCTGGATCTCATGGAGGCCTTTCCTCAACTGAGGCTCCTTCTTCTCTGATGACTCTAGTTCATATCAAGCTGATACAAAGCAGTCAGTAAGCCATTCATCATTCATACCCCATTTCTACACATATGTACTTCCCTTTCTCTTTTTAAAACTCAGTTTAAAGAGTTATGGTCTGATATTGTGCTTAGTATGCATGTTAAGTTTCAGACTTAGGAAGTATTTTCTTTCCCTGTGCTAAATTGCAAGTTGACATTGGCAGTGTTGGATGAAACTACCAACCTATACAAGTATGCATCTTCACATCCTTCATATATTACTCATTTAAGCAATTACTATTCTTGTTTCAGAGTGGCATCCAAAGAAAAAAATCAATACCTTGAAATTATATCATAGGGATGGGTTCAAGAGGAAGAGCGCCTACATCTGTCAGTGCTCTTAAACCCAAAAGAGTGGCCTTCAGGATCATTTCTAGTCAGTAAGTCCATAATAGTGCAAATTATTGGCTGATGTCCAATTATCTTCAGCTAGGCCTGGGTCAGTATGACTGGGGACAACCCTGGTGGCCTGAGATTCATCACGAGTTCTGGGACAATCAATGCAGAAGCCATGCCAACCTTCTGTGGATGGGCACACACATAACCAGACAACTTTGTCTTGGAGGCGAGTTCTCTGCAGTGTTTGATCTGAGCTGGAGGTGAGAGGTTTAGATCTCGGACTCAGGTTCCTTTTATGCTTTGTGTCTCTCCGTGATTTGGGAGACATCAGCATCCATTGTCCATCCCGATTCCTCAGCGCGTCTAGGAGTCAGCTGGAGAAATTGCACTTTGCTGACCGAGCCCGTGTGCCATCTCAAGCAGTTCGTGTAAACGGGTACATTTTACATAAGGTATTTTCTTTTCTGTTTTCTGACCTAATGTGGCCTTTGAGAAATGAGTCATTATCTCATCTTGACCAAATTATTACTTTGAAGTGGGAGAGGCATTAATGAATGATCCTAGAGAGAACTCTGGATGCCAGTCAAGCAAGGGTCATACATCGGCCGAGGCCACAGAAGCCCCAGAGGTGTGGCTGTCTGGGGCATTCCTGGGCACAGGAGTTTGGTTGCCTCCCTTTTCCAGTCCTAATACTGGTTTCCACTTGATGCATTCTCTCAATTTCATTAAACCGTTTATGTGTACTACTTCAGAGCCAACTTGTCTTCTTATTAACGGAAAATACAAAGCAGAAGCCAGGAAATATCCAACTGTTTAGCTACTCACTTTGTTCCCCCAAATCAACTCTTTCTACTGCTTTCCACATAAACATAATAGGACTTCATATAGCAACACAAACTGAAAGTTCACCTTTTTCTTAGTTACTGGAGGTCCATAGTCGACTCATTTACTTAAGGGTTTTCTTCCTCTATTCTGTCTATACCAGGGCCCTTAAGTTTATACAGAATGAAGGACCTCTTCTCAGAAAACTGGAAGCCCATGTTTATTCAAGCCACGAATATTAATACAGGGACAGCAAGAAAATGGTCCTATGGTCTAGCTCAGTTTTCTGTTACTGTCACAAACATTATGACCAATAGCAGCTTGGGGGAGAAAGAGGGTTTTTTTTCCTCTTACAATTTCAGTCCATCATTTTTGGAAGCCAAGGCAGGATCTAAAGGCGGGAGCCAGAAGGCAGAACTGAAGAAAGGCCATGAAAAATGGTGGTTATTGGCTTGTTCCTCATGGATCACATACAACCCAGCACCATCTTCCAAAGGATGACACTGCCCACAGTGAGCTAGGCCTTTCCCCAGGAGTCGTTAATCAAGAAAATATTACATAAACTTACCTGTACTTACCTGCAGGCCTGTCTTAAAGGGGTATTTTCCTGGTTGAGGGTCCCTCTTTCCAGATGACTCAAGTTGATTGATTAAAAAAAAAATACTAAAAAAAAATCTAACCAGCATACCCTAAGACCTTGTAAAAAGGATCCATTACATTCATCCAGTCACATTCATCCAATATACACACCTAGCCATTCATTCTAGGACACCTTTAAGAGAGCCCAAGTTTGATGGGAAAGGGTTGTTAAAAGCTAATTTAAATAACAAACCTGAGTTCTGAATCAGAAACTCAATATATGATGTCCAAGCTACTTAGTTTTAAATAAACTTAACAGAAGTTTCCCTTTCTCAAAAAAGAGAATCATGCCCATGTGTAATTTGTCTTAAAGGAAGATGCACAAGCAGTGACCCTGAAGGCCCCCACTGGTGAGGTCTCGGGAGGCGACTTAGAGGAAGGAATGTGCAGAGGGATGGAGCAGCATCCTCTGGAAGAGGAGTTGTTCTTACAGCCCATGATGATAGCTGGGCTATCACAAATGGTCCCTAGTCTAAACGCTGGCTCTGAGCTAAGATGTGCTGTTTCACTTCTTAAAAGAACCCAGAAGTATCAGTTTTCAAACTAACATGCTATTGTTTTAACATTTTTAACTAATTTTTGAAATTCTGTGATAGCTTCATGTGCCCAGAGTGCTACCACATACCACTTTATGTCTTAGTCACACAGAAAATGACATTTTCATTTTGCTACAACTACTATATTCCCTCATTTGGAGCCCATTGTTCTCCTAGGCTTTAAGCTCATACAGAATGCAGGGTCTCAAATCGGGAAAGTAAGGGACACTTTTCTTAATGACTGGGAGCCAAGTTCCAATTCCACTTGGCTATTGATGAGACACAATCCTAGGAATCTTGTTTCTCATTTGAAAATTGGATTTCTTATCTGTCTTTTGGGGTGATGTCACCCATGGAAGTAGAGTAGAGCTGAGGGCTGGAGGATTCTTGTCCATGGAGGTTTTTGCTGTGATGGGAAGAACACTATTCATTCACCAGCTGAACGGTTTGCTGAGTGAGCACTTGGACCTCTGATTGGGCCTAGAAAGACATTCCTGCCCATACTTCTCAGTAGAACTTTCTAGCCAAAGTTCAGTCTACTTGAAAACCTTCAGGAAAAGAGAGAAACCAACAGCCCCATCTTTGGGATATAAAGCCTTCCAAGTGAAGCTGCCCTTGCTGCTAGCTGAGGCTCATGTCTCTATGAATGATCATCTTAACCTAGAGTATTCCCCAGAAAGAGAAAGCCAAGAATCTTGTTTAAGTAACCTCTATCTCTAGATGATTTGAAATACTTTGACAGATCTATATTTTTATTTGAAGAAAAAGAAGAAGAAAAAAATAATTCAATCAGAAAAGCACCATCTGTTACTAATCGATAGTCTTGCCGGAGAATTAAGACGCTCTCTCTCTCTCCTCTAAAATCTACTGATAATTTTTAAATACTATGCCATTCATTGGGATCAGATGCACTTACTCAGCATCAGGTCTTGGAATTACATAAATAATAAAGTCCTCAAGGCTGATGGCATGAGAGCATGTGGAATGTGTAACAATATAATCAGGAGAAAAAATCTACATTTAACACAAAGCACTGTAACACTGGAAAGTAAGATGGATTGCAAATCCCTTTGTTCTCTGGGGCCAGACTGTTCTGGGGAGAACACTGTTCCTTGTGTTAAATCTTTTGCTCTTTTATCCGAAGTGATGTCTTATCTTCTTTGCTTATAGCTTGGGAAGTTGTTATAATAAGACACATAAAAGAGGCGAGTGAGCAAGCACCCATGGCTAAAACAGCGCTTCCCACCCAAAACAAGCTTTCATGGCTAAAAGAGCGCTCCCCACCCAAGGCAAGCACAAATGGAGGCAGGAAGTTTTTAACCTGACTGTCTCTTAATCTTTTCCAGTGAGCTCGGGATGACTTCCCTTGTTGCCAAGCTTGTCACAGCACTCATTGGTGATGGTTTTTATTGCTGAGAATAGCTGAGGTCTATCAGTTCTAAGACTCCAGTTTAGTCCAGGGCCCGTCAGCTTCAATCACCAAAGAGCACCCGAAATCCAGAGCACCTTGGAGCTGTGATTACATTTCACAATGACACCGAAGTCTATGAACTGACCTAAGCCCCTAAAAATTCAAAATACAAGAGGGCCTGAATGAGAGCCATGCCTCTCGCTTTCTGCAGAACTGCCAACTGTATCATTCACCAGCTGCCAAAGTCAAAACAGAGCAAGAGAGTTCAGGTTAGCAGCGTGGCTGTGATGCTATGCTGACCACCTGCAAAGGCTTTGATTAGAACCTACTCATTGAAACCTGGGTTGTTGCTAGCATCTCATTTGCATAGTGTCAAGAAATGTCACCGAATTTGCTTGTCTGTTACCAAGGATGGATTTACAAATGTCATTTGGTCCATTACAGAAGTCATCTGGCAGAAATTCCAGAAAGATGCCAAGAACCTTTACAATGGGGCTTACTCTGTGCCACCCAGGAAGCTGAGTACTGAAGGGAACTAACATTTTTAAAGCAAAAAATGATGGTGACACTGTCCCATGTCCAACTGAAGGCATAAACATGGACCTGGGTCCCTGAGAAACCGCAGGCCGCTCTAGCCAGGGAAGAAGATAGGCTAACCACCTCTGATCTTCACCCTCCTTCCACCCCCTTAAATCCAGACTCTCACCCTCAGGTCTGCAGCAAACCACCTGCTATGGCTTCCCCTTCCTCTCTGCCCCTTCTGCAGTGGATCACACAGACTTTGCCTCCAAACTTGCTTTGCCCTAGTTATTGTTTAATCCCAACCTCCAACTCTACAGGCATTCCCTGGGAATATACTGGTCTCTTCAGCCTTGAAGCAGGTAGCCTACCAGCAGATCTTCACCTCTCCCTCCATCACTTCATGGTCAACCTCCCTTTGTGTGCCCAGCTCTGTAGTGGGCCTTCTGCTGTGGTCTTTCCTCACCCTCTGCCCCCATGCCTGGGAGACTAAGGAGATCCTAGTGGAACACCCTGCTTTCCTCACCCCCCTGGAGCCTCTAAGCCCCCTGCTCCTATCCCAACTCCTAAATGCCAGCACTCAACACCCAGAAACACATTTTACCTCCATTCTTGTTGACATTTCATTTGCATATTATCAAGGAATGCCATCAAATTAAACTAGCCTTTACGAAAATGATAGCAGTCCTTAAAGAGGAAATGAATACACACCTTAAAGAAATCTACGAAAACACAAACAAACAGTGGGAGAAAATGAACAAAACAATTTAGGACCTAGAAGCAGAAATAGAATCAGAAAGAAAACCCAAACTGAAGGAAATCTGGTAACAAAGATTTAGGAGCTCAAGCAGGAACCTCAGGGGCAACCTAAAGAGAATGGGAGACATATTAAAATATATAAGGACATCAAAAAAGATATGAAGAAAACAAATAATCCAATTTAAAACTGGGGTAGAAATCTAAACAGAATTCTCAAAAGAAGAAACTCAAATGGCTGAGAAACACCTAAAGAAATGTGCAACATCCTTAATCTTCAGGAAAATTTAAATCGACGTTTGCTTTGAGATATCATCTTACCCTGCCAGAATGGCTAAAATTAATAAAGCAAGTGATATCTCACACGGGGAGGGTGTGGAGTAAGGGGAACATTCGTCCTTGTGGATGAGGGTGCAAACTTGTACAGTCACTATGGCAGTCGGTATGGTGGTTCCTCAGGAAGATGAAAATCAATCTACCTCAGGACCCAGCACGTGCCCAAAGGATGCTTCATCCTACCACAAGGACACTTGCTCAGCCACATTCATTTCTGTCCTATTCATAATAGCCAGAAATTGGAAACAACCTGGACGTCATAAAACAGAAGAATAGATAAAGAAAGTGTGGCACATTTACACAATAAAGTATAATTCAGCCACTAATAAGAGACATCATAAAATTTGCACGAAGATAGAGAGAACTACAAGAAGATCCTGAGTGAGTTAACCCAGACCCAGAAACACAAATATGGCATATATTCACTTGCATGTGGATATTAACTATTAAGTCAATCTATAGAACCACAGAGGTTAGGAACAGAGTAAGGGACTGGTGGGGACAGATAGATCTTGTTGGGAATGGACAACTGAATAGATAGCTATGGACGGATGAAGGGGCTGGAACAGAAGGATCAGGTGAGGAGGGGGAAGAGAGAGGAGGAGGATGGAGGAAATACAGGGAGGGACATCAAAAAATTGAGGTCCGTCTGAGGGGTCATGTGGAAGCCTAATACAGTAGAAACGTCCTAAAATATAACCATATATGAAGACAATCCAAATTAAATCACCAAATAAGGGGAGAGATGGAGCCCCAACTGGCCATTTCCTGACACCAAATGAAGCTTCCAGTACCAGTATTGGATTATATATAATTAAGTTGTCCCCCAAAAGACATCCCATAGGAAACCCCCAAACAACCCAGACTGTTAAGGCCCTCCGTGCATATATTATGGCTTCCAGCTGAGGGTTTTTGTGGGATTCTTGAGTGTGCAAATGGCAAATGAGCGGCTCTCTGTTTCTCAGGCCTTCTCATGGGCTCTTTTCCTTCTGTTTGGTTGTTTTGTCCAATTCTGATGGGTTAGTTTTGGTTTTAAGTATATCATATTTTACTTTATTACTATCCCTTAGAATCCCACTTGTTTCTTCTCTTCCTTCTTTCCCTCCTTCTCTTTCTCCTTCCTTCTCCCCTCCCTCCCTCCCTCGCTCCCTCTTTCCTATTTGTTTATGTGATTTTTTGAGACAGGGTATCATCATATAGTTATGGCTGTCCTGGAACTTACTATGTAGATCGGGCTGGCCTCAGACTCACAAAGATCTGCCTGCCTCTGACTCCCAAATGCTGGGATTCAAGTTGTACACCACCATTGCCCGGCTGCCGGCTTGCTTTCTAATGAGAGACAGAAACAGAGTCTTTCTGCAAAGGAAAGGGAGGTGAGGAGGAACTAGGAGGTGTAGAGGGAGGGGAAACCATAATCAAAGTATATTATGTGAGAAAAAAAATCTATTTTCAATAAAAAAATAAAATAAAGAGCAATGCAAACCTAGAAATACAATATCTTGTGAAAATCTAGGGTTGGGTGAAATTCCCAGGCACAACTGTCTCCTAAGCAAGCTAAAGAACCCCACACAGTTGACTTGGTGAGACTGCTGGTTCCACAGCCTTGGATCCCACCTGCGTCAGACTTAGAGGTGGAAATCTGTTGGTGTCCAGACGGAGCGAGCACAGACTTGGTATCTTATTATTCCCTGCATAACAAAGTGAGGCCTTCCTAGCGCTTATATGGGAGTGGTAGTACATGGGTTTCATATAAGAATAATAAATACTGTCTATACATGGGGCAGAAGCATTCTGCAGATTTGGGTCCTGCCAAGTCCTTGCAGATATCATGGAGCAACTGTAGCTACCACTAGATGACACTCCTGAAAGTGTCCATAGAGATGCCAGTAAGAAATTCTGTCATTTCAGGAGCACGGAAGAGTACCTTCAGAGGCTCTGACTTCCCCAGGCTTACAGCATGGGCCTGTGTTGCGAGAGGCACAAAGAGACCTGCATCCAGATTCCTCATACCAGTGCCTTCATAGCTGGAACAGCCAGACCCCAAATACCATTGAAATGTCCCAACTGGAAGAGTTGGAGCACTGCCATGACCCAGGGAGAGGGTTGCCATGCTCCACACCACACGACAGTTTCTCACAAGGAGGTTGTGCTTCCTCTACAGTACAATGCTCCTCCACTTGACTCCTTTTAAGCGATAGCTCCTCCATCTTCGCCTCTCTTGGGGAAGTACTCCTCCACCCTGGATCCTCCTAAAGAAATACTCTATCACTTAGCTCCTCCTGATGGAGTGTTCCTCCACCCTGGATCCTCCTAAAGAAATACTCTATCACTTAGCTCCTCCTGATGGAGTGCTCCCCTAATCTGGCTCCTCTTGAGAGGGTATTCCTCCACACTGGCTCCTCCTGAGGGGATGCTCCTTTTGAGGGAGTACTCCTCCCCCCTGGTCCTTGTATCACCTGCTGGATTTTAAAGCAAATGTGTCCCTTAACCTCAGTTCTCACGTGGACAACCTGCTGGACTGGGCTAGGTCCTGGCATGGTGTGTTGTGCATCGCTACAGATCCAAAACCAAACCATTTGGAAACCACTATTACTAGATGGCAAGATGTCACGCCATTTTTTAAATGTGGATTAAAAAAAATAAACCCAATGGAGATAGTTATATACCAAGTAGAGGCAGGAAGGGGGTGCAGTGCAGAGAGGCCCCTAGGTAACTAAGTGATGCTTAGGAACAGAGTGGAATGCTGGGACCCACACAGATTTTGAAGGCTTGTTTGCAATCCTGCTTCCTTCTCCATTGTCACAGATTCTGATCCAGAGTCTGGGGTCTGAGTTTTAGATCCTGCACTCCAACTGAACACAATGAGCCCAGAAGGACACAAACATTGCACAAAAAGCCAAACCCGTCGAATTCTCTAAGAGTTCCAAATGACCAGAGGAGAGTTTTACCCACCTCTAGCTTGTAATTCTTCAGGGGCGACTTCTTCCCTGTTTGGGTCAGTTCTATGGTATGCTCTGGGAGGGCCTTGCACCCTTCTAAAGCATTGCCCACATGCTGAGTGTCACTGAACCTAGACCACACATGCAGTATTCCATCAGATTTCATACTGATTTTCAGATCTTCTCTAAAAGCTTAAGATGTGCTCTCAATGTGTGAGTGTGTTGGTGAGAGAACTTGCCCATAGAGAATCTCAGGAGCGTGTCATCTTAGAAGGTGAGCTTTTAGTTTGCATTATCCAAGCACCAGTGAACTCTTGGGTAGGTGAAAGGTTGTCAAGAAGGGTCACCTACTCCTACTCTTACTACTGCATCCCCACCAATGCTGATCTTATTGTGATATCAGCTGAATGTTCTAGAATATTTCCATGATATCTTGTTATTCTTAACTGTGTGCAGAAAATTTGTGCGACTCACCAAAAACTGTAAGAAAATATACAACATGGATCCTCTCTTCAGACTGTGCTGGAAGCTGCAGGTAGGAGCTGCGCATTCGGAAGCATTATGGTCATTTGTACAATCAAGGTTAGTTGGTCCTGATGCAAAAGCTGCTGGCAAAAGTCTTGGTACAGAGGCTAAATCAAGCATGGAGGCCACAGTCCAAGGAAGACTCCAGAAATGTCCTCAGGATGTGGGAGAAGACACCATCTGATCTATTTTAACTCTTTGTTATAGAACCCTCAAACCATCCTTCTAGCTAGAGATTATGAGTGATTTCCCATTGGAATTCACTCATTTTGTTTATCCCATTGGTCTTTAGGGCTCAATGACCAAAGATGCAAATGTTAGGCACTGAATGTGTCTACTACTTATAGCTTTGTCTTAAATGATCCCTCCAAACACAATCAAACCTGTGTGGCTGGGGACAGAGCTTTTTGAATATGAGAGATGGGGAAAGAAAATTGGGGAGGGGTGGGTTGCCGTATGTATTCCAGGCAGTTTTCTGAAGTAGGAAACTCAGGAGCAGCTAGCCAAGGTCATCTGCTTGATGACAAAATACATTCTCTCTCTTATACATTGGACTGGTGACAACCCAAAGTTTGTGGAACAGGTTTAATGAGAGCAATTTTACTCACTGATCACACCAATCCCAGTGAGAGGAACAGCACAGGTACACTGTCTGTTTCTTGTTTCATCCATCTACTGATGAGAAAATGAAGATGTAAAGACGTCGGGCAACTGGTTCAGTTGTGAGTTGTTCACACAGGGATGGAGGCTGGAAGGACAGCCAGCCAAGGCCAAGGGCAGTACTGTTTCCCCACCATGGTGCGTTATTACCAACTGAGTTAGCTCTAGTTAACTCCCAGGCCTTCTCAACAGAACACAATGATTTCACTTTTCATTGGATAGTTTCATCCTTTGAAATGACACAGTCCTGGGGTGCTCTCCCCCATCCCATGTTGCCCCAAAGCTGTGCAGGTTTTGTTTATCATGAGTATCTGCAGTAATTTGTACATGGTGGCTTAACAAACAGCTCAAAACATAGGAAAACTAGAAGCAGTTATTTATTTTAGATGATTCGGTCTCAGCTGGGCTTAGTTGGACAGCCAGTGCTGCTGGTCCTCTTTGTGGGACTCTTGTGACTGTAGTTTCCTGAGAAGTTGACTGACCAGGATGATGGCTTCGCTTATAGGCTGCAATGGCCCAGGTCTAGTACATGTTCTCCATCTCAATCAAACAGGTTTTCTGCATGGTGTCAGCCTAACTCTAAGAAGGCAAGCCATGGTGTTTATGGGCTCATCTAGCCCATTGGAGGAGGCACCACCCTGCTGCTGTTCTGATGGCAAGAGCGATTCATGGTAAACAGAATAATGCCCCTCAGGACATACATGCCCTACTCCCCAAAGACTGCAGGCATGAATACTTCTCATGGTGAAGGGGCTTTGGAGATTAATACCTTAAGGGTTGTGGGAAAGCAATCCAGGATTAGCTAGTAGGCATGTTGTAGCCCAGGAGGGAGAAGCCAGGAGGGTGAGAGGCAGAGGCAAAGTCCCAATGACCAGAGTAACTATGAGCCATGGAAGACAAACAGCCTCTCTGAGCTGGAAACCATGGAAGAGCTTCTCCCCTGGAGCACCACGAACGAAGACTGCTTTGCAAACCTCTTGATTCTAGTCCTGGGAGTCCAATTTTGGATTTCTGCTCTTAAAATCTATAAAGTAATAGGTTTGTATTGGTTTAGACTACTAAGTTTGTGGACCTGGGCTACAGTTGGAGTAAGAAACAGGCATGCAAACCAGTCATTCTAATGAAGAATTAGCTTGGGAAGAGGACAATCAAGGGCCTGAGTGTCAAACAGGACTTAATGTCACATTACACCCAAAGAAAGCACGCATGTTCAATAACAGTCAATGTCAATGGGCCGGAACATTTCCAGGGATAAAAAATGGCCAAGTTTTAAAATAGTATATTAATAATAACAAATAAAAAGAATAAGCCATGCAGGGAGGGCATTGCAAAGTGTCCGTGCATAGCGCTACAAAGCAAGCTGCTGGGAGTATAGCCCAGGCACAGAGCACAACTGGGGAAAACAAACAAACAGATGAATGAAAAGGAGGCCACTGAGCAGTAGGTAAAATAAGGTTTGGGGAAGAGACATATAAACAAAACCTCTTAAAAGAAGGCTCAATCCTAATTTATGTGTATATGTGTGTGCCTGCATGAGTTTATATGTGCCACATGACTTGGGTGAGTGTGATGGCCAAAAGAAAGCTTTACATTCCCTGGAACTGGATTTACATGGGTATTGGGAAGTGAATCTGGGTCCTCTGTAAAAGCAGAAAGTGTTCTTATCCACAGTGCAATGTCTCCAGCCCCGAAGCTAGATCTAACAGTCTGTGTGCTGATACACATTCCACTTCAAATAAAGACTAGGTTCATGTATCACATAGTACAAAGTATATATTACTTGTGACATTTTTGGCTTTTTACCCCAGATATCTCCTGAAGTTATGAGAAATTTTATTTTGCCACCAAAGCAATATAACATGTTGAGAAAGAATACATTTTTGTCCAAGAAAACAAAACCTAGTAATGATTTGGGAAGCAGTTGGTATTGTGTGCTTTTGCAAGCGCACCATATATTTTTGTACCTTTGCAAGCAGAGGGAAGAAAGAAAAGAAAGCGCACCCGCCCTTAGAGAAGTTCTGTTCTACTCAAGGCCCAATCATGAGGCAAAGAGGGGTGTGAAGGAATGAAAAGGCCTGATGCTTGCTTATAATGTAACCACAGTGACCCCACAGAAGAGGGCCAGTGTCATAGCGTGCCTGGGGTCATTGCAGGGCGGCGTGCTGGTAAGAAGCTGCACACGTCCAGTTTTAGGGGAGGCAGTGTTAATTTTGTTTTCTTTTAACTTTGGATGGGTTTTGTCTCTGTACCCCAGAGTGGTCTCAAATTTGCAGTCTTCCTGACTCAGCCTTCCGGGTGCTTGAAGGAATTTCCAGACAGTGCCACCATCTCAGGCCTGCTTATGAGCATTTTGTAAGCAGGGGAGTTCAACGTTGAGTTCCTTCAGAAGTCACGTTGGGTTTTATTGTTTTAATGGTTCCAGATCCCCTACTTGTGTGGCAATAGTCTTACCCAGTCTCAACACAGCCAGGCTATGCGTAATATGGGCATCATGCCAGCACTGGAAAGAGACCTACTTATAATAAACCAAATTTAATTTTATAAAAATGAAAACACATTGTAACTTGGCCTTGCTCTGTGTCCAGAAGATAGCCTGGCTGGCTCCCCTTCTTTCCACTTGGAGCATTGGGCAAAGTCATCTCCTGCAGCACAGATGCAACCAGCCTGGCATTCTTCTTGCACAGCAACCCTAGATGAGCAAATGCTAGCTCCACAGGGAGGGTACGCTGATCTACGCTGATCTCTAGACCCAAAGGGAGAAAAGGCTCCTCCAGGAACTTCTGATCTGTCAACTAGATTCTGACTCTAAGACACTTGGGATTGATGGTTAAAGGAAAGAGAAAAATAAAAACAAATATGCTAGGAACGGCATAGAAAAAAATGAGACGTGTGTCCTTTCTTATCACATAGACCACCTCCCAGATGTCCCTTAGGCATCCAGCCTCCAACACACCCAACTCTCTCGTGAGTCAAAGGAAGCATTACAGGGTTCATCAGTCCCAGATGCAGTGATAACAATGGCGCTGTGTCTGCTGTCCGTGTGGGTGTCAGGCCATCTATCAATGGTGCTTTAGTGATGCTATGAACCAACACTAAGGGTGCCTTGGAATTTCAGGGGTAAAGGAAAAGGCAGTAAAGGTTTGTGTTCACCTGCCCCACCCTCAGGGTGAACAACAGGGGTTTCTGTAAAGACAGAGCATACGGTTCCCCCTGCCTCTTCTTGGTCCTCTATGAAGCAGGAGATATATACGGAGCACTTGGCTGAGACCGATGGAGATTCTTTTTATTAACTAAATACTCCATTTTTATTTGAATTTGGTTTTGTTATATGTTTGATTTGGGGATTCGATCAGTCAGAGCTATGACAGTCTTCTTGGTAGAACAGATAATGAAATGGAGACAAGACAGAACCCATAGCAGGGATTTCACAGTTCATACTCATATTCCTCTTAGGAAAACTACAGATTTGGAACCGGCTAGTATTCGGGAGACTTAACTGTACTTGAGGCTCTTAGCCTCTCACCTATCACACCACTTGCTCAAAATGCCTTTTCCTAGCTGCCTTGTCCTATGATCTGACTTGATTATTACAGCAAAAGATACTTATATTCAAATTGTTTAGTCCATTTTGTGGCAGAAGTTTGAATTCTTAGGAGGCAAGAGAAGGCCTTGTTGAAGAATGGCATGCAGGTGAGTAGTGTTTTGTTTCAGGCTCTTCAGAGAAAATTTGATCTAAGATGCCAGAATCTTACACCTTAACATGTATTCAATGTTATGCTAATCATAAGACTTCCACAGTGATGCAAACTTTGCCTTCTCATCTTTGAGGGGGATTTTGGACACTGGGTGTCTAGAGTACAAATAAAACCCCTGCTTTGAGCACTTCAGGAGCCCAGAGAGCTTGGAATCCGTGTGGCTCCTCCACCAATGAATGCCATCCCCAGATGGCTATAATAGTTTCTCCCCAGATGCACACTGTAAAAATACACACAGGAAAACCACATCGCCCATTGTCCCATTTTAGCTTTTACTCAAGGGAAAGTGGTGTTTTCAGACCATTTCAATGCAAAGCATCAATTTCAAGGTCAGATAAAATGCCTTCTTCCAGGTCCCAGACAGGGCCCTTGTATCTCATAGCCTGTTCCCATGGCAGCACTTTTGTAAGGTTTTGAGTGACTTTTGACCTCTCTGCTGATGGGGGATTCCATGAGGGTTTCTACTCAGATGGTCAAGAGCTGAAAAGATAAATAAGTAAATAAATAAATAAACAAGTAATTTTAAAAACCCATCTAAGACTGCTAGCTGTCCTGCCACACTGAGCTGATAAGACATGCAGCTGTCAGAGAAACTCCATGCCTAGCTGTCTACAGATGTTTTCCATACTCTGATTGCTCAGAATCAACATCCAGTAGAGATATGTCAAGGTCACCTACAGCTTCATACTGTGTTAGGACAGCTAGGCATGGCAGCGAATTTTCTCTCTCATTTTTAGGGACAAGATCTTGTATATAGCACCTGGGCCTCTAGCTCTTTTGACCTTCCAGTCTCTTCTTCCACGATAGTCCTTGAGAGATAGGTGTTAGAGTTGTCCTAAAGATGTATCCCCTGGTGGCGGGCACCCTGCTGTCCCTTATCCTCTACATTCTGACCAGTAGTAGATTTCTGTAATAATCTCCATTGGCTGCAAAAAAAATAGGAGCCCTTTTGATGAAGGGCAAGGGCTAAATTTACCTGTGGGTGTAAGGGTAAGCATTTGAAACACAGTTAGGAGTGATACTGGTTTAGGACACTGGTTCTCCTATGAGATCCATGACCTCTCTAGTCACGGGTAGTTGACTATGTTTACAGTCCTAAGCATGAATGCCCTTATGTCCCCTTAAACATCCATTGGTTACCCTAAAGATGTAAGTGCCACTCTTGTTCCACTGGAGCTGTTGTGCCAGACCAGCCATGGTTGTGGTTCATAGGTTTTACAGCTGGGCAGGACTACTGACTGCTTCTCTTCTTTGGCAGCTTCCATGGCATCTTCTAATACTGTGAGAGCCAATCCTCAGAGAGGACGGGAGGCTTCCGTATCAGTGTCAGCCTTATTCCTCCAGGTCCTGTGTACAGAGTGTGTGGTATCTTCAGCAACAGAATCTTCTCATCAAATTCTAGAAGGCAACCAAGCACAAAGGCAATAGCCTATGTGGTTTGGGGAGACTCTTGTGTGCCCCCCAACCAACACCTTGAAGGGAGATTTCCCATGCTTGGCACTACGTTTTAGTTAGGTGGTGCAGAGCTCTGTGGGGAGAGCCATCATCACTCCAGGTGTCAAAACTCCATCTAGTGTATACATATATATGCATGTATGTACATAATATATACTTAGACATATATACTTACATAAATGCATGCACACCTTCATATGTATTATGCATATATGTAAGTAAACTTGTCAAATCCAGATTGCATAAATTATATAAACCTCTTCCCCGTTTTTTTAAAATCTCAGTTTGCCTTTTTCCCATTTTAAACCGTTTTTTGAAGTGGTATTTTTTGCTGTTTTGTGTGTTTGCGTGCATTCTTGACACTAATCTCCTGTGAATTTTAAGTCGCAGTCCCCCCCCACTCTGGTTTGTGGTGCATCTTTTGTCTTATTTAAGATGTCATTTGATGAATAAGACCCTTTAAAGAAAAACTAATAAAATCAAATGAGTGATTCTTTTTTTGTTGTGTTTGGCACGTTCTGTGTCATGCTGAAGAGATGTTTCTCTGCCCCGAGGTCATAAAGCTGCTCCCTTATATTTAATTCTAAAAGTTTTAAGGTTTGACTCTTGACATTTAAGTTCTTAATCCATCTGGATTTCATTTTTTGTGTATGGTAAGAAGTAGGAAATCCACTTTCATTTTTTTCCATATGAATAACCAATTTTTCCAGCTCCATTTGCTTAACTATGTTTTCCTTTATTGTTGTCAGTAGCAACACACAGGCACACACATGTTCAAAGAAAGATATCACAAACACCTTTTGTCCTAATAGCAAAAATTAACGTATAAATACAACCAGTTTGAATATGTGGTTTAAAATTAGGATTTGGGGGACATTCTCTTGCAGTACTGAGGCTGAATCCAGGGCTTTCTGCTTTGCCTGTGAGCTGAAGCCCAGCATTAACAGCATCAGGTTGAATTGGGTAATAAACTAGGAAATCTCTGGCCATCGAGTCTGTAACCTGATGATTAGGTATAGGATGTATATTATGTAGCGATGTCAAAGAAAGCTACATGAAGTGGAAGGGACAGATACCCTGTCCCAAGGTGATGCCCTGATTATAGGCAAAGCAAGGATTCAAGGCCTCTCTAACTCTGCCTCATTTCCTATTCTAATATGGAATTCAATAGAGCCAGCTATCGATACTAAAAGCAAAAGTGAGGGATTGTTCACTCACTAGCTAGAGAGGCGCTGTCCCTGACAAGATCAGGGCTATATCTCTTGACACCGCTGGTTTCACTTTTTCTCAGAGGAAGAAGGGAATCTTGAATTCAGAGATCCCTTGCTGTGGAGATGGGGAAACATGGCCTGGCATGGGTTAAGCCAGCTCTGCTCATGGGACTCTATTGTGGGCTAGGAGCAGGCCGACGTGCCTTGTCAATGCTGTTGACCATGGCGGCCATCTCCTCACTGCTCTGTCACACACATGCCACCTTCATGCTAGAAAATGTCAGAAATCTCTGGCAGCTTTCCAGACACACTCAGGATCCCTGTTTGTAGGTAACAGCTATGTCGCTTTCATTGGGTAATGAATAAAGAAACTGCCTTGGCCTAGTTGATAGGTCAGAACTTAGGTAGGCGGAGTAGACAGAACTGAATGCTGGGAAGAAGGGCAGAGTGGCAGACACCATGGATCTCCTGCCTGAGACGGACGCTGGTTAGAATCTTGCCAGTAAACCACAGTCTCGTGACGATACACAGATTAATGAAGATGGGTTAAACTAATATGTAAGAGTTAGTCAATAAGAAGTTAGAGCTAATGGGCCAGGCAGTGTTTAAATGAATACAGTCTCTGTGTGATTATTTTGGGTATAAGATAGCCGGGCAGATGGGACAACAAGCAGCCGGCTCCTCCTGTTACACAGCTAGAGACACACGTGGAACCAGGTAGTTTCAAGACAGAGACCCATACCCCTTCCAGCTGGATAGGTCCTCTACAGCTGAAAGCAGCATTAAAAAAATGAGTGCTGTATAATAATGAAACTAAACCGGCCAGGAAGTATCATTGTTTCTTTTTTTTCTAACCACTGAAGCGAAAACATTTTAAATCCTTGGACTATTAAACCAAAAAACACAAACAAAAACAGACACCACAGACCAGCTTTGACAGCTCTGCGGTAGTTTGCTGAGCCTGGGCTCTGCTCTGCTCTGAACTCATTTCCAGAATGCAGATCATTCCATTCTTGGGATGAAGGTGTGGATGGCGGAAAGCCAGAGAACTTCCTCATCTTATGCTTGCCATGGAGGAGAAATTCCAGGGGTATTTTTTCCTTTGATGGAGAGGTTAAAAATTATTATCGCAGCTAATTTATTCAACAGGTATCTGCTGTCTCTATTAGCAGTGAGGAGTGTTCTATACGCTGAGAGTTCACCAGTAAACACGGCACACGTTTCCTGTCCCTCCCATGTTTCCACCTGGGAGAAGAAGAAAGACGCTAATAAGTTGGAAGGGGAAAGTATAGCTTGGCGGATAGTGATAGATGCCAGGGGAAAGGTCCGGGGAGGAGTAGAAGGGCAAGATTTGGCTATGGCTTTAAACTTGGGAGTGACCGGTGCTGAGAGAGAATCCAAACCTCGAGACTCTTAAAGACCATAAAGCAAGGGAGGATGGAGTGAGCACAAAGCTGACCTGAGGCAGGAGCCCACATACGTGTCAGTGAGACAGGGGAGAAACACCAGAGAGGCCGGGAAGGGAGAGAAAACCAGGAGCGTGCGCACTTTGTGAACCAGGTGTTAGTTAAGCGGGCAGCCAGAAAAGGGGAGAGATCACCCCAAACCTAGATTGTTCTGGAATAAGAAGCCTGCACAGACTTGGACCATGGAAGTCAGTAGTCACCTTATAGCTATGGTAGATGAAAGAGGTAAAGTGTTGAACAAAGAGCTTCATGAGTTACGGAGACATCAGGAGGCTATAAGCCAATGTGAAAAAGAATTATCACCTTAAAGGGTTTTTCTTATGAAGCAAAGTAAACCTGCAATATTTTTTTGTTGGGAGGGAGGTAGGTGGCATGGGAGGGAGTGACAACTTTGTTTGTTAATTGATATAAAAATGATAAAGATCCAAAGGAGAGGGTAAAATTGGTGCTGGGGCAAACTTACTCTCAGGACTCCATGATCTTCTATGTAGGCTAACCTCAGCGCAGGGACCAGGGAGAACATCCCTAGTAACAGGAAGGCAGCCAGAGGAAACAGACTGGTGGCTGTGTGGCAGGATGGAAACTTCTGGAAAGAAACTCTTGTAGTTATTTCTGTTTTCTCAGTTTAGGTAAGTTCCTCTGGGGGTGGTCACGGGTGCCCGGCACTAGAGGGGAGAAGACGGGGTAGGAGCAACCATTATTATGGGGACAGAATTTAGGTATGCGTTCCCGAGATGCAACACAGTGGAATAGGGTATGGGCAGCTCTTCAGGTGTCCATGGGTTCCTTACAGCTCACTAGCGCTTCCTTCCAAAGAAGCCTTTTTTTCTGCAAAGGAATTCTTGGTGTGTTTTAGATTACTTCATGGGTTCACAACCAGTCAAAGAGCACAACAAAGCTACTCAAGAAGGTTTGTACCCCAGTGGAAGCTGGAGGACTCCTGCTCCCCATATGGCTGGCAGGGAAGGCACACAGCTACCATACTTGGATGGGGTTTCCTTATGTGGAGCAAATAAAGAAGCCCCCGATGGAGCTCTATAAACCAAGGTGAGTTTGGGGTATCAAGAGCTGTCAACTCCAACAAGAACCACGTAAGTTCCTGCCCATGGGAGAAGTTGGAAGGAAGGACCAGGCCTTGACCCAGAATTGCTCTCTGAAAAAATGCTGTCTCCATACCTGCTCCCCAAATGCCTGCTTGAGTGTAAGTAATGATGAAACATCCTTCAAGCATCAAACTTTGGACCCATCAAGACGGCTTAGCGAGTAAAAGCACGCGCTGCTGAGCCTGGTTATCTGATCTACTATCCCAAGAGTCCATGTGGTAGAAGGAAAGAACCAACCCCTTTAAGTTTTTCTTTGACCTCTAAATATTCATATCAGTGCATATACACACACATATACATGCACACACATACATTATGCCTACACACATATACACATGCACACATACATGCATACATATATGCATACATACACATATGCACACATGCACATACACATACATACACACACATATACACATATATACATACACACACATACATATGTACATGAATACACACACATTGAAATACATTTTCAGAAAATTATACAGTACTGAACTGCCCACTTGAATAACAAATTACTTGATAATTTTAGCCTGTATTATGACTTTTAATGTAGTCATACTTGCTTTTCTAAAAAGTATGACGGCTTATTTATGAAGAATACCCACCATGTAGAATGGAATAAAACTTCAAATTATGAAGAAGATAAATTATGTCACACATCAAATGATCACTTGGCAGGGGCGGGGGCTTCACTTGAGATTCTCTCTAAAACCAGAAACACAATAATCTTAAAGACAAAAAGAAAACACCTTAACTGACAGTTGAAAATAAGCAAAAATAACTCCGGAGCCCCTTTCCCTGCGACGCTGGAAACGGCTCAATAGCTTTTACTTCAAAGCGCAAGGGGAAAGCTGTTTAGCCTTGTTTTCCCCTGTGTTACTGAAAGGTGGTGCAAAGGTCTGTTCCAGGCAGAGAGGCTATTTACCCAGCCGAAGGCCAAAGCTGACTGTCATATCCAAGTTCTTAAAGTCTTACAAAAACATCAGCTTACAGTGGAAACTCTGACCTGCGCTGCCCCTGGTGAGCCGGTGCGATTCAACAATAATAACAATAATGCTAAATCTGGTTTTCCTACAGCCAGCCCCATAGCACATTCTTTCTGGGAGGAAAATCAATTTATATTTCCAGGCAGGAATTCCAAAGTGGAACTGGGTATTTATCACGACTGAACTGAGCTGAACTGACAACCCCTTTTGCGTTCTATTTTAGAGGCTTTCCTCCATGTTTACGTGTGAGACGGTTCAGGCTACCCAAGGAACCGAAGACACTCTGTGTGAAAACCGGCCTTTCCGTGCCCCACGCCCCCGAGTCCCTCGCAATCATTCTAATCTAATTAAGGTATGGTTGCGATTTGTTGTATTAAATATTCCATTAAAAATACACTATTGCAAAGTATGCACTTGCTTCGCCCTGGCAGTCTCCTTTGTAGCTGCCGTCACTGGGGTTGAAGCATTTGCTTTGAAACGCCTGCCAACTATTTTTGCCCCATACCACAGTAACAATGCAGTAATGGAGGAGTGATTTATCCCAGGGAGTTTATAAGTGTGGGGGCCCGCGTGGAATGCTCTCTGAAGTTCAAACAGACTCCTAAATTACAAGAAGACCCTTAACGGAGTGAGCTCCGTGCCCTTTGCAGGTGGAAGTGCCACCGAGCAATTCATTAACTGCTTTCACTGAAAACAAAAACAGGGGTTAAAAAACACGCATTTAAGCAAATATCCATCAGCTACATAGCAATGCCTCTGAACCTCCTCGTGTCTGCCAGTCACTTTCCTGTTGTTTCATCGCGGGCGTTCACTAGGAACACACTTTAAAAAGCGAAGCCAACGCCAGCAGCTTTGCTTCCACGGTAACACCCCTCATTTCTACCCACGTCTCCATGCCGGAATAGCTGCCCCGAGAGCCCTGACAATCAGACTTGACTCAAAATAACGAAATGAAGGACGCGTTTGCTAATTTGTCTCTGCTTTCACATCTGTGTGTGGCTTTTTCTTTTCTTTCTTTTTTTTTAAAGACCCACAACAAAGGGAGGAAACCGCTGTTTGCTGTGGCTGCAGAAGCTGGATGCTTGTTTAGAAAGGCCACTGTGTCCAAAGATCAGGTTGGCAGCTCTTTTGAGTTTCCCGTACTGGGCCCTGCTGTGGGAAAGAAAGACACGAGCCACAAGGCCATATAGGTAGAGACCACCCAGGGCTGAGCTCCCTTAGCAAACAGCGACCTCCTGTTAGACGCTTGTAAGGCCCAAGCGGAACCTCCGCCCTCAATGCAGCCCCCATGGATCCTGGAGGATTTTCTGCTTCACCCTGCTCTGTGGGAGCCTCAAGAACACAGACAGAACTGATTATTTTAAAAAACAATGCGGGACCACACTGGGCCTGACCCTGCACAGAGCCCCAGCCGGTGTCGTCTGACCCTCCCTTACTCTTCTATTTGTGGAGGACCATCATCCGTTTTCTTTTCTGAAAGAGCTGTCAAGAACGTGGTCTGTGGGAAACAGGCACAAATGTGGGCTTTTAAGACATCAAATGGCATACATGGGCCACCTCTGGACGCCAGGGCCTGGATGCTCAACAAACACCTTCCTCCTCGATGCGTAGACCTTCTAAGGGGCAGCTCTCACCTCAAGACGAGGGGACACTAGGCCAGCGCGGAAACCAAACAGTTAGATGCGAAGTCTGGCTGAGAAGTCTGGCAGTGACTGTCATAGGAATAAAGCGATTGAATGATTTCTAACACATTTCCTATTTCCAGACTGTTTTTGCAGGGACAGTAAAAATAAAATAAAACTTTGTTTTTGCTCATCTGTACTAATACTGGGGGTTAATTATTTTTTTCCCTATCTAGTCCAGAGCTTAATGGACTTCTTTGGAAAGGACTGGCTTGGGGTGATGAATCAATTAATAATACAGAAAGGAAAAACCTGGAGGGATGGCAAAAAGGGGCCCATCAGACCCTTCTTGGGATTTGCTGACAGTGAGGAGGAAGATGTCACACAGTTACACCTGGTGGACAATGGGGCGTGGCCACTTGACTCTAGATAGGCTGAGTAAATGCTGGGAGCTTTAAAGGCCCCAGAGGCAGAGCTTCTATCTACAGGAAGACATGAGTCCAATAGAAAAGATCTGCCTATCGATGAGTAGATGAGCATCTTTGATGCAATTAACACATGCTGCCTACTAAGTGGCCTGGAAAAAGGGTAAGAAATCGTTAAGAAATGCTTGTTGGATAAATGGCTGCCTTTGCCCAGTGCTGTCCTCAGTAGACAGCTAATCTATGCGCTTTCCAAATAGTTCAATGTGTGTTTTGCAAATTATTTCATGTGTGGTTCAAAAATGTTTTTATTAGTTGTTGTTTTTTCGTTTTCTCCCCCCCAGAGTTAATGAGTTCACTGAAGCCCATTTCTTGTCTGGGGCTTGGCATGGCCACTGAGGCCTGGAAGGGAGGATAACATCTTGGAAAGAGAAGCCTCTTGTCAGACTCATTGTGTGTCTTGAAAGGTCATGAACGTTTTGTACATATGACTATTTTAATATGAAACTATTTTTATTGACAGTGAAATGCTGAGTGATTCATGCGTTGTTATCTTGAGTCCTTTGATTTAAAAAAAATCAGGCAAAATTCAAGCTCACTAACATTGTAGATTAGACCTGGTTCCAGGCAGTTTCTCTTCTTTGATCTCCTGTGTCTATAGTATAAGAATTCAAGCATGTTCTATAGACATAAGCAAGGCATGCTTCTTCGTGACTTTCTCAAACCTCTATGGAATCATCACGGGCTTCCAGCCACACACTAAGTAGGAGATGTGGATCAAGGGGTGGGGGTGAGATCCCCTATGATTCTTCCTACAAGGGCACCAATTATCAAATCAGAGTGCTGTCCTTACAACTACAACCTTGCTTAGCCTTAATTCTTTACTCAGAATACTCATGCTGGAGGTGGAGGTTTTGACACATGAGTCCATTAAACCCATAAGCATTCATTCAAAAAATTGTGTCAACTAAAGTTTGTCCCCTTAACATGGAAACGTAAATGAAGCAGCATCTTTTCAGGATTTTAAATTTACTTGGAAATTAAGGAAAAGCATATGGTTTTTGGAAGTAGAAATTCTCAATTCTGGTGTGTATTATGACTGGCAATATGTCAGGATGCACCAAAATTGTATACATTTACTCATTTTTATATTTTTACTTATTTTTTGTGAATTCCATACATGAATAAAATGCATTTTGATAATATCTACCCTTCATTTACCCCACACAATCCTATGGGTGCTCCCTCTATTTCCCTCTAAATTTCACATTTATTTTTATTTTTATTTTTAAAGAGAAGAGTCCAGTTAGCATTGCCTGTATCCATGAGTATAGGGTGACCACTGACACATGGGCAATCCACCAGGGGCCACATTTCTGAAGAAACCTGATTCCACAGAAGCTGAGAGTTTGTGTGCGACATGCCTGCCATGACCCCTTGCTCTACAGTCATTCTGCCCGCCCTGAGCTGTGCACTAGGGAGCGGAGCGTCCCATTCGTGAATGAGTACTCCCTAGTCACCTCTCTTCTATGCTTTGACCAATTCTGCATCTTTGTATTAACTCAGATCCACTGCAGGAAAAAATTACTCTGGCCAAGGTTGAAAGCAGAACTAAAGTATGGGCAATAAGGTTAATATTTAGTGGAGTGTTGGATGCTATGTCAGTTTGTCAAAACACAGTTAGAGGTTCTCTTCTAGCATGTATGAACCATTCAGCCGTGGTTTGGGGCCAGTCGTCCAGTACCAGGTGCTGTGGGACATGGTTTCTCCCTGTAAAGATTTGTTCCTTTTACTTGTTTAATAAAATGCTGACTGGCCAGTAGCCAGGCAGAAAGTATAAACGGGGGGACCAGGCAGTAAGTAGAGGCAGAGCGATGAGAATTCTGGGAAGAGGAAAGAGTCAGTCTGCAGTCGTCACCCAGACACAGAGGAAGCAAGATGTGACTGCCTTGCCGAAAAAGGTACCAAGCCTTGTGGCTAACACAGACAAGAATCATGGGCTCATATAAGTTATAAAAGTTAATAAGAAGCCTGAGCTCCTAGGCCAACCAGTTTATAATTAATGTAGACCTTTGTGTGTTTCTTTGAGGCTGAATGACTGAGGGACCAGGCAGGACAGAAAACTCAGTCAACAACCAGGCATGAGTTCCCTCCTAATGAGTTGTCTTAAATCCACCCTGACAGCTACTGGATACCCCCAAGTAGGTGTCTTAGCTGGTCATCATCATAGCTCTCAAGATTCACAGATGCAGAAGACCGTTGATAAATTTTCTCTTCCCAGCCATCTGTATGTTACTTCCTGCACTACAGAAGCTGGTTGTCAGTGAGGAGTATTCCAATTATTAGCATCTTAATTGCTTGAGATTCTGTAACTGAAGTGGGTGGTGTCTTCAGAAGTATGGTCTTATCCTCATGTTCTGACTGGCATCCAAGAATAATAGCAATAAGCGGTCTTGTTTTAGGCTCTATTGAACCATCATCCCCTGGTTGATCGTATAGATGGAGGTGTTGCACACCTGGCACTGGGCTTTCTCTCTGATGGTCTATGAATTCTAAGGGGAAGATTATCCTCCAATTTGAGGTAGTTACAATTAAGTCATTTCTTATATGCTTTCAGAAAGCTTATAAAGTACTAGGCTTCCATACAGCTTTTCAAATATCCTTAATATCATTGCCCCTCCCCCAACTTCCGTCTGCTGTAATCTCCCACCACCCTTTCCACTTAAATCCCCTACCACCAGTTTTCATCTTTTCCACTTCATATCCCCTGTGTTCTACTTTCTTCATTCACTAAGCTATTTATTCCTTCATCCCTTAATGGGACCCTTCTACTTCCCTGGATTCTCCAGGAACTCCAAGCTATACTCACAAATTGAAAGATTAGGAACTTGGATCTGCATAGAAGAGAGAACGTACGGCATATGGCATTTGTCTTTCTGAGTCTGGGTCACCTAACTCAGTATAGCTTTTTCTCATTTCCATCCATTTTTCTTGAAGAGCTCATGATTTCATTTCTTTTCTTTACTGATGAATAGCACGCCACTGTGTATACGCACCACATTCTCATCATCCACTCATCAGTTGATGGACGTCTAGGCTCCAGTGATGAAAGCAGCAATGAATATGGACGAGACAGTAGATCTGTTGTAGAATATAGTGTCTTTGAGGTAAATGTACAAGAGTGGCAGAGCCAGCTACTAGGAGTCATATGGGTCAAGCAGAGGCTGGATCTATTTCTAGCCTTTTGAGGAATCTCCACACTGGTTTTCTAATAGCTCCACCATTCGCATCCTTACCAACAGTGAAGGATAGTTCCCTTTCCCCACACCGCCATCAGCAGTGGCTGTCATTTGTTTTCTGAATCTTGACCATTCTGGCTGGGGCAAAATACAATCCCAAAATAGTTTTAATTTGCAGTTCCTTGATTCTAAGAATGTTCAACATATTAAAAAGTATTTCTTAGTCATTTTTACTTCTTCTTTTGGCAACTCTCTGTTCAGATCTAAAGGCCATTTATTGATTGTTTTATGTCAATAGATTTTAGATATACCCAGAGACCAGAAGTTGACCTCCACTGTTGTTCCTTCGCTGCTTTCCATCTTGTTTTTCTTATAAGTTTTTCATTTATTGAAATAATATAATTATAGTATTTACCACTTGCATTTTCCTCCCTGCTTTCTCTCAAATTCATGACCTCTCTTTCTTTAGTTCTTGATTGATATATATATATATATAGAGAGAGAGAGAGAGATATGTATAGATATACATAGACAAATATACATATATATTATATTATATATATTCCAAAATAAATAAAAACAACCTTCTCAGTCCACATAATCTTACCTGCATGTATATAACACAATGATTCAGGGATGACCACCCAACACAGGACAATCAGCTTGGGGGTTTTCCCTGGGGAAGACCATTTCTCACATTACTTAGTTGTCCAGAGTTCTTTGTCTATTGTTGAGGCCCCACAAGCCTTCCCCCTCCACGTTAGTATATCTATCAGTGCCACCATTTAGGTCTTGTTCAGGAAGCCACATTGATGAGACTTCATGAATGGAGCCTCTCTGACATTCCTAGAAGGCACAGCTCACAACAGATCACCTCGTGCTCTGACTCCTACAACCTTTCCACCCCTCTTCTGCCATGATCCCTGAGTTTTAGGTTTAGGGGTTGTGCTGTAGATGTATCGATCGGGACTGGGCATCCCATGGTCTTTTCTTCTCTATATTTTGATTAGTTGTGATAATATATATATATATATATATATATATATATATATATATATACCTGTTGCAAAGAGAAGTTTCTTTGACGATGGATTAGAACTACACTTATCAATGAGTACAAGGATAAATATTTGGAATTTAGTTAGAAATTATAATGCTTTAGTAAACTGGCTATTATAAGTTCTCCTCTGAGATCAAGAAGCTCACCAACCCTAGGTAATTGGCCAGGTTTCCGGTACCAGGCATGATTTCCCTCCTGTTGAGTGCGCCTTAAGACCAATATTGGTTGTTTGTTGACCAAGTTCTCTTTCTCACCTGGTCCTGCAGCCGTTTAGTCCCAAAGAAACACACAGAAGTCTACATTAATTATAAACAGATTGACCTATTAGCTCGGGCTTCCTATTAATTCTTATAACTTACATTAGCCCATAATTCTTGTCCATGTTAGCCATGTGGCTTGGTACCTTTTTCAGCGAGGCAGTCACATCTTCCTTGCTCTGTGTCTGGCTTCCTCTGTGTCTGAATGAAGACTGCAGACTGACTCTTTGACTCTTTCCTCTTCCCAGAATTCTTGTTGCCCCACCACTACTTCCTGCCTGGTTGCCCCACCTATACTTCCTGTCTGGCTACTGGCCAATCAACATTTATTTAAAATCCAAGTGACAGGGTACAGACCATTGTCCCACAGCAGTTGTTGGTTACCACAAAGGTATACATGCTATTATTGCATCCTTAGTGCTATTGTGCCATACTTGCAATTGTTGTGGTTCATAGGTGCCACTTGGTTGTCTCCTATCCTTGGAAGCTTTCATAACACCTTCTAATATCATAAAAGCTAATCCCCAGGGAGGAGGCTTTCAGGTCAGAGCCAACTTAGTTCTTACAGTTCCTGTGTCCAGAGTGCTTGGTTTCTCCAAGAGCAGCAGGGATCTGCCTTACACTTCAGAAGATGATCAATGGCAAAGGTAATTACTTCTTATACTAAATGGATTTCTCATGTCTGATACTGAGATTTTGTTAGTCTATGGCTCTTGGTGGGAGTATCATTAGCCCTGATATGAAGATTTCATGTAAACATATATGCATACATAGACTTATAAGTATTATATTCAATTTTAAGTAGCTATATAATAATATGCTTCCTTGTGGCTTTTTCTGACATTCTTACAAATCATTCACTCTACGTATTCTGTATTTATCTCCTTCTCACTCCCTAAATTAAAGCTACCCCATTTTCCCATTTCCCCCTTCAAATCACTTGAACCCCACAAGTTCTCTCCAATTTTCCCACCATGGTTTCATTTTGCTATCTTAGTTTCTTTCATTACTCCAGGTTATGTATGTACAGGCCAGATTATACAGGCCATATTCCCACACTGTATGACAGTCAGAATTCTGAGTGACTTGGCAAGGCACAATTTGCACCTACCACACAGAAGGTGGTCGCCTAGCCTTTGATGGTGAGACAACCTGATGCCGTCCTAAGCAAGTAGTCAGGCTATGCTAATGTCGTTCTGCTCCTTCTATTGTAAGTTAGGAGGTCGCCTAGAGAAGAGGTGCTTTTCAGTCTACATGGCAGAGCAGGCATAGGTGTGGATGTGACCACAGTCATTATCTCCACTACCTAGGAAACAGAATGCTAATGAACTTTCCCCCTCAGTTTACATTTTGATATAAAAGCTGATTGAAGAATAAACACTGGTGATTTTTCAGGATGTGAATTCAAGGTTTCACGAAGGATCCCTGAAAACTCCCTCCCGATACAGTCAAGTGAGTTGTGTTTTCATTCCCACACCTTCACTCCAGGCTGGTCCCCGACATAGGTACTCATGTCTGAAGACTTGGCACTAAGAACTACAAATACGAGAGAATATACGGTATTTGTCCTTGTGGGTCTTGGTTGCCTAACTCGCCATGATCTTTGATAGTTCCATCCTTCCCCTGCAAATTTCATGATTTAATATTTATTTTTTACTGCTGAATGGTGTTCCATAATGTATACATGCCACATTTTTATTATCTGTTTGTAAGCTTAAGGACATTCAGGTTGAAAAATATGAGAAAGTGTTTAACTCTTTGATAACTTGCTTCTCCAAAGTTTGGTTAAAATGAAAACTTCAGAGCTAACAATGTTTTATGATGACTGATATCAGGTTATTTTATACATAATAAGATTTGATAGCATCACATACTCTGAAACGTATAACGTTTCAGTCGTAACTCTGAGGTTGGTTTTGGTCAACTTGACATAAGCTGGAATTATCTTGGGAAGGAGAGTTTATTTTATCTTACAGCTTGTAAGAATGTGGCATTTCTTATGAGAGAAATAACAAGGTACAAATTAATTGAAGGGAAAAAATGAAAAAAATGGGGTAGCTTTAATTAGGGAATATGGGGAAAACAAATACAGAATATGGAGGGAAGAGGGGAGCATCAGTAACAATGATGAGAAAATGCCTTCGCTAGATTGACTTAGAGGCAGCCCACTATGGTTCGTGCCACCCTGGGCAGGTGGGTTTGCCCTATTTAAGAAAGCAAACTAAACCAGCCACGAAGAGCAAGCCAATACAGTGCCCTCTGTGCCTTCTGCTTCAGTTTCTGCGTGCAGGCTCCTGCCCTGACTTCCCTGGATGGTGGATGATAAACGCTAATAAGAAATAAACCCTTTCCTTCCCAAGTTGGTTTTGAGCTTGGAGCAAGAAGGTATGTAACTTTACAGGAAGCCACAGTTAAGAAACTTTAAACACTTTAAAGGAAATTTAGCCTCTAAGTGCAGAAATATTTAACTGTCCTGGAACTTTTAAATGTATTTATGTGATATTAATATTAACATGAAATCTTGAAGATAAGCAAGAAAGGAAAGGCTAGCTGTTTTTGTATCACGATGATGAGGAGTCCATTGTCCTGGTTGTTGTGTTTGATTGTTTGTCAACTTGACCCAAACTACCGTTATCTGGAAAGATGAGCCTCGGTTGAGAAAACGCTTCCATCAGATTTGATGTAGGCAAGTCTACAGGGCGCTTTCTTACTTAATGATAGCTATTGGAGGACTCGGTCCACTACGGTGGCACCAGTGGATTGTATATGAAAGCCAACTGATTCCACAGCGCCCACTTCAACCCTGGCTTCCCGGTTCCTGCCCTGAGTTCCTGTCCCAGTTTCCCTTCAGGAATGACTATAAGTCGTAAGGTGAATAAACTGTGTGTTCCCCAAGTTTCTTGTGGTCATAGTGTTTATCACAGAAACATAATCCTAACTAAGACAGTATCACTCACACAAAACTAATTTTGGCAGTATAAAATTTTCTCTTCAAATCAGTCATTAGATTACTGATGGGAAGACACTGACTAGAACTTGATTTTTAATCAATTAAAATTTAAATGCATTAATTTAATTAATTTAAATGTATAATTAAATACAATGTATTTAAATAATAATCTAGCTATGATTAAAGGGTAAGAGATATCGCCATTTTTTTTCTGTTACTGTAATAAAGTTCCCTGAAAAAAGAACTTCTAGGAAAATGATTTATTGTAACTCACACTTTCAGGGTACAGTCCATAGTTTCAGGGTACAGGGGAAATCAAGACGGCAGGAACTGAAAACAGGTAACCACGTCACATCCTCAGTCCGTAGCAGAAAACAACAGATGCATATATGCTTTGCTGTTTCCTCTCATATAGCCCCAGATCCCTGCCTAGGCAACCGTGCCACCCACAAGGACATGGTGAGCATGTTTTCCCATCCCAGTTACTGTAATGGAGATAAAATCCCCTTAGACATGCCCACAGGCCGACCTGGTCTAGATAAAAGGTTTCATTGTGGCTCCCTTCCCAGGTAAGTCTAAACCGGGTCAGGTTGGTAAACGATCCAGCACAAAGAGGTTTTAGGGAAAAAGAATCAGGACTCAGTCAATTTGGGTGTGATACTGATTTATATCTTTCAATTTGAGAACTCTCACCTTTAAATTTAATAGTTCTGCTTATAAGGGAGACCCAACACATCATACTGTATATAGAAATATCATGGTCTCTATTTGTTAAATGCCAGTGTCACCCATCCTCCCATGATCACAACTGACATCAGTGTCTCCAGACCTCGCCAGATGTTGCTTCAGTGCAGTCTTCGTGAATGGGGCTACATTTCAGCACCACCAACGTAGAGTAGAGCCACACCTGCACTAGAGTTTGCTTACACATAGAAAACAAAAACAAGCAGCAAGAACCTCAGGCTGGTCCAGAGATTTAACCTGGGATGTTGAAAAACTCCATTAGTTAGCTAGCTGTCACAGCAGCCAGGAAGCCTGACCCTTAGGAAAGATCAGCAAAGAAAAATGAATCTACCCAGGACAAGGATAAGAGTAAGGTGATATCAGCATTACATGGGAAATATGAATAAAAACATAAACAAAATTTGATGAGACAGTGTAGGTGGATTTTTCTTTCGGCCACCAGTTCACACAAAAAAAAAATGACTTGAAGACTTACTAGTAATTATAAAAGCTTGGCCTTAGCTTAGGCTTGTTCCTAACTAGTTCTTATAAATTACATTAACCCATATTTTTTAGTCTATGTTCTTTTACATGGCTCGGTTACCTTTGCTCCGCATGGCCCACCCTGCTCCCTCTGCATCCAGCTGACAACTCTGCCTTTCTTCTCGGAGCTATCTCAGCCCAGAAGTCCCTGCTATACCTCCTACCTAGCTATTAGCCATTTTGTTTTTCATTAAACCAATCACAGTGACGCATCTTCACACAGTGTAAAGGGATATTCTACAACAAGAAAGGTAAACTGTGAAAAACAACTGGATAAAAATTCTAGAGCAGAATCAGTAAATAAAATCTGAATAATTCAACAGACATACTTGATAGAAGGTCGAGCTGTGGAGGGTGGAAGGATCTGCAACCAAAATTCTTCAAACTTAAGAACAGAGGGAAAGAATTGGGACTAGAGAGTAAGATTTGTATGTATGTATGTATGGTAAAATCAGGAATGATTCATGCTTCTTACAGTTGTAAATACATGGGCATTCTTTTCATTATCCAGGTATAAAATATCATTCAAAATCTTTTCTTGGTTTTTGAGCTCGCTTTGTAGACCAAGCTGACCACAAACTCACATTGATCCACCTGTCTCTACTTCCCAAGTGCTGAGGTCAAAAGTGTATGCTACCATGCCTGAAATATTACTCAATTTTATTATATAAAGAGTTTGTTTTTATTAGTTTACTTTATGGCAGTCAGAGGCAGCTATGGAAATGACTTTCTAAATGCATAGCATCCTTGGCTCAGTGTTTCATCTGGGCATCGGGTTGAGGGTGAGCATCCTCACACTCCTGATTGGTTGGCATTGGGAATAGGTGTGCATCCTCACACTCCTGACTGGTGAACATCAGGGATAGGGTTGCATCTTCACACTCCTGATTGGTGGGCATCGGGTTTAGGGTGAGCATCCTCATACTCCTGACTGGTGGACATCAGGGATGGGTTGCATCCTCACACTCCTGACTTGTGGGCATCGGGGGACAGGGTGTGCATCCTCACACTCCTGACTGGTGGGACATCAGGGATAGGGTTGCATCTTCACACTCCTGATTGGTGGGCATCGGGGATAGGGTTGCATCCTCACACTCCTGACTGGTGGGCATCGGGGATAGGGTTGCATCCTCACTCTCCTCACAATTGTTTTCTGTTTCCATGACTCCATTCAGCCATATTCATAGCAAGAGTATTTTTGTTGGCCATGGCTAGGTTACAGAAATATCTGCTTTTCTTTATAGCGTCATCTAATTGCACATCTAATTCTTTTCTAATTTGAAAAGGAAAAATTATTTTATTATTTATTTTTTAATGTGTGAAAAATGAATTTCATTATGGAATTTTTATATATATAGTTGCTCATATTTATTCATTATTTGCTTGTCCTTACTCTGGTTCTATTTTCTTGTCACATATATGTATATCTGTGTCATATATATATATATTTATTTATATATACACATATATATGTATGTATATGTGTGTAAGTAATTTGTATTTGTATAGATAAAAATTCTTCATGTGAGAAAAAACATGGAATATTTTGACAAAAAATAAATCTTAAGTTCCAGCAAGTCACTCAATAACAATGGTGTATTGTGACAAAATTTATATTATGTCTAATCTCTTTATAGAAAGAATGCAATTGTCATCAACAATTATAACTCAAAGACAAAAAAATGAAAAAAGAACCAAATTGTTCTCTGTTGCTGGGATAGTTTTTGGTCGTGGTTAAATGAGAAGGGTTGATGGATTTTAATTTCATGATAGTCCTTGGGTTCTACAGTAAATAATTAATCTTTCTGATGAAATGCTGTCATGTTTAATAATTCTGTCCTTGTCTTTCACTGTAGCTCTGAGTCTTAGGGCCTTTTGATCCTCAGATTAGGCTTCAGCAAATGTTCTTTATGCTTGCGGACAGACATCTTTCATCGGAGGTGGGATTAACTGGGCTTAGCAAGCTTCCAAACTTCGGACTCCAGATTTTCATCATCTGTTCCAATCTTTCTCCATGCATTATAAGGACGTGTAATATAGGAAACGTGGTGATTCCTTTGATGTATTATTTTGTTAAAAACCCGAGAAGGTGGGGAGGGACACTGCAAAGGTTTTTAAAGCCTTGAAATCTAAAACAAATGCCTGACTCTGGAAGGAACCAGAAATATTCGCATGTGTGAAGAGAGGGAGTCAAGGAAGATGTCCTAAGAAATAGTATCTTTACTAATAAATCACAAATGCTCCTGGCTTTATGAGATCCATAGTTTCCATATATTCCCCCAGAACAGAGTTGGAAAGGAAGAGAATTAAGGGAAAATAAACTCCAAAGAGTTGGCTGTGAAAAAGTGTTGTAGGCTCCTCTGGAATTTAATAATCCTTCCAATCTATCTTTCTTCCTTTTGTTTTATTCTCTCTATCAGGTATCTGCCTGTCTAACTAGGTAGCTAAGTTATAATAACACTAAGCTATTAGCTTATGGAGACAAAGTCTAGTAGGACAACCTTCCATCAAGACGTCTCTCTACCTCTGTCCCACTCCCAGCCTGCCTCTGGTGCCTCAAATTCCCATCCTTCATTGTCACCCACCCCCACCCCTAGTTTATCCAGGAGAGGAGATCTCTTCTCATTCCCCTATCCAGGGAAATCCGTGCACCCTTCTTTGGGCCCTCCTTGTTTAACCTCTCTGGGGCTGTGGATAGTAGGTTGGTTATCCTATACTTTACTCCTAATACCTACTTGTGGGTACTTACCTTGTTTGTCTTTCTGGGTCTGGGTTACCACACTCAGAATGATTTTTTTCTATCTCCATCCATTTAATGCCTTCAATTTTCATGAGGTCATTGATTTTGCATTTATACAACGTTTTCCTTATCCATTCTTTGGTTGAGGGGCATCTAGGTTGTTTTCAAGTACTGACTATTACAAACAATGTTGCTGTGAACATAGCTGAACAAGTGTGTTCTTATGGTGTGATTGAGCATCCTTTGGGTATATGACCAAGAATGGTATAACTGGGTCTTGAAATACATTGATTCCTAATTTTCTGAAAAACTACCATATTGATTTCCAAAGCGGCTATGTAAGTTTGCACTCCCATGAGCAATAAAGGAGTGTTCTCCTTACTCCACATCCTCTCCAACATAAGCTGTCATCAGTGTTTTTAATCTTAACCATTCTGACAGGTGTAAGATTGGTATCTCAAAGTCATTTTGATTTGCATTTCGCTAATGACTAAGGATGTTAAACAATTCTTAACGTTTTTCTCAGCCATTTGAGATTCTCCTGTTGAGAATTCTCTGTTTATATCAGTACCCCAATTTTTAATTGGATTATTAAATTGTATTTGGTATTTTGATGTCTAGTTTCTTGAGTTCTTTATATATTTTGGAGATTAGCCCTCTGTCAGATGTGAGGTTGGTGAAGATCTTTTTCCTTTCTGTTGGCTGCTGTTTTGTCTTATTGACAATGTCCTTTGCCTTACAGAAGCTTTTCAGTTTCCAGAGGTCCCATTTATTAATTGTTGCTCTCAGTGCCAGTGCTATTGGTGTTATATTCAGGAAACATTCTCCTGTGCCAATGCGTTCAAAGCTATTCCCCACTCTATCTTCTGTCAGGTTCAGTGTAACTAGATTTATATTGAGGTTTTGATCCACGCGGACTTGAGTTTTGTGCATGGCAATAGAGACAGATCTATTTGCATTCTTCTACATGCTTCCATCCAATTATATCAACACCATTTGTTGAAGATGCTTTCTTTTTTCCACTGTATAATTTTGGCTTCTTTGTCAAAAATCAGGTGTTAAAAGGTGTGTGAATTAATGTCAGGGTCTTTGATTGGATCCTATATCTGTTTTTATGCCAATACTAGGATGTATAACTCTTAACAATTTTCAAAAAAAAACCAAATAACTGTTTATTAAACATTTATGCTAGTGAGTTTTTATTGGCAACTTGATACAACCTAGAGTTCTGTGAGAATTGATTAGATAAGATTGACCTGTGGCATTGTCTCTGACAGATTGTCTTGATTAGTGACTGATGTGGGAGAAGCCAGCACACTGTGGGTGGAATCATCCCTAGGCCTCTGGAGAGTATGAGCCTGTGGGTAGGCTAGTGGGCAGCATCTGCCCCTTGACTCTTTAGATATTCATAAACAAGGCCTTTCTTGACACAGTAACAGGGGAAAAATACAGTAACTTTCAGATTCCCTCATGGGACATAGGCTGACTAGGTAAAACCCATCCCCTAGAGTGAAGAAGTCAATTACATCCTAGCGCAGATCATCATTCGTCTGCATTTGGCTTCTGAGTTGTACTAATCAAGTTATTTTTCACTCAAGCAATTTACAGGAAAACATACACTTTTGGGTTGATCCTTTCTTGTTTTCTGAGGAATCTGAGCCTTGGTGACAAGAACATCATCTTGGGAAAATGGGAGTTTTAATTTTCTGGTATTCACATTAAAAAATAGAAATTAAATCCATTTTTATAATGTAGTTTATTAATCCACCATCTCACAAGTGTAATTCCACAGTGACAGTAGTACAAAATGGCTTTAACAAAATAATTGACTGTTCTTTCTTTTCTGGTCACGTTCAAGCTTTAAAATCTGATGTGGATTTTAAACTTATAGAGCAGCTTAATTTGAGAGCTATAATTTTATTGAAATACTTAATCTCTACCTAAATTGTATAATATTGATCCCAATAGCTCGAGAAGTAGAGTTATGTATCCTGGTGGCTCTGATGTGAGTTCTTCAACAATTGAAGTGAGAATCATTTTTTGAATATAAATGGAAATGCATTCGTTAAATTCTGGGTCCCTGGGTCTCACTAACTTGCAGTTCCAGGACAGGGAACCATGTGCCATTGGTGACTGCCATCTGGGATGTCTCAGACGGTACTGTGGTTTTTGTGGCAATGAGAAGGAAGTTTGACTAACACAAGTTTATACTGCATATTTTTAAAGGAGAAAATGGGAAAATGAAACTATTTCAGACTTATCTGCCAGGAAACAGCTAGATGCGACCATCATTCTTATGTAATGCCACCGTGGGTAAAGGGCACGGAGACTTCCCGGTGTGCCTGGTATTTACTGTTGCAGTTTTAGTTTTGAAATGTCATCATTTTGCATATGAAATATTTGCTTTCGAATAAACCCAATTTATGGTTGCTTCTTTCAAAGGTACAAAAAAATGTCCAAGTAAATAACCCTGAAGCCTCTGGCTGTTTACTAGCTTGAAACTCTGGGCTTACTTCAGGCTGTAAACCCAGCACAAATGACTTTAGCTGTGGGTGTCTCACTAAGTCCAGCCCCGGTGACATTCAGATGCCGTTGGCCAATTGTGATTCCTTTCATCCCACCTCATATTATAAAATCAAGTCCTCTGTATGCCCAGCCCCCACACTGTTGTTGCTGTTTTAACATCCCTCGTGTGTCTCCGTCCACTTAGTTCAGTTTCTAACTAGAACTTTATACTATTCCACTCGAGTCTCCAGGAACTTCCAACACTACTGAGTTACAGACTTGGCACACTAACTGCCTACATCATGGGAACAAGAGTGAAACATTTATGCATCATGTAGAATGGACCCGCGTTTGTCCAAGGATGCTCCACACTCTGTTCTAACACATCATCCCAACAGCTGTTTTCCCCATATAATAGACAGAACAGCCATGCACCCACAGGGACCATGAGGCTGCAGTAGACACAGAGGCCATGTGCCTCCAGGAGCCATGAAACTACAGTATACATAGAGGCCATGCACCTGCCCCGCGGGCATGAGGCTGCAGGAAACAGACCAGCCATGCACCTGCATGAACCATGAGAGGACCACAGTAGACATAGAGGCCATGCACCCACAGGGACCATGAAGCTGTTGATTGGATCTCAGACTCCAGTCTCCCTTTCCTCGCCGCCCTGGACTGCCTTTTTTAATGATTTCGGCAGATGTTTTGGTGGCACAGCCTACAGATCCCTTATTTCTTCGAAACGACATCCCATTTGCAGCCATCGGTGTCACTTCAGGAAACATAAGCAGATCTCATCTACCCGGATTGTCTGAAGGGGACACAGAGGCTTGAAGCCCAGCTTCCTCTTAGCTCAGGTTAGCGTGCCCAAGCCAACAGCTGAGCCACCAGTCACCTGAGCAGCCATCTCACTGCCAGACTGCCTCGAACTTCCTCTTTCCTCAGTTTGGGAATTGCATTCCCGGACCGAGATGCAGAAGGAACGCCTTGCCCTCTCACCACCAGGCTGGATGAGGGGAACTTGGGGAAACGGGATGACTGGGATATAGGACAGTTGGTTAGGGGAGCAGGGAAGCACATATCTTAGTTAAGGGAGCCACCTTAGGGTTGGCAAGAGTCTCGAACCTAGAGTGGCTCCCAGGTGCCCCGGGCGATGTCCCCAGTTAGTTCCTTGGGCAGCTGAGAATAGGGAACCTGAAATGACCCTATCCTATAGCCATACTGATGAATATCTTGCATATCACCATAGAACCTTCATCTGGCGATGGATGGAAATAGAGACAGAGACCCACACTGGAGCACCAGACTGAGCTCCCAAGGTCCCAATGAGGAGCAGAAGGAGGGAGAACATGAGCAAGGAAGTCAGGACCACGAGGGGTGCACCCACCCACGGAGACAGTGGGGCTGATCTATTGAGAGCTCACCGAGGCCAGCTGGGCTGTGACTGAAAAAGCATGGGATAAAACCGGACTCTCTGAACATGGTGGACAATGAGGGCTGATGAGAAGCCAAGGACAATGGCCCTGGGTTTTGATCCTACTTCATGTTCTGGCTTTGTGGGAGCCTAACCAGTTTGGATGTTTACCTTCCTAGACCTGGATGGAGGGGGGAGGACCTTGGATTTTCCACAGGGCAGGGAACCCTGACTGCTCTTCAGACTGGAGAGGGAGGAGGAGAAAAATGGGGGGAGGGGCAAAGGGGCGGGAGGAGAGGGAGGGAAATGGAAGGCTGGGAGGAGGCGGAATTTTTTTTTTCTTTTCAATTAAAAAAAAAAGAAATCCTACTGAAAGTCACCCTCTCACAAGAGCTCATTTGTCTCAGCATCAAGAAAAGATGTGCAGCTATGTGTCCTTTGATTAATAGTCAAGAGACAGACTGCCGGGATTCAGAGCAAGTACTGACTTCATTGACAGAATCTGATCTCTCACAGTTTAGGGCAGAGGTTCTCAGCCTTCCTCATGCTGTGACCCTTAATGCAGAAAATTATTTTTGTTGCTACTTCAGAACCACATTTTGCTACTGTTGTGAATGGTGATGCAAATATGTCTTTTCCGATGGTCTTAGGTAATCCCCAGGAAAGGGTTGTTCGACCCCAAAGGGGGTCACGACCCACCGGTTGAGAACCCCGGTTTAGACTCAACAGAGCAACATAGCTGCTGGAGGGTGGAGACTGTGAATACAAAAACTCCTCCACACTCCATAGAAATAAAGGACAGACGGGGTGAGCAAATAAAGATTTCATTATGGCTTAATACGGGGAGTCATGTGGATGGGCCTGGGAGATTTGCAATTGTCTAGGACTCCTAAGTCAAGGGGAGGAAGACCAGCAAAAAAATTAATAAAATTAGGACAAGGGAGGAGCGGAGGAATGGAAATTTTCTGAGTTCGAAATTATTCCTGACGAATAAGGTAGACATGCCTAGAGCTGGGAAGGTGAGTGACAGAAGAAAATGGTCGACAAAGAACTGTGCAGGGTGACTGGCTCCATTAACGGAAGCCTCCCTTGTCCTAATTTTAATATTACTTCCCCTGCTCTCTGATAATGAGATCTTTAATTTTCATCATTGTTGTTATTGTTTCAAGTATAGCTTCTATTTTATTTTTTCCAAGGTAGTTTTCTTCTGTCCTTATGAAGCCACTGTTTTACACAGGCTTGAGTGGGGGGGCGGGGTCACAGCACAGCTCTGGCAGGTCTAAATCATGGTTGGTGGTTTGGTCTTTCTGGGCTTCATGAGATCAATTCCTGACTACCTCGCTATGTATGAATGGC